>RSEF01000001.1:129671665-129697159 GCA_003993805.1 Himantopus leucocephalus | reverse complement strand
TGCTGGAGCAGGGGAAGAGCGTGAGGAGTCCTCCCCCTGAGGAGAATGGAGTGGCAGAAACAACGTGTGATGAACTGACTGCAGCCCCTATTCCCCGTCCCCCTGTGCTGTTGAGGAGGGAGGAGGTAAAGAAAATTGGGAGTGAAGTTGAGCCCAAGAAGAAGGGAAGGGTGGGGGGAAGGTGTTTTAAGATTTGGGTTTATTTTTTATTATCCTACTCTGATTTGATTGATAATAAATTAAATAAATTTCATTAAGTTGAGTCTGTTTTGCCTATGTCAGTAACTGGTGGATGATCTCTCCCTGTCCTTATGTCGACCCACGAGCCTTCCGTTATATTTTCTCTCCCCTGTCCAGCTGAGAAGGGGAGTGATAGAGCAGCTTTGGTGGGCACCTGGCATCCACATACAGAAAGTATGTTTGCTGGCACCCATGGCTCTGCGGTCTCAGTTTGCAGGGGGATTTGTAAGAGGAGGGTTTTTTTTTCCATTGATGAGAAGTGCAAGTGGGAACAGCTGCTGACTGCTTGGAATAATAGCAGAGACAGTGGGATCTTGAGATGTTCAAGTCAACACAAGTTGGCCTTGAAAGTTTTGAGCTCCGGCTTAAAGTGTAAAATTATCCTTCAGCCGCAGGAAGCTGATCACCCATGCCAGTAAGTGAAGTTCAGTGGAGGTGAGGTGACTCATGCAATCTCTTCAGAGTCTGCCCAGTTCCTGAAAAGGTGGTTTCTTCTCCTCCTTCCCATCCAGGCTGGCCAGGACAGCCACAGTTATACAACTGCTGCTTCCTCGCAGTTGCCGCTCAGCGCTGCACAAAGGTGATGCGGCAGCCCTGGCCCAAGGGGAAAAAAGAAGTCTCTCCCCTGTGGAAGAGAAACATAAAACACATCCCAGTGGCAGATTTTGGGACACCAGCTGCCTTTTCCTGCCACCCAGAAGGTTTACAGAGCCCAAGCAGGAGTCTTCCCTGCTACAACCCTGCACAGCTCCATGACACCAGCACCCTGTGAACGCTGGCGGGTGCCATGCAGATGCTACCACAACGTGGGGACATTTGGGCTCCAGCTGTACCAGGCTGGCTCCGCTGATTCACGCTGGCTGGGGACCAGGTGCTAAACAAGAAAAATCTCTTATTGTGCGTCCCTCGTTATTTGGGATTTTTGAATTGGTTATTAGTGGTGATTCCCGTTCATTAAAGAAAGGGCATGAGTAATTTTTATACTTTGCTGGTTTTGCTAGTAATGACGTAAGGTGATTACAAATGAAAGAGATGAGAGGAAAAACGTTATGGTCTCTGTAATCACTTTCACTGTTTCCCAGGAACAATTAGTCAGCTTCCTTTAGGTTTTTGTGGGAGTTTTTCATGTGTCAGAAAAGAAAGAGTGAAATAGCTCTAAAAATAAGAAAATATGATGATAAAATCCTAGTCTGGCAAGAAGAGATGAAGATGTCTTTAATGCCTAATGTAGCACTTCAGTGAAGATGTAAGAGGTGTCTGAAACACAGACTGTAACTGAGATGAGGCTTTTTCCCTCATATATACCAATGTCTGGTGGAAGAAAAAACGTGTAGGTCTTAGGCAGCCTTCTCTAGTACTAATTGGTGGAGCTGGAGAACGCTTTGGATGTCACACATCAGCTTACATCTTTGAAGGGACCCGTTACTACTCTAAGTACAGTTTCACTTTGGTGTAGCATACAAAAGCTTCTGTGCTGGCAGTAGGTAAACAGACATTTGCAGTGTAGATGTGTAAAAACCTCGCAAGTGCTGTGGTGAGGGGAACATCTGAAACGCCTTCCCCAGGTGCTGAGACAGGTCAGCCAGAAGCGAGGTGGGCATCCCTGACATACAAATGAGCACCTTGGGCCTAGAATTTCCCTCCTTATGCTACCAGATTCCTTCTCCAGTGCACACTAATATGACCTTCTCTCTCCACTGACAGCAAGAAGCTGGACCCCAGCAAACCACAAGGGACACAAGGATGCCTGCCTGTGCAAGGCAGCTCTCCTTGCTTCCGTTGAACGTGCTCCAGCACAGCAGGTTACTACTTGGGGAACAAATGGGAATATCCATTTGTCTGGAAGTTCTTGGACTTTGAGGGATGAGGGTACTTGTTTCTACAGACATCACCTTGTGGCACGAATGTGCTGGTTTTCATCAAGCTTTACCTGGGATAACACCTCCCAGAGCCTGGGGATTCACTCAGACACAAGGGTGTTGCACACGGCTGATTTTCCAGGCAAGTGGTACACCCGCTCCTTTGGGTTGTGGGAGGTGCAGGGTGACAGCCTGATTCATCCCGAGTCAGACCAGGAGCTAGAGCATGGGCCCTCCATAACCAAGTGGGCATTGTTGGTCCCTAGTTTCTTTTTTATTCTGTACTATTTCTCTCCCCTTTCTCCCTACTATCCTCCCACCACTGTCTCCCTTCTCCCTCCACCCCAAAATACACCCAAAGCACTTAGTCTCTTTCTCATATAGAGGCTTTCTCCTAAAGCCTGGCCAGCAGAAAGAAAATTGTGTGATTAGGCAAAGGGAACTCTGGATTTGGATCCTGTCTCCAGTTGGCAGGGGAGAAGCCAGGAAGTTATTCAACAAGCCTGTCCTCCTTTTACTGAGATAATCCACCCCCTGGGCTCCCCTGCCCAGCTCTGGCGATGCTGGAGCAGAGGCAACCATTGTGGGGATGAAGAACTTTACTCACCGCTGCCCGAGACGCAAATAGCCAGCGCTGGTTTCCCCCCTGCAAACAAGAAATTTGAAAACTAGGACAGTGAAATGCCAGTGGTCATCCTTTTCCCAGGCTCCAGAATTGTGCAAGGAGGCTCTTCTCCGTTGCAGAGTGATTGCCTCGGTCAGCCTCTCCGCTGCACGTCCCTGCCCGAACCAGAGCCTCTTTGAGTCAACGGGAAGTCTTCCTTACGCAGTCAGTGCCGGAGCATACAGGCAGCTGACCTCGCTCCCCGTGGCTCCCGCATTTATATTAAACTCTTCCTTGGGATTTTAAGATTACCAAAGACACTGTTTCAACAGAGCAAGGATTTTCAACATATCCTGCCCAGAGGACTCAAGTTTACCTTCCTGTGGGGACTTTTTTCCTCATACTGGGAGAAGCAGCAATCCATTAAGTTTGAGTTGGGAAACATTGCTTAGCCATTGCTGTAGCCCCTCGAAGATTTAATGATGTGCAGTCACTCCAAGAGACATTCTTACATTTTTTTTACTGATGTTCAAAGACTGAACATCAATTTGTCCCTTGCCTAATTTGTCTGGTTTCAGCATTCTGTTTCTTCTCTTGTTTTCAAGATTTTCAGATCTCTGTTTATATTTGTGGAAAATAGGAAGTTAACATTAAACTAAGAGTGAAAATTAAAACAATCTGTGTTGTGAATATTTTGGTCACATTTAAATTTGTGCAGGGGCTTTCCTGCACCAACCAGGTTGGTTTCCTACAGACACCAACATTATCACAGTAAAACCTGTTTGCGTTCTTAAATATATACAACTTCTCATCAATTTAAATTAAAAAATTGCTTTGTTCCTGCTAGACTGCCTTCCATGGAAACTATGCAAGATTTTCATGAAATGCCTTTAAATCCTGGATTTAACTGAACCTTATGGGTCTTTCCACTCATTTCTCTTTTGTTGTAAATTGTGTAATGTTGAGCTGCTCTAAAGGTTTTCCCAGCTTTCCAGCCATAGAAATCTTGTTACATCTTCAAACTGAACAGCTTTGCCTGCATTGTCAAATGTCTGGTTTGTTTAGGACTGCTTTGAACTTGGAAAGCCAACTATTCCACTTGTTTTTACCACTTTGAAGGAAAACGTTATTAATCCTCATGTTAGTCTGTTTATGTGCAGCTCTTGCTCTTTGGAAAATATTTGCTAAGTTTTTTCTGACTTCTGGCTTATGTATCAAGATATGAGAATAATTTTTATATTAATATACAGAATATTTTTTACAAGCACATGGAATGATTTCACTTTTTTAAAGAATTTAGTAGTCATCAAAAATACGATTCTGTATGTAATGTCACGAAGACATTGTTACACCACAATTTGCATGATGGGAGGGATTACCAACCTATTGGTCTATTAATGATGCTAAATGAACACACCCTTTTAAAAATGCATTTATCTTCTAATAGATATATTGATTTTAAAAAGCCAAACCCCTTCCTTCTTCATTTTTCCTTTCCCTCATGTTCCCAAATAATCATTAAAACACATTGTGGTTTAACATGCCTATAAATCGTGCCACTATATGCACAGTAACTAACTGATGTGCTTCTCATATGACTAGATGTTGCCGGTCTTATGCTTCCAGAAAGGGCTGGTTCTACACTTGCGTGGACCCCAGGCAAGATCTCTTCCTCCACATTGCTCAGCGTGCACTTCTACCCCAGTGAGGCTTGGAAGCCCTTGTAGCCGTGCCAGCCCTAATTTGAAAATACTCACATCTGTATCTTCCTCAAGTCTTACATGCCTCCCTGAGGTGGGACGTAATGCTCTTATCTTTTCTCTCGTGCCAAATCTCAAACCACAAAAAGTTCTAATTCAAGCTTTAGTGGCTCAGAGAGGGAGGCAGAGCGCTGCAGATCAGGGATGGGGCAGTGGTTTGGACCTGCTCTCTAGGGGAAGGGCCTGCTGCTCCAGACTGAAACTTTCTGCAATATTAGATGGGATATAATATGCAGGCAGAAGTGGAACATCTCTGTTTTGGCAAAGGTAATGATCCTGGCAGGGGAAAGAAGGTAGACAAAATAAGAACATTTGATTCCAAAAATCTGCTGTGGTCTCCTATTTTTTTTCTTAGTCTATGCATATAATTTTGAAACTTTTTCTCTGTTAAATTGAGGATGAGGCTGCTCTTAATCTTCATCCTATGAAGTGTGCTTGCACTGTTTTTTCCCTCCTTCAGGGTCTTCTAGGCACATTGTGTCTGTAAGCACAGGGGTGTGTGCACACACCACTGCCTGAATACATGAGTCTAAGTGGAAAGTGATGGGAGAGCGGGTGGTGTTGTACCTCCGAGGAAAGGATTGTTTGTGCCAGCCAGATCCCCAGGAGAGACACACTCTGACTGCCAAGACAGAGCAACTCTCTTCCCCACCATCTCAGCATGTGTAACAGCAGTGGCAGCAGCAGCGTCCCTGCCATCAGCCTGAGGACCCCAGACCACTCATGCTCTGGTCCAGCTGAAAACACTTGTCACCTTGCGGCAGGTCAACCCCTTGGTGCCTGTGCGTGGTCCGCCACACTGCGAGGCAGTGGAGCTGCCAGGACACTGGTTCCACCACTCCTTCGATCCGGCCTGGCAATTTCACACTGCCACGAGCTGCCGAACGGCGACAAGTACAGCTGTAACGTTCACCCCCCATCTAATCCCTCACACGAGCCACCGTGCACAGGAGCCACGAGTTAACATGCAGCAGAGGAGTCGTGGCAGCTCGGCTTTTTATTCACAAGGCAAAACAATCCCCACTGGCAGCTGAACTGGCAGCCCCTCGGGGGACCAATTATTCCGACGTGCGCTGTGCAAACTGCGGCAGGCGGCCGCCGGCTCCCCCGGGAGATGCTCCGCTGGGCTTCGTGAGCAGGAGCCAGCCTGATCCTCCAGACACAAGTTGTTCCTCATGTCAAAACTGCTGCTAATGACACAATTAACTAACCGGGGACTACTGAGGAGCTCTTAATTAGGTAAACACTGCTTGGTGAAAAACGAGTGCCCCGTTCTGAGCGTACTGGTTCGTGTCAGGCTGCTGGGAGGTGAAGCCTCCGCCTGCGGATGAGGAATCTGCTTGAAGGTCTAATTTAGGTGGTAAAACTGTAACTCAGCTGGGAATTCCCTTTCATGCAGAATTTAAAATAAGTGCTAGAAACAGCTCAAGATCTCACAGAGACGCCCTAGAAGTATTTAAAATATTTCATTGCATATACAGAAGAAGATTACTTCCTTAACCAGAGCAGCAGCACAGAAACTGCTGTCTAATTTTAAGTGGATCAACTGGGAAAGTCTCAGAGACAAAACCCGAGGGGAAACTACAAAAACATTTTGCATTCTTCATATGATAATGGGCCTGATGCAGTGCGTGGCACTCAGAGAACGAACTGAGCATCCTGCAGCCCAAACAACTGCAAACTTCATGGACTTCTCATCACAGGGTCTGGAAAAACGAAGACCACCATGGCCACATATTTCTTTGACCCCTGCAGTCTGTTATTACTTAGTCCTGTGTGTTGAAAGGAACCCCACAGTGTTTAGCTGGTATTGGCTGGCTGAAATTTAGACTGAAATTTTAAAAGGAGTCTCAGGGAGTTGAAGTTCAGGTCAGTGGGATTTGGGCCTCCAGCTCCCGAAGGCTTCTCTTGGATGAAATTTTGAATCCTATCTTCATCTAGGTATTTTCAGGGCCCATTGCCGCAGTTACCACACGTTGACCGCTCACTGCGCATTCTCTCACTGGACGCCTGCCTGCTCAGCACGGGGAAACAGTGAGCAGGGAGAGGGACGATGCAGCACAACCACCACGAAAGGTAAAGTAATGCCCGTGGCAGATAGGAGAGCTTACTGATGTACTGCAAAGAGCTCCGCCGTGTAGTGCTAATTAAACAAGAATGTCAGGAGTGCTCTTATCACATGTTAGGGGTCAGCAAACAGTACATCTGCAATGGGTAAATGTGGGTATGGAGGAATTCAAAATCTGTTCTTTCTTAGCGCTTTTTACCAGCAAGTTTTGCCATCTCTTGTCTAGTCAAGTTTTATTTTCATTAAGCACAGAAAGAGATTACTGGAGAATTCAGCTAATCTATCTATAGTATACTAACAGAGCAATTTGCACCAGGCAGCTCTAAGACCTCATCTGTGACCTCCAGCAGATACAGATACAGTTTTTCAGAAAACACTGTAGACGCGTCTCAGTCAGACTCCAGGATACTTTCTTATTTGCTTATTTGCTTACCCGCACAAAATTCATGCTTGCTGGGGAGATAGAAGCAGCACTATCATTTAGATACCAATGGTCTTGATGCAGATCTCAATTTTTCTCTCAGGAGAGTAGGACCACAGGCATTTTACAAAGCTGCATTAGAGCAGCAATGTTCCTCCAGCACTATCCTATACCTAACAAGACTGAGAAATTTGCAGGGAGTTCACCAAATCCTGTAGCATTATCTGCATATATGGCAACTTTGGATTGGAACTAGATGATCTTTAAGGTCCCTTCCAGCCCAAACCATTCTATGATTCTGTGATTCCTTTCCACCCATGCCAATTAGTCATCGGCGCATGCTCTGATGGGTATGAGGTTAAGAAAGTTCCCCTCCGAATTTACACATTCTCTTTTAGATTAATTATCTTTGTATCAGTGTAAGAGTTTGTTATGGTTTGAGAAACCCATAACAATTTATTGTCATGTAGACAATCATTCTATCACCCGATGACCCCTCCCCACCTGGGAAGGGGAATCGGGAAAAAACAAGGAAACCCAGGGGTTGACTGATGAACACATTTAATAGAATAAGATTAGGTAATTAACATTAATAGCACTAAAGAACTGAGATTGATCTGGATACCAATACAGAATACGCAAAGATTATACTCAGCCAATTATATCATCAGGAAGCCGTGCACTCCCAGCAGGGGACAGCAAATGTCGGACACCATGAGCGCTACGGCTTCAGGAGGAAGGGAAGGCCTCAGGGGTCCGGCACAGGGATAAGAAGTTCTCAGGATGGCAGCCATCAAGGGAGCGAGTGAACTTTGCAGCAAACTTTCTAATTTATATTGAATGTGACGTTGATGGTATGAAATAATCCTGTTGGCCAACTTGGGTCAAGTGTTCAGGTCTCGCTCTTCCTCATCCCTGCACCTGGCAAGCTTGAAAACACTGAGACCTTGAAAGCCACACACCATAGCTGGCTACAGAGTAAATATTTTCACAAATTCATACACTAGAGTCCTCCAAAAGCACAGTCCTCCCAAGCATCAGAAGAGAAATTAGTCCTGTGTCGCTCAAACCAGGACAGAGCTCAAAGTTTTCAAGATGAGACCTGTTAAGTTTCATGATACCTCATGACCATGATAACTCCAGTGGTGCTTCTGTCTAATGGAGGAATGGAAATGATTTGTTATAAGTTGGGTTTGATTTTCAGTGGTTGCTGATAAGCTCTTGGAGATAGATATTAACATCACAGCAGGAGATAGGGAAGTACCTCGCCTACTGCATCACTCTTCTGAAATACTTTTGTTCTCTTGGTCCCACTATTTCCTTTGTGGACAAACTCTGACAGAGCATCATCTTCAGTATCTGGAAAGAGTAGCCTCAGGGCAGATATCTCACCACTGAATTCACTGATGAAGACAGAGTCAAGAAAATACAGTAGAAAAATCTTCCCTTTAGTGTCTTCATTAACCTGAGTTTATGCGTTGACTCCCCAGGAAACAGGCTCAATGTTTTGTTCTTGGGCTTCAGCTTTTTAACACATGAAAAGCCATTTTTATGTCATATGTATTTTTTAAGGCTTTGTCTGTTTGCTTGCTCTCTTCACTCCCTCGTCTCATTCCTCTCATTTCTATCTATAGAACTTACCTGTGTTTGTTTATGCTGTTTCTTTCAGCTGCACTAGATTCAGATTTCCATTTTCTGTTGCATACCAGCACGGTTTGAATAACCTCTTGAACTCTGCCATTTAATCCCATGTGTGCTGTTTTATTTTTTGTCCATTGCTTCCTTTCCAATTTAGCCACATACCTTCTGTAGCTATTCTTATGGGTTGTGCAGGGCACGCACTCAGTCCCCCTGCTGAGTCTAAGGTTTTTAATTTCCCTGTTTTTGACATTAGGGTCTTTCTCAACCGCTTCCTCCATTTTTAGAAATCCCCCTGTCTGAACTTCACTGTTACCAATGCAGTTTTGGGGTAT
This sequence comes from Himantopus leucocephalus, assembly GCA_003993805.1. Taxonomy (NCBI): domain Eukaryota; kingdom Metazoa; phylum Chordata; class Aves; order Charadriiformes; family Recurvirostridae; genus Himantopus; species Himantopus leucocephalus. The sequence goes on along the minus strand of RSEF01000001.1, from coordinate 129,688,234 downwards.
GACTCTTCCCTTGCTGAGGTAAAATTGAACTATATTGTGGTTACTGTTGTTTTTTATTTAACTGGAACTGCTTATCAAGTCAAAATGAGTTGTGCCATAGAAACAGTTTTTCTATGCAGCAGCTCTTTCAGATGCAGAGAATTTCCCCTAATATTAGCCCACCGTGAATGTGAACAGCTAAGGTCACCACATACCATTGTTTTGTTTGACTCAGCTGCCTAGTCTTCCTCAATATTGCAAGTTCCCTACTCCACACCATTACTGGGGTAAAACAGCACTGATTTTTCAGGGCTGCCTTGTTGTTTAATAACATACTTGATAAAAAGCTAGCCTTCAAACTTGTTACTCCATCTACAGTTGGCCTGGTTGGAAAAATTTCAAAGGGACACTTTCTTGGCAAAAACTAGAAATGCAATGAATGTAGTGACCACGTTGAAAAGAATGTAATGACATTTCATAATTGAAGACATCCGGTTCAGAGGGAACAATAGGTTTCTTTTCTTTCTTGCTGTTTTCTCACACTGTCTTTTCTAGATGCAGAAAAGCGAAGGGTGAAAGAGAGTGTCCCACTAATTTGAAAATGTGGAAATTCTCCAGTGAAACAGAATTCAACTTAATTAAGAGTTGGTTGTTGTTAACTAGATCTGTCTTCTTCCTCTCCTATAACAGAGCAAAGCTAGGATGCCTATGCTGTGCACGGAAAGCTCCCTGCCACAGGGTGAGCTTGTATCTTGTACTCCAAAGCGTTTACAACACTGAGGACTTCACCTTGAGCTCTTTGGTATCCACATGACTTCCCAGGATACCTCAGCAGAGAATGACATCTGTTCACTGTGCAGAAAACAATTCAATTATAAGCCAATTGTTGACACATGCAGATAAATCAACAACAACTCAATACAGATATGTGTAATCAGAAAAGCATAGAACACAAGTGTCTGCAGACTGCAGAGTTCATTTCCAGCAGCGCCTCTGCTCTGGTCTTGCGTGGGAGGAACCTCAGAGCCTCATTAGTGATGGGCTGGCAACTGCATGTAACACAGAACAAGCATTGGCAAGCCGGTCACTCAAACCCTGACTGAGCAAAGTCCTTCAGAGCATGCATCGCGGTGGTTCAAGTTAAGTGCCCAGCCGAGGAGGGACTAGTAAATGACTTTGGTCCTCACAGCCCTTCTGGAGCAATTTTTCTCTGGTCTTCAACTGCAAGTTGCGCCTGACACCTTGGCCTTCAGTAACTTTCTAAAAATATTTTAATGGCAACAGGCAGCTTTTCATATTGTGGCTGTATCTATCTAGGCTGGAATAGCTTAAACTATGACAGTTTGAGGGGGTTTTCTCATTTTTTTGGAAGAAGAGATTTTTTTTTTCTCCTTTACATGCACCAAAGCCATTGACTGTGCTATGGCTCTGAAACCAAAACCGCAATTACAATGTTTATTTTTAGGACCCCAGCTTGTGTCACCAATTTAGAGAAGATGTGGTTAAGCTAACCGTCACTCAGTTCTACTGCTTGCAATTTTGTGTTTCACATTTGTATAAAGCTTATTACCAGAACAACAGAATGTTTCTGTTCCAGGACCGTAGATAATTGATAATTTGAGAGGAAGACAATTCAACTTCAACATTTCAGTTTGTCAGGTCTTTCTCACTTGGTTTATGAACTGAATATAAGAAGACTCTTCCTTAAAAAAGTCAAAATAGGTAAAAAGGGTTTTTTAAGATATCACTCCAAGCACTAGCCTCCTGTCTTGGCAGACACTAAGAAACAAATGGCTGTAGAAAGCGTGGCCATGGGAAATAAACAGGATTGTCACTCTTTGGCCTGACAGTTAAGCTTGGCTTAGCTGCTGTGCATGTTTCCATGGCTTTGAGCATAGAAGATTTTAACTACAAACCAGCAGTAGTACCAGATCTTGTGTATATTTTTTTAAATACTGCTGCCTCAGATGTTTGGCTGTGGGCTTTTCCTGCTCTCTATAGCTTGACCACTTTGAAAATTTTGCCTATGGTGGCTCTACTTAGTGCTCTGTCATTTACTCTTGTGAACAGTGAACACAAAACTGAGCCACTCTCAACTGAGCCACTCTCATCTGGCAGCACTCTACACTCATTTTGCTGAGGACTAAAAGACTAACATGTAAGACTGAAAAATACAGCCTGCTGTGAAAGGATGCAGCTAAAAAAACATTACCATTTACAACTCAAAACATTTTCGAGCATGCACAAATGTTAATGTGGTGCTTCTGCATCATTGGAAAAGCCTTTATCACAACAGCTTTGCCATTACTTGACAAGTAAGTGGCAACTGATGTCACTTACCAGTGACTGTAATTCACCCAATCTGTCTCACTGCCTCAGACTGTCCACCAGTAAAAAGAATTTGAAAAAGTGAAGCTCCCAAGTTGAAGAGGGAAAGGGGGAAAGAGTCACCAAATAACTCTGGACTTTACTCTGGATTCTGGTGCCTACTGGAAAAGGCGCTCAAGACCCAGCCTTACAGCTGCAGGGCAAAGTCCCTGGGAAGCTGAAGAGAAGAATATCGGCCCCTGCAAACAACAGGTGGGACTAAGCCATCAGCCACCTTGCTGGGTGTGGGAATGTGCATGGCTCTGCACTGTGGGAGGAGCAGACAGGAGGACCTGGGGCTGATGGACCCACACCTTCCCTTGCACCCCTGGAACTTCAGGAGCAGGAAAGTTAGTGGCATTTCTTTTGGGGATGCTCCTCACCTTCCCCTGGCCCACACCATGCCCACACAGGAGGTGCAGAGTGTTGGCACAACCAACCTCCTGGTCCTGCCGCCTCCAATCCCCCTCCCCAGGCAGTCCTTTCCCCTCTTCCCTGCATGGCAACATCAGCAAGCTTGGGCTTGACAAAAGCATGTTCTTGGCTCCATGCTCATCCCTGTGGATGCTGGTAAGCCAGGGACAGCTCACCTGTGGACACCTAAAAGTAACACTCTGATCCATCATCCAAGACTTCATGAATGGCAGCAGCCACTGACAGCAGTAAATGTGTCTCGAAGGGCAGTTATATACACACTAAGTGAATGGGAAATGGTAAAAGGGTGGTTTTGTGGCATGTGAGAAGGGAGAAAAAAAGCTACAAGGTGTAAATGGGTCTGCAAATGCGTAGTGACAAGTGGCTGAAAGCGTACTGCTTGGTGGCATAGAGAGTTTCTGCCGAGACCCTGAGGACTGAGAATGCAAATGAAGAGGGTTGAGGTGAACCAGCAAAGAGTATGTAGTACCCAGGACCCAGAACGTCACTTTAGCAAACAGAAGACAACAATTAACAAGGACTTCATTGGAAAGGAATAAGTCAGGAAGGAAACAGTTCTCATTAGGATTAGATAACAGGCAAGAAAAATGTAATAGAAACCAAATGAGGGATAAAAAACTGGAAAAGAATTAAGTTTCTGGGACAGACAGTAAAAACAATCGAGAGAAATTCATCCACTCTGTTTGGAAAAAGAGATCAAGGATTAGGTAATTTAGAAGGCTGGTGAATCATTTGCAGTGAATAATTTATTTTGTGAATGTGGCTTCATTTTCTGCTCAGAAAAAGTCTGCAAGCAGGTTATGAATTAATTGACATGCATTTGCCAGCTGTTTATGAATAATGTTTGGTGCAGTTTGTTCACATGTATTCTTTGGAAGTAGCAATTTTAAATCTGCTCTGGCTTTGGTTAACAAATCAGGTAACTTATTTTGGGTTTTCTCCTTGTTTTCCTGCTGAGCATCATTTTTAATTCTGTGTGAGCATTTTAATGAGCAAGCCTCGCCACTAGTACAGCCCCTTTGGGCACTCGGGGTTCTCCATGCTTAAGACACCGTCCAGGCCACCCTTGGGGTTGCTGCTGGCAGGCTTGCTCTCTGTACAGATGGTAAAACTCATCATCAGAAGGCATTTAATGGCATTGCTTCATCAGAGGTTCGGAAGTGCATGCTGGTGCTAAATCCATTTCTCAGTGAGATTCTCTGAGATCTGCTCAGAGCTCTGTGTTGGGATGAGCTGGCTTGCACTGGGGCTGCACCCTTGTTCTCCTGAGCAGTGCCTGGCACGTCACAGGCTCTGCTGGGGCCCTTAGGTGCAAACACTTGCAGCCAAAGGGAAAAAATAGCACAGGCATAGATTTCTGATCACACAGCTGTGTTCTTACACAGCCTGAGGAGAAAATTAGCGGGATCTACTAAATGCTTTGTGATCCTGGTCCTCACAGAGGCTGATTTTCTTTATAGGACTGCTTTACAAGAAGGCAGCACTCCCTAAAGCGAGACCAGGGTGGAAATTCACATGTTTATCCTGTTTATTACCTAGAAAAATGCTTTTTACCTCTGTGCGTCATTTGGATCTTTTTGGTGGGAGGCATTTGTATGGGCCCTGCATGGAAAGAATAGCCTGCCTGCCGGGGTCCAGCCTTGTGATGAGGCTTTACCTGGCTTTACCAGGGAAGTAGTAACAGTGATTATGTACAACATTAGGGCACATTTTGACAGGAAAAAAAAATCTGCTGTTCTCCTTTTGTTAGAGCAATCGCAGAGGCTACTGCTAACCGATGGCAGTCCACAGAGCTAAGCACCCTCATTGTTTTTAAGTTGACTGTGCCTCTTTCAGATGTTTCAGAATTTAAATCTAAAAACTTGCCCTGTGTTATTTAATTTTAAATGCATGCCACTATTTCTGCTTCACTGAAGTACCCATCCAATTAAATCTAACTTAAAAAGAAAGAAAGAAAAAAAAAAGCTCCCCATACATTATATTAAATGGCTTTCTTGACATATTTGGGAATTAACAAAAAGCGAGAAGCCTATTTAACAACTTGCAACATATATGATTTTAACAGCCAAACTTACAACAGCTGTTCTTTCATCTATAAATTAAATGTATAACAAAGCCGTAATTAAAGACCTTACTAGCAAAACTTTTCAATGGTGTGTTCTTCGCAATGGACTTTGAAGCACCTTCAATTGGAGCAATGGGAATTCTTCTGGACAATACTACAAGCTGCAGATATAGCTTAGTTAATTACAAGCAGAGCTTTCAGTATTTATTCCTCCTGCCAAAATCCTCATGCACTGCAAGAGAACTGTTTTTCCCTTGTGCTTGCTTACTAATGCTGCTAGAATGTGAATATAAAACAATACCTGTCTGTCTCTCTTGATCCTAGACACGATTATTAGGCTTTCATGCTAATTTCCCTGTCTATTGAGTTAAGACTGGATTAAGGAGGCAGAATTTCTATATGGAGTTAGGGTTCCCTAAATATTGCAAGGTAACGCTCAGTGACTGAAGGTACGAGGCAGCTATTGTTTAAATACCATGGGGTTCTCCACCGCCACCTCTTCTCACCTCTTCAGAGACAGTGCAGTACTGATGGCAACAGTGATGGGAATTGCTGTCAGTCTACCTGAGTGCAGAATGGAGCCCAGAAATACTATCTGCCATGTAAGACTCATAAGTGTTCCTGGCACATCACATGCCTGGATCCCTGGTCTAGGAATTCAAAGCAGTGGGAAGTCAATGCAGTGCATCAGTATAAGGGAATCTCCCAGATTCCCTCCCATAATGTTCAAATAATCAAATAATAAGCTTTGTCCTGTTGTTTGGAAGCCTACAATTAAATCCAGAGGGTTGTTCAAAGATTCAGGGTCCACTCTGGAAAATAACAGAGACATGGTGCTGGAGTGCTGCTCCTGAAGCAGAGTGTCACCTTTCCAGTACCTTCACATAAAATCTTTCAACACCTGATCACCCTCTGCATGAAGCCTCCTCCTCCTGGAAAGTTGTGCCACAACCTCAGGCCTCTGAGGGCTGGAAATCTTCTGTGGTTTCCAAGCTAAATCTACCTGTGGCCAATATATTTCCATTTCTCCTTATATCAATATTATTCTCAGCTAAAATTACGTTCTTTTCTTCCATGGTGTTTACCTCTTCAGGTATTCTCAGACAGCAGTCACATCACTTTTCTGTGATTTGTTTTGCTCACTTCTGACACATTTCTCACCAACGGACCCAATGGCCATTCCCCTTTCTGTCCTTCCCCGCACGTGCAGATGTGCATTCGTGGCCACAGTGCAGCCACAGCTTGCAGACTTTGCTATTTGGAAGAAACCAAACAAGGCCAAATCTGAATAATTACTGGGCAGACACACTTTTTCAGGGAACAGCTACACTGGAGGTCATCATGAGCTTAGGCTCATATTTTTGCTTCCACTCAGTCCCGGGGTAAGTACCATACCCCGTGTGCTGCTACTCACCGCTCTACCCAGCCACTCGCGTTAAGGTTGCAGCATAGCGGTGGCATGCAGTGTTCAAGCATGAGCTTTCCTTCCGTGGCATTTCCACAAGTCCTTGTTCCAGCACCTTTCACCCTACCTCCTTCTCAGCCCTCTTCTCCCCTGAAGCTGGATTATTTTTCTGTCTCTCTGCTCCCTTTACGAATTACCAGCTTCAGCCTGCCCCTGCCAAACAAAAACATGTTTCCAGTGTGCAGTTATCTGGCTAGGGAATCTCATGAGATATCTGGATGGTCATCTGAGGGGAATAAACTGAACATCAGTATTTTGGCTATGGTAACAAACAAATTCAGTATCACAGCTTAGCTTCAAGCTTGATGAGCCACACACTCACAGGAGGGATTTGCAGGGCCGACACGTGATACAACAGTTACACTGAAAAACACAGGATACAAATAGACACTTTACCAGCATCAAACCAGTTAGTGATGTATGTGTAGAAGTTTGGGATATTGGATTTCTCGGTATAAAATCCTGTCTGCATTGGTACAGTCTCTCTTGGCCACGTGTGGTAGTATGAAGCAGTACTTGCTCTAAGCTTCCCCACAAAGGTTTGCTTCCTCTTGCAGAAGGCTGAGCCAACTTTTTCCCTCCATGGATTCAAGAGAAGTGAGATTTTCCACGAAATTGCTCTTGCTCTCCTGCTTCAGAAATGCTGGGGACAAGAAGAGAGCAGCACCAGCCTCATGTCACTTCTGCTTCCAACTGTCCCTCCACATCCAGCGGAGGTCCCTGTGGTCCCCACTGAAACTCCTTCTGTGTGGGACACCTGAACCTGCTGGACACATGCCCAAAACATACTACTATTGCACACCATGCCAGTGCCAAGAGATGGGCAGGCAGGGCAGGCTGGGGCATGTTCCAGTTAACGTGGATGGCAAAAGGCTGCGTGGAATGCCTTGGTCCTCAATCAGATCAGAACCTGCAGATCCTGGAGGAATTCACATTCGTATCCCAACTCTAACTCAGTACTTCCCAGTCTGACTACAGTCTGTCCAATTACATCCATAATAGGCTGCCCAGGGAGGTGGTGGATTCGCCATCCCTGGAGGTGTTTAAAAAAAGGGTAGACGTGGTACTTGGGGATATGGTTTAGATGTGGTTTTGTCAGGTCAGGTTAATGGTTGGACTAGATGATCTGAAAGGTCCCTTCCAACCTTAACGATTCTATGATTCTATGATTCTATCCGATTCCTACTCAACTTGACAGTTTTACACTACTTCCCATTTTATCTATTTTAACTAAATTCCCCCCAAAACACACTATTGGGTACCTTCCTGAAGACCAGATACATGAGATCTACTGCATTTCTTTAGTCTGGAAAATCAGTCGTTGTCATGGGAGAAAGATATGAGCCTGAAGTGATCTAACTTTGGTAAATTCTTACCGATTTTCTCATTTTCCTTTTAATCCTATCTTTAACTCGCCAGTAACACATAAAGCTTCAGTTCAGATGCTGAGATCAGATTAACAGACTTGTGGCTACCTGGACTGCTTTTTTGCCTTTCTCAAATACAGGAACTACATTTGCTGTTCCCTGATCACATGGCCCAGCTGAGCACAAAAAAGTCATCAAAGGACTGTGCTGCAGACCTGCAATTTCACATGCAAATCATTTCAGAGGTGAAGATAGAGGGTGTCCGGTTCACCCAGTTTGAAAGCAGTAAGGTCTCTGAGCTCCGCTTCCACCTCAGGTGTGGTCATTTCCAATTCACCTTCCTTCCACTCCCATTAGTCATCCTGCTTTTGCCACCACATTTTGCATCCTCACTGAAATATGAGGAAAAACATTCACTGAGTTTTGAGGCAGACTGCTTGCTGTAGTTATGATCTCTAAGCTGCCCTCGCTGAATAGTGCCCCCACTTCTTCTTTCTTTGTTCTCTTTTTATTTATATAACTGAAGAACGTTAAGTTACTGGTTTTATTTCCTTTGCAAGATCTAAACTAGCTTGATTTTTGGTACTTTTCGTTCTATGTGTATATGTCTGACCTCTAAGATGTACCTTTCCTTGCTGATGGGTTCCATTTTTCATTCCATGTAGGCTGTCTAATTATTCCTAATTTCCTTTATTTGAGCTGGTTATTTGCACTAGAAGGAGTATTGCCCTTTGCTGCACAGACCCCCATCCCTTTTGCTTGCATCTATGGCTTAAGCAAATTTCAGACTTTGCATGTTGGAGTATAGCTGCTCAGTCCAGATGGCTTCAATCACTAGTTCTCTAACTTTGTCAAACTTTTCCTTTTTTAAATCAAGAATCTAATTAAGAGAATTGAATTAATTCCTAATCATTTGACTGAAAGTAATTTTCTACAATCAGATCTTCCAAAATGTCATCAGTATTGACAAAATCAAGTCAACAATCACTTATAAAGAAATCTGTCGACAATCATACCCAGGAATATATGGATCCTGCTGTGATTAGTCTACCTCTGAGAAGCTGAACTTTCCCATAAGAACAATTTCTGTCATTACTGGCTTCTAAGAACTCTGCATAGATCTCAATCCATATCAAAAGTGGGTCTTATATCCCTCCCTGCTTTTTTTTTTCCTCAGCTAGTCAATCAGGACTGTAAGTCCCTTCCCGCCTAGCCTTCATCCATCTTTTCTGTTTACATTCAAAACTCCCTGGGAGTGACTCTGCTGCCTTGTACAGAGTGCAGTCTTGATTTTGTTTGGTCCCCGGACACTGTCATAGTTATTAGTCATGTTTATATAGCGATTCTGTATCATCAGGTTGTTATGACACATTTTATTAATGTGTTGGAATCTCTTTGATGCTCAGAAGGGTTGCGAAGCAGAATTATACATCCCCAGCAATGTTTGCAGCAGTGGGGTAAGGCACGCAGGGCTTGTATCCTAATGCCGTCTATGTTCTTTGTGGAACATGAGACAGTTGTTATTCTAACCATCACATACCTCATCCTTTTCATTTAAACCAGTATCAGCACAATGGCTACTGCTAGTCCAAAGTGTTAACAGCTGTGTTAAGTGGCAGCCAACCAATTTCCTGTAACTTGTGATGAGGTAGCCAGATGCAGAGAATATCTATATAAAGGCATAATTTTTTTATTTTATTTTATTTTTTTGTGGAGAGGAAATAAAAAAAAGGCCTTTTTACATTTGAGTTCAGTTTCCATATCTAGGCCAAGAATAGTGTGAGGGATAAGAGCACATGCCACCATACTGATATGCCAGAACAGGGTCAAGAGGCGCTACAAGTGGGGAAATGGGATGAGGTTTACCCTAGGTCAGCTTCTGCGGTAATTTTGTGTCCCTCTTGGCTGATCCCAGAGGGCCTACTTCAGCTTCTCTTCTCCTACTAAGCATAGCAAGACACTACTCTTTACTACCCTAGGCGTATGCCTCCTGGGTTAAACAACACAGGATCTCTCGGCAGTCTACAGCTGAACCCTTTGCTCCCCCCCTGCAGGAAGCCACACCAAGGGAGGGGGAGCTGAAGACATCCTTCAGAGAGACATATCTCTAAGGCAGGGGAAACTTGCACAAGGTGATGGAGGAAACAAGTCTCTCTGCTGTACAAAGGGCAGGCGGTGTGGCCTCTGCCTCAGTATTTACCTGCACAGCAAAGCGGAGCAGGCTGAGGCGTTTGGTCTGTAGTTGGTGCCACTGAGATCCCCCAGGGCCGTAACCTGAGGGTCTTGAGCCCACACCTGTGGTTGGCACCTCCTCTGCCTGGACCATATCATTAAACAGCCTGGGCTGGAGCAACTGTTTCGGGTCTGGCTAGAGGGGGTGGCTGAAAGCCAAGCTCAGAAAGGCCAGGATTCTCCTCTGCAAGGCAGGAGGCACTTAGTGGTGGCAGGCAGATCCTGGCACATGTCAAGGTGATGGCTGGGTTTGCTCTCTTCTAGCACAGTGGAGCCTCCCCTGGAGAGACATGGCCAGGGATGGACCCTGGCACCTTTCATGGTCAGGCTGTTGGGTTAAAGCTCAGCAAGACATTCAGTATGTGCTTGGCTGAACAGACAGGGGACTGGCTGGCACACTGGGCACAGAAAATTAAGAGGCCTGGTGCTATAGAGATGCCTTAGGGGTGAGACTTCCTGCACTCGACTTCCCTCCCCAGTGCCCATGCAGTTCAAGAAAGGACTTGCTTTATCTCTGCGTATGTTGGGTGCATATACATACATGCACGTGTGAAGGACTGTCTGAAATCTACCATGCCTGAAATAGGGACGTAGTGAATGATGGACAATACCCTTAAAAGGCTTTATCCACTACTAAGCAGATATGTCCCAAATTGTTTGAGACAGCACACCATTACATCAATGTTAGGGAGTGAAAGAGGACAGCAATATAGGCAGAAGGCAATGGAAAGTTTCTGTGGACTCATGCTTTTACGTCTGCAAACAACACTATGGGATCTTTAATGACTAGACGTGGTCAGGACCTCTATTTTATGTCTTGTCTGAGCAATGTGCAACAGAGCCCCTATTAAAACCATTCTGGGGGTATTGGTTTTCTCTTGACTCAGAGGGAAGACTGCTGCTTGAATCACTAACAAGAATTCAGCAGCACCTGGGTTTTCATTGGCAATGAACCACCCATGTACTGACCAAGTGGGAGGCTGTTAAAGAACAATTTCCCACCATCTGGGGGAGGAAAAGAAGCGTGCATTGTGCCACACAACTGTCTAAAATCTATGACATAGGAGTGATTTCTTAAAGGAAAATTCCCTTCTTTAGTGGGGTGGCAGGAAGGAGGGGGGTGGGGGGAAGCAGGGGGAAGTAAGGCAATCTCAGATACCCTTCCCCAAGGGGAAGAGTGCCATTTTACTGAGTGAGCTGCTTGGACATTCTTTGTGTGCGTGTGTGTGTATCTAAATTCAGTCAGACAACATCCCTGAAAATTTCCCTTGAGCAGCTGAAAGCATGAAGCAGTCAGCACACTGCTGCAAACGTATCATGCAGACATCTGAAATTTGCTGTATTGTGAAACAGCAGCAGACAATAACTGTATGAACAGCCTCGTACTAGGACACTGCTTTGGGGCTCTTGTGGCACCAGAATCCCTTCAAGGAGCTCAGAGCCTTGTAATTACACAGCTTTACATACTGCTTGTTGCCTTCGTCTTAAGGGCTTGTCACAATACCTGTGAAATAGTTGTCTTAGAAGTGGAGGGTTGGAAGTGCAGCTAATGATAGCAAAGTCACCCTCCTCAAACCACAGACAGGGAAATTCCTGATGACTCTGACTGCTCTGTCCTAATTCCCAGTTCATATTTTGTCCCTTTCTCGGCAAGATCCAAAAGCTTGATATGCCTGGGGTAGACACAACCGAGTCCTCCCAAAGCTGGATGTGGTTAAGCACAGCCTTATTTATGCAGACCTTAGGATGTGTCTATGCATGCGTCTTTAATCCTGTTGTGGCACAGTAACAAATACAATGGCAAATTCTCATTCAGCCAGAAAAGAGATAACCAATATTCAGGCTGTATCTGCTGCCACAGCGGCTGAATAACAAGATGACAGCTATATTGTCAAATGCAGATCTCCGTATCGAAAGGTTTCGGTTCCCACTCGCAAGTGATTATGGAAAAAGGACTCACTTGCCCACTTCCAATAAATGAGAAACATGTTTCTTAGAGGCAGTGTGCTTCCTATGCTTGTAGTGCAGTGAGGCTGTTGGCTAGTCTACTATTTTTGACATGCAGCTGTTACACAGAAACATCTGATAGTTTCTTTTCTTCAGGCTCAGTTGCTGCGATGTCAGGAAACAGCTTTTGGTTTCAGTTCTTGTAAGATGTGAACAGGTATGAGAGGCCAGTGTAATACCACAGTAACACAAAAAAACCCATCCTGCAGCCTGCAGAAGAAACTAGAGGTACAGAGGACGGTGGGCTGATCAGTTCCAAATTCTCATTACAAATGTTTGCTTTGATATAAGATAAAATGTACAAAATGGCTAGTTAAAAAAAAATCACAGGTCCGAGTGTTATGTGTGGTTGTGTGGTTTTTTTCCACTGTGAGACCAGGGAATGAGTTCATTGACTTACGAGGCAACATGCTGATGCTTTGGGTAAGAGCAGCTTCTCACCAATAAATGGAAAACTAAAAGCTTATCCAATGACAGGTAACACAGAAAATTGCACATTGGCGTAGGATAAAGCCATTCCAAATCTGCAATGCTATGAAACATAAATGCAGAATTGGGAAAGTTAAACGAAGGCCTTCAAGTACCCAGGATGGCTTAGGCCAATGACAAAAGCTTGTATGTAAATTCAATATAAAATATAGGACAACAATATTTTGTAGGATCTACTATCGCTCTTACTTGGGACTCCAGAGGAGGACGGTTAGCTCTCTCTGAGACAAAGTGCTACCTGGGCAGGCAACATGCTGAGAAATGCAGGTGCCAACCATAGAAATCATGGAGACAGCAACAAGTCTTAAAGCCTGCTCAATAAATCTTTCTTCTTTAAATCCTGGCAATAATTTCAAAAACTGCAGCAGATAAGCAGTTCCCTCTCCTCCCCATCGTGAGAACAGTGCCGTTCAAGCCTTGCTCTATAGAGTGTGTATGGGGTTTTTTGGAGGTTTTGGGTTTTGTGCATTTGTTTTTTTCTAAACCTCAGCTGACAAGAGCTATAGCAATCTGGTTCTGTATCAGGTTTGAAGCCTTTGGCTTCCACAAGCTGTGGCTTACATTGTGGAGAAAGAAAAGGTGAACATCCTTTCATGTGAGACATTTTTATGCTGAAGTTAAGAAAGCTTTAGAGTGAAAAGGTGGCAAAGCCGCTTGCCTCGCACAGTGAGAAGCCTAAGTCAGTACCCCAATGTTCATTTGCAGTACCTGGGCTTGCGAGCACCCGAAGTCTTCCTGGACTGAGCCGATTAAGTATGGTCATTACCTATTTCCTATGGCAAGAAGCCATTACAGGTGTTGTATCTGCTTCAATGCCCTTCCTTTATGCAGGGAACTGGGCTGAGCGTTTTGGGCAGGATAGATAGCATTTGCAAAACTGGTTCTCAGTTTTAGGAGCTGTTTGTCACCTTTGCTCACCCCTGCAACTTGTAACGTAGCTCTGGGGCAGCCAGCGCGGCGTAGCTGGCTGTGAAACCTGCACAACGATGGCGTGGGGATGAGTCAAGCTGACACGTCCCCTGGGCATACAGGTGGCACATGCACTGCAGCTCACTGTCAGCGAGATTTGGGTTGAGCCTTGTGTACCTGGATCTGCAGGTCAGCTCCAAACAGCTTTAGTAAGACGCTATTGCTGTTGTGTCTGCGGATGCTTCAGAGGATGGTTTGTCAGCTCTGGCACAGAACCAGCAATAACAAAGCAGGTTTGTGACTATTCCCTCTTGTGATCCTGTCTAACAGCTTCAAGCGACCAGCGACTGCATTTGGGAAGGTGCTTGGAAAGGCCCTGGGTTGTGTTCTACCACATTTTCCCAAAGACCATTTGCTGACCATGCTCCAGGACGGAGAACTACCTTTGCATTCACCCAGTGTCATTTTTTCCATGCTCTCTGACAGCAAAAAGTGCCCGCTGCTTGTGGGGAAGCCCATGACACCTTGTTTTATTCTCTGAGAGTGAGGTTGGCCAGGAAAGGTCATTGGTGTATCCTCATGTCTGTGGACTCAGAGATTTAAGGGCCTTTCTTCCACTCTTCCCTTCATCAGGGGGGAGCTACGTGGGGAGGTTGTCATTCCTACCCAGAGCCTCAGACACTTGGGTCTGGCTAATAAGTAGCTAAAACAGAGATGCAATTTATGGCTGCCCGTGATGATGCAAAAGGGTAGCAGCTCAGTCCCTGGGCAGAGTAGACTTGTGCATGCTGATCCTCTTGTTAAGCTCCTAAAACAACTTTTGTTTTGTCTAGCTCTACATCTCACCATGTCTTTAAAGAAAGGAAATCCAAACCTGGGATATAAAACAGAAAATTTGTCTGATTTAAAAATGCTTCTGTAATGCACTAACTGAGGTAATGGCTACATCTATTTGAAAGACAGCTGATTTCTTTTTCTTCTCCTTTTTTTTTTCTCCTATTTTTTTCCAGCATGACAAGAAACCGGTGGCTGAAGGAAGAAAAAGGATATAGTTTATTCTCTTTGGACTATCCTGCTTCTGACAGAGGCGAACGCTCTCTTCCTGCAAACACAGCTAATCCTCTTTGTCTGGATATTTTATTAGCTAAAGTTTAAATCCTTGAACCCTCACTTTATCATGTGTTTCCCTTTACTGATGATGTCACCTACCCGTGTTCATCTAATGAGTCACTTAGAGCAGCCAAACATAAGTGCCGGTAGGATATAAGGCTCTGCCAAGAACTTCAACTTCCTAACACTTACCTTATTACTTGATGAAATAGGAATATAACTTATATACTAGATGATATCCCTTGAAACATAAAGGAGGTCATTGAGAGCCTATAATTACCTCCTAATTACAGGAACTGAGTGCAACAGGAGTTGTTAGTAAAAGGGGAGGGAGGGTTGATGCTGGTTCTGCGGTGTAACCAACAAGCGGGCCGTTTGGAAATTATTTTCTTCCTAAAAATTTCCATATGTCATTGGGCATAAGAATATCACTGTAAAGCACCAGCACCCCGATGCCCCCTTAAAAAGTGAGACAAAATGCACTGGGCATTGTGTAACTGGTGATGTCATCATGGAAAGCCAACACTTTTATGTTTGAGACCCTGAAAAAGAAGGTAGGGAAGGAAATGGAAAAAATGAAGAAGCAAATCAAACAGATGGAGAGACCAAAGGAGCTGGGCAAACCCCTGCAGGACAGATGACTAAGCTTTCCATTCCAAGTCAAACAGCTCCATTTTGGGACAGCAACAGGTTTTCATTTAACCTGCCTAAATTTCGTGAACATGCTCTGGGCTCCCTACAAGAATGTGGCTACTGTCTGTGTTTGAAACTAGGCAGGCAGTCTGCTTTTTCCACTTGGCTACCTTTGCACAGTATGTCAAAAACCTTACGTGGCTTTGGTAGGAGAACTTGCTCTTGGTCCCGCTGGATATCTGGAATAGGCACTTCGGTGTAAGCATAAGCATGCAGGGAGGTCTGGACCTCCTAATTAAATTGTCATGTTTGGGACTCACCCAACAAAACTGGACAAAATCTGCTTTTAGATTTGAAGAATGGAATTTTCCAAAGAGTTTCAGCTCTGATCCTGAAGAAACCAGTGAGACCAGAGTTGGGCTGTGCTTCAGGAGCAGTGTTCAAGCTCCAGTGTCAACAGGGAAGTGTTTCAGGGCAGGATCTCCTATGTAGGATGTGCTTGCTGGTCCTCTTTGGCTGGGCAGGGGCAAAGGTTTTTTCAGTTCCTCATGGCTGTGACTCTTCACCACCCCAGTAGTTGTGGAAAGTGACTATAAATGACAAGGAAAGGTGAGGGCAGTGAAATTCTCGGTACAGAAACTTTGAAGAAAATATTGAAATTTAAAATGAAAGAGGAGGGAACCTACAAGTTAATATTACAACCCTTCCCTCCTGAACTGAGTTCAGGAACTTGGACTAATAATAGCAACAACAATACATTAACAAGAGTAATCATACTAACCCAGTAGAAATGGATTTTTCCACTTCAGTGATACCAGTTAATCTGACTGGGAGGTAAAAGGTGTCTATCTTTCAGTCAGTGATGGCCCTTACAGAAAAAACTATATTTGTGAGGGGGAGGAAGAAGAAGCAAGGAAGAGTGTGAACAAGCAAAGCCCGTCTTTACCTGCTGCTTGTCTAAGGTGAATAGACAGCGACTTTTGCTCAGTTCTTGTAATCCCTGCTACATGGCTGTCCTGTGCTGACCTGAGCTGGGTGATGCTGTAGGGAGGAGAAAGTCAGGTGTTCAAGGTGCCTGTGACCCTTCCTGAACCCTCTGAACTCCTACCTCCTTCTTCCCTGCAGGCTTTTCCTACGCTTCCCTCCTTGCCAGCTATCCCTCTCCTGGCCCAGGAGTGGCTGAAGCGTGGCCTTATATTCGGTTCCAAATTTGAAAATGAAGGGGCTGGCTGACATCTTCGTGATGTCACCAAGTCAAATATATGAGGGTGACCGCATTCAAGAGCCCGATGAGCTGATAGGGAGGAGTGGGGTGGGGTGAGGGGAAAGACCAATGTAGACCATCAGTAGTCTCTGGGAAAGGTCCCACTGGAAGTAGGAGTCGGCCACTGAGTCAAAGGGGAGGATTTTCCCAGCTGTTTTGGACTGATTTTTCTTTGCCTTTTCACATTTTTTTAAATATAATGCTGTATTTCTTTCATTTATTCATCTCTTCTTTTTCCTTTTTTTTT
>RSEF01000001.1:129654139-129671565 GCA_003993805.1 Himantopus leucocephalus | reverse complement strand
TTTTTTTTGAGTCAGCTGCTGGCTGCTCAGGGCTGCTGATTTTGGTGTTGAGAAATAGGTGTCCAGAAGCCAGTTGGAGGGGTAATTGTAGAGGAGAGAGACTTGCAGGTGGTGCGAACTCTCAGTGACGGCGTCACAGAGCCTTTGTGGTTAGTTTTATGGCTGTTGTCGTCGCCTGAGCTGTGCTGTGCTGTAAACCGTATGATCTGAAAGAAGTAACCCCAAAGCTGCTTTGTAAATCAGAACCACAGAGTAAGAGCTGGGCAGGGAGCTGTGGGAGGGGATGAGGTAGAGGTGCAGCTGCATGGCAGCCCTGAGCAGCTGAAGCAATGCTCTACTGCTATAATCTTTAGCCAAGCTTTCAAGGCAGAGAGCAAGGGCAAGGGAAGGAATAAACAAAAAATTACCTTTTCACCTAACAAGTAAGTAAACCATGAAATTCATTGCCACAATCGATTCAGAAATTATTTCAAAGAAAGCTTTCACAGACTCTTAGAAAATAAACATGATTGGATTCATGGTAGCTAAAGCGATGCTCTAGGATGACTCAGAAGTTCCCACACACGGGAACCTGGAGCAGGTATCACATCTGACATGTGTCTAAGCATTTGCTCCTGGTCATGTTGGAGATAGGTTACCAGGTAGGCAGCCCTTGGGTCTGACCCAATACAGCTGCTCTTATGTTACCAAGTACCCACTGTATCAGGAATGGAGAAGGTCAATGCTTGCAAGATGATGTCATTAAAGTCAACCTGTCCAACAGCAGGGAGGAAGAAGGAAGAGGGGCTTCTGTGCGCCAAAGGGGCTGACGCATACCAACCCCGACTCAGAGGTCACTGAGATTTTCTCCACTGTTCCTGAGAGGTTTGAAATGAAGCCCATAGCAGATGGGAGAAAATGACTGCGAGGTAATCTCAGCGGATGAGCGGTGGAAGGCATGGGTGTGCCACGCATCATGAGGATGTCTCGCAGATGTTTCTACAGGCCCCTCTGCAGTCATTCTTTCCCTCAGTGACTTGACTCCCACACTTCAGTTTCTTGTAGATGTGTTCTCCTTATGACACTGGTGGCTACACCAGATTTGCCTGCAAACTCTGTGAACCCAGAAGCCCTCCTTAATGACCCCATCTCACAGTCTTCCTGCTTACAGTTGCTGATCTACTTCATGAGAAAAGAGGCCACTCCTGTCCTGCAAAAGACATTTTACTCCTTGTCCTAAGGAGCACACAGAAACTTCCATGCTGGCGAAGAGTGTGAATCCCTCTACACTGGTTAGGGCTGATAGCTGCCCTTGTCCTCATCTGCCAGTGGTTAGGGAGGTTGTCAGTGTGGAGGAAAAGCTGTTTCCCACCCAAAACAAGCACAAGTGAATAAAGGGAGAAGTGGATGCTGCTAATGCCGTCACCCTGCTACTTGCTCTCATAGACCATGGAGGGTCACACTCACATAAAAAGATCTACAACTAAATGGTGGCTGAGCAGCTCAGTTTCACTGGAGGGGATGCAGGAGGAAAGCTCCCTTTCTCCTGTTATTGGGGACTGATGAGGGATGGCCAAAGGGTGCTGCCTCACTGCAGGGGAAGGAGAGAGCAATGGTAAGGTGGGCTCGTGGGGAATGCACAGCCCAAATGCCCTCTTCTCCAGTGTCCCCCCAGCCGCTGCCTGCTACACCCCATGGCAGGACAGGATCTGGCCGCAGGCCTCCCCCATCTCTTTCTCACCGTAGCAGGGAAGAGCCTCGTCACCCCACCGCTGCCAAGGCAGTTGTGGTCTGCACTGTGGGCAGCAGCATCACCCACAGCTCTCCGGCAGGGCAGCCGGCCTCGAGCAGCAGCAGGAGGCTTTCGTGTGAGGCAGCGAAGCGGGGGAGCCAGTGATACGCTGCAATAACATGGACGGCTCACTCTCACCTCATTGAGAAAATGGCAAGCGTGCAAGAGCTGCCTTTGGGTGCCAGGAACGGGGGAGCTCGCATCGGGTGCTGCATCTGGTAGCACTAAAAGTGTCTCAGAGCAGAGTGCTGTCTCTGAGCATCAGGCAAATGCTGAGAAACCTGCTCCCAAGAGAGCCCACCTATTTCCTCTTTAAAAAAATTCACCTCATTTCAAGTGGAAAGAAATGCTCTGAAAAGCTGTTGAGGGGAAATTAGACAATAGGTCTTCAGACTTCTTCAGTTAGGATGTTGTCCTAAACCAAAAAAAAAACCAACAAAAAAAAGTCATTAAAGGGGTGCAGGCTCCCAAATGAGTGCACCAATGTTGCCCAGGTGTCTGAATGCTCTCTGCTGCCTGTGCACCCAGTAGCACCCAGTGCTGCTGCTGCTGCTGCAGGAAACAGCTGCATCCAGGCAGCACCCAAGTGTCTGGGAACTGCCCATGTAAAGAGATTATTGTTTATCCTTTGACATACAGAGCCATTACCTACCTAAGCAGCCTTGGCTTCATACTGGTCATTATGCTTAATTCTATTTTTCTAAGAGAAATACGATTATTCTCTGAGAGTTCATCATTATTAACTTCATTGAATGAATTACTGAGACAAAAGATACATAGCGATTTCTGGTCCCTCGGTATTAGATTGAGGCAGCTGACTGGAATTTGCTGATTTCTTCATGAATTCATTAGATGGTGTTGGTCCTTCTCTCAGCAAGTGAACACGTGTCTCAAGGCTGTAGATCAGGACTTTTTTTCTTTTGTGACCATAAATTCATACTGGTGTATTTGCATCTATTTATTGTTTCTTTTGGGAAGCACCATTGCTGATAGAAAAAGTCTGATGAAAGTTATGCATAAGGGCAAGGTATGATTTTATGAAAAGCTGTTTACATGTGTATTTCTCCTCACTTGGCCCCAGCCACCCATGCTTGAAGGAACGTTGCTTCAAGCTTTTCCATTTTGAATTTCTTTCTTTGGGGTTCTACTCTTTTTGTTTCATTTCCAGCCAAGTTATATCTCCAGCAAGTTTAAAAGGCCTTTTTTTCTTTTGTGATTTTGATTACAACAATTTTTATTTTTCCAACTTCTCAGCCTAAATTTAGAGATTCTGATGCCAAAGATAATGATGGTATTCCCTTTGATACTGAATCATCTGGTGCTACAGCACCAAATAACTGAAATTTTATTTAGCGCTCCAACTTCTGTGAAGGTACGCTGTTTTCTCTTCTGAACATACTGCTAAGTCTAGAATGCTTGCTATGCTTTGTTTTAGCATTATATATTGGGCTTGGCTTGATTTTCTTAGGGCTATATCATTATAACAATTAGATTCACCTTGCAGGAGAACTGTTAAAGACTCAGATTTACTGAGGCTCCTAACAACGTGACATGCTAATTCCGTGGAGGGAATAGGAGCTGCTGGGAGTTCTCAGCTTCTCCTGAGACACTGAATGTACTGTTCCTGGTCTGCAGGTATCAACTGTCCTCACACGATCCTTTGCATGTGCCCCGGAATAGATGGTAGCATCCTATTCTGCATTCGTAGAATGACATGTGGCCATTTCAAAAAGTTTGTGTCTGGCTAGGAGTGCAGCAGGGCACAGGTATCTGCTCAGTGCTGGCAAGGTGGGGGTGCCTTCCACATGGCGTTCCTTCATAAGGCGTTAAGGTGAGCCATAGACTTTCATTTCAGGATCTCTGGGGCAAGGAACATCTCTTTGATCTGGGCTTGTACAACCCCTCGGGCAGAGGGGATCCTACAAGTTAAGTGGAACTGTGAGCTGCTACAGCAATACAAAATAACACATCACTAATAGTCATAATTATGATGGGCAGACTGGTGAGTTTGTATTCTTCAAGTGGATCTTGCGTCCCATGGAAACTGGTGGCACATTTTCCATTGGTTTCAGTGGGGCTGGGATGCAGCCTTTCCTTTCTGGCTGTATGCTGCTTTGCAAATGGAAAAATATTTGAAGTTCTGTTTTGGTGCCTCAGACTCTGCTTCCTTTCTGCTTTAAGAACACTTCTCTCCAGCCAAAAGTTTCCTTTGTCTCATAGCCTCAGGAAAAAAAAAGGAAAAAAGAAAAGCTTTCTCCAAATAAGAACATGAGCAACAGAAGTGTTAGGAGAAAGGATACACTTATGATCCAAAAGTAAAGAAAAAAACTTTTTCCCCTGTCTAGATGTCCCAGTCAAGGCCAAAAGAAAGCAGTCAGCTTTGCCAGCAAAACCCTAAGCAAAAGAAATAAATGACATCCCTCTGGTGCCCCTGGACGTACGAAGTATCCGGCTTTGCTGCTGTTCTGCTCCCCTTCTGCTTCCAATGCAACAGCTGCCAAATTTGTCCTGCCTTATAGGCATAACACATCAAGCTCAGGGAAAAACCAGGTGCCGAGATGAATTCTGGAAGTCCCGCAAAGGGAGGAGAACAGCATGAAAGAAAACACAGCTATGTTAAGAAGCTTCCTTCTAGGATAAAAATAGATGGACACACACAGGAACTGAAAATCCCTCACTTCTGTTTGCTTTTTCTGTTTGATTTCTTTTTATGCTCTCTCACCTTGCTGGTCCCCTCTCCTATCCCAAATGAATAGTTGTGTTTCCCATCATAGCTCAGCTCTCTTTCAAGGCAAGATATTTTGGACTTAAAAAGAAAAAAAAAAATTTAGGAGTTATTTCCCAGTGCGTAAAACAGCAAACTCCCTTAAGGAAAAACTGAATGTTTAATTTTGCAGTGGAAGCCTTGCAAAATCAGGTTTTCATTTCCGCTGACTGCTTTGAGTGGAAAACTGCATAAACATGAATACATATGGTACATGAGCACACACATACATATACACGCTAGCTCCTCAGCCGCTGAATACTTGCAGCTTGAAATTGCAGCTGAAGAAGTGAAATTTTACTTGGGTGGATTTTAAATTATGAGATAACACAGAAAGATAAACTCTCCCTTGCTGTTTTTCCTTTCATTTCAACCATTTACATGCTCTTTGCCTTTTACTTAGCAGCCCTGAATACTATTTTGCTTTTAGGAGTATATCTCTGAATGTCAGGAGGATGAACCTCTGACTCTCACCTTGAAAAACAGACATAGTAAAGCGAAGAAAATGCCACTTATTGCACTAGAGGAACAGGAGAAGAGGGTGGATGGGCTAGGCTGCCCTCCTGTATGCACAGCAAACTTATGCACCTATTTTTCCTAGAAGTCAAACAGCACCTATTGTCTTAAAATTTAAGAAAAAAAAAAAGAAAAAGGAAAGAAAATAAAAGAAAAAAAAAAAGGCTCAAACTTCAAGGAATCAGGACGCTGTTTTTACCAGGAATCGGAGGCTGGGGAGCTGGCTGGGTGCAGTCTGCCTGCGACACCCACCCGGCCCAGCTGCAGCCTATCTAACACAAACATCGCAGCAGTGGCCGTTTGCCCAGAAACAGCATCGGCTGCCGGAGCCCCCCAACGGAAGGAAGCCAGAGCAAGCCCCGGCCCCCCCACCGCAGCCCCCCAGAACTCCGCTCAGGAGGCGGGAGGGCTGATTGGCAGCTCCCAGCGGGGAGAAGAGCAGCGCCCATAAACATCGCTGTTATTTTCTTAGGTGAAGAAGCTTTCCGCCGCTTCCTGCGATCAAAAAGGGTTGTTAACAGTTCCTGTTAAAAGCCGGCGCTCGCAGCCTGCGACTTTACACATGGGCTGCATTAGAAACAGGAAAGATGATTTTTTTCCTCAGCGTTAAGATAATGCCAAAAGCCTTACATTAACCTGAGTGTTTCGATTTTAAGTTTTCCTCAGTAGGTTTCACAGAGCAGTCAGGTTTGGTAGAGAATTGAAAGGACAAGTGAATCTTAAAGGGACTAAAACTCACAGCTCCCACCCTTATACTGGACAAGTAAGTTTAATGCAGCTGTGGCCATCCTGACAGATTTCATTTCTTATTTGCTTTTTTTGACACCCAATATTTTCATTATAACCCACTTGTAAAATCTCTGTATGAGGTCTCCCAGGTATGAAAATACCTGCAAGAAGTCGTGCCAGCTGCTAGGTAGCACTGTAAAAACACAGTCATGTGGTGTTTATTGCATCTTCAAAAAGCTGAGAAAATCAAAACTCAGGGATGGATACATGAAACTTCAAACAGAAATTAAGCAAAGTATTTAAGAAACACTACAGATGCTCTGAAATTCACAGAGTCACTTCTCTTGGACTGAGGTCTGCGTTAGATCCATCTTTTTACCTAGCCTTTGTCATCACTGGCTGTATCCCAAGGTGTGTGTGTGACAAGATCACACGCAGAGTGAGGAACAAATTATTTTTTCATGCAAAGTGAGCCCAAAACCTGCCAGATTTAAGGTGGCTTTGCCCACGGCGTTCAAATGTAAGCTGGGACTGTTTCAGCTCAGGGACCTTTGAAGAGCGTAATACGCCATTGTGCTTCTGTGAAACCATGAAGTCTTTCTTTCATTTCCACAGCAGATACTGTTGGTGTCTCACCAAAGGGTGTCTCTGCAGCAGGCAGACACTGAGAGGGTACCAGACTCTGGAAGGGTGACCAACTCCGGCTGATGTCAAAACTGTGACAAGTTTCACTGGAAATCCTTTCTGGCTCACTGATAATTTGGGTCGAGTGACATTTGTTCACCCCCCCGAACCCTGGTGGCTGAGACAGAAGTTCGTAGAAGACCTTTGCAGTTTTCTTGGTCAGGCTTGTGCGCTGCAAACAGCCACAGAGAACCTCAATCCACTATTTGTAAACAGGCATAGAGGGGTTTTAAAGAAGCTTTTGTTCCTCTGCAAGCAGTCGTCAACTGTGGAAGTGCTTTTTTCTTCCCAGGGCTCATTTGGAGATGCATTCCCAGGGGATGCATCCGACCCCTCAGAGATGTGGCCTGGTGCCAGGGGCATGCACTTGGCTTCTGCCATCTGGGCAGCGGCAGCCACTCTGCGCCGTGTTGGCAACAGCTCTCCAGTGGAGACAGCAAGTCTGGGAGCATTTTTCTCTAGAATGGCATAGTTTGGCCATGATTCCTCATATAGACACAGCTCCTCACTGAGGCCCCGTTCTTGCAAATATTTATGCCCATGAGTAATTTCAAGAGCATTAGTAATGAGTTGAGTGGGATGACTCCTGGGTCCACAACAGACACTGAGGAAAGCAATCCTTTTGTAAGAAGGGTTTACATACATGCTCAAATGTCTTTTGCAGTAAGTATGGACTTAAGTATGTGCTTAAGTGCTTTTTGGAAGTGAAGAATGAGAATTCCCCCACTGTCTAGGTTCCTTTTTATTTGCTGTCTATTGACAGATATTTTGTGAGGGTTGCCCAGATTCTTTGTGTAAAATTAATGGTTAAATGATTTGATTTCTGATTATATTTGCAGTTCTTCCTCCCTCTAAATATAATAAAAGCCATTACAGCCATTATTCTCTTTTACATTTGTTGCATATAAAAATACATTCCAGCACCAAGACCTGAAAGATCAGCTTTTTCCTAAAGCACATTTTGCCTGACTTATAAAAGTTTTACGAGTTATAAAACCCCTGAAACAATAAGTTTCTGATGGAAACGATGACTAGAGAAAAACTAACAGGTGTTGATATAATACTCCTAAAAGCAGGGGACATGGAAATCTAGCTCAGCTAAAAATACGCACGTTTTTATTTCTTCGTATTACATGCTTAATACCTTAGTTCTTCAGGCTGAACAGCAGCAGGAGATCATAGGAATCCCGGGTGAGTTTTTGCCTCCACTTGTGAACTCTTAGCAGGCAATGTGTTTGCACTTAGGAGCGAGCAGCTTCCTAGAGAGCTAGCACCAAATCCTCGGCTGGTGTAAACTGGCATAGCCCTAAAGAGGTTGAGGGAGCTGATTTAATAACAGTTAAACACAATAAGACACATCTCTGTTTTGAATTGCGTAATTCAGTTCAGCCTAATGTGAGTTTATTGATGTGGCGGTCTTTACGGCTATTGTCAGGCTATAGGAAAAAAAGGGCAAATCCCCTCGGTTAACCTATTTAAGCTGGGTTTGCCCATCCGGTCTTTGATCCCCCGGATCCATATGTTGGTGAAGCCTGCGTTTACTGTGTAGACACATGGTCAGCTAATGATGCTAGCCCCAGGCCTCGGCAACACCTCCGTACGCTGATAGCTGCCTCTTCATTAAACCCATTCCTCGCAAGTCCCGCACACACGATGGATTTCAAACCCATCCTGAGTGATCCTCGCAAAGTGGAAGCATGTAAGCGAGGCGCCTGATCTTGGCCAGCATGAGTACCCCTGCTGTGCTCCTCGCCTAGGCTGCGTCTTCCCTGGCGGGGGGACACCGTATGTCATTATCTCTTCTTTCACATGTTTCTCTCCGTGTCTTCACTCTCCTTGCTCATAAACTGCAGGAAACTGCCCCAGCTGAGTTATTTTAAGACATGCATTTGTGATATAAATATATGTATATGTATATAAAACCATCTTTTGCTCAGTCTGAGCATAAATAGGAGTTCAGATTCTGCTGCCACCACAGTACAACTGCCCAGGAAAGTGACACTGTACCAGCTGTGCAACTTGCTTTCCACAAGGGCTTCTCACTGGGCCTCGTTTCCCTGCCTCCTAATGAGGGCCCTGTACATTTGTGTTCCATTAGAGGTGCCGATAAGCGCTTCCCCAAAAGGCCAGCCTTGCTGATTGTCATACACTCTTCACAGGGACGAATACAAATACAATAATGAACTACAAATAAATATCATGAGCTGGGAACTGATCATGTCTTTGATTTCTTTCCTGGCTGGACACATCCAGCTGTGACGTCTGCTTTTTCCCTCCAAGTTCAGGGTGTGAATCAGCAGTGCCCCAAGAGATTACTGCTGAACCCAAATCCTCCCTTTGCTGCTTTAACGGTTTGTTCCCAAAAGTTTGCTGTGGAAATTATTTTACAGAATTGGTGACTGATGATTCAGTGCTACGTAGGGAATCCCCTTGAACCCCCCATGGACTGACTCATCTCACTGCTCATCAGGTCCACCTGCTCAGGGCATAACTGTGGTATAAATCCACACTCCCTTACATGGCTGAGGATCCCAGCTGGAGTGGCACATGCTGCCTGCTGGCAGTATGGAACTGGGTTGCTTGTTGACCTTGGTTTTGTGTCTCATGACATTGCCTGGTTCTGAGAAGTCCTAATTCAGTGTTAGTCTAGCAAGGACCTGAACTGCTTCAGCTCTCAGTACGGTGGCACAGACAGATCATAACCCTAAGCAGTGAGTTTTACACACGTGCAGGTAACTGAAGTATCCTCACCAATGAAACCAACCAGAACAGGTCTCTTGTGATTCAGTTCTAAAATATCCTTGTATTCCTTCTGAAGAAGAGAGGGAGAATCAATTGGTGAAGCTGAAGTCAAACTAGAAGGGATGAGGTAGATGGCTGAGAAACCAGAATGTCAGATATTTCTGCTGCCTGTGGGCACATTTAGAGTCCAGTCCTCTCAAGGGCTGTTCTGTGAGAAACATTTTTCCCCCTTTACCCTTCTCAATGATACTGATTTATTTGTACTCACGTGGTCCTGTGGTGGCAGTCCCCAGAGTTCCTGTACCAGTCAAGGATGATCACAATGTAGTTAGAGGACAACCGTGCTTGGGACTTGTAATGAATACAGTTAAGCAGGTCCCTGCAAGAAAATGAAGTGATTCAAAGCACAAGGTTCTTTACAGCAAAAGCTCTTCCCTCTCCTCTTTGAGCCCCAGGAAAGGGCCATAAGAGACACTCCTGAGTCAGAGTGTAATGCATCTAAATTGCATAGTGACACAGCAAGCAAAGACCAAAAATAAGCAAGCAGTGGAGTGGAGAGACAGTTGTTGAGATGGGTCAATGAGAAAGCTTTCTACAGAACTGGCTTATTAATGAGTGTACAGCGTTTTCCTTAAATTTCAAGCAGAGACCACCGCTCAGTGACAGCACTGGTGTGTGGTGCTTGGGGACAATTTGGTCAAGTGAAAGGTGCTGATCCCAAAACAGCAAGATTAGGAGTGCTGGAAAAATGAGGAAAAAGAGAAAGAAGTAAGTCCAAATCTCTTGGGTGGAAGACAGTTTACAGATGAATCAGTATGACTCTCGCAGGCATAATACAGAAATACATGGTGGCGCCTTGACCCATCCAGCTTTGAAAAGATTTCAGTCCTGGCACAATACGTAAATAATCACTACTACAGCAAATATGGAGCCTGCCAGATGTTTCATCCCTAGTTTTCTCAAAAAGTATCCTTCAGAGACCTGGGAACATGAGGCTGAGTCTGCTGTGTGGAAGTGAGTGTGACCTGGCCAGGGTCATACATACAGGAGGCATCTAAGTGTCAAGGAAGACTGGGGGCTTGTAGGCACACACGGAAGCTTTCTCCTTTCCTGCTCGTAGGGATGTCGCACCCCTGGCAGAAGTGAAGGTGAAGATATGTACCTGGGGCTCATGGGGAGGAGGCCAGTTTCCTTGTGTGACCCAGTGACGGCTGGCACACTGGCATCCTACAACATGGATTTAACACCTCCAAACAGCTTAAGAAATTCTGACTGCTGGTCCTCAGCTGTGCCTGATGTAGCCATTGCTTTTGTGTCTTTTTGGAACATTTCTTCTGTCAGTCAGTCCATCTCATGCCTGTGACTTCTCACAAAAGTCATCTTCCCTGAGCTTTTTGAGTCTCTAAGGAAAATGAGAAGAAAATAGATGATCCGTTGAAATTGGCAAACTTTTACTTTTAATCAGGGCAGGATACCAGCAGTTGACATCCAATTTGTCCTACCAAGATCTCAAGCTGATTGAATAATTGAAAAAGTTAATAGTTTAGAGTGTGAGTGAAATTTTTGGACATTTTGAAAAATTTTTTGAAAATAAACTGGGTAAAACCCCCAATCAACTTCAATTAGGCCAACGCTGGGCAGTTTTGAAAATCTCACATGAAGGTCCGTGGGGCAGGGACTCTGTTTTGCTCTGACTCGGTGCCTTCCCAGCATTGCTGTGACATCGCTTAAATGCATTCACTGTTGTGCAAGATGGTTTTACACATCTTTGGCAGTCTCTCTTTTCAGAAAGCCTGGACATTAAAGGGTAGAGCAGGAAGGCACTCAGATGTTCCAAGCAGGGACTATATCTCCTTTTATCATGGCCTTTAACCTCAGCTGAGGCCAGTTAAGGGCTGCCATAACCCGGCTAATGAAATCTAAGAATTTAGTTTCTTTTTCATAACACACTTAAATTAGCAAATAAACCAAACCTGGTAACTCAGGACAATCTCCACATAACGTAGGATAACTAGAGGAACAGTAGGTACTGCTGCAGCGTCGGCAGGGCTTAGACATCCTCCCGAGCCCATACAGCTCTAGGGAGCTCTGGGGTAATCACGAGGGCTGTGTAACTTTTAAAGATGACTGCAGGACTTTAAAGTAAAGATTTCCCACTCCTACTAAGCTGCAGAAGCTAAATATATCCTTCCTGTTTACTCTCTGTGTGATTTTAGACTAAGCTCCAGTCTATAAAACAAAATGCATCTCTGGCGTCTCAGCTCAACAAGGAGCAGCACAGCCCGGGTTAGTAATGCAGCATCGTCTGACCGTCTGCCTCTGCCAAAGCTGGCAGCAAGACACGCTTCAGGCAAGTTCAGGGGACAGCTGGTGATATCTGGATCAAATCAGTTCTGTGGTTTAGTTCAAACTTAAGGGATAAGGCATATGCTAATGTTCTTTCTCTTTCCTTTTTAGGTAAGCATTTCCATTTGTAATGAGCCATTGATTTTGGAGGCTGCAGACTGGATTCAGAGAGATAACCTATGGAGTGTCTAGGAAATGTTTGGCTTTGACAGAGACTTACTTATCAGCTTCTCTGTTCATCACAGACTGATA
This sequence comes from Himantopus leucocephalus, assembly GCA_003993805.1. Classification (NCBI taxonomy): domain Eukaryota; kingdom Metazoa; phylum Chordata; class Aves; order Charadriiformes; family Recurvirostridae; genus Himantopus; species Himantopus leucocephalus. The sequence goes on along the minus strand of RSEF01000001.1, from coordinate 129,659,761 downwards.
GCTCGTTTCAAATATCTCATATTTAACTTTTCTGGATTTCTTAATTTATGATTTTTTTTCGTGAATCTTTCTGCTCATAGCAAAAACCTGTCATAGTCCAGTGAGACCCTCTGCATCCCACTCACAATGCAGAATTGCACTCACTAATCATGGATGCTCTGGTTTATTCTCTACCCAAAACAGACATTTCCTCCCCTTTCTGGGAGGAAAGGGTCACGAGATGATGATTTCTTTTTGTAAGCAGATGTAAGGAACATGCAAAAAAATTCTTAATAGCCGGTCCAAAAATGACCAGAGGCACTATTTTGCAATACAGGGTGTACAACCTAGTAAACCCAAACCTCTCTAATGTAACATAGCTTCCCTACCTCTGTTTTTGTCTCAAAGAAAAAGGTCAATTTTGTATTTAAAGAACACTATCAAAGATTTAATGATTGTACCATTGGCCGTAGTTCAAACAATACAGGCAGGAAAGAATGTACAGCTGTCAAGTGTAAACAGAAATGGGTACAGCTCAGAAGTGCTTCAGACAAATCATTGTATGTCATCGGCTGGTTTTAATTAAGAACAGACCAAATATTCTCTCCCTTCCCGCTCCCTCTTTCTTCTCCCCCCTTTCCTTTCCCCCCCTTCAGTAACTTAAAACAAAATGATTTGTAGTGTATTGTCTTATTGGTGTCTGTCCTTGTGGAAATAAGCAAATGAATATGGAAATAACTTGACTCAAAGTTCAAAGCATATTATGACATCCCAAGGAGACCATAAGATTGTAATCCTAAAACTGCATCACCAATAGGTTAGACTTGCACCTTCCCACTTTCTGCATGGCAAGTCTTGCTTGAGAAACAGAATCCCATCATGTTGTTTCATGTTCTTATTTAAATCGCTGTCTTAGAAGCAGATTTCAGGTTGATTACCTCAGTCAAGTGAGTTTGCCTCATTATGTGTCTTGTGCTAGCACAAGGTGTAGCAGGAGGGAAACCTATTTCCAATACATCCTGTTTTCAGAAATGAGACATTAACCAATACTTAGGCTCTTCTGGATGGGCCTGAGCCAGAAGCAATACAAAGGAACTGAGGAGAGGAGATGGGATGCACACATTATTTGTTTTGATTTATTTATTTTACACTAGCATCTCTGGATTGCCCCACTTCTGTGTTTTGCTTTTGTTACTGGTATGGATCTCTTCTGACTCAAAAAGAGACTTCAAAAAGTAATATTCACCAGTAAATACACGTAGCAAGGGACCTGACGCTGAAAAAATACCCTTAAGTGTTACCCACCTCCTGGGTGGGAGGTTCTGCGGCACAGAACTGCTGCTCTGAAACTAACAAACAGCAGTTTATCATGTTGTGTTTCGGGCAAGCTTCATCCATTTTGTTTTCAGACTGGGAGGTGGTTGTATTTCCAAAGCAGCAGCAGTACGGACTGCACACACTTTGCAACCCTTTTGAAGGGTAAGCAGGAGAAGAAAACACACTGTCACAGTCTGAAGCGGATCAGGCCTGATTAGCAACGTGCACTTTGACTCAAGGGTGGAAAAATGAAGTCTCCACAAGGAAAGACGCTCTTATAGATGTTTGGTTTTACTTGCCAGCTCATCCTATTTCTCTTTGCTGTGAAGAATAGCAATAATGGCAATAGTAATAATGTTACTGATGGTACATCGTGAAAGGATTGTAAGGTGGGGGGATGAAAAAAACATTGCATGAATCTCTACTGCAATGAAAACAGTGCGGGCATCTTGTAAGAGGGCAGTCCTGCAGTTGCAAGATAATAGATGGTGAGTGTTTCTTTAGCCTGCTCACTACTGCTGTCGTTGAAAGTCTGCTGCCTTTGGGCACCAGATATTTTCTTTGCTGCTACCCTCAACCAATACAGAAAGGGTGCTTTTTCCTTGGAGAGCAGTTTATAGCTTCCCACATAAAAAGAATTCTTGGTAGACATCATCCCGTGTGCTAATAACCACAGAAAAGAGTAGACGTCATTAGCAAATGCAGTATCGGTTATTTCCATATTTGCTCATAACGAAGAGGCAGAAGCAATGAGAAAAACTCAGTTAATTTGTGACCACCAATAGCTCCATACCAATGCTGATGCGTGAAAACTGCAGACAGGCTTACCCTGCATGAGACTTCTTGAAACTTCTTTTGATTTGCTAGTGAGAGAAAGATTTTTCATCTAAAATCATAAGGAAATATTCTTAGACCCTAAATCACCTGGAAGGCAAAATGTCTCCCACGGGACAGTTGATACCATTCAGGTTTTTTTAAATGCTGAATTTTAACTAAAAACCTGGGACCTAAAGTGTAGAGAATTGTTCTTGGTTTCTTAGAGCACTGGGGTACAAACTTCCCTTGTGACCAAAAGTAACATGTTTTCTAGACATTAGATGAAGGCCAAGATATAGGTACTTTTACTATATAGGACATTTGCTACAGCTGTGTAGTTACTAAAAGGCTATTTGCCTCCTGATCTAGGCCCTTCAGCAATTAGGCTAGAGGGTGGTTCGTTTCGGGTTTTTTTGCACTGCTCTCTTACTTAAGTACTGTCAATTAATGCTAAACACAGTGTATGCACAGAGGCTAAACCACTTTGGTATTTCATTTTCCTTTTTGGCATGTCTTCCTCTCCAAAAGAGGATGATAATCACAAACCAATAGTTGGGAAGCAAAAAACCTTGACATTCTTACTAAGGATATGTGGAAAGACAGTCTTGACTCTGGCTCTACAAACAGCCTAACTTGTACCAGTTCCGAGACAAAAAAGAAGAGAGAATAAATGCAAATGATCAGAGAAGCATGAGATGAATTAAGAAGACATATGGAGATCTTCATGAAATATGGCCTCTAAATTTACTGGGAAACATGTTTCCTATTTGCTTCACACGTTCAAATGTCTGTTTTTTATGCAGCAGAAACAGATTTTCTTGATATTCTGTGTGGGTTTAGTGTAATATGTATATTAATTTATGAAACATATCTCTGCAGTGCATGCATGTATGTATTTTGTACATTAATTATTATAGTTATATATAATATGTATGTATTATATTGTGTTTATTGCATAACGCTTGTATCGGGTTTGGTAAGCAAGCCAATATTTCTACCAAGTAACACAGACCGAGGCCCCCCAGATGGATCAGAAGGACTGTCTGAAAAAAAGCCGTACTTTTTTACAAGGCTCAGAAGCCCCGTAAAACTTCTCTACATCCTCACACAGCCTCCCAACAGAAAATAAAAATCCTTTATTAAATAATGTGGCCCTTTAGGGAGACATATATGACATCATCTGAACAAATGTATTTGATGAATAGTGCATCATGATGCACCACTCTGCAAGTGTGATTATGGAGCTCGGTGTGTGGGAGGCCTCCAAACTGGACAAGTTTTCTACCTTAATTTTATTCTTGAAGTTAAAGACCATCTCAGTCTTTCTGAGAAACAAGGAGGGATGTTTCCCTCTGAAATCCACAAGGCCCTCTACACAAGATTTACTCTTAAAAACCTGCAGAGGTATTATGCTACTTTCAAAGCTCCTTTTGACTTACTTTTTTAAGAACCTATTCCAACACAAGCCGACTGAGACAAAACAATGCCCATATCAGGGGAAAATCAAGTAAAAGAATGAGTTAGTTTCATGATTCATCAAAGTCCTTAATTGTTTGTGGGGTTTTTTTCTCTGCTGCTTATTCTGTTAAAGTATAATGCAGCAGTTATCATGTTCTGTAACTATATCAACTTCAGCACAGTTTAAACAAAAATACACCTTGTAACGCTGCACATGAATAAGCAACAACCAAAAGTCTGTATCTGCACCATGTCTCGTGGATATGAAGGGAGCTGGTGGGATGATCCTAGCACAGAGTAGAAATTTTTGAGAGGCGGCTCCCAATAATGTTAGTAGTTCGATTTTTCTCTTCCTGTTGTTTCTAGGTCATCTTTGTGAAAATCCTGGGATGACAAGTTGCAAAGAGTAAGATCAGATTTTAACACAGGCTTAAAAAAAGAGAGGTCTAACAAAATCAAAACCCCAGAAAATCTCTTCCCTTTTGTTTGTCTAAAGAAATGAAAGATCAGGGAAATTCCCAAAGGTAATCAACATTTCATGTTTTGTTTGCATTGGCTCAGGTTCATATTTGAAGCTCTATATTTAACAAGCCATCCTGAGAAGGCTACAGCCAGGGCTAATGGCGATGGAAATAATTTCCCTTTGTGGTGCCTGCGCTGGGGCTGCTGTCGTGGTAAGCCCAGAGCTTTGATGTCTGCCTGACACTGTTCAGAAGCATTATATTAATTAGGAATATAAATCTGAGAACTATTGCCATCTTAATTGAAAGCTCCTACTGATGCCTGGTGGAGGCTCCCCCCCAGCTTTGTCAGGCACTGCAGCCTGTTTCAGCAAGATGAGCTGCAATATTTGCAGGAGCTTCAGTTTTATTGCCATGGGATCACTGCATGGAAACAGATGTGAGGAGGAGGCTCTTCCTTCTGAGCTGTCCCAAAATCAGCAGCTTGCAGCCCCTGGGTGCCGAGGTCAGCCTTGTGGGCCCATTATTAGCGCCCCAATTAGGTTAACTCCCTTGTTTGTCCTTGCTCCCTGTGCCCCTGATACATGCTGACCCAAGGTCTTGTCTCAGGGATGCTCCTGCCCCAGCACCTGCCTGAGGGTGGGCATCCCCGCTTGTGTTTGCTCTGCCTTACATGGCCGCCCTGGGGCTTCAAGAGCTGGCAGGGGTTCTCCAGAAGTGCACAGAAGTGAGTGCTGTCCGTCCCCTGGACCTCTCTAAGAGAGTTTTACAAGATTTTTGGAATCCCCCTCAGCCTCACTCCAAATGAAAAAGGAAGAACTTCTCCAGCCGGTTTTGCACTCAGCAAGTTCCCAGTTCAGCTAAAACTACAAGCGACAGAGAAAGACTGAATGGTTCTGGGGTTTAATTACAACGCACTGAGTTACTGTGTCATATAGTAGTACACTACTTGAAATCCAACTACGATCGTCAGCAACCAGCTGACAGCTTCTTTGCAGCGTGCGTGAGATGAGTTGTAATCGCCAATCTGATTTTAATAGACAAACTATCAGTGTTGAAAGGAAATAAAAAGAAAAAAGACAAGCACTGTTTCTTTGGGGAAGATGTCAACAAATAGAACATGCAGGAACATTTTGCAATGAGGTTTTTTTTTTAATATCTTGTAGGCTTTACCAGTGTGATTTAGAAAATCATAGTCTTCAGAAAAAGTACTTCATAAGCTGATTAAGGACTCCTAGAAATAGAGAAAGTGAGGGTAACATGTGGGAACTTGTATTGCCACTCCTGTGGCTACTCTAGGTAAGACGTGTAGAACATTTTCCAAGTTCTTAGTTTTGGTGGCACAGTTTGGTTTTCAAGGATGGGTCAAGGATGAAGTTTTACCTTCAACGTATGAAGGTAAANAAAAAAACCCAACCAAAAGCACTTTCCAGCCATGAAAAGAATCTGTTTCAGTCATTCTGGTTTGGTTGCCCCCTGTCTTACTTCTTAGCGTATGTGAGAGTTTCTTGAGTAGGCTACATGAACCATGACGCATTACAGGGAAATTCCCTCCATACACCCTGCCCCCTCACCTTCTTCCCATTAACGG
>RSEF01000001.1:129636558-129654039 GCA_003993805.1 Himantopus leucocephalus | reverse complement strand
AGTCACAAGTTTTGTCACAACTCCAGCGATAAAAGTGGCACCCTAATCATGATATTTAAACTAGTCACAGGACACAGATGACTCAGCTGCAGTTCAAAGAGCCTCTCGTTTCTGTCAGACGGAGGCTAATAGCATTCACACAGTTTTTCTCATGTGAGAAATGTTAAGATACACCAAATTGAGTCATTGTGGGCAGTTCTCTGAATGTCAACTCAGTGCTCAGCAGCAATCAAACAAAAAATACTGCTGTTAAGACAGTAGTTGGGAATAAAATAGAAAACATTATTAGGACACATTTTAATTTGAATGTTCCTCGTGGCCCTGTCTCAGAGTATGAGACAGTATGAGTGCAAGAAAGCGGTGTGGAGTGGAGGTGGCAGTAGGAAAGGTATAACCGAAAGGGGGTGTGCAATTACAGTTACGGCAGGAAGAATCAACTGGAGGAGGAACTTGCCATCACATGAGAGCTGGGTGACAGTCAGGCACAGGTATGGGATATGCCAGAAGAAGAACTTTCTCCATACGGCAGTTTTCCCACGTGTTTTTTTAGGCTGTGGCAGTTTCTGCCATCGGATATTGTGGCAGCCAAAGTCTAAGCGGCGAAAAGGGCCATAAGGGCCTGTGAAACACAACAGAGTAAATACAGCCTCCAACTCAGGACCTCCCTGAAGCACTGATGGCCAGAGCTGGGGAGGAGGAAGGAGTACATGAAGACATATTCTTGCGTGCCCGCTATGGTTCTTGTTGGTTTTGAAAGCAAGATAGTGAGCTAAAAGAACCTCTGCTCTGACCCTATATTGACTGTGGTTTAGTTCTTAGGTGGGGCTTAAGAAGAGCAAGCTTTTGCTTGGACATGTCAGCTTAATGCTAGGCCCTAGTCACCCAGACACTTGCACACAAGTGACTTCACACCTATAAGTAGGCCCATTATATTCACTGGGACTATTCAAGTGCATAAAATTAGGCACGTGCAAAAACATTTCCAGGTGCAGGGACTGAAAACGCACTTAGTGCAGCCGCAGCTCAGCAAAGCACTTAAGTATGTGCTTAAGCCCCTGAACTTCAGTGCGTTTGGCTGAGCAGGCACGGACTTGTGGCAGAGCTAAACCAGTGATTTACAAACATGTAAAATCATGGGATACTTGTTTAAACTCTGATTAAATAGATCAGCAGCCGAGGTTTCGGTGCACTGCTTGCTTACTGCAGTTGCAGGTTTATGAACTCCGCAGACATGATGAGAGAAGAATCAAAAATGTTCTAATATAGTCATTTATTTCTGATCTTTCCTTTCACCGGGCTCACTAATTGGACAGAAATTACCTTATTTGGGGGCATTAGTTTATCACAGTCATGATTGTATGCAGCTATGGTTTTACTTTTTAAAATCTCTTCCAGAGCAATAGGATTAGGTGAGACTATCATTAGAGTATTCTGATAAATAACAAGAAAAACCTTAAAAACTCGCTGACTGCGGAACGGAGACACTTAAACCAGAATGTAGTGTTTAGCCCCAGGCCTTGGCAACAATTGAAACAAAATGTTTTGAAACAAAGCAAATTGGCATTTTGCTGACTTTTAATGTACTGTCTTTCCAAGCAAGACACCTGGTTCAACTACACAAAACATCTATTCAGAATTATAGTCTGAGCTTTTGTTATGCAAAAGGTAAATGAGGGCAACATGAACTCTGTGAGAGAGTCAGGTTTGGGGTTTTTTTTTCTTTTTCCCTAGGGTAATCTGTCAAGAAGATACTGGTTACTGACAGGAAACCAGGAGTCTTTTGAGGATGTGTTGGTTTCTTTTTTGGGGGGTGGGGGGACACAGTCCAGTGAAAAAAAGATACCAAGTGCGGTACAATACACTAGCTGCATTAACCAAAAGAAATGTTCTCGTATTTGAATATCAGATTTTATAAAAATGACTTCCGTGTGTGTGCATGTGTGCATGCATGCAGGGGCATACTGGTGTAGAAGAAGGGGGAATTCATGTATGTAAGAGGCTAGAAAGGTACATGTCACAGCATTGTTCAGATGTTAGCTTAACTCTGATGCTCTCAAATGCATTTTATGAGATCCCTCCCAGACAGTAAGCGAGTTGCTTGTGTGTTTCCTTGCATGTCTGCTGGCTTGGGATTTTAAGGAATTCAAAGCATTTGAATCTGGTGGATTATGAAGTTTATTAACCATAAAGATGGACCTAACTCCAGAGTAACTGAGACTGCCACCCTAACTTTTGTATTTAAACTCATGGGATGATATGGAGTCAATAAAAGCCTTGCCTGCTCATTCAGAACACCTCTTTCATCTTGAATGTCATTTGAAGGGCAAGATATGTCATATTTCAGTATTAAATCTCAGTCATGTTGATCAGAAGGCCGAAGTGCTTGACCAGTTTGACCGCTGACTCCCCAAGCTCCTCAGGCTTTCAGGCAATAGTGAAGTAGCTTGAACCCTTCTGTCAACTAAAGCAGGGTGATCCGTCAAACAAAGTACCAATATTACAACAAAAAAAACCCCTGTATTTGCTCATCAAACCTCACACCTCTAAATGAAGTGCACAAAAGGACCTTCATAGCTTTTTGAAGGTAACAAGAGAGGCAACAGTTGGATGCATATGCCGTGTTTAACCACAGTGGGTTGGTCACTGCTGTACGTGGAGTTCTCTTTGCTGCTCACTGGCAGAGCCTCTCATTGACCAACAGCTAGAAAACTGTTGCTTGGGAATGTTTCGACAAGAAGTATTTTTTCAAAGCAGCTGAATAAAAGCTTCTTAAGAAAGACTTGCTTTTGACTAATTTCTGTCCTTGAAAATGCTACTGAAAAAATCAGAATTGGCATCTCACTTTGTACTTTCAAAGGAATTTTTTTTTTGGGGGGGAGGTTGTCTTTAAAAGCACTTTTCATTTTGTAATATAAATAAGCAATGTTTTAAAAAGCTGAAATCAAAATAGAAAAATGTTTCAAAGTTATTAAATGAAAGCTGGTTTGTTTTGTTTTGCTTTTTTTTTTTAATTTCAAAAAGATACTTGATATTTTAACTATTTGTCCTGACATCAATGGATTATTTTTTTTTTTACTGATTCAAAATAGTAAAATATTCAAAATCTTGAAAATTTCCCATGGGATAGAAAAAAACCATATCCTACCCAGCTCTACGAGAAATCATAGCATGAAAAGACAATCCTGACTTTATGCCTGAACATGTTTTTTTGGGATGGTGAGCACGAAGGAGGTAAACACTACTGTCAGTGGATGCTTCAGGAAAATTAGATCTGTGCTGGAGCATATGGGTGGCAGATACACCAGGCTGCAGGATGATGGGTCATGTGGGTTCTGTGAGCTGATTCTCTGGGATAAAAAGGTAAAAAAGTCTTACTGTAATAGTGTATAATGGTCAATTTGCCACACCCTTCAAATAGTTATTTCTTAAGGCAGAAAGGCCAGTCCCTGTTGCTGGTGGCTGCTTCTAATATTATTACTTAGTTACAATTGTGACAGTATTGCAAAGTGCTCCCATGGCAAGGTAGGAGTGCCTCATTTCCAGTGAGGTGGGAGAGAAAGGGATGGGAGTAGGATGGGTAGCCCAGGCATCAAAACAGGGACTCCAGCCCCAACCCAGCTGCCCTAAAGACTGGCAGCCCCTGCCTGCCCTGAGTGTTTATCCACTCAGCCCTCACTTCCCAAAGCTCCTCTGGCTCCGTGCCTGCCTGAGCCTTCCCTAGCATTCCTCCACATCCATTGCTCTTACTTCCAATCTTGCCCATGGGAAGCCACCGCCCTACCCCAGCAGAGCCTCCAGCTCTTTGCAGCTTCCCTGCTTCAGAGCTGCCCAAGACTCCCTTCCCACCAGCACCTCCGCCCCACACCAAAATCCCGCCCCATGGCCCTAGCACCTTCCCCTGCCTCTCTGCTCCCAAACCGTCTTCCTCTGGCTCCCCATGCCCACATTCTGTATAGGAACCCACATCCCCTACTCCAAGCTCTCCCCATCCCTGAAGTCTCTCCTGTCTCCCACCTGGTCTCGAATGCAGCAGATGATTAAAATGAATATAATTAATGCCATTCTCTCTGTGCTAACGGAGACAAGTGCAAGCACTAATTCATCCTCCTGCCCCTTGATGTAATGCTCACTGTTGGCCCACAGCCCCTTCCACTGGAGGGCTTTTCTCCTTTTTCCCCCTTCTCCCATCACGGGGTCCCACCAGCAACCCTTGGGACCCCTGGCGTGCGCAGGGTTTGGCCCCATCCTGCGGGCCACGGGCTGCTGGCTGCCCCAGGGCTGCCTCAGCTGGCCAAACCTGCCTCCTCACTTCCTTGCAGAGCCGCCTGGGCTCCTGGCAGCGGTTTCCAAAATCCAGACAGGAGCTGCAGCTCAAACTCCACCTCGATCGAGCCTGGAGGGAAGAAAAAGCGGACACGTCTGGGAAAAAGGAGCTTTATGGTAATTCTGCAGCAGGCAAACAGGCTTCTAGGATGGGAGCCGATTTTCTAGCGGCTTGAAAGGGGACAGGGAGCTCAATATCCATGGGCAACGGCAAGTGTGAACACAGCAAGAGGAGGATGAGACTAGTCCTAATCTGCCTGGTCAAATGCACATCTCACACCAGATGGATGCTGTCCAAAACAACAAATTATAACATTCTTCACTCTGACTCATGGTCTGGGGTTGGCAGTGGCCATAACTGCAGGGGTGAGGGGTTCCTCGGGGCATGTGAGGAAAGGCACCACTTCTCCCGAGCACCCTGGTGAGAGCCAGGGGTGGCTGGCTGGTGTAGGCAGCCTGAGGGACCGAGGGCGGCATCCTCAGCCCTCCCATCAGAGCGCTTCCCTCTCAGTTTTGGTAATGTACCAGCTCCAACACTGCACGGGCATCAGATCCACAAGTTCTGACTTGGGCATCTCAGAGACCTGCCAAGAACACCATGAGGGCATGCATACGAAAGACAGGAGAAAATTAAACAAAATAAAGTCCAGGGGAGACTTGAATGCTCCAAATGCTAACAAACAGAGGTGAGAAATGTTGTTGCCCTCGCCCAAAGCAGAGCAAACGAGTGCAGAGCAGTGAAATTGGGCTGTCACTGAGCAAGCGAGGATGGGGCTGCCAGGCACGATGGTGAAAGAAGAGAAGACCAGAAAGCCGTGACCATGGTGCCCCCTTCCTGGGTGTCTGGCAGGGCCATGTCCCCGTCAGGGGGGATGAGGATGGGCTGCCTGCACACCTCGGGCAAACCAACTCAGACCTTTGGGCTCAGTGTATTGTTTGGTAAAACGAAGGTGATAATATCTGCCTCACAGGGGAGTTGTGAGGCTTATTAACGTTTTGTCTAGTGCTTTGAGATCCACCGAGTGAAAGTCCTTTATGACTATTTTATTGTTATTGTACGGAGATCAAAGTAAGAGCTCTAATCTAATGCCATCCCTTTTATGTTTATACCACCCACTTGTATCCAGAAGTCAGCCCGACTGCGGAGTCTCTCTTCAGCCTCTCGGTCTTTCAAGGCTGCGAGTGTTTGTTTGTCGGTGAGGTTTTCCAGGGTAACTGGCTGCTAGTCAGTTATAGTCTGAACCTTGTAAAAGAATGAGAGCAGACACAAAATTGCATCATTATTTAGCAGGGCTGGAAGTAAACCATTGAGCTCAGTGTTTTCTCCAGTTATGTGCTATGTTAAATAGATAGGTGTGGCAGGCCAAAAACATACAGTAACAAAGCAGTTCTCTATTTGAAATAATTTTTATTTTATTGGTGTTCAACCTTTGGTCCTTTTATTATGTATGGGGGGTGTTCTTGTAAGTACAGATATACATGCAGGTATATGTGTGTGTTTTTAAGCCACAGAAGTCTGTAAGTCACAGAACAGAAGACAGAAAATGGGTAATTCATGGATTTTCCTTACCCTGTTTGAAGAAGTCAGTGTCAGAGTGTGATCTAATCCTACAGAGATATTCTTTTTTTCCTGTAAGGGAAAGCTACTGCTGGGAATCTCAATTTATTAAGTGTATGTACTTGTTTCTTCTTGGACATCAATTTTACAAAGTGCCTTAATGTGTGAACTGTACACAATAGGTCCAAGACATTGAAGGGTGACAGTAAGTGCTCTGTTGACAGGAGACTGTGTGGTCCAATTATTACTAGGGAAAAAAAAAAAGAAAAAGAAAAAAAAGAAAGAAGAGTATGCAACTTCATGTCCCAACCTGAATGAAAAGGAGGAAAAACATGAGTTCTATAGAACCTTGGAAGAAGACCAAACCCCATGGCAGATATGTTTATTTTAATAATTTTATTGTGTTATGTATTACTCTAAAAACTGTTCATTTGAAGTTCGGTACCAGAGGGTACAGCTCCTGCAAGCAACCTAATTCTCCACTTGTGCAGCGATTCACACCTGCCTGGATATGAAATGTAGTGTCGTCTGGGTGATGGAGTTTTCTGTTTAGTGATTGAATTGAGAAAGGGAGAACAACGAGGATTTAAGAAAATACGTTGTCCCACAGTGGAAATATCTTGATTCTTGGCAAATCAAAGAGCAGAGTGTTTTATTTTGGATCATTCTCAAAAGATTCTCTGGAGCCAAAACTAAATGTTTGGGGTGGAGGGGATGTTTTGTTTCAGGTTACTTGCACTTTGTAGTAAGAAACAAAGGAAAACCAAACCATTAAAACAACAACAAAAAGATCATTTTAAATGAACAAGTAATCGAGATGAAAACTTAGGAGTTTCACTTCAGAAGTGCTGAAACAATGTGTTTTGATGCTCTGGAAATATCTCTCTTGCTGTTTTTTGCCTCACCTAAAGCCTATCACTGAATTCAGCTGAAATTTGTGAAGTTTGAGACTGCCCAAGCCTGTATTTTTGACTTATTTTTATTTGGCAGAGTAAGTAAGAGCATGTGTTTATGTGCTTTTTATAAATAGAGAACTCAAATAACTCACAACTGTGGGGTTTATGATGGAGCAATTCCACAGCCTCATCTATCAGCATACCAAGGCCCTGCTTCATGAAAAAGTGAAAATGTGGTATATCCTGGTGAAAGTAAATGAGAGTCTGAGGAATGCAGGCACATCCTGTGAAAATACACAGGCAATCAAAACCCACATTTTCCATTAGAAGAGTAAGGGGTGGGATTTTTTTTAAACTATTTGTGCTGTTCGAATAAAAAGGTGCACAGTAGATGAACTGTGACCACAGGGGCACTTCAAAGAGACGCCATCGCTAAGGCAGGTGTGAAATGGGAGGTAATTGCAGAGAGAGGTTTTGCGACACAAGTTATTTCCAAACTATTACCCATCTACTTTCAGTGCCTCTGGCAGCTGCTGTATGTGTCTATATTTATCTATTCATATAGGTAAGTATATAGGTAAGTATATTTACATATATAACATAGTCAACAGTGCCAATACCTGCTTTTAACCATTCAAAATGTCCTTCTGCTGCAAGAAAACCCAAACCTACATGACTGTCAGATCTAAGCCCTTGACCTTGAAGGATTCCTGCAGGTACATTTTTGAACTAGCATTCAACATCAGTAAATCATGCACTAATACTCTTAGCAACTCACAGACTTTATCTGTCTTTTTAGGGTCAGATTTTCCAAAGTCCTGAATGTTTGCCTACCTCTCCCTTCCCAACAAGGCTTTCCCCTGACTTCAAAGGCACGAGAGACAGGCCAACACCAATTGCTTTCCAAAATCTCCCCCCTCATCTATTTGGCTGCTCTCCCCGCCCCATCTGAGCCTCTCCTGTTACCCTGGGCAGCAGCACACACCAGCTGCTGGCAGCACGGTCCTGACTTCTACAATAAATGAGGAAAACTACACACCGCTGCCCTGATGCGTGTACAGCATTTCAGCAAGTCATTGGTTAGAATGACAGTAACGTTTTAAAGATGGTTGTGGGATTACATCACAGAAACTACTCCCCTCCGGGGTGGGTGGCACTGCTGCATTATAGGTGAGAAACTATCTTTTTTTGGTTCTTCCTGAGGTAAGGAGTCAAACAGATTTGTCAGCAGGCAGTGTCCTGGGACTGCGTTACCCGTAACAGGAACGCAAGCTCATTTACACTGCAGTTTAGCAATGGGGTTTGACCCTTTTTTTCCCAGGGTGGCCTTATACGTGCTAAAAATGCCTCATCATGGTAAAATACAAAACATGACCTTCCTTAAAATCCCACCCCCTCTCCTGGGGTGTTTGTCTCATCCAACTCTTTGGAGATGAGTGTGACTCATGTAGACTATATCAACATACTTCAACTTCCCCCACCACCACCATTTTCAGTGCTTGAAGAGAGAGGAAAATGTTTGTGAAATAGTGCATGGTGACAGCAGGGTGAAAGAGAGCTTGCAGAAAGCTGACACTGCTCTGACATTTCCCACCCCAGTGGCAGGGACCCATGCCTGGTGTTAATGCACCCTCCAACCCAGCACCAAAATTTTGCCCAAGCCCACAGCCAGTAGCCACCAAAATCTGCCTGCATGAGGGGCAGGTGCCAGCCTGGGAATATGTTTGGCCTGAATTTTGCCCATGCCCCTGNCCTTTGGCCTGAACTTTGCCCATGCCCCTGCTGTCTGAAGTCCCCGCTGCGGTGGGCTCCCATAGTTCATGCTCCCACGGTGACAGCCCCTGCTACAGCAGACACGAGAAGCCAGCAGTGTCTTCCTCGCTAAGATGTTTTAGCCCATGNTGTTTGGCCTGAATTTTGCCCATGCCCCTGCTGTCTGAAGTCCCCACTGCGGTGGGGTGCCATAGTTCATGCTCCCGCGGTGACAGCCCCTGCTACAGCAGACATGAGAAGCCAGCAGTGTCTTCCTCGCTAAGATGTTTTAGCCCATGTCTGCTTACTGCTTCATGTCCTGGCTAGCTTTTGTGAGAAGAGATTTATCCCCAGCCCCACTTCCACCACAGATGGTGCCTCAGCAGTGCCCTGGGAGCTTCACGGGTGCCCTCTTGATGGTTAGCAGTTGGCTTGGTGTAGCACAGGCGGCAGCCGAACCGCAGATCCTGGCTCTGTGCAGGCTCTGGGCCCACTGCAAAGGCACAGTGAGCCACCGGCAAGGACATGAAGGAAGCTCTGTCCTGTCCAAGCAAGTGTCCTAACCACTGGGACAGGGCTATGGGGATGCTTTCTCTCTCACCCTCTTTGCAGACCTTCTCTGTTTTTGGTAAGAAAATTTTTCCCCGATGCGAGAGCTTTTGGGTCACTCGGCACCGCTTGGCAAAGACAATCCCATCTGCGCTCCTCTTCAGCGGTGATCCATCCTTGCCCACATGTGGTCCTGCAGGCACCTACCAGCTGCACCCCAGTTGTCTCCTTCCGAACAGCCTTATGTATACACAAGCAGGATCTCAGAGGGCTTTGACCCAGTTTTAGGGTTTACAGAATTTTTGCGGCTCTTGAATGCAGTTTTACAGAAAAACGTAATTTAGGCTCCAAGAAAATAATCTCTTGATGGTATTAATTTGCTATACCCAGTGACTTTGAGAAAGGCTTGTCTTCATGTTTGGTAGCAACCTGTCACACTGGTGACTACATTGCAGGCTGGGCATCTGGGGTCTCTTCCATTCACTTACCAGTTACTGATAAAAGTCCTCTATGTACCTGCTGTTGTTTTTTGTTCCCCCCACTCCGAGCTGGTAAATTCTGCTCACTTGGAGATCAGGCTGTCCAAGGGAAGCTCAGTGTGTTTGTACACATTTGTGTGCCTTCTTACCTCTGAAAAGCTCTTCTACTAGAGCAATGATTTTCTTCATGATGCGTAAATTCCTTTGAAAAAAAAAAAGCAACCAAAAAACCCCCCAAACCTTAAAACCAAACCAAACCCTAAAACCAAATGAAACCCACCCAACCAACAAGCTGATTTGCATTCCCTCAGTCCACCAGGGCTCTCCTCCCCTTGCCAGGGGGCAGATAACCAGCAAACCAGTGGACTCTGGCTCTCCAGGTTGCACCTTGTCCCGCTGGTGTGGCTCAGCACTATCAGTGGAGTTACGCTGCCCCTGCAACCACCCTGATGTGGCGATTTCCCAAGGCCCTGTATACTGGAGTTAATTCTGAAAGGCCAGGTCCTCAACGGAGGGGAATCAAAGTAAACCCACAGCTGCTAATCACAGCTAAACTAGTGTTTATGAATCGGTTGAAGTTTACACCATGTATTTCTTGGGATGGTCAGCTGCTTCCATTGAGAGGCAGTGAAGACTCCTGCCCAGCACCCTCCACAGAGATGCTCTGGATTTGGGTTATTGGTGGGATGCAGGACCTCAAATCTGTCCTGACTGAACCAAAATGAGCATTTGCAAAGTACATATAGGGAAAAGTTAGTGACTTTTTTGCCTTGCACAGTTAGACACATTATCACTGTATTTTCCATTTTACTCTAAAAATAGAATTAGGAGCCAAATTTTCCTGTCCTTTATTAACTTCACTGGTATAAGCTATATGTACATTAGTTGAAATATGTGTGAGAACAATGTGGAATTATAATTCTATACCAAATTAAGCAAAGACACTAATGGGTAGATTGAAATAATAAATATATAACAATAATAGAGAAGGAAATAGAATCGAAACTTGAGCTTTAGTTCCAAGCCCACATTCCAATAACTTTCCTCACCCTGGTTTTATTCCACTCAGCTTTATGATAATGGAGGAGCTGAAATGCAAAGATCTGAGTTAAATCCTGACTTTGCAATAACTTACAGCATCTGGTCCACGCATTCCTTTCTGGATTGCTCTCTCTGTCATTCTCCAAGCATCATGCTGATGATTTGCAGTGCCACTGCTATTTGACTATGTGACCCATTTATCATCTCCACACTTCAGCATGGTCATTTTTCTTAATTTAAGCAATGAATGAAGTAGCCCTAAATCACAAAATGGAAATGAGGGAAAGTGCTTAACTGGATCTAAGAAAAATGCTGGCTAGACTCCTCCCTGGGAAAACAAAATAAATTTATTTATTTTCAGCCTCAAGTTTATCACGTATTTTCTCCGACTGAGAGAACCTCCCTTACTAGGTTTACAGTTTCCATATTGTGAAACAAAGTTTGCTCTGACTCATCTGCACAAATCAGTCATTTTTGGATCAGGGTCCCATTTTTGCAGATTAAGTTGCAGGGAAGAAACATCTAAGTGCCAGAAATAGTCATCCCAGACTTATTCTAGTCAATTAGTCCCCACAGACAGTCAGCTAGAGTCGATGCTTCTGCTTGCAGTAGATGTGTTAGGCACATTCATGCTTTCGTTAGTTTCTCCACGTACACTCTTCTCTCTGTTCCCACCAAGCCCTGCAGCAGGGCATTCCCCAGTGTTGTGTAAAGACCCACCACCACCTTCTGCCTTGCANCGTGTAAAGACCCACCACCACCTTCTGCCTTGCACCCACCTTCTCTCAAACCCACCTGGTGGCTCCTAGCTCCTGTATTGGAAACTAATCCCTATCCATCTGCCCTGCCATGCTCAGCATCATTGGCCTCTGCTACACTAAGGGGTCCTAAACTAACCGCTCGTTCTTGGCACAGAACTGGTTGCACATGCTTGATGTTCATTGCTACCTTTTCTTGCCCCAGTATGGCCTTTTTTGAGAGGAGCAGCTGGACTGCACACAGTATTCAAGACAAGGGCACACCAGGGTTTTATACCAGGTAGTAGTGACAGTGATTTGGTTGGATCTTCCTTTCCCTGGGCACAGAGCTGATATTTCCGTAGCACTCTTGCCCCAGGACTCCATGCTTGGATGCTCACAGGTGACTCAGAGCTCAGCACTGCATATTTAAAGTTAACATTTTTTTTTTCCCATGGTGACATCACTTTACAATGTTGAAATTCAGCTGCCATTCTTATCTTCAGCTTAATTGCCTTCTGCAAAGTATGAATGAGTTCCTGTGTCTTAAGATTCAACAGTGTTCACCATCATGATCCTTGTAAATATCTTAAGAAATGGGCTGGTAGTAATGCATTCATTGTATTCTAATTAATCCTTTCTATTGCCTAACATCAAATGCAAAGAAGTATACTATTTTCAAAGCCAGAATTTAAAAGAAACCTCACCAATGACCATTTGAGAACTGTGGAAGAAAAGCAAATAATTAAAAGCAATTGATGCCATCCCAGCTCTTTGCCTGTGAGCAAAGAAAATTATCCACAGCACACCATTTTCTTCTGCTTTGAAAATGTGTGCACAGGGAAAAAATTACTGCAGAATTCTCAGGGTCATTAGATCATGTTGAAAAAAGGGCAAAATTGTGTTAATATTTTTGAAATTTTTTTCACATCTTTCACTTTCATGTGAATTTTTAAAATTTGCATTTTAAAAGTCACCGTATTTCAAATTTTGGTATCTTTCTGTTACCTCTGTATCCAGCAAGGGGGTAAAGAATAATACATTTTAAATTACAAATGACATTTTTTCCTTTACAGAAAATTACTAATAGTTACGTCAAAACTACATATTCAAAAAATTCTCAACCTACTCAAAAGAGGCATCATGGAATGAAGGTGTAGAATTGAAAGTAATTTACAGCACTCATGAGCAAAAAAAGGCCATGTCATTGCTCACAGAGTGTGTGCTCAGTGATGGATGCGGTGAAGATCAAGGCTGGGAGTTTTTCAAAGCAAAATATCAGAGATTCCTCAGCAGAAGGACAAAGTTCAGTGTGTAAGGAAATTGGAGCTCCCTTTTGCTGAGGGAAATGGAGAAGACACATCAAAATAATCAACTGGGAAAGTATTTCATAGTCTATCCTTGACTTCGGAGATAAATGCAGGATATTATCTTTTTCTCCCAAAGATATATGCATGACTGAGAAACTGGTTCCAGTGCTTTTATTTATAACCAAATGAAAGACAAGTAGCAATTAATAGAGATGATCATACCACTTACAAATCAGGACTTTCAAAGCTAGCACAAGTATCTTCGTTGAAAAGAGAAAAAAACTGAGCAGAATATTTCCCTTCAAACCAAATACCTAAACCTGCTTTTGATGCCTTACCTTGCTGGGCTCAGTCCTGCTCCTAAAGCACAGTGGGCAGGACAGGGACCCACACCAGGCACAGGCTGGGCTCAGGTTTTGCCCAACTTGCCCCTGACAAGCCCGGACAGCCAGCCGGCAGCAGAAAGAGGGGACACACCGTGCCCTGAGATGAGAAGGTGTTTGGAAAAAGCAGGAGCCAAAACTGTCCAAACCAGGGTTCTTGGAGGGAAAAGGAGAATGGCACGCTGGACATGGCATGAGAGCTGGAGCAGGGGGGCAAAGCGGCGCTGCAAGGGGGGTGTTGGCCGGCGGGAAAACCCGGAGTGATAAGGGAGGCACACCAAGAAACCCCAAAGTACAATGCGATGAGTCAGGCAAGGGGGTGAAAGGCTTGAGTGGAAGGGGAAGAGATGTGCTTACAAGCGCTCCTGCCTGGTTCCATATATACGGTGTGTATTTATTAAAGCCTGGGCAGCATTTCTAGCTGAAGATACCATGTCTGCACCTCTTTCCTCATCTCCAAATTCAGTTTTCTTAGCTGGGTTTGGTTGGCTGTTTTAATCCCTTTTTTTTTTTTTGTGACTGAAGCATTGAATCTTCAAGGGGTGTTAACTTACAGTCACTGTGGAAAATCTTGAAGGGAGAACAAAAGCATCCCAACTTTTCCCAGGGCAGACAGGCAACAGCCAGAGAAGCATCACTTGGTCACGAGGGGGGAGGGAAAGCCGATGGGATGGCTGTGGGCAACCGCAAGAGGATGGGAGCAGCGGTTCGAGACAGCAAGTAATGGCATGTGCAACAAACGATGATGAAACGTGGCTGAACTAAATAGTTAGGGCCAGATTCTTGCCCTTCTTTCCTAAAGTCAGCAAAGTTTAGCTGGCTTTATAGCAAAGCCAAGCGGGGCTGAGAAACCCAGTTCACTGTCATCCAGTTTTAACCACCCCGAGTGCCTGCAAAGTGTACCCAAGGTTAAACAAAATTTACCGTAACTCATATTTTAAGTATCTCTGAACTTGGCCGCCCACGCAGGAAACAGCTTGGAGCAGGTGGTCAGCGAAGCCTGCAGATCACGGCTGGCTCCGCTCGTGGTACTTGTGGGTTGCTGACTCACTGCCGAATTATGAGCCCAAACAAAAGGCTTTAAGATAAACTCGAAGTCCAGAAATTGAAGAAGACAAGGTGAAGGAAATGCTGATCCCAGCCTGTGCCCTAAATGCACGCGATGGATGAGGAGTTGGTAAAAAGCAAAATAAACCAAGCGGCTGTTGTGCTGGGGTTTGCTCCTCCTACTTGCCAGAGCACCTGAAGGAGAAATCAGGGGAGTGTGACAAGAAATGGCAGGTGAGGGAAAAGCTGTTCTCAATGTGTCATGCTGCTTCTAGACTGCTAGTAAAAAAAAACAAAACTGTATTTTAGAGGATATTCCAACCATCTCATCAGGCTGAAACTGTTTGCTTGACCATATTAAAACCGATTAAATTCTTACCAAATAATTGCTCCTAGATTAAAGTCTTGTGAATACTGCCAGAAATTATTCCTAATGCCATTTTTTTTTCTCTGTCACTTTTTAGAGCTAAGAATCTCATACTGTGGGAGAAAATCCTACCAAACTGGAAAAAGTTTGCTGCTTGTCTATGAGCCATGTCACACGCTGAAGTTCTATGTGAGTATTACTTTCAAGGTACTCAATATTATTAAAATAGATGCTTTTATTTCAGATACTGTTAAAAATTGCGGACATGAGGGCATAGGAGAAGTCAGGTTTAGATGAGAATATGTCTTTAACACCACCACCACCCCCGTGCTTTGGTTTTGCTGTGAATGCTGTGCAGTGGGTGATTTTAGGCGGTTCACCATGCCGTGACAAGAACGGTTTTGCACAGTGACTACTAGCCCCGAACTTTCCACGCTCCCCTCCACGTCTATAGCGTGCACTGTACAACTGCAGAACTTGGTGGCTTATCTGGCTGCTGACGGGACCCCACTCGGGCATGTCCTCTTAGGCTGATTCACGATCCTCTCTGGAAGGGAGAAAGGGCAAGCAGGAGCCTTGGGGGGAGCAGAGGCAGAGGAGGAGGTGAACACAGCAACACGATGCATTTATTTACTTCCCTATTTCTCCCAGGCATCTCTGCATGGTCGGGGTGGTTGTTTCATTCGGGCACCTTCCATTTTCATACCTGACTGCAAGGTCTACCATCACCCCAGAAGTACCCCACCAAAGGGGCCAAGGGGGCACGGTCAGCTCCAGCCTCTGACCGGCAGTGACATTAATTGAGTTTCTGTTTGCTCTCTTGGCAGGTCTCCTTCCTCTCACTGTCCCTCAACAGCATTCATTTCTTTAACTCCCATTGATTTGGTACATAAGCCCCTGCACCAACGGTGCTTTTAATTCCTGTTGAAAAAGAGGACAAAACAGTCACATTTCCTAAAAGGGGAGGTTTCATTCAGAGAGCATGGATCGCATCGTGAGTTTGCATGCTGTAAACTAGGTCTGTCTAGATGACTCAGAGCGGTTGCCAGCAGACATACCTGTACAAACACACACCCTGAAGTATTATAAATTAGTCTAGTTGTCTAATGCACTCACCGAGTGCCTAATGCCGCTGCTAAAATATGTGCTGGCTTTGCTAGCACGGGAGGATGTTGTAAGGTCTGATCTGAAGCCAGTTTAACTCAATGAGCTTTAGATCTGGGTTTAGATGGTGAGAAATGCTCCAAAATAGCTCTCATTCAGCAGAGAACATCAAACCACCGGGGCAGCTCTTTTCCTGCTTTAAGTGGGGGTTTAAATACCCAGCAATATCAGGGTCTATAAGGTTAGCTAACGATGCTAAGAGCCAGCATCCTGCTTCCCAGATTCCCTGATTTTGTGTTATAATCTTGGGCCTGGGCATGTACCATAAATGCCTACCAGTGTAGCAACACAGTTTAGAGGTGTGATCTCTCATACGCATTTTTATACTAAGATGCTGTGCGAGCTGAGCTAAACCACAAAAACAGCTGCACCTGTAGTAGGAGCTTTTGCTGGTATTAAAGTATTATGAAGAATTTCTCCCCTCTACTGTAAACTTTCAGTGACAGATCAGGACCACAGTATCATTTATTAAAACTAAAAATGTAGGGAGCCTAGTGCTGATCCATACTGGGGAGCCCTTTCTGCCCTATGTTATGTCGGTGAAAAGTCTTTCCCTTTGGAAAGAGCGGTATATTTCCAAATATTCATACTGTGTGGTTCAGCTTCCTTCAGCCGGAAAATGTGTTTTAAGTCAAAAAGATATAATAATGCAGTTCTGTAGAAATCTCTTTTCTGATTTATTTGTGCATGCTACAGTACAACAGGAAATTTTCAAATGCTCTTTCTAAACTCCCCAATCACAAATTGTAAAATACCCAACCATGCAATGCTTTCCAAGAACATTTCATGTGACATGTTTCAAGGAAAAAGTCTACTACTTGGAAGCCTGTGTGCCTCAGGAATTCAGTGGTCTTTTATGTCTTATTGAAAATTAACGTGTTTGGTTTTTATTTTCACTACCTTAAAACCCATTGCTGTGGCTGTGCTCTTTGCTGCAAGTAGCTGGCAGAGCCAGGAAATGGGGAACTGAAAGATTTCGGGAATACAGATTTCCACCCCCAGCTATGCCATTTTTCAAGGCATCCATTTGAATCTGTTTACCTGCCCGTGTTCCTTTAAGTCAGTGGAAATCGCTCTGTCTGTCAGCGAGGCACGCTTGGTTGTGGTTACACACTGGTCGCAAGCAACCAGAGCAGCCTGCAGAGGTTGGGAAGAGCTTTAGAGCAGTAAGCTTGCACGGTGGAGCAATTTTGGCACAACAGCGTGAGGCTCGAGGATGAGCCACTTGACACTTCCGAAGTGCATTTTTGAGTCCCAGGGAGTTGTGTGTTGCCTGCTAGAGCCAGCCCAATGCTGGTACCCAGCTGAACGCTTTAATTGCACAGGAGCTTCTCTTCACCCCACTCTAGCAGCTGTGATAAAGCTCTTCTTGTCTAATTTGGCCCTCTAACAGGGAGGCGTACGGTTATCCCTCCCAGCTTTGGCAGCTCTTCTGCAGGCTCGTTCCAGAAGGACACACTTCCCTCCCTTCACCATCCAGAGAGCCGAGGTAATTAGCTGGGACTACAGGTCTTGCTTTATACGGCTGAAGTTGGGTGATATGAAACCTTCCCTTCATGAATTCTGAGACTGCGGTGCCCTAAGTGGTTCCAGCGTTGAGACCCTTCAGCTTTTACTATATCTTTATTTCGCTGCAATGTCCAGATTGAAAACACATTGCAGGGATTGTTTGGGGCATATGTTAGTGTCAGATCTGTTCTGTGAGTTTCTGAAATTTGGTATTCCCATGTTTGTAAGACAAGACAGCAGTTTCTGCATTAAGTTTTGGCTTTGATAGTTTGATGCTGTCTCTGAAGCAGATGGGTATTCAGTTCCATATGTCATCCAGAGCTTTGTTTTGAAAACACCGGGAAAAGACCAAAAAAAAAAAAAAAA
>RSEF01000001.1:129617695-129636458 GCA_003993805.1 Himantopus leucocephalus | reverse complement strand
CAAGAGTTTTCTGTTTCTTTGTCATGTGAGAGAATTCATTATCCAAAATACATAGTTTGACTGGTTCACACCAGAATGTCTCCAGCATATTTTCTTGGCATAACATTGAGTCTGTCCCCGTATACATTGGAGAAATTGTTTGTTCCATCTTTAGCAGAGAAGACACCTATGGAGTCAAATATTTGGTCCCCACAGCTCTCGCCTTACTTTTTTGACACCCTTTTCTCCCCAGCGCACGGCTACCACACACAGCTGTACCTCCTGCCCTGCCGCGGGGACAGCTGTGCTCCCGGTCAATCAGCACCAGAAACACCGCCATTCGCAGTGAAATGGGTTTGGGTGAATCCTCCCTGAATTTGCCTTTCCTGATAGGAGGAGCTGGCTCCCAAACCTCCCCGGCACCCACATGGTGGGAGCGAGGGAGAGCCGGGGATGGCATCCCCAGCAGACATCTCGGGCTCAGCCCTCCCTCTCACCCATCAGTCATCAGCATCAGCTAATGGAGCCACCGTGGTCTCGTTGCGGGGTTGTACGAGGCCCAGCAACAGCGTTCGGACCTTGACGCAAACCCACCGACCGCGCTTGTAAAGCAGTTGGGTATTAAAGGGAGGAAGGCAGCTGGAGCACCTAGCCAGACAACCACACTTACCCGTGGAGATCATCACAGGGGAGAACTAGAGGCCTTTAAAAGTTAGCTTTTGCACCATAATCGGAAAAAATGCATGCGTATCTATTCTAAACCAATAGCTTCCGTAAAAACATCGGGTGGTTTGGTTGCCTTTCGATTTTTAAAGACTAGCAAAGGGTTTTGCACCCGCAGACAAGCACATGCGCACACAAGCGCACGCATTTGTTTTGATCGTTAATCCAGACAAACTGAAGATTATGTTGTCGCATTAAAGGCTAATGTGATGAAAAGATCAAGGCATTTAATGAAGTGCAAAATTCATCCTACTTATGAAAAGAAATGTTGCTCTCTCCAGGGAAAACTCCATACAGAAAATGTGGCTTTTTAATGAAAGTTATTTGTGTCTGTTTAATATTCTGGACCATGAGAAAAGATTTTTGTTGTTGTTGTTTTGGCACGTTAATAGCGCGGAGTGCCGCACCACTTCATTTTTTCTAACAACTTGAACTCTTTGGCAGACAGCCCCACGCGAGAGTGGATTACCTCTCTGCTTTAATGGGATAGTTCATTAGCAGATTCGGTTATGTAATTGGGGAGGATAGTAGAAAAATTTTAAGACATTCCTAGCTGTTCTACACTCAGTTCACCTCCTATCAAGCACTGGGAACCCAGACCCACCGCAGCTTCTGAGACACTCAGTTAATTACTCTCTGTCTCGGAGTGATTATTCCTGCCCCGGCTTCCTCCTCGCAGAGGTTAAGAACTGTCTCATGAACGTGGAGGGAGAATTAAAAAATCACAACCCTGAGTGTGCAAAGATCAACTGTGTCAGACTTTTCAAGCTGTGTTGTAAAGACGGACTTAGCAAAGTGCACGTAAAAGGGAAATCCCCCCAATGCAGGCGGCTGCCCATGGCCATCACCGTGCAAGTAATATCGTAAAAACCTCCGAGGGAGCTCTCGGAGCAGGATGCTTTGCAGGGGTTGTGCTGCCTTATACTCGTACATATCTTGTAATACTTAGATACAGCGAATGAGTAAGCTTCTTCATACCGCACAGTATTTTACTTGCAGTTAAGTACACCTCTATTCCTACCCTCCAATAAATTGCAGAGAGCTAAATTTGGAATTCCTTGTCAGGGGGATTTGGGGAAAAGAAATGCATCACGGATGAATGCTTTTGATAGTTTCCACAGATTCAGTCTAAAGCTAAAAGTCACCTGTTCAGTTTTCCTAAAATGCTTTTCCCTTGCAGCTGAGATTAGCAACTGATGATATCTTTATAGTGAGCGATAGTATGAAACTATTTATTTCCAGCAGTAAGGAAATTATGTATTATATTGCTCAGAAGAGGCATGGTGTATTTGGGTTTTGGAAGTCCATATTCATCTGTAAGTTTTACAGGAACAAGGCTGTCAGAATCACTGATCACTCCTGGCCCACTCGTGAAGTCAGTGCAAACTGAGGATTTACTTGTAGTTATTGAAGTGCGATGACAGCTTGTTCTCAGGAAAACCTGAATTACAGGATCCATGAAGCAGATGTGGAAAGCTTGGACAACCTCATCACAATTGTCTGCAGAGGAAGGAATGTTGCAGTAGGCTGACAATTATTTTTAAGTTCTAAAACATTCCTAAACCTGGGATTTGACGGAGTGAGGGAGGAATCTTCACCAGGCTGTTCTCACACTGTCATGTCTCAGAACAACTGGAGTTTCAGAAAACTATTCTATAAAATTGTGGTGTTACTTTTGCAAGCACTGGCTCAGGATAGACACCTCTCATTTGGGACTTCTCTGGCTCAGAAGTATTTTTACCAGGAGGTATAGTGGATGCTCAAGGGAAGGTAGAGACCCCTCTAAAAGTTTCCATGTATGGAGCTATAGTTGAACGCGGACCAGCATTGGTGAAGAGGGCTTTGGCAGCGCTGAGGATTAGACCAGGTACCTAGGGGTGAACAAAGTCACTCAGCGCTGTGAATCCTGCTGTCCTTCTGCATTTCCAGAGGTTTTGATACCGCGTTGCTCTCCCCACCACCGGGTTGGATAATCAGGGCAATTCTGTTCATTTAGACCCACTGAAAAACATGTCACACCAATCCTGTAAGGCTCTAGCGGACAGCAGGGAGTCAAAACTGACTTACTAAGAAGTTAGAGGTGGACGCGGTGGTTCTGGGAGTACCCTTCACTAAGACATTGTGAAAAACACATTGCTTTCAGCAGATATTGCCAGTTTCCTAACTAGGAGCAGTGAAAGTCCATTCTTTTATTTCAGATTAGAGGCTGCGGTTGTGGTAGCACTTGCTATGTACTTTCAAAAAAGCCATAGTGTGTATGAGAGGCACGCAATGTGTAAGTGGTAATTTGTGCCCAGAGTCCAAGAGAGAGACACTATCAATAGGATGTTTATATACACCCCAACCTTGATTCATTGCAGCTGAAATGGCAGAATAATAGGTCTTTAATATGTATATGTTAACAGATGGTGTAAATTCACTGTTTAGGGCTAGCTTGCATGGGAAATTCTGCCCTAGCAGCTATGCCAGGGTAGCTTCATTTGTGGACTCTATCCTGGAATAAAAAATCTGTTTACTTCTTAATAACACTTGTACTCACAAAATGGAAAAATTATTCTGGAATAAAGGTATGTTTATTCTGGAGTACTACCCACATGGGGAGTCACACAGAATAGTGACAGAATACTAGTTCTGTCCAGAATATTTACTCTGGTTGGGTTTTTTCCCAAGGAAAGAACCTTGTAACAAATACATAAGGGTTAAGCCTGCTGGATGCAGAAGGCATGTCTAGGGTAGGAACAGATTTAGAGTAGCTCAGAAAGAGCCATTTTTTTTAAATTTTGGAAAAATGTCTTCTTCAAAATGTTGAAATTTTAGAATTCTGTGAAAGTTCCAGTGTTCAAAACAAACACAAGATCCTTAAAATGAGTGGAAAACACTCTCCAAAGCAAAGCTTCCTATTTAGACAGTTACTACTACTACTATCATATTGACTATTCATGCTGGAGTAGATTGGGTTTACTCTCTCTGGACAAAATGGATATGAGAGATTGCCGTATTTCTGGTGTTTTATCGGAAGATGGATGACAACCCCATAGCTCAACTGAGAGGACCCAAGTCACCAACATGAGCCCAACACTGTGGTTTTGGAGAAGGTCGACTGAAGGAGGGCACCAGCCTGTGGCCTGTCCTTGCAAAAATAAATCTTCGATGAGAATCAAACTTACAGTTTGATGAACAACCCAGGTATTAGGCTTGCCTATAAAACAAAAACACACAGATCCAGCAGTTGAAAAGGTTAAGACAGAGACTCCTCTTTACAGCTGCACTTTCTGTTTTAATGCATTCTGTACAAAACCTTTTCATATGTCCGAAAAAGAAAATGCCTACTTTAAATTATTAGGGTGCTGTCCTCAGGGGAAGTTAAAGACATCCATGGTAACAAAATAAATAATGGAGTAAAAATGGGTCATGCTTTATTACAGCATTTCATGATAACACAGATCTTTTTTTGAAGTGTTAAACTGTGTCTTTTATTTGGTAAAGCATACCAGCCAACACTGGCATTCAGCAATCTGCAATTTATTAGCCATGATCCTCTTTCATCAGAAGTCATTCTAAAAAAAATTGCGGCTGCTTTTTATTTACTGTAACTCATTGTGTTCACTAAGAATGATGATCTGGCAGGTGAAAGTGAACAGCAGAGAAAACTGTTTGAGATTTTTCAGGCGGGGCAGTTGCGCTGGTGGGAATGTCATGGGGCAATGGCAAACACGTGGAGGGGCAGCAAGGACCCTGCGTTTGCTGAAGATCACACAGGTTTCTGACATGGGCAGCAGTGACGGAGACCTCTTTCCCCAGGGAGCTTCGGTCCCCAGTGCAGAGCCTCCTCAAGAACCCGGGGAACCTGCCAGAGGACAGCAATGAACCTAACACCAAGTTTCATAAGAGCAGTCCCTGAGGCACGTATGAGGAGATTCAGGGTTAACGCAAAAATGATGCCTTAAGGATTTTGCTGAACAGTTGAAGTTCTCCTCTTGAGATGTAAAAGCTGCTGCTGGGAGTAGGGTAGAGGCTTAGCCTTCCTGAATCTATTTTTAATTAGCACCTCACTTTCTGGGAAATGGACTCTCTGGGATATACCTTACGTAAGGGCAGAGCACCCACTGCAACATGCCTTGACAACCACTTGAGGGAATGACCTCAGTTTGAAAATCTTCCCTTTATTTTTCCAACTGGCAGGTTACCAGTTTTTCTGAGGCACATGGAAGCAGAAAATCATCACCAGCTTTGAGTTGATTGCTCCCCAGAATGATCCCAGCCTGTGAGGGAGCCTCCTGACACTCAGCAGAGTCTGTTATCCCTTGTTTTGAATTTTTAAATTCCCTGCTGAAAAGTTGAGCCTGACAAAGATACAGGTAAATCCTGTCTCCTGTATCCTTTCATCTGTGCTATCCCTGGAAGATCTGGCATCCAATTTTCCTAATTTTCAAAAATCTACCTAGTCGGGCAGCTTCCCCCATCCTCTATGCTGTATGATGAGAATAAGGGATATTATCTTTTTTCTTCAGGTGTGAGAGAGAGAAGTTGAGCAACACATAAGAGGTGCATTAAGGTCCCAGTCTAGCTGCTGTGTGAGTGGGGCAGTTGCAGAGGCACAGACACACCATGTGTCTCTTCTAACACCTTTTGTGGAGGTGCAGGAAGGGTATGAGTTCCTTGTGCTGGCCCTGTCTGGGTGAATGTCACATCTAAACACCAGCCAGACATACCATCACTCTATCAGCCTCCAGCCTCCAGTTATCCTCATTTGTTACGTGGAGAAACATGTATTCAGCATCACCTAGAAGTAGGAGATACAGTCCCCACTGCAGCAAGCTTTCCATCTAAATGATATCTCAGTAGTATAATTTGAACATCCAGCAAATGAGTAAGACGTACAGTGAAGACAAATGGAGTCTTTGGTACAGTAATGGCAGGGCTTTTACTGTATTTATCCTCTCTTCTTGGGTTATGTCTTTTGCAGATAGACACAATTTGGTTTGCTTGTGCTCTGAGTTATGTATGCACAAGCCAGCTGTGCACCAGAAACCACATGGCCATGATTACTGTAGCGCTGTGCCCAAGCTAATAAACTGGGTTCTCAAGCAGGATATATTAAGTTGAGCTCACTGCCACCCTAAGATGTCTACCTGGCATCCATCTGGTACAACATGGACGCAAGACATAGCTTCCTTTTCCTTCAAGACACCATGTAGTGGCACCCTCAGTTATCACCCCATTGCTTGGGGGTTAGCTCTGGAGGAAGGAGCATGTTGGAGGAGGAAATGAAATGGAGATATTCCTCACCTGCCAGGCAAGGGTGAGGAGGAAACTCTATGGACTGTGGTCATCTTGAAAGAAATTAGGGGGGATTAGAAGGAAAACACAGTAGGAGCAGCCAAGACATGTGACAGCAAATGGAGAAATAAAGATTTAATGCATCCAGCTGTGGTAGATCTTTATGGTGGTATAGGTCCAAAGTCCACCTGGTGACTGAACATGTTGGGACCACAAGCATTCATCACTCACTGCCTCAGCCAGGTATGAATGTCCTGAGTAGAGGATACCTTGCATATTGCCATCCACATTGCTTAGCTAAACACCAAGAACCATTTGCAGGATTTTTTTATGCTCTTCCTTCGTATGTCCTACCTGGAGTGGCACCCCTCGGTCACATCCCAGTCCTCTGCATTAGTTCCTGGGAGGCTCTGTGGTCAGAGGTTCTCCTGAAATATTAGCATCAGCACCAGCTAAGACCAGCTGAAGAAGAGAATGGGAGCCAGTATGGGGGATTATCCCATCAATTTCCTCCAGCCATGGAGGTTTGTAAGACTTAGTGTGAGAAAATTGCCAAATGAAAAGTCAGACCTGTTGTGTTGGATAACTCTGGAGGTGTAGGAAAGGAAAAATTGTTTAGACCACAAACCCTATGGAAGCGGAAGCCACAAAAATTTTGGTCTTCCCTTTCATTCCCTCTCTCATCCTCACAGTTTCAGTCCATCTCATACAGCTGCTTCCCACTTCTTTCCCTCCTGTTTCTCTTGAGAACTTGCCTCATGACTGCGGTGTGTTTGATGGAGAAGGTCTGGCTACTTTCCAGACTGAGTCACCTCGAAGGGAAACTACTGAAGCACCTCCGCTCTCAGGTGCAGAGCATCCAGTCTACATGTCTCTGGTGAGCTGAGGAGTAAGGCACAGTACTGCAGAGGTCGAACGTATTCCCCATGGGTTGCTGTAAACAGCTATTTTATTTTGCTGCTACCATTAGACCACCCTAGAGCCTCCTAGGCTTCTTTGAGGCAAGAAGTCCTCATTTTAGAAATAGATCCAGGGAATAATATTAAGCCCTGCATCAAGCTGGGGGTGAGGGGAAGATTGAGTTTTGGCCTATTGTAGACAGAGGGTTCACCCATATGTTTTGAGCTGGAGCTGGACGCTGCCATGAGATGGGAGGGGGGAGCAGGAGGAGGAGGCGGAGGTCCTCGCAGGCCTTCCTCTGGGGAGCTGTAATAGATTCCCGCACATTCAATTAGTGGGATGGAGAGCAGATTAAAAGCAGATTAAAAACAGATTATTGTCGCTGTAGCTCATGCTGAGCAGAATCTTTGCTCTGCTCAAGATGTTGCTCAGATGTGAGCCAGGGTGGCCCTTTACCTTCCCAGAAGGGAAGCCTTACCTCTCCCATCAGGATGGGTTTGGCCTGCAAATATTCACAGCATTTTTGCAAAGGTGGCTCCCTGGGTACACGTGAGACTGCAGTCAGTTAAAAACAATTGTGTTTATCCCTTATTCTTTCTTTTTTTTTTCTCCCTGACTGCTGTGTTGCTTTTAATCCAAACTAAAAATTTGTAATTTCCTTAAGCAAAATGGTCAAGGTCATTTGCATCATGACCATGCAAATATGTGCGTAAACATCCTGCTTTCTAACAATACTTTCTTCTTTGGTGAAGTTTGGTTGTGAAATTCTGACCTTTATTGTATTTGTGTTTGCATCTTAACTCATTCAGCAGGGATGCAGAAAGAAACAGCCTGCACAAACCCTATTCATACACAAAGCACAGCAGCAGCAGCAACAACAACAAAAGGCAGCTAAGATAAGAAGAACACATCTGATGGGAAGCTTTTCAGTCCAAACGTGGGGGGTGGATGGAGTCGAGGCATGGCAGTTATAACCCGAGCAGCCTGTCAAAGCTTTAGGTAGAAACAGGAAGCCAAGCAAGATGGGCAGCAGTCTGCTCCACTGCTAGCTTGCAAAAAGTCCTGTCAGGCTGCTTCCCATTCAGCCTCAGAAAAGTCATTTCCTCTCTTTTTGCCTCCATTCCCTCCATAAAATGGGGGTGAGTGCTTCCTTCTTTCTAACCCTTTCATTTGCCTCCGCACAGGTTTGCTTTGTTTCTCTTCCTGTAGGCAGTGGGGCCCAGACTGCGCCTGAGGATGCTGGCTCCTACTGTTGTACAAGTGTTGTGGTTTAGGCCGAACTGGTCACTGGGGACATGGGGCACCCCAGATGGGACCAACAGAGACAGAAGAAAAGGTGGAGGCAAAGAAGGGGGACGTGCATCCTGAAAATGAACCTGGAAGCACAGAGGACACACATTAATTGGTGCTATAACTTGCCCCGGTTCTTGTGACTGAATTCATGTTGAATATGCTCCCCTCGGCCTAAAGACAAAGAAGTGGTGCCAACAATAAAGGCAGAATTTGGAGAAACAGGACCCTCTGAAGTACAGCTAACCATAAGTAGGATCCTAGCAATGCAAAACAAAGGATACGGCCCAGGCAATAGCCAGAAAGATTTGCCAGACAGAGGAAACAGACTTCCAGGAACTCGAAGGGCATGGAAGTGACGAAGGGTACATATTGAAAAATGCAGATATTTGAAGAGAGAGAAGAACATCAGACCACAAGGTACAAAGCTGTTGCTGCGAACCAAGAGGTGACTCAGAGGACAGAGCACACTTCTCTGTATGAAAGATCTGATCTTAGAGATTTGTATCAATTAACGTGGATCAACCAGTACAAGATGAAAATGTTTTCTCCTTCTCATGCACTCTTAGTCATTTTCGGAGGAGGCAGGCAGGGAGCAGGAGAGGATATACATATACGAATGTATATTTATACATACACACGTATATTCATGGTAGGACCTTTATGTTGCATGGAACAGACTGCTTCTGGGCACTTCTCCATATTTAAAAATACGTTCTGGCAATTCAAGTGAATAACACCCAGCCACTTCCACTTTGGCCCGACAACTGCCTTTCTTTTCTTGATATTGTACGTCTCCCCATAACAATGTGCTAAGCAGAGCCCAGGGGCTTGCCAAAGCAAGCCTCCTCACCATGGTGCCCTCCAGACCCCCGAAGGCTAGCTCTGACGAACTCTTGGAGGAAGCAAATTCCAGAAGGAAGAGTTCACCTCTGGAGCAGGCACACAGGAGGGAATACTCCTCTGCTGCAGAGATTTCAGATACGTGGTTTCTGGCCCCTGTCTAGCACACGCAGTGTATGTTGGTAGATAAGTGATATAGTTGTGCTTTGTATAAGATAATCTTCCTTTTTTATGTAAATAACTTTATGGTTGAAGAACAGATCTTTCAAAGGTAAAATACAGTGTAATGAGGTTGTCTGGAGTTCGTGGATAATGTGAACCAAAGTCTCGGGAAAGTAACAGGTTGCCCATCCTGCAATCTCTCTGCAGTGCTTGCTCAAATAGATATATTTGAAGGGACTGCATAGGGAAAGGAATCTAAAAGTAAGACTGAGAACAAGGTGAAAGAAGAAACACAAGCAAGGTCAAAAAAGCAAAGAACATAAAGATTATTTTACCAGAAGATTATACTGAATGAAAAAATGTCACACCAAGTAAATAGTAGTGATGGTAACTAAATGCTAGTATTTTTGACTTTCACACAGACAGAAGAAATTCCCCAGGCTGGGAGAAGGGCGCAATGAACTGCAGTCCTGGAGACTGGCTAGAGGATGCCCTGCTCTGTTCCCATCACCTGGCACCAGAGGGCACAGTCACCTTCAGGGCTTTATCCTGCTGTCATTGATACTGCAGAACCCATGGAGGTTTCTCTGCAGAAGCGGCTGAAAGCCAGGCAGGTGTGTTAGAGCACCACAAATGTCACAGCATGCCCATGTTTAAGTGAATGAATTTCACTCCTCTTAACTGGGCCACTTTTTGCTGCAAAGCATAAAAAATATGTTATTCTTCTTTGTCAAAAAGTGTTGTGTGACTTCATCCTTGCTTATCAATACTGTAGTGGGAAAAAAAAGAATAAAGAGGCAAACAAGACGAACACTCTGCATTTCTAGGTAGCTTTCCAAGGAAACAATATCTGTCTAGCCACATGATCTCTTGTTGTTCCCCCATAATAACTTTTGGAGAGGTAGCAACTTTCAACCAAAAGTTTGATGGCAAGTAGAAGCACTGGAGATTACCAGGAAGGGCAGGTAGAGCTCAGCCCTATCTGTCCCAGGAGACACAGGCCGGCCAGGCAGCGTGCCTACGTGGGGAGCGCAAGCGCCACGGGCTCTGGTGCAGTCACAGCCACTGCCTGTCCCCTGTGCAGCCCCCTGGCAGAGGACACGGGAGGAGTACGGCACCTTCGAGGGAGCTGAGGGCATTGAATCTGGGGACAGGAGATGACGTGGTGCGAAGGTGAGGATGCTTAGGGGACATAGAGAGAAAAGCTGGTGATGGA
Source organism: Himantopus leucocephalus (assembly GCA_003993805.1). Taxonomy (NCBI): domain Eukaryota; kingdom Metazoa; phylum Chordata; class Aves; order Charadriiformes; family Recurvirostridae; genus Himantopus; species Himantopus leucocephalus. The sequence continues at coordinate 129,626,065 of RSEF01000001.1, read as the reverse complement.
GAAGGAGGGGAAGATGGAGAGCTGGGGAAGACCTGAGAGCTGTACTAGAGAAATGATGGGAAACCAGACACGACAGCTGGAGGAAAGATGTGTTCAGCAAGAGGCCTTGCAGAATGCAAAATGATAAAAAGTAGTTACAGAATAACTTCTTATTTTCAGGTCAGTAAGGGGAAAGAGGCACAGGGCTGGGCTTAATGGAAGGACTTTGCCTTGCTGGGGTCAAACACACAGTTTCTTCTGACCAAGGCTGAAGGTCTGGGTCTGCACCGGCCCTCAGCAGAAGCTCTGTTGTAAGGAGTAACAAGCACCAACTCCAAACTCTGGGTTACCTGGAGAGGTGCTGTTTAGAGGAGTGTGGGTGTATCCTCCATCTGGGGACCCCTCGGTGCCTAAAACATGTGGCAGCTCCAAGGGGTCTGTGAGCGGATTTCCTTAACTCAGCCTCTTCCTTTCCCCCTTAAGCACCTTCCTCTTTTACAAAACTCATCAAAAGTGTTTTAATTTTTCAAGCCCTGCAAGTTCTGGGGAGAAACATGGGGCATTTGGCGCTGCTTAGGTTCTTAAGCCTAAAGAGGCTCAAAGGGAAAGACATGGGCTGAGAGCAGTGGAATGACTGAGCCTATTTTTGGAAAAGTCTAGCAAGCAATAATTAAAGACACAGACTTTAAGAAACCAACCGGCCCTAGGGCTAGAACAGCCAAGCGCTTGCTTTAGGCAGAGGACTCAGTGCACAGCCCTTGTTAGCAATGAGGTGGCTCCATGGGTGACTGCCGTGCAGGGGTGGCCCTGGGCTCCACCACTGAGAGACTGAGGTAGCTCAGGACGGATGGGGAAGATCACAAACCATGTGCTCTAGTCAGATCATGCACTTTTTTTAACTGATTCTGTCCGGAAAGCCTAAAACCTGTTGGCTTTCCACTGCTTTGTCAGTATGAAAAAGTAACCGACCAGGTATCCCTGTGTACAGTCAGTCATGAAAGAACACACTCCTCGGCAGCTTCTCCTCTGCTCTGATGCTGAAATGCAAACAGCTCTGCAAATTAAATTCGTAAGGCCGCACCGGTGATTCAGCTAGGACTTTTCTAGGTTACAGAAGTGTAAGGAGAGGATCTCTGCAGCTTATAATTGCAGGGAAACAGGAGTGGTTTACAGCAGTAGTACTTCCTGCCTGCAGTTTAAACATAACATGACAGCTGCCTTAGAATAAAAACAAAACGAGAACGGTTCAAAATAATTGTCTTTAATACCATTTCAGCAATGATTACTCCACACTGGTGATGGCTTTTGTAAAGTTTCACTAGGAGAGAAGTGCATGGCTTCCCAGGAGCTCCACACATCTAAAAGAAAATTTTGGCGCTTAGGAGGCTGCCTAAGTTCCAGTAATTGCTTAAAGAGTTCAAACACGAGCCTCCCCCTGGCCTTCAGCTAATCACTGCTTTTTCTCCAGCTGAGGTGATTTTTACATATCTCACAAAGATGCAGAGAGGCTTACTTAATCATTCTGTAAGACGTTCAAAGTCACGTGCAGCCATTAGGCGTTAGGATTGTTGCGTGCTATCTGTGGACACCACGCTTTCTGTGTGCTGAGAGCAGGCAACGTTGCTCACTCTGCAACACTCTCTTCCTAAGAGCCACCATAAGAAAGAAGTTTAGTCGCAGCAGTCATGTCCAAATAACCTTAAGTATCTGACTAGGTCCACAAGACCAGGCAGTTTAAAAAGTTCTCACTCAGATTTCATCCTTATCCTGCTACTCAGTGTCCTGAAAGTTAGGCTGACTTTATTTGCATTCCCTCAGACATATATACAGACCATTAGGTTGGAAGCCATTTGTCTTCTGATACACACAGAATTATCTCTAAAAGTTAAAATGTTCCAGGTCTTCCAACAGCACATGTTGTTGGGTCTCCAACAGATATCTACACAGGTAGCATGAGAAGCAGGGTAAGGAAGAGATAGGTTGCTTTTGGAGAAGCAATTCCTGTCCATAATACTGATGGAATACATGGAAGGTGCAGTTTTAATTAGATGGTCATAAACGCAGGTTTTAATTAAATACTTATACTATCAAGGATAATCTGTGTGCTTTTAACCTGACTTTACAGATCTCTAATGCACCACAGAAGAAACATACCCACGCAGTTCCATAGCCGAAATAATTTGTTATACTGCCAATAGAGCTGGGATAACTCTTTGCAGTTAACTCCGCCCCCACAGTATTTTCCTCTGCTGTAAACATTACGTATATAACATTTAAAAGTAATTACTTGACAGGCAATACTTGACACCTGTAGCACTCTCCAGGTGAATATGAACATACCTCCTGTACAAGACAGGAGCATTTTGCTGTCCTTATCTAAGTTGTGGAGGAACCAAGGCAGAGCAGCTAAAAGACTTGCAAGTCAGCAGGGCAAGTGCTATTTTCTGTCTGTCTGGTAAAAAATGTAGATGAGACAGAAACCCCCAAATTTTAACCAGTCTTGTGCACAGGCATCCTTTAGAGTATACCCCAAAGTTTGGTGAGGGCTCCAGGGAATGACAGCTGGTGGAAGAGCTGGCCTGTTCACAGGCCGTGTAAGGAAATGCAGAGCAGATCAAAAAGCAGAAACAGAGTGCAAGTTTTTAGCAATATTCAAAACAAGTCGCATGCAGCGTTTGTGGCCTGCAGTCTAGTCCTTGAGTCTTTTTGAACTCTGCGGTGAAGTCGCATAGGCTTTTTTTCAGCTTCCTCTTCCCTGGGCGCCTAGGAATAAATGCCACTTACTTTGGTAGGTCTCAGACTCCCCACAGATGAGCAAGCCTCGGCAATTTTGGGAGAGCTGGGCTGTGCCCTTAGCCATGTGGCAAACTTCTCCCAAGCAATGTCTCCAGCTCCAACATGGGGAGAATGAAACAGATGTTTCTGTGCTTTACCATGTACTGGTAAAGTCTGAAGTCTTACTGTTTTGAATACCAGACTCCAGAGGAGTCCTTTTTCTCGTGTCTTAATTTTTACTGTTGTGGTCTTTTTTATTCCATCTATATTTAGTCAGAGAAGGGATTTAGAGGAATGTAAATAAGTCAAATGTATGTCTGCAAACAACATATGAACGAACTTGGCAGTCCACTGTCAAGTGGTCTGTTAAATGTGTTGACATGATCATACTGTATTTTGACAGATTTAGGAGCCTGACTGGTTTCCCACTCTTACTTTCTCTCTCTGTGTGTCTCTCTCACACACAAATAGAGACTCATTCACATTTTAAAACCAATCTAACCAGGCAGGCACTATATTTGGCTATACAATAGACAAACCGAAACTTCCTTTAGATCTTGGGCACCTTAAGTTAACCAGTTACTGTTACACAGATAGACAGATGGATAGACAGATAAATTACTTGTAGATTACCAGATGGGTAACATTCATTTTCTTCTGACGTCTGCAAATAGCTCAACCTTGCAGGCTGACCAGATCGTCACAAGTGGAGTTAATAAGGATACTGCTTGTGTGTCCTACAGCTTTGTCACCCCGAATAGTTTTTGAAAGCTGTGAGGATCGCAGTTGGAGTCCCCAGAAGCCAGTGCTCCTGCCTGTCTGCCAAGAGGCAGTCTATCAAAAGGAAAAAACATCTTGGGCTGGAGCCTCTGGAGTGCATATGCTGCTTAATACATCCTTGAAAAGGAAGTCTAGTCAATTCTCTGCAAACGGTCATCCGTCCTACTAGCCAATAATATCAGGTGCTGAAAAAGTCCCTCCATATAAATTATCCCATATTATCTAGCCATCTCTTAGACTGGTGAGTAAAACAGCAGGATGTTTGCCAGCTGTTTTAACAAGTTTCCCCGAGCAGCAGCAGCATCCACGTGATCAGCGTTAAACAGTGCAGTGGCCACAGTGAGATGACATGACATGTTCTAGGGAAGCAAGTTTTACCCGGAAATTAAGATTGTTTACCAAATTCTCCTGAAGTGAGAATACAACTGGTCTCAAAAGCTGTTTTTGCACCTCTCCCCCCTCTCCCCCTTTTAAAACCATGATTTTTCTGGAGTATTTACAGCAGACTCCACAGCTTCTGACCCGCACGGCCACCCTGAGGGGAGCCCAACCCCCGGCCGGCTTGCTGAGCCACCCTCCTGCAGCAGGTCTACCTCGCTGCCCTGGGGATGTGCTCGAAGGAGACCTACCCACTGCGAAGGCAGTTGGTCTCATCCGGGGAATGGCCTCTGAGAAGCTGGTCTGTCCAGAAAGATCACTTCCATTGCACTGGCGGCAATGGCTGTGAACGCCGAGCTCTTGCTGCTTTTCAGGGATGTGGTTTTGTTCCATTCAGAAAAAAAATATGGAAATGTTCAACAACGTCTACTAATGCGGAGTGGGGTGTGAGCACAGTAGACAAGAGATAGTTCAGTGGGGCTGAGGGCTTGGTTTATGTACATAGGTATATAAAATTATATATATATGTTTTTTTATGTATATATTAAAAAGCATATATATATAATTTTAATGAGGAGATGAAGGACTCTGTTTTGAAGGGAGGGGAGTTGGAGTTGGAGTCAAGGTGTTCCACAGGACCTAGTAGAAAAAAGTTGAGTGGGAGCAAGAGAATAAGTATTTTTCTCAAACCTTTTTGACCTCAGTGGTTGAATTGCTGGGTTTATTTTGTTTTCTTTTTAATGTAGGACAGCCATGAATTTCCAGCTCTTCTGTGCTGATCCCATGTGGTTCAAGTAATCATGATGTTGTCTGTGAAGCCACTGTTTAGCTTTCACTTTTGACCGCTGAAGACCAGGCACAGTTCAGAGACGATAAACTGCTCAGTCCCTGATGGGAGAAAAGGCAAGCGGTACCTGCAGCTCCCTTTAACCACCCATCACCTTGCAACCAGCCGCCGTGCCCTGCTGTTTGCTCTACAGCTTCACACATGCCCTGGACACCAGCCGAAGTAGACAGAGCCTCTTCAGTGTTAAATCAAGCCTGTGGTTTGCAGGCACGTTACTTGCAAACGCGGCCAGTGACCAGCTCGTGCGTAATGTCAGAGGTGGAGTACTTGGACTGCATCTTTTCCTGGAGGAAGCGGGGAATGCCCCGGGAAGCTCCTGTGGAAGGAGCAGCATGGGCCACCGCTGCAGCTATGCAGCTGGCTCTGGTGTTTGCTGACTGGGAAAGTGTAGGGAAGGAAGAGGGAAGAAATGCAAACAAAAACATCATCGGTGAAATCTTTACCATCTGGTTTTAAGAAGGTGAACTTACAATGTTGTTGGTTTTTTAACTGACAAGCAGAGAAACTTGGGGTTTTTTTTTTTCGTTTCTGAGGTGGTTTTTTTCTTTTTACATTGGCATCTTTGACACAGTCTCCTAAACTGCCTTGTCCTACCTCATCCCCCTTGCTTGCCTATGCAGAGCCATTACAGGCTTATAATGGAAATATTTTTGTATCTATGTAGTGGAAAACACCCGTTTAAACCGGATGTTTGAGATCAGAAGGACTGACCCAGAATCTGCACTGAGGCAGACATGAAAGCATGAAAATTTCATTCACAAAGGTTTTCTGGGACCAGTTCTCTTCTGCCTAAGCGGAGTCACGCACATGCTGGCTCAGACGCTCCCACAGCGTTTCCAGAGCGGAGTCAATTGCTTTTAAAGTTATGCAGGGCTACATCCTTAATGGACAGAGGCCATGAGCGCGACTGGGAACAATTACCAGCTGAATAAGATGTTCATCTGCAAGGGGTGCACTTTTGCCAGCTACTACCCTTGGACGGCCCAGGGAGCGAGAGGCACAGTCAATCCCACGCCTACTTGTTTTCCTTCCCTTCATCGCCACAGTTTCAACTGATTTTGATTACTCTGGCGCCAAATAAATGAAAACATTTCATAGACATATAATCATCCGTCACTGTGAAGAAAGGAAAAATGCTTGTGTACTGTGTGTTTATAAATACGCTTAATGAAAAAAGGGATAGCTCTACCCTTCCCAGCCTCGTGCGGCTGTAGCCAGCGTGGCTGTGTGTCATGTTGGAAAAGCCGGCTGCTGCTTACATCCCGACACGGTCTCTGGCACAGCTGCAGAGCTGGCTGTGCCACGGAGGGATGCGTAGCCCTGGCTTTTCCCTCCCACCAGGTTCTGAAGGTTAGTGCCCGGGCAGAGGTAAGTGATGTGAGGTGTCAGGAGGCAGGAGCGCAGCCTGTGCCCATGCACCGCAGCGGAAACACAGCACCTGGGAGGGAGCAAAGGGAAGGGGGAAGGGGGAGAGGGGGGAAGGAGGAAAATAACTTGTAGGCACAGTCTGCTGCAACTTGTTTCGTTCCTAAAAAGAGCCTGACTTGGCTCCTACAGGATCAAGGGACTTTGGCATTGCCTGGTGAGAGGGAAGAGCAGTCATTGCTGTCAGGGGTACGACAGCCTGCCTGCTGCTCTTGGGAGCATCCAGCTTGTCGCACAGACTCTGTGTGCAGATGCTCATCAGGAAGTTTTCCTGCCTATTTGGCAATGGACTTTCCTTACATATGAATTTGTTTTTTACTACAGGGAGTGTTTGGTTTGCCTCTGTTTTGAGGATTGAGTGCACTGCTTGTCACATCAGGCTAAATACAACTCAATACAAGAATGCCATGGCCCAAACGCAACCTTTAAAAAGGCCAGATCTTCCTCTATAAGAAGAAAATAAATGTGCAAAAATGTCATGAAAAATTGCCGCTAGGATCTATCCATTAAGCTATTTCGGCCCTTATTCTTCACATGTCAGATCTGTTCATCGGTTACAGTTTGCATCTGTCTTGGACCCATGAATACAGGCATCCTGTTGGCCTTTTCCAAACTATTNCACATCAAACTTTTTTCCCTTTGAAGGTCTTGTGAGCAGTGAGTGGAGACAAATAAAAATCAAACAGATAAAGTGGACAAATTAAACAGATAAAATACTGTGGCAAGGTGTCATGCCAGGTGCTTGCGGAGGTGGATGCTGCTGCAGGAGCAATTAAATTGCACCACACAGTGTGAACTTGCAAGACTGTGGTGGGCAGAGGATAGAGATTAGATTATCAAAGGCTCCTTCTAAGTTGCTGCGCCTTGGCAGAAATATCCTGCAATAGCTGAGATGCAAGCACAACCATTACTCTGAACACAGTGAGTTGCTCTTTCTCAGGCACAGGCAGCTTGTAATCCACATTTTTATTATTCTTTTTTTTTTTTTCAGTGTTATGTAGCTGACACAGCATTTCAGGTTTTGTGAGCCTGTTGTAGAAGTAACAGTGCTTCGTGTTCCACTGGAAGCACCACATTATGAAGAAGAGAAGATTATTATTTTTTCAAAGAATGGTCAATGATTTATTTTTCTTGAATCATGATGGCGGATGCCTTTAAAGGATTTTTCTCTCCAGGCATGCTTCAAAGACTGTCCTGTGGCTTTTGGTGGCTGTCTTGTGATATCTGAAGAATTCAGATGTAGTACTAACACCACAGCAAGAACTGCAGACTGACGTGGTCTGTAGGGCAGCATCCTGACTTCCAAAGTGGAGAATGACCCTTTTTTTCTTGAAGCCAGGACACCCAGTCATGGTAGCTGTCTCCTGGGTGTAGGCTGGCCAGCAATACAGACTGGCTGTGTGGAGGGAAGGGGTGGCTAGCTTGTGTTTCCTGATAGAAACAAGGAGCTAGCATGTTGGAAGAGACTGAGGAGGTCATCACTTCCATCTCTAAAATATAAGCAGGACCAGGTATATCAATGGTCACGACGAGTATTTCAAGCATTCCTGCTCTTCAAAACTTCCAGTGGTGGTGAGTTCCCAGGCTCCCTAGACAGTTTATTTTAGTTTTTGATTATCCTAAACTATAGAAAGTTTTTCCTCATGTTTAGCCTAAGTGTCCCTACCTGCAGTTGAAGATCACCACTCCTGTCTACCTACGCTGAACACAGTGCATAGCTTTCTTCCTTCCTTCCTACTTGTTAGCCTGTGACAGGTTTGAGGACACGTATCTGCTCTCCCTTGAGAGACTGGGAAACAATGCCATCTGAATCTGCCCTACAGACTTATCCATTGGTCTCTCCAATTTGCACATATTCTTGAGCTATGGTGAACTGTGGAGGGCATATGTGCTTCCACTGGGGTTTTGTAACTACTGACTCAAACAGAAAGACTATGTTGTGTGACTTGCCCATGACACTCAGCGCTTGCTTTTTCTGTAGCCACATAACAGGTTTGCACCATGGGGACTACAAGCCCCACATCTTCTTCCGCAGAACTTCTGCTGAGCCAGTGTTTCTCCAGACAGTATTTGTGTATCTAGTTACTGCTAAATATATGACGTTGAACTTGCATTGACTGAATTTCACAGAATCACAGAATGCTCAGGGTTCGAAGGGACCTCTGGAGATCATCCAGTCCAACCCC
>RSEF01000001.1:129569755-129617595 GCA_003993805.1 Himantopus leucocephalus | reverse complement strand
CCTTTGGACTTGCTCCAACAGGTCCATGTCTTTCTTATGTTGGGGACCCCAGAGCTGGACGCTGTACTCCAGGTGGGGTCTTACCAGAGCAGGGTAGAGGGGCAGAATCACGTCCCTCAACCTGCTGGCCACAATCTTTTGATGCAGCCTAGGATATGGGTGGTAAATGTGGATCAAAGAAAAACAGAGCTCCAGGGTATCCGAAAGTTTCCACTGGTCAAGCTACTGATTGCAGCAGGATTTGGAAAGATTTCTTCCCTGGGGATCCCATCTTTCATTCCAGGTCTTTGTTCCACATCACTTTTTTCAGTTAGGTCCTGGCAGGCTGGGAGACATTATAATCCCTCCAGCAAAATGGAAACCTGCACCAACTTTCCCTTAATTGCCTTGAATGTTCACTGAATCTAAACCAGGAGGAGCTACTTATGCAATCGAAATACCTGCATTAGTTACTGGGAAAGCATACATTGTTGCCATGATTTATATTTTGATGCTATTGGGCATCAAAAGTCTGGGAACAGGGACTTAAAAAAACCTGATAGGCCAGTATACACTATGACCAAGAGTTCCAGAAGCAGCTAGTGGTGCAGAGTGCCTCTATTTTCTGATAGCTTCTATGAACCAAATTAAGGGGACTTAATTTTCAGAAGGAACTTTCTATTGCCAAATTTTTCCATAGGCTGGTGGTGGGAGTATGGAAAATCCTTAGCCGCTACCAATGATTTTCACCATCAAGTCTACAGAAGACTTTCTAACTGAAAGATCTTTTCAATAAGATCACCCTCCCTACCAAACTGAAGGGAGTTGCTCTTTTTTCCTACAGGTGTACTAAGTTCACAGCATTAAACCTCTGTCAACACAAAAAGCAGTTTTGCATATTATTGCTTTTTATGTTGTGGTATGATCTTTTTATGTATGTGCTTGCAGCCTGGGGTAAGCGGCTTCTGATATGGTATTTCAGGGAAGGTTTTCCTCATAATTTCTAGGATTACTGCATAAAACTTTGCAGATATAAAGGTGAATTTTTGTTCTCGGTAACTCTAAGCTTATAACAATGCAATTTNTGAATTTTTGTTCTCGGTAACTCTAAGCTTATAACAATGCAATTTCACTGAAACTGTGGCGTTGCTCTGTATTTAGCTACTGAACAAACAGTAAAATTTAACAGAGAGCGTTGAACATGATTCAGTGCTTGTAAAAACGGAATGAAGACTTTTCATTTGCAAGTTTCCCTCCCATTCTGGTGTCTGCCTTTTTATTGCTATGCACTACCTTGAGGCTACAGTGAATCTTGTACAGCTGTCATTGCAACTTGGTAGGTTGGCCAAGACATGACAAGCTTATTAAGGGATGTGTACAGCACTCTATTGCTAATGACTGGGCCTCTCATCAAATCACACTCCCATTCTATGATTCACCAGCACTTCTTTCCTTTAGGAGCAAACCTTAAATGGAAGTCACATTACAGTTAACTTTCTACAGCGTACCTCATCCCACTGACAAACATGCATACGCTTAACACATTTTTTTAAACACTAAGAGAAACAGTATGTTAATTATGGCACCACCAGTACATCTGCATTATCAGATATACTGATATTGGCTGAAATAGTGGCCCAATATAGGATGATCGACACAAAAAGCAAGACTGAAGCTCTTCTTTATGGAGCAACCTGACTACACCCTGTCTTGCTTTCAGCCCTTTCATCTGTTGTATGAGTAAAGGTGTGGATGCTTCGTGGGCGGGAAGATCGTAGTCTCTGGGAAAACAAATGCATTCTTTGCCTGCTCAGGAGACTTTTCTCATCACAAAAATGCATCCAATGCAGCAGCCACAGGCTGTTTAGGAAAGCCTTCAGTCACTTTCACTGGGGTTGGATCAAACTCAGTCGTGCCTGTCACTGAACAACCACAGACGTGCAGGGGCTGTTTGCTGGCCTGCAGGCAAAGGTCGTAAGACACAGGTACTCTCATAGCCACAACAAATTTTGCTGTAATCAAAAGAGGGTATAGGTTTGGGACGTTTTTTCCCCCAGACATTGCCCTGACAGGGCCTACCAGGATGTTTGTAGCAGATGTAATGGTGGGGATGCGCTGTGGCTGACAACAAGAGAAACTCAAACGTTGTTTTGCAGGATGTTCCCAACTCACAGCTGCCCTCCACCTCAACTTAGCACATCTCCAAGCCAGCAATTAAGACATCCAAGCATTTTATGTTGAGGAAAGGGGAAAAAACCCAGACAGCACAATGAGGAGCACATATGGAAGAAAAGGCAAGTAAATTCAGCATGGAAAAATGAGGTAAACTACCCATTTGATCACTCTTTCTTTTATTAAGCTGTTTCTCAGGAAACAGTCATAGCGTTAAGCCTTTCCTTCAAAAAGTTTTTGACACTAGCTTTTTTGCACTGGTTCAGAGCAAATTGTCACTTCCACTGTCTTTCATTTAAGGCTGGATGAACACCAGTCCTCTGCTTTACCTAGTAGTAGAGGTTCATTTATGTGATGCTACATCCCTTTTTCATGAACGTCTGGCTCTATTTTCTCTAACAGCCTACCCTCATTGCAATTCCTGCAAGACTTGTCCTTTTCCCTGATCAGATTCTTCCCTCTTTGAATTTATCTCTGACTTACCTTGTTCTGTGTGTCAAGTGCAATGTTTGTGTCCTCAGTTCCAGGACACTTCTAGCTTCTCCCTCTTTCTTTCTCTTCTTGACTTTTCTCATGTTATGAAATTGTTATTGCAAATGGATGCTCCTTAATCTCTTGTTCACTCTTTTACATCACAATCATCTTTCCTCTGTGCTACCTCTTACACCCCAAAAGGTCCTCCCAGATCCTGCTTGTTAGGCATTTTCCCTGCTCCTAGTCACAACTGCAGAAAATTAGTCAGCTAATCATTATCAGAAGCAGGGGGGAGCGGAGGAACAGTTAAAGCTTGTTAGGAGTGACTTTTATTAAAGGCATATAAAGAGATTTGGTGGGCATTTTCCACCCACGGTTCTTTAGCAGCTGGATACCTGAATCCTTTGTACAGCTTTTGGAAAATCTTCCCCAGGAATTTGTTTGTTGTTTACAGGGGCTGCACTGGGTGGGCGTCCATCCATCTTTCAGACTGGATCAGACTGGAGCTCGGTGCAGAGGCAGTCACAGACTGTTTTGGTAGAGGGCAGTAACCAGGTGCAAGTCCCAGGCCACCAGCTAGTTCACCCAGAGCCAACTCGTGTCATGGCACCATACTGGGAAAAGTGCCATGAAAACAGCAACCTTCCCTGAGGACCTGTTACGAACTTCAGATTTAACGTATCCATCACTCGCCATGTGCTGATATTCTTACAGCAAGAGAGTCCTGTCATAAATATTGAAGACTTTCGTGAGCATTTATACAGAGTAAGGTAGTTTTGCTAGAATCCCCTGTGAAATACAGATGCCAAGCACTATTCTCTAAGCCCAAAGAGAAGTAGCAGATAAGTAATTTGAAGTTTTATCACAAAACTACCTGGATTACTTCTCTTTCTAAAGTAGCTACTTCTTATTAAGTAGATACTTAATTTCTCATTTTCTACATTTATTGTAAAACAATGAGCTGCTTTGAAAAATAACACCAAGTACATTCTAAAAAGTAAACAGTGGGACAATAGCTCATTACAATATCTAGAAGTCTTACCAGTGTGCCTAAAAACACAAAACAAAAGAGATAGCAAACCCTGCAAAATTTTCCCCCATTCATGAGTAATCCCATTGATTCTAGTAAAACAACTCACATGAAGTAATGTAGGCACATATTACCTGTTTCACTGTGTTTGCTTTGTGACTTTACTGAAAAAAGTTCAAATTCAGCCTTACATATTTCATCCAAATTCAAATCTTGCCCCTGGTTCATGTCAGGATATTATTTTGCTGCCTCAAGCTGTTTCTCTATTTTATTTTCATCTAAATGGGGTTTTGCTGGTGCAGATATTGAGACAGTGTAAAGTGGTGGCACTTATCAATGGGTGGGTGGGCTGGGACTGTGGCTGGAAGTTAATCCACAGTAGGTGAGAAAAAAAGATAAAAGTCAATAGGGTGGGGAGTTGCTTGTTTTTATCAGTGTGCATGACCTCTAATTAGACAGGGCTGTGTCTGTCCCCATGGGGTAGCACATCGCTGATTTTCACAGAGTTTAGGGACGTGCAGGACAGATCTGAACGGGGGCTGGTCTGCAACCTTTGCAAAATTTTCTGGAAAATTCAAAATGCTCAGAAGTTTTACGTGTGCTACTATGTGCAAACATCTTTAGGTGCTTATCTGGGGTTTTGAGATCTTTCTTTCCCCCCTTCTTCTCTACAAGTTTCTTATTATTCCTTTATTTCCCACTTTTCTGCCTTTTCCCTCACTGACCACAAGCATTTGACTCATTTCAATCCACCAGCAAAAGGCGGATGAAAAACCCTCTAAACTCTATTACTGAAAATAAGTTATTGGATATAAATAAAGCAGCTCTTGTATCCAGGGAGGAAAAGGACCAAAAGTCCTTTTGGGATACTGGTCAGGTTTCTGTACCAGAGCGCTCTGCAGCAGCACTGATGTAGCATTTTTGGCATGGCTGCAAAACAGGAAGACCAGAAGGAAACAGTTCATTTAAGTCAGTCCTCCTTTTTTAAGCTTAGTTATTTAATCTGGGTCAATTTTGAAATGAACCTAAAGCATTTTATTTTGAAACTGCCAGAGCGAAACATTCAGGTGTTGTTTTAAAATGTTTCTATGCTCAGCTGTGCTGATTGACAGCCACAATTCGCAGGCAGACCCAGTTCCTCCGAAATGGTATCTTCTGGTGAATTTTCTCCTCCACATTTCCTTTAATTCTGATTTTCATGACTCTTACACTTCATTCACAAGGTTGTGAGAGGCCACCATAAGGCAGAGCTCCCTGCTGATGGCAAACAAGCGCCAGCAGCTCCATCTTACTACAATACCAGATTGCTGTTCTGTAAGTCATGCTCTGCTACTCCACGGTGATTTTGCAGGACTGCCAGGGCCGTGAGATTCCCAGCCTCTCAGCACTAACTCAGTAAGCGGTTTAGACTCAAGGTTTCTAATGCTGTCATTCAATAGCAGTCACTTTTGACACACGGTGAGGGTTTAGGTTGGCAGCTGGCAGTTTTTTCTTTTAGAAAGGCTGAAAACTTGGTCTCTTTCTGGCACTGCTGGAAAAAGGGAGACTTGTGCAGCTCTTGGAAGCCTGAAGCCTTCACTTTGGCTTCCAGAAAAGTAGGAAGCAAGGGAGAGTGTTGAGGGAAAATACAAATTATGTATTGAGCAAAATACACAGGCAGCTTCTAACCTACTCTCAGTTTCCTCTCTGCAAGATCTGTGCCAAAAGCCTCAGGACGCAATGTTGTGACAGGGAGAACCTGGGCCGTGTTTCTGTTGGGTAGGTTGGGGGTTGGTGAGAGGATGCTGTGAAGAGCCGCGTGGTGTGCCTTGGCTGACTAGGGCTTTTGCCCAAGCTGGAGTGAGCAAGATTTGGAGGCCTACTAGCCTCATGGAGATTTTTTGTCCTCTCACTGTGAGCGTTTGCTTTTATCTTGCTCTGTCCCGTGGATGGGACAAATGGATGTAAAGGAATGGCATACTCCTGGTATTCTCCTTCTCCAGCTCTCCTCGGTCCATTTAGCACTCGTCCATCCCTGCTCATGTTTGGACCCAACCAGCTTTGTCTGAGGCTGGCCGGGCACGCCATGCACTCCACACTGCTAAGTCCAGGCTTTGCTTGTGATGGAGCAGAGCAGCGGAGTGCATCTAACACGCAGATTATGCCCCAGGGTCGAACACATCCTGCTACGCTGAGACTGTACGGTGTCTGTCTGGAAGATCTCAAGGGATTAAAGCCAGTCTAAATTGAAGGGAGGGTGAAAACGGAGAGGCTGCTATCAGTGAAGGGAAGGAAGCCTTTGTTTATGTACAGCCGGTCACTTGTAGGGCAGATGGAGAGACTACGCGCCTCCCAACATTGTTGTGTCAAACCTCAAACTGTAAACCTGACCTCCCAACACCTCCTGAGAGAGGCCAAAATAATCCCTAAATCATTCTGGTTTGGGCCTCTCAGTAGCTTGAGGGATTTTGCAACCTGCAAGGCGGCTGCCCTCTGGGGCATACCTTGGTGGGATTGGGTCACTACTGTGCTCGGGGAGGGGAAAAAGGCATTTTAGATGTAGAAACTGACAAATCTACGTTCTCAGAGCTTTCCCTGTGTTAATTTATCATTCCTACTGTTGATACTTCAAGTATTTGCACTTAAAAAACTGGACTTCTGATGAGGGTTTGCGGGAAGGGGTGGTGATGACGGGTTCTTTTTCCAAATTTTGGCAACCTTATGAGATTCCAAATGGGATCTGTTGACCAAGACTTCAGAGTACGTACATGCCTGGTGTCAAGGTGTGTTTACTGGATGTCATGCTCCAGTCAACAACCCCAGCCAACGGGGCCATGCTCTGCAGTACTAATGCAGGAGACTGATTCCTCAGTACCCCTAAATCTTTGAGTCCTACCCCATACACCAAATTAAACAAATGACTACTGGCACACTAATTTGATCTTTCCCTTGTCATGTGGTCGCTTGTTAATTTGTTTCATGATGTGTCAGCTTCTAGATCTAAGACTGATATTACTCCCTGAAGGTTAACCATTATCTTACATCTTATTCATTAGAAAGCAAAGGATGTCTAAGTACCAGTCACATGAGTTTTCTAAGGGCCTCTGTTTACAGTAACTACAGGACAGCTTTAAAAAAAATATGAGACTGGCATTAATGATGGCACAGCTCATGTAGCAACATTTGGATGCCCTCATTGGGGCATGAATTGTGAAATGATCCAATTTATTCCTTTCCTCTGAGCAATGCCAGCTACGCTAACAGTATATTTTGACATAGATTTATTGTGGGGCTGTAGGAACAGCTGATGTGCACCCAGCATAAAATGGCACCGTGGTGCATTCAGTATTGCCAGCAGCCCTTGCCCACTTTTTTAGGTTTCACAGCTTCTCTGGTGGGTGTAGCAGTGGCCTGGGAAAATAGTTGTCCATCCTCCCAGTTGAGCGTAGCACAGACCCACATAGCACAGTCCTTTCCTTGAAAATTCAAGGTGGTTAGACCTTAATAAAGCATATTCCCCTGTACTATTTGCAGCTGACTGTTGGCAGAGCAGAGACCAGAGTGGCAGCCTACATGTTGAAACACTCAGGCTTTTCCCTTGCATCATCTGCCCTAGCTATGAGATGACAAAACCAGCCCAACTGTTGCTTGTCGCATAGCATAGCTATGCCACAGCCTTCGTGGCAGATGACTGAGGTGAAGGTATTAACATAGCTGACATTCGCTGTGTGCTGGCACGCTGTGCTGCCCGGCGCTGCCCAGAGCTCTGCGGATGCTCATGGCACATGCTCTGGCTGTCTGTGTGTCTGTCCCAGCCCTGGCAGCTCTCCTGCCCCAGCCCGCCGACTACTAGAAAAAGAGAAATAAAACTCAGCACAAATAGTGATTTAAGGCTGTGATCGCTGCTGCCTTCTGAAGCAGCCAGGGACTAGAGCTCCTGCAGGGAGACTCTCTTTCCCAGATGCCAGGACAAAGGGTCAGAAATAAGGGGATCCGATTTTCCCTGCCACAGCAGTGAGCTTGCCCAAGCACACCCCTGCAGCAGCCTGGCTCCTCAGGCTCACTGAAATATATTCCTGTTAGCTCAACTCAAACCTCTGATATCATTTAAAATCTTCAAAACGCATCTTGCCTTTTGGGACAGAGCAGATATATAGTCACAGGTAACTCACCACATTATGTATCACTTCTGTGTCCCTGATTTAAAAATCTCTTTTTATATGGTGAGAGATTTGTCTGAAATTTGGGTGCTTGGCTTACACTCAGGTGAATGTGCCATCAGGTCCTGGTTCTGCTCTCTGACTGGCCGAGTTAAATTTGTATAATTGGATTTCTGGGGCAGTTACCCTGAGAAAGTGAAGCTGCAATTAGCTTCTGCGCTGGCCGAACCTACGGCCGGTTGCTTGATTTCCAGCAACCTCGTACCATATGGCACAACCCAAGCGCATAGGCAGTCGAGGAAAAATTGGAGCCGACATCCACTCCCAGCTCAGCCACATTGCCAGAGACTCCAGGCTTCAGGCTTTCTCCCCTTCCGTGGGAATGTTGCTCCTCAGGCTGTGGGCTCATCCCGCCAGCCCGAGCTCCCTCTGCCGGTCCCGGCCCCGCAGCGCCCGCCTGGGGGCATGCATCCCACCCAGGGGCAGGCATCCCTCTCCCCCGGGGCAGGGCCAGGCAGGGCAGCGGGGTGTCCTCCCCCCCGGGAGCATCCCACCTCCCAGGCAAGCACCCTAAGGGAGTCAGCATTGCTGTGAGGTTTCGTCTTTGGCAGATGCTTGTTGAATTATTGACTTGGGAGTGGAAGGAGTCCAGGTCTGGGAGCGGGGAGAGGTTTATCCCAGACCAGCCAAAAAGTTGATCTGGTTGCGGTAGGCTCTGGAAGAACCAAGCTTTGAGTTACTGGTCTGATTCAAGCGCAGCAGGGGTTTGAGCCAGGCTCAGATCGCGGTAGTGAAGTGTCCTAACCTTCCTGCTCTTGCTCAGAATTGCTCTGTTTTTGTCTGGAAATTCATTTGGGAAAATTTCCCAATCTCCTAGGTAATATGTGTCGCTAGAACTGCCACATCCTTTTGCATCGTGAGAAGCTTCTGTTTCAGCAGATTGAATTTTTCTGAGGAAAACCTACCGCACACGTCATGCAGCTCCCCGCTAACGCTAAAAGGAAGCCAGGATGCTCGGGTAGATTGCATTTGTGCTAGAAATGCCAGCAGCCTCAGAAAAAGGCATTTTACTTCCAGTTGCAACAAGCAGAAAAAAACCAAACGCATTAAGCACCTAATTTTGTCTGGGGATCCCTGCTCTTCAGTGCGGGAGGTGCTTCTGCAGAGCCCCACAGAAGTCTGTAATCAGCCTGTGCAAGCGGTGTCTGCCTGCCAGGGGGGTTGACTGTGAGCTTCTTGCAGGAGGAACTGTGTGTTGCTACGTATTTGTGCTCCACCTACCAGTATTTTTGATAATATTGCGAAGTCTTCTTGCCTTTCTCCAAGGGAGCTCGTTCCCGGTGGCAGTTGCTCAGAGGGTGTGGGGAAAGTCTCATTCTGCCTCAGCCCTGCTGTCGGTGCAGTCCTTTTATTGCCACGGGTTTCTTGGCAAAGGTTTCATGGGTTTCAGCGTGCTGAACCCCGGGCTGTACAGGTGTGAGGCGTCCTCTGGTTTGCAGCAAGGTGAGGAAGGGCTGCTGCCCACTGTTCAGAAGAGAGGAAAAGGAGAGGAAAGGTGGCACAGCAGCCACTTCTTTGTGCTGTAGTAAGTGACTTTTTTCCCCCCTTTTTGCATTGTCACAGCCAGAGCCAGAAGTGCCAACTGATTATTAGGTTCAGGACCTTTTTTTTTTTTCTTCTTTTTTTTTTTCTTCTTTTGGGGAGGGAGAAGGAAAGGGAAGAATTTCGGTCAGGACAGACTTGTTATCACCTCAAGACATGCTGAGCTAGATCTTGAGGATTTTACTCAGGTTTTCTCTTGAGTAGGGATCCTTCTGCTGCGAAAAGGAATTGTGCTAAACATGGGCTATTGGATTTGACCCTATGGAAGTAACTTGCAAACTTTTCCTGTGGGCTCAGGGACTAGTGACCTTCAAGCACTCCTCAGAGGGTGCCATCATACAGGTTCAAAATAATGTTGGGGTTTTTTTTGTCTCCCCTGACAGTTTCTTTTTTTTTTCCACTTTTTTTTTTTTTAAAAAATCTCTTTGCAGTGTCCTTTCACCAGCCAGTGGTCTTCCCTACAGCTGATTCCTAATGTTTTACAGGATGCCTTACACATCCTGCCTTAGCAGCAGGCTAATACCCGGGTTTGAATTACTATTGAATAAGCAGCAATGAAATCTCTATCAAAATAATCTGTAGTTCCAAAAACCACAAACAACAAAACAAGCAGAGTTGAACTAACTCAGCAAGACCATTTGTAGCATCAGGGACGGTGAGTCATTTTGCTTTTCCCTCCCTCAGCAGACTCCATCGCTGCCTCGCGCAGCCCCAGGGAGGGCNTTAAGTCAAAAAAAAAAAAAAAAAAAAAAAAAAAAGAAAGTCGACATCACTCAGGTCACGTGATGCAAAGGGACCAATGGAGGCAGGTTCTGGAAAGGGGAACAGTTAAATTTGTAATTTTGGTTGTGTGAAACACTTCTTTGGGCCTCATAAACAACCACAGAACCACAAGTTGGGTACAGAGGCAGTCACACAAGAGCGGGTCCGGGATATTGGTCAGCAGGCAGGGCGAATCGTTTTGACTGCAAACCACAGAGTTTCGTAGAGTGGTAAGCATCATCAACCACAACCGATCCGCTATTTTTTTTTTCTTTTTAAGAAACAATTTCGGAGTTCTTTTAGCAAAAGAACCTTATAATCTATTTTGTGCTGCTCCTGAGGCACCGGGATAAAACAGAGCGTGATGGCTGGGAGGAGGGTGGTAGCAATGACCATGCTTCATTTTTCACTCCCCAAGGTAGAAGAAATCATATATTCCTTCACTGTAAAGAGAGAGTGAGTTTTAAAGAGGAAACAATGGCTTCAAACAGCATATTTGAGTCACTTCCTTCTTACCAGCACTTCTTGAGAGGTAAGTGCCATTCAGACTTTCTAAATATACTTTTTACTTTCCCATACTTAAGAAAATGCATGTCTAGAGAGTATCTGGGGACATTCTTGTAGTACACGCTTTTTCCCACTTCAGTTTTCTTTGAGGTGTTCTCATCGAAGCTAATATCTGAGTTTGCAGGAATACCATCTCGTTACTTATCAGTCCGTTAAAGAGATTATAACAAGGACTCATTTAAGCTGTTCAAACAGCCATTGCATGCTTGTGAATTTTCTCTTCATAAATCAAAGTGGGCTAGAATAACTCACATGAATTACTGCAGATACAATAGCAGTAGCACAAGCCCCTTTTGATCCTTTTTGGCAGAATTAGGACTTTTTGAGCCACTGCCATGAAAATTGACAGCCAACAGCATACGACACATATTACAGGCTGAAGCACGGGGAGCAAGCAGCAAGCTGGTTCATACAGCCAGCAGAGCGTGATGCTGTCTCACTTACGCTACACCGTCAGCCTGGGTAAAGGCATGTTCACCGGGGAGAAGTCAGAAAAAGCTTAGAAACCTGCTTAAAGTTAGCTGCAACTCACGTGCCTCGGGAAAAGAAGCAGTGTGGACAAACTCAGAGTTTCTGTTGGTGCCATGCAGGTCTCAGATGACTGCGAATAATCGGCTGCAGCCACCCTTAGAGAAATGAAGCAGTCCTGTAAAGGCTGAGGGGGGATGTTGAAGGGCTTCACCCAGCAATCTGTCTTTTTTCACCAGTGACCAAGAGCACTCAGAGGCTCCTTCTAATGTTCTTACAACCCCCCGTGGAGCTAATGGTTTAGTCATGGGTTATTCATACGAGTGAGCCAGGGACTGGCACAAGAAACTTGTCCGCTTCCTCGTAACGACCTTCCTAAACAGCTCATGCTACAGCTGAACTTTTCCCCTTTCCAGGCAAGCCCTCCGGCCGCTCAAGCCCTTTATGCAGCAGGGCTGCACCCCTGCGGATGACAAGGTGCACAAAGCCCGTCGCTTGTCGAGCTTGGCCGGGGCGCTGCCAGCGAGCAGCACTTCATAACTCTTTATAGTTACAGACTACAGTTTCCCGGCCTCGCTGGCGGTGTCGGTGTGAGTCATGAGTTATTCGTATTAATAAGCGGGGCTGGGGAATGCGGAAGGCTGGTCCCAGCTGCTGTGTCACAACAAGCAGCGGCTCCGCCGGCACCCTGCCGCTCCTGTGGATCAGTGCTCTCTCGAGTGGGATGCGGGCGGCAGGCAGCCTGCCGAAACGCTAGCCCGCTCTCCCTCTTTGCTTCAGTTCTTTCCCCCCACCCCAGCCCCCACCTCCGTGTGTCAGAAGTTTGTCTGTCTTTTCTGGCACCGGAGGAGAGCTGAAAGGCAGCGAGCTGCCCGCATCGCTCGGGCTCGCTGCACCTTCTAGCCTGGGCAGGGGAGATGCTGGAGGGTGAGCAAGAAGTGGCGAACTGCTCTGCGGCGCTCGCAGCTGACATTTCCTCAGCACCCCATACCAAGCAAAGGAAGCAATACTGCTAGAACAACAAGAAGGATCTTCCTGCGTTTCGTCAGCCTTTTCTTTTTTTTTTTTTTCTTTTTTTTTTTAGCTCACTGTTTACTGTTTAATCTGTAGCACAGGAAGACTTATTGAGGAAATTTTGTGCTTCTGATAAAATAACAAACAGAGCGATCCTCACGGGGCAGTGCTTGCGGCGAGTGCCAGAAAACAGCCAGCCCACGGGATGGGCTGGGGACGGCAGAGGCCGTATTGCAGGCAGGAGCCCAGAGAGCCTGAGAGCAGCCGGTTGGAGACCAAGGACCGATTTGTCCAGAAAAGGTGGAGTTTCATTAAAGCTGGTTAATCCAGCAAGTGATTTAGCTCAGCGCTCCAGAATGGGTTTTATCCTCCTCCTTATCACAGTTGTCATTATTGCTGTTAGCATTATTATAGTACCAGTATTTTGCATTTCTTCACGGACTATGCTAGAAGTCTTGCTAGGCTCGAAGTCTTACGCTGGATACCTTAAGATATTCATCCAGTTTTGGCAATCCAGGTACAGATCCTGGCACGTACCCAGCAGAAGCAGGATCAAACTCCCGCTGTACGGTGCTAGAAAAGCTTGGGCAAAAGTGCTTCGGTTGAGTTATAAAGCAAATGTTTCTCCGTTGTGAAATGATATTGTGTTTGAGTGTGGAAGGCTGTGACGGTTTTCCAGCAGTTCCCTTTTAGTTCCTTTCTTTACTCAAATGAACTTCGCACAATTTCAAAATCCTGGGCGCAGCAAAAGTAACGTTTGGGCTTCGGAGCAAGAAAAATAATCATCCCTACGGGCGGTTGTTCTCACCCCTGTTTCTCAATAGTGTTTACATAGACCGGTCATTCGAAATGTCCAAAACTGTCTCTTTTCCTTTTTTTCCCGCCAAAATTTATTGCACTTTCTCTCTTAACTGAAATCATGAGGTAAAGGGAAAAATAACAAGTTGTTTTCTGCTGTGGATTTCACTTTATCAGTCCATGCAGTTCACTGAGAAGGAAATCCATAACTCTTTTTTAGCCTGATACTATGTGAAAATTGGGAAAAAAGAGGGGAGTGGGGAAGCAGAACCATTGTTCCAGCCCCTGTGAGCAGTGACAGACGTAGAAAGCCTGACATATTAATTGAATGTGGTATACCACAAAGGATATGGCCCTTTTTCTATCACACCACACCAGGTCCTCGCTTCTGCCACTAGGTAAAGAAATGAGGATTATACTGAAACCTCCAGTGGCGTGCTCTGCATGCTGAACACATTCAAATATTTACCGGCTCTGCTTTTAATGATGGCCTCATTTTCCTAATGGCCTCTTTCAGTTTACGGTCTGGGCTTGGTGTGAGGAGTACAAGGTGTCTTGCTGCAGTGCAACCTGCAGAAAAGCATCACTCCGTAATCTAGAACTGCACCAGCAAGGCTGTAGTTTAAACTTTTATTCTAGCAAGATTCGTAGCGTAAGGATGCATTTTCTGGTTTTATTGAGGGTTTGATGCAGATTCACGTGTATTGGCCGTGTCAACACAGTGATGTGTTTTGGGCAGGGGGACCAAAACGAGACCTGTTGGAAAGTCTTGTGTTAAAGACTGCATATATAGTTTTTAAAGGATGCTGAGATAATTACATGATATCGCCCCACCCCATAACTTCTTTTAACTTCTTAATGGTGTTAGTCTGTCCTGTAAAGTTTCCTAATAATGTTGCTTGCAAAGGAAGACAGAATAACTAATCTTTTTGCAGGGTTTTTATGGGGCTCTAAATAGCATGAAGCATAATATTTTCCAGGAGGGCACTTTTTCCTCACTTTCCTTTTGCTGCAAGGTCTAATTATTTCAATATGCAAAGAAGGTTACTCCTGGTTTTGCCTTTGTTGTATTTTTTATTAATTAATCAAGGCAACAAATATTTATGGTGCAGTATTTTTTTGATTTCTTATCAAATGGAAATGAACTCCAGCAGAGCACTTTTACAACACGGAAAAATACACTGTGCATACTTTCTTCTTAGTTCTAATATGCCAAGTAGTGCCCAGCCATTATGGGATTCTTCCTTTGCTAAATAAAACTGTAGCAAGAAGCTCTTCCTGCTCCGAAGGGCTTCCCTGCTTGGACCCGTGGACACCTATAACTAAGCATACTGCTTCTCATTGAAAGTTAGTGGCTCTGACTTGCCTTGTGATGGGATTTACATTGGTAGACTCCTAAAGTCCCTGGTGCTGTATGTGAGCAGAGGGGGTGAGGTGAGCGGAGACTCTCCGTTATCCAAGGCTCTATCTGCAGTCTTACACTGTGAGTGTATGAGACCTCCCTGGAGTAAATGTTTGTCTGCAGAGGGTGCTGAGTGAGGAGCGGAGTAGCAAGCTGATAATGATTTTGGCCCTCTAGAATTGGTGACATTAGCAGAAGTGGTCATATACTAGAAGTAAATCTGCCGAAGACACGTGTCTCTGGGAGATGCGCAGTACCCAACACTGCCACGCATTTTCATTCACTCGCCAAGTAGAAGAAACCTACACAATAGCATAAACTATGCTGTCACCGTGTAGGGGAGAGAGAAAGGTTTCCAGCACTTTTGCAGACTGCCTGAGCTGTAACAAAGAGTTAATTTGTGTCAGCATTATAAAATACTAACTGCATCTCGTGAATAGGAAATTGAACTAAAGCTCATAAAAATCTTGGCTTACTAGAAGAAAAAACTTGCACAATGTCTGATTTACACAGTCTTCTCTCTGAGCCTTTTTTTTTTCATTTAAAAGCCTTGAGAAACATTGTGAGACCTGAACACAGGAATTCCTGTGAAGCAAGGGGTAAAGTATCTGACAGAGATGAATACACTGCTTTGGTAAGATCAAGAGATTTTATCCCAGGCCAAAATATTAGACTGAGTGTTTAACCAGTCACGCTTAGTGTAGTGATGTGTTGCGATGACAGTCTTAGCAAGGACTTAGGGTTATGGTTGGCCTGCAGATCTCCCAGATTGGCTTGCCCTTTATCATGTGGCCATTAATAAGAGATTGTTGGATGGCAGCTCTGCCTTGGACCGTGTTTTAGTACGAGAGCCAAATTCCAGCTCTGAGGTAGCTCTCTGGTGGGAAATAAAGGTATCTTCCCCACACCGCCAGTGTATGAAATACAAAAAGAAAATAAACTGCATTTTTTTCATGACTAGAAGATAATCACAGTTTAGCTTGACTGCTAAGGCATGACCCCAGAAGAACAGTCTGCTTATCTCTAAATGCATATGAAGACCAGTGATATTGGCAAGTTTATGAAAGTAATTTATGAACTTCTTCAGAATTTTACTTCAGGACACGGAATGAGTATCTGCATCATCCTGTTGTTCAAGAGGGGAGAGTTTATACCTAAACCAAGAGTGGCAAAGAGATTACTGTTATTTGATTTAGAAATAGATGTACTTGCTTTTAAAAGCTAAGCAGAAGCAATCCTAATGAAACAGTAAAGACATTTCTCTGTAAGACCATGAGGTTGTTCCACCAACAGGAGAAGCTCACCTGACTTTGACACCTTGCCACAGGCAGAGGGGACTCGCTGGGTCCCAGCAGTCTCTGCTGCGCCTCCGAAGCAGTGCCCAGAGGGCTGTGCAGGGGTGTCAGCCTAAGGTCCTCATGTGCTGTTGTGGAGAGCGAGGAGGAAACGCAGAGCTGGCTCAGGAGCTCAGGTGGAATGCCACCGGCCGGAAAAAGTCAGGGTGGGCTGGTGCTCTGCAGAAACTGTTGGCTGCAGTGCCTCACTCAGTGATAATTTGGGGTTGCTCAGCCCTGTGACAAGAGAGGGAAACCTGTCATCCTCCTGCACGCATGGGGCAAGGGTTTGCACATAGGAGGCTGCTGCAGGGCACCTGGCTGACACTGGTGGCTCGGTGGAGGAGGAGGGCTGCACCATGCAGCTACAATGACCTCCATCGCAGGCTTGGGCTGCTTGTGCCGAAATGCGTGGGTGTCTGATGGGTTTGCTGGGCGAGAGCAGCAGTACGGGTCCAGCAGCACTGGCAGGAGGGCAGGGAAGAAGTACCTCTGGCTGGGGGTAAGAGGATGGGTTGAAGCTGGCTGGAGAGGGACCACCCACTCTTTGAATCCAAACCTCGCCTGGCATGTCTGTCTGCCCTGTGCCAGCGCAGGCCTCCTGGATGCAGGGTGTGAGTTTAAACTGGGGTGTGCAGCATTTCAGGTGGGGTGTCTGCCGTGAGCATCAGGCTGCGCACAGAGGCGAGGGACTCCAGCATGCAGTGGGGGGAGCTCAGGACAGGCCACGCAACCCTTCCACTGCAGGGGCATGAGCCTGACGGACTTTCTGTGTTCCTGCAGACCACAGTGTGCAAGGATGTGTTTGCTCAGATTTTTTTAAAATTTTTGTTTATTTCCTTGTGTTTTCTGTTTGTTTGGGTTTTTTTCATAAAACAGCTCAGATAGTCAGCTCACCTGCTCACTCCTATTCCTTTCTCTGTGCTTAGTCAATGGGGTAAGGAATGGCGGAAATTTTTTTAAACAGTGGGTTATTATAGCCTAGAACTAATTGCCATAAAACACCATTGAAAACAAGAGTTTAGCAGGATCCATAAAACAGCTGGGTCTGTGTATAGTTAACAGTTTCTTAATAGGTAGCAGCCAGGTAAAGAATAAAATAAGCTTTGGAAGGGTTAAATTCTCCCATCATTTCTCACTGACATATTTCAGAGCACAAACCAATCTCTGTTAAAGCTTGGAAAGAAAGCTTCCCATGTAAGCAGGTCTGTCATCTACAAAATGAATTGTGGCTTCCTCCAAGACATCTGGTACTGGCCACAGAAAGAGACAGGCCACTGGCTAGGTGAATCACTGGTCTGAGACAAGGACAAGAAAACATTACACTGCCTTCATTACCTCTTCAGTCATCTTAAGAGAATGGATAATATTTGTATAGACTTGAGTCAGCTTCCCAAACAGTAGATGAGTAGTAGGGATATCTCCTCTCTGAGGTGTAGTAATGAGCTGTATGGGGTGACAACAGTGGTGGCATGTGGAGCAGCAGAGCACCTACAAATGTCTACATGACGTTGGTGAAGTCTGCGCATGCACCAGCATATCCACTGTGATACTGCAAGCAAGACATATGATTCTTGCTGCCAGTGGAAAGGAGGCTAGAGATTAAATACACAGATTCCCGATGTAATCAGTTTTCAAAGAAATGCCTTTTCTTCCACTTGGGTCCAGCAAAGTAAGGCCTGGGCTTTTTGGGGGGGCTTTTACATTTTAGTCCAAAACATCAAATTCTCTATAAAGACGTATTCAGACAATTGAAATAGGAAAAAAAAAAAAGGCCATAGAAGAACTGAGCATGAAAGCAGGGAAGCAGAAAGTGATGGTAGCTGCGACCTGGTAGAGTTTCCAATTCATCCTTAATACTGTCCGCAGGGCTCACCACTTCTGCTTGCAAGTGAAACTCTGTGAAATTGGGTAGTTTCACTTCACGAAGATCTGTGAGAACATTTTCTCCAGCTTTGATCTATCTGGGTTCTTTTTTTTTTTCAGCCTGTGCTTTTTGTTTTGAGTTTCTGATTCCAGTGAACGCAAAAGCAGTCCGAGTCAGGGGCTTGGGGCTTTTTCTTTTGCCTTCTGAGTATTTTGTCTTGCAGTGTGTTTTCTGTTGTCTGGTTTCACGCTGAAGCTGTGATTTTGAGATGTGCTCAGAAGCTGCCCTTAGGTAAGGTTTTGACTAAGTTGAAAGGCTTACCTCTCTTACAAATTTTTCCGTGAATGTGGTGTGAAGAAACTTGAAACCTGTCAAGTTTTATGTGATTTGCTATAAAAATTTCACTCGGTTGCACTTAGGGCAAGCCTTGCGATCCTCATCAAATCAGCAACCTCAGAAGGCACTGACCCAGCCCTTCAAGTGCCTTTTTGGTGTCTTTAAAAGTGAAAGATGACCTTTTGTGAAATACTTTGCATGTTCGGAGCGAAGGGGCACAGCACAGGGCCAAGCATCAGTTTCCTTTGTGACAAATTTCTTGCACCTTCTCAGCCCCGGCCCCGCCTGCATCTCTCATAAACCCATTTTCTAGCAAGTTTTATGACATACACCTGCACTGTGCTGGCCGGACACGTGCCTCAGAGGTATCGTGGCATTTACAGAAGCCTTGAACAAGCACCAAAGGATGCCGAGCTCCATAAGCGTTGCTAAAGCTCGCTGCAGTTGCCTGCTTTGGCAAAGGCAAGAGCTGGGAGCGTGCTGAGCGGGGGCTGAGAGTGGGGTGCCACAGCCTCAGCAGTGGGCAGACTGGCCTCTTTGCCTGTCAGCGCTCAGGGATCTATTTATATTTGCTGCAGTACCAAAAGGTAGTGGAAGGCAAGCTGGCACAGCAAAATGAAAGCTTTCCTCTGTCTAGCAAGGATAACACAGACAGATGCAATCGCATGGGTGTAAGTCACCGCCAGCCAACCCCTGGGAGACGTCGGTACACACCATGGTGGTGAGCGGGGGCGGGAGATGTACCTCTGGGTTTTCACTACTGTTATTATACAGGCTGGGTAGATTTAAGCTAGCACTGCTTTACTCCTACATGCCTGCAAGCACGCTTCCCCTTTTCTCTGTAGAAATGACCAGGAGCAGAAAGCATGCCCCAGAGCCAATTCTTGGGATAATATCCTGGCTCCACCCAGACAGGGGCAAAATGGCCATCAACTGGAGTGGGGCTAGGTCTGTCCTTTCAGAACAAAGAAACCCACTAGAAAAAACATGAAGTTGAAGCTGTGAATAAGACAGGAGGTGAACTCTGAATGCCCATATCGACATGAGGGCTGAAAGAAACGTAGCATTAGGGTGCAAGTGTAATTCATGTGACTCCATGTAGAAGAACTACTGCTTGAGAATGAAAGTTTTTATCTCTTTTACCTAGGAAATATTGGTGTGGAACAACAATTTATGGCATACGATGCACGGTTGTAGAGGGAGCTTTGAGTTGTCTGGGATTTTTTCTCTGGCTGGTAACTGTTGGTTTGTACTCAGCTTGTACATCAAGGGTGTACACCTCACCCAGTGTACAGGTGAGGTATATTTCCTCACTGAGCAGTGAGGAGAGTCTCTGAAAGAAGCAGTCTTTAGCACAGAATCATAGACTAGTTTGGGTTGGAAGGGACCTTTAAAGGTCACGTGTCCAACCTCCCTTGCAATGAGCAGGGACACCTTCAACTAGGTCAGCTCGCTCAGAGCCCCATCCAGCCTGACCCTGAAGGTACCAGCATGTACCATGTACCAGCATGTACCATCTCCTGGTCGTATACAGGATAGAGAGGGACAGGACTTCTGTGAACACAACCACAGCTTTGGAAAGCATCGCTGAAAGTGTTTTCCAAGTAAGAGGCAATGAGGAGGAGGCCTCATCTGTGCAGTCAGTCTCCACACAGCAAGGCTGCCATGGCTGCTGACTATCTGTCCATGTTGCACATCATCCTGGGTAGGATACTGATATAAGACTATGTCCTACACCCAGTACATAGGAAGTGCAATTTATTTTACAATACAGTTACTAGATAATATCAGACTTCTGTAAAATGCTTCTGTTTTTCAGGACCTACATGTAAATGATCTTTGGGTTTTGCACAGATCGGGTGTAATAGAATTCATATCTGGAAGATACGCTCAAGTTAAGACCCCATTAACCCCATTTGCATGGGGGTCAGCAAATCCATTACTGCAATATAGAGTAGTTTAATTGCTCCTAAATACACTGTCCAAATGCTTTCCAAAGAAATTCAGTACCACTTTGTCCATCACATCTCTGTGGTCTCGGGGGCAGGGAGCTGCAGAGGTTAATTCATGCGTGGTCCTAAGCAGACCTACATCCACCAGATCACTGAGCATGCTTCTACACCAACCTGACTCCTATTTTGTTGCAACCATTTCATGTGAACCAGAGCCTGGGGGGCAAATAGCATGTGGAAAGCATTCTGCTTATAAGTCGAGCTAGGGAAATGGGGTGAGCCTGGAGGCTCGTTGGGGAGGTTGCCCTCTCGTTAGAGAAAGGACAGCATAGAGAGATGCTGTGTGATTTGTCCCCCACGTGCTTTCTAAGGACCTCCACTAACACAGCCTGGAGAGGTGGCCACATCTGAAAGGAAAAAAAAAGACACCTTAGTCTCTGCAACAATTCTCTCTTTAGCTTCTGCACCAAGACTGTAAAAAGCGATAATATACGGTGCTAAACACCCACACATTTTTTACACTAAGCATAAAATAACTTGCATATTGAAACCAAGATTCAGGTCTCATATATGAAAAGGAACTTATTCTGGCTGTACCTCACTGCATCGGAGAATATTATTTGCTTTTCTAAATGAAACCGGGTGTTTCAAGTACAGTATGTTGGGTTATTGTGGAAACTAAAGAATGTGAATGCCTTGCCTAGGTAAAAAGAAAAAGTGATAGGATAAACTTCTTGAGTTCAGAAGTGGGGAACCACTTAAATTTTGTTGTAACAATCAGAACTTTTATTGTTGTGGGGTTTTTTTTCTCCTAATAGGGATTGTAATGCAAATAGTAATTTTTTTTTACAGTTTCATACACAGTCAAAACAACTTTGAGTACTACTTTTGAGGAATGATATTAGTTTGTACTGATGTTTTTAGTGGCATGTATTTTATGCTATGCAGCAGAAAAGCTACATTAGCCCCAAACAGCTCCTTTCCTTTACTACGTGGGAATAATCTTTACCAGTATGAACACTTTTATACCTATATAAGTCCATTCCCATTTGGGAGAGCGCTCTGCTGTAACTAGACATGTATCAACAGGAAAAGGGATTTATGGCTCCGCTGTGGGGTGAAGTTATGTCATCAGACAGATGTCTATACAAGGACAAGGTTCACAGTTTCCTGGGGCAATCATAGCAGCCCAGTATTTTGTGTACATGGCACCTGATCCAAGAGCCAACGAAACCAGTGGAACGACCTGGGTGACATCCTTGGACATTGGATTAAGCCTGTGATGGCTGTTCTCCTCCAGATAAAGGTGTTAACAACCTGAGGTCACATCGCTGACAGCCCAGGTCAGTGGTCGCTTTTCGCACAGCTGTCCTTACACCCTCACACACGTGAAATACGGAGTGGTGAGGCCAGGTCCCCTTCCGTGCCGCAACCTCCCTTTTCTTTGGAGTGGCGTCTCGGCCCTTTCTGCCCTCTTTCACCAGGCTCGCAAGAGCTGCCACATAAAAAATGGCACTGTGCAAGTTAGAGATTGCATTTCCAGCTGCCCGCTGGTGGGCCAGCACCTTTTCACAGGCTCCTTAGGGCATCCCCCTCCCGCTTCTCCCCTCCCCTCTAACACCTCCATGCTTTGGGCACATCCCCAGCCCACATGGAGACAGGCAAAGCAGCTCCCGAGGCCCGCGTCTTCCAGGTTTTGGTGTGTTGCTGCTTTGACTAAACCACACCAGTTGGAGATCAAAAGCGCTGTTTAAACAGAAGCGGTTGGAGGTTTTTCAGGCTGTCTCATCTCCCCTTTCAGCCTTCAGAAAAGCCCGTGCTAGCCAGCGGGATTAGGAAATACAACAGACACCCGCTGTGTCCGAGGGGATTAGCCGGTGTCGTACAAGCTCAGGGCAGTGGCTGGACAAAGAGAGTTCCCTTGGTCTGCCTGCAGCTTTTGTGGAGTCCTGCAAAGGGCATCGGGGAGCCAGGGCTGTCCCCGCTCCCTGCCCGGGGTCTGGGCATCCTGCCTTATGGCTGGGAGATGCCTTCCCCACCGGGCATCTCCACCCAGCCTCCGCTCTGCTCAGAAACAAGAACAAAATCTCATGTTTTGTTCCACAGTACCTATGGGTAAACAGGAGCTCCTATCCGCAGCAGCAGCAGGGTTTGGCTTCACAACCCCGAGCCAGCTAAAGCAAGTAGAAGGAGGAGACAAGATCTTTCTCAGTAAACAGTTTTTCAACATGGTTTTCATTTTCAGCTTCTGAGTTATTCTCTGCCTGTCAGACATGGTCTCATTTATTCTTTGCTAATTTCTTCAGCAAATACTGCTCAGTCTCCAGCTTGTTCATGAACAAATCCTAGTATACCCCACAGTCCCCACAGGAGAGACTTCCCTGCATGAGTCGCGCAGCTGCCAACCGAGCAGCACATACAGCTCGGTAGGTTTTCTCTTATGTACATGACTTAAGCCAGTAACTGAGCATTCCTCCCTAAAACTGTATGTAGCCTTCTCTGAAGGCTCAGGTTAATACAACTTGTTCACACAGCCGTCTCGGTNAAAAAAAAAAAAAAAAAAACATCCAAAACATGATTTAACAGAAATTTGTTGTCAGATTCCAACTTGGTTTCAAAGAAAAACTTTTCACTCTTCCCCAAATACCTTTCTGTCTGAAATCCCTCACTTGTTAACATCTCAGCCCCTTTTCTTGCAAGTTCTTGTTGGAATTTTTTTTTTTTCTGCAGGAAACACAAGCAACATTAAGGCATCCCTTATTTGAAACTGCAGTTCAAAGAGAGATCGAAATCAGAATTAGAAAAATAACCTATATAAAAACATTAGCTGTCTTATTTTAGGAGATAATTAGCTGTAGCAAAGTTTCCCTCACTTATTTTACCTTGGTGAGAAAACAAAGTAGCTTGTCATTGAGGTTTTTATAAAGTGCTGCTGTGAGCAACATTTGCCACGAACAAATTAACCCAAACATTTCAAGTGTATGACTTACATTGCTAATTTTGCTGCGAGTTTTCATTTCTGCATCTGGAGACCAAAATGCCTTCAGTTATCACATAGTGAAGGGAAAAAAAAAAATAGATCATATATTTGACTGCATGAAAAAAATCCATACCAAGCATTTCTTTCCAGAACCCAGCACAGAAAGGAGGGTGAGAAAGTCAGGAAGAGAGCAAGAAGGGGAAGAAGTATTTTATTGTGCAGCAGAAGCAGCGTGCCTGATTTGGCCCTTGTATTAGCAAAGGTACTTTACCTCAGCAAACCTCTGGGACATAGTACTATTTCCACTGAGTACTGCATTTTCCAGCTTGAATAGGGTGTACTCCATACACGATTTCGGGGGATTGGCGGGTGATGGAGACACCAGCCCCAGCTGCTGACATTTGAGATGCAGGTGCTTGGAGCTGCCTTTGCCAGCCAGCCAGAGCCAGAGTAATGCAATATAGCCAACTCCCACATGTTATGCTCCGAGAATAATCCACTGGCATTTGTTCGTGGTTTTTTAGAAGCTCGGTGTTTGAACTAAGTCCCCTGTTGTTCCTAACGTCATCCTACCGTCTCATTAAATTATCGACCTTTTCTTCACTGGTATCTTCCCACTTTGGTTAGAATTAGAGGGATACAGGTGGCCAAAAGAAACCATGTTTCTGTGCCTAGCACCTGGTACCGGCCCCCTTTGATCATGATGTCTGCGGCCTCATCCCTTTCCACTTGATACAGAAAGTCAGAAAGGGATGGAAGGACTGGCTTCTTCTGGTGCTGGTATGCAATCCTACTCTTTAATTTCTAAGCTTGCAGATAGCCCTGAGACAACACGTATATTTGGTCCTTTCTATGTAAGTGGTGAATACACCTACAAGGTTTCTGATTTCTTTTCTGAAATCTCAAGCTTAGTACAGGGTACCATGGGATAAACCCGTGTGTGTTTCTGTGGGTTCTTGTTTTCCTTTTTCCAGCCTCTCCTAGAAGACTTCTGCAGGAGACTCAGCCTGTTGGTTTAATTTTGGTAATGCAATGAAATCAATGCAAAGCTTGAAGGTGGTGTGTGCTGGGTGTGGGAGGAAGAACAGAGGTAGGAAAAAGAGAAGTATTTCTAGACTAGTTTCTTAGCCTCTTACGTTTTCATGTGTAGCATACATTAATAGATGTGAAACTTGGTAGGTAACTTGTGTCAGAGTTCTGATGCAAGTTATGATGTGGTAGATAAAAAGTGATGAGGATATTAAGCTAGAGGGTTGGTTCAAGTACTAAAGATCCTGCAGGATTTTTTTTAATTTTTAATCCTTCTATAGCATTACCTTTCAGTGTGCCTTACAATTAATAAATAATACTAATCACGTTGGCTTGCGTTCTGCAGGGGATATCAGCACAGCACAGGGGATGTCCTCTACCAAACCAGAAGCCCTTTGCAGCATTTGTAGTTACTTTCATTGTGAGACTTAGTGTTGGACCTCTGTGTTACTGTGCCTGAGCCCCATGCAACTTTAGGATGCTAACAAGAGACTTTTTTAGTGTTGTTATTTGGGAGATAGTTGGAACTGGAGCATACCAAGACCTGTCTCAAACCACAGCAGATGCTAATGATGTGACCAGTGACATCATAAATGTTCTTGTCGTGTTGTTAAGGAATTGTTGGGGAAGCACGTAGGATAGGGATGGATCTACCTCAAATGTTATGGGTGTTATGCTGTGTATATTGACTCTATTAAATCCAAGTGCTCTCATCATGTTGTTAATGTGGGCCTTCCCCACAACCAGTGTAGTGTGGTGAAAAGCTGTCATGCTACTGGGGCTGTAGGAAAATTCTCATGAGAATTTATTGTGTTCTCTTCTGAGTAAGCCTCGCTTCACTGGGAAATTTCAAAAAGCTAATTTGGGTTGTTTGATTGAAAGCGTGCAAAACCACTAAAAATCTTCTCCATGGAAATGTTGGGCTTATGGTAAAATTTCAGACGGAAGCAGCCCGCGTTATGAATTCAAGGCAAGTCTAGTTTGATACATTTAAAAAGCCAAGACATGCTGTCCTAGGCAGAACTAGTGAAGGCTGATTTCCTACAGACATGGGTCTTGTGGCTGCATTCTCTAGCATCTGATAAGGCTTTAATCTGATCGAAGATTTTTCTCTTCTTGAGGAATCTCTAAAATCTCTCTTGGGTGCCCTTCAGCTGGGAGCACTGACAGAGCCTCTCTGCTACTGCCATGTTTCATGAAAACCGTAGGAACTTAAGACGAGTTCTGCTCTATCAAATTTAGTTAAAGTTAGCCCACAAACCAGAAAAGCTAGGGGAAGCGCAGAAAAGATGGGAGCGATCACATAAGCACTGCCTCCACAGAAAACCGGGCTGATAAAGGAGCTTTGCATTTCAGTTTGGCGTGCACTAGGCCAAAGTGATACACAAAGATAGTCAAATATATTCAGAAGCTGCTTAAACTACTCTGGCAATAGCATGTTCCTCCTCTTCATGGATGAAGAAGCAGGGAAGAGAGGTCATATCAGAAAGCCAGGGGAGAGAGAAGTGGAAACAGAACCTCAAATTTTTTGACTTACAGTTCTGAACCCCACTATCTACAAAATGATCTCTTGTTTACTTTGAATTTCAAATCTGATCACATAGACGTTTTCATCAGAAAGTTACCTTAAAATTACTCATTATTTCAGGGCCCGGATATTGTACATCTCCAGCTGCAACTGGGCAATTCAGTTCAAACAGCAAACCATAAAGCAAATCCAGGAAAAAATGATTCCCAATTACTTTTTAGCAGCAGACAAACTTGAAAATATTATAAGCTGTTTGTGGCCAATATGGGAACAGGAAAAGAAATAAGACTGGCAAACAATTTGTGAAACAAGACTCATTCAGCACATTAGAATTTCAGATCCAGGAGGAGCGGTGCAGTAGGGTTTTTTCCAGCCTGGCTTAGCACCACCTTGGCGGTAGGTGATGCTTTGCCCCTCCCTGTGCCAGCAGAGCAGGAGGGACAGCCATGGGCAGGGAGAGGGTAGGGAGTAGGGTACAGTTCAGCCCTACCAACCCAGCTGGCAACATCACTGCTTGGAGACTCCCTAAAAACCTACCGGGCCCCAGCAAAGCTGGATGTTGGTGTTGTGGGACAGGGAGAGGTGAGAAGAAAGTATGCATCTGTTTAGAAGTGTTTCCTCTTTTCTTGCAGATAATATTTCAAAAGGAAAGCTTCGTTTCCCTGAGAATTTCATTCTAGAGCTATATTTTTTTCTGCTTTCTCTAGTTTGATCTGCCACAGCACTGGGCAGTGCCAGAAAAGCTTGCAGGTTAGAAAGCCCTGCTGTGGCTCTGCTGCAAAGCCTGCGCTGCCGTTGGCACGGGCTCCACCTCTGCCGACAGAGGCTAACCTTTGGCCAGGCAATTATCAGACCAGGGGCAGAGTGTGTTTTGCTTTTCTCATATCTAACTTCTGATTAGAAAGCCAGGCTGGTACCTCACTTGTTTGAAGAGACAGCAGGCTTCTCCATAGGATAGCCCAAGCGACCTTGACAAACAGAATGTGCTTCTTCAGGAGCCCGAGCAGCAAAGCTTGGTGCAGGGTTTTTGCTAACATCGGGGTGAAAACGGGCAGTAGGAGCTGCTCAGCAACGGCATCAGGAGCCCTGGCTCTGCCACAGGCTCTGGTGCTGTTGGCTGTGAGGGCAGTGGCTCGTTTGCCTGCTCTGGTAGCACCTCCATTCAACCAGTCCTGCCTAGTGCCTTCGCTCCAGCCTGTGCAGTGGGACAGCATAGCAAAGAAATCGTGCTATCCACATCCCTGCAGCCATCGTGCTGTGGGACATCAGTGGCTGCTGCACAGACCAGAGAGGAGATGAGCAGCTTGGATGTGCCCTTGGTGCCTAAATGTAGCAGAAGCACTTCCTTAATAACTGTTTTTAGGTGTAATAATTAAAAAGCGATCAAGATGGAAGCTCAGCCTTTCCTCTCCGACCCGGCCAAGCCTGTACCGCACGCTTCTTGTTTTGCTCATCAGCGGAGGGCTGCAGGAAGGAGATAGGTCTGTCCCCTCCGCGGCACCCTGCCTGGGGCGCACCTGAAGCCGCCCGCCCCGGGGCGAAGAGAGCCGAGCATCCCCGGGGCGGCGAGAGGGACCCACACCACCCCTCGCCCCGAAGTTACGGGGAAGCTGTCAGCCCCAGCAGAGGCATCCTGTTTGTTGAAAAACAAGTGACAGTTGAAGAAGGGTTGCGAGAGCGAGCAAACCGCAGCCTCTGCGCGGGGCTGATAACAGCCCTGCGCCGCTTTTGCAGCAGTTCCGTCCCTGCCGAGCGCCGGCGGGGGGGGGNGGGGGGGGGGGGGGGGGGGGGATGGCGTGAGCCTCGCCGGCGCTTTCCTGTTTCGCGCTTTTTTTCCCGCCACCGTTTCTTGCTGTTGAGTTCTGCTGCATTTTTTCAGTTACTCTCTGGTTTCTCAAAAGGGCCCTCCCCTCCCTGCTGTACACGGCATGCCAGGGGCAGCCGTGCTCCCTCCCAGGGCTGAGCAGGGGGGACAGGGCCCGGCGTTTCAAGAAGGCAGCTGTAAATAAGTGCTCTTAAAAGTGTGTACCTGTCGCGGCTTGGGGTTTCCGAAGTTTGCACCCACGCCTGCCTCCCTGCCAGCGCGCCTCAGCCTGAGATCTCGGAGCACTTCATGAGGCTTTGTTTAACCCCACATTCAGAGCACTTCTGGAGGAGACCAGAACCAGTAACGCAAAGAGAAAAGCATTTTCGGGCTCAAAGGCCTGCGGTTAGGCAAATGGGTCTGTATTTAAATCTCAGTGCAATGCAGACTTAGACCCTCGTTCTGCAACTCTGCGTGACTTTATTGCCGTGACCATCACTGGCTCCCTTGGGTCTGATGGGAATCCTTTTGCGGTGGTGAAGTGTGTGCAAGCGTGCGTGTGTGGTTTCTCTTTGCGGCATGAGGAGCCCTGACTTTGTGTACTACGATATAAATGATGCTACTCACCTCTTCAAAGCCGAGCACACGTGTGAGGCTCAGAAAGCTCAAGCTCACAGATACACAGGCTACAAAAGTCTTGGACACGTGTATGTGTCTCTGTGGGAAGCTGGGATGTTCACTGGGCTTCCCATGACTTAGGTGTACTCGGTTTTCAACATCTCACCTTAAAGTTCAGCCGTGTGTTAACATAAATGTCTTTCCATTCTTTTTCTCTGATCAGAAAGCTGGGGCTAGCAGGAAAGGGGTTTTCTTTCTTCAACCCAGAATGCTATTTTTCTTCAGCTTTGCATAAAATTAATCAATATTATCGGAGCGCTCTTTCTCCAGAAAGATATCTCAGGACATGCTTTAAAACAGCTTGACCAGCATTCTTATGGCATCAGTTACATAATCCTGATAATATTTTTTTCATTTGCTAAAAGATGTGCTTCTAGTCAGGAATTCAATTTTCAGGAAAAAATACATTGGAAAATTGCTTCAATAAAATGTCAATTCTCTTTGTTCTTATAAAAGAATAATAATAATAATAAAAATGAGAACAGCATTTTAATTTCAAATGCTGCCAAAACCACTAGCTTTTGAGTTTCACGGTTTTCCCTGTGACTTTGCCTTCTTTCTCTTTTCTAACGTGCTCCACTGCTGTGCTAGGAGCCGTACAAATGTATGGGAAAGCACCCTCAAGAATTTACAACCAAGAAACCAAATTGAAGATAGGTGAAAGGTATGGGCTTACTGGACCAGTATTGTTGAAACTTGGTTTGTGAGAAGCATGAAATGAAACAAAAAGGTAAAAATGGTGTTGGCAAGAGCTAACATCAGTCCCACAAGTGTGTGGAGGAAGTTAGAGAGCTCTCTCTAAGGCAAAGCTGTCTGAAGTCACCTTGCTCTCCACAAATTACTCTCTGCCCGTGCTTTTACTTCTCTCCTAGCTGCAACAAAAGTTCTCGAATGTTTGGGCTTTTTTTTATTGTTTCTGTCCCCGTTGCTCTCTGTCTTATTCCAGCCCAAGTACGGGGATCCCTCAAGCCCTCCCAGGGCTCTGTGGTGCGTGGGTTCCCTCCCCAGGCACGTGCATGCTCCTCTCCCCTCTGCTCCTTCCCAGGGCAAGACCTTTCCTGGCCCCGGCTCCTTGCCCTGCTCTCAGTGGGGGCATCACAACATGCCCCCCTCTGCGGCCACCGCCTGCCCCATCGCCTGTTTTGTTACCCCGCCGTAGCGTCGTCGTGGCCAGTGCTGCCCTTTCGTCCCTTCCCCTCTCCCTCCCATC
Organism: Himantopus leucocephalus; assembly: GCA_003993805.1. NCBI lineage: Eukaryota > Metazoa > Chordata > Aves > Charadriiformes > Recurvirostridae > Himantopus > Himantopus leucocephalus. The sequence continues at coordinate 129,588,470 of RSEF01000001.1, read as the reverse complement.
TGGTAACACATTTTCTGGGACTGCCTACCCCCTATCTTCCTCCCTGCCCGGACCACGGGAATTCTTGCAATTTTTCTTTGCCTTGTAAGTGGGAAACCCCCAAGATATATTTCTGCAGAGCTCAGACATTAGAAGGGTATTGATATTCACATGCTATCAAGCACTTAGACCGGGATCTCCAAAGGCATCTAAGGCAAGCCACCACCGATAGGCTTCAGAGTAACTTGCACATGCCACTCCCTCAGTAACTCTAAGTCTCGAGGCTTGCTGCGGCATCTCTCAGCATAGCAAGTTGTGATGCGAAAGTGGAATTGGGATTCACAAAAGACTGCTGCTGGATCAAATTTACCAACTTCAGCTTATTTGTTTAGTGCTTGAGGCTATTTTTTAAGAAGTGATGGAAAATGAAGTGTACTTTCCTGTGTTATTTATTGTAAGTAAGGAAAACATACATGATCTTCGGTAGTTAGTAACCCATCTGCATTGGTTTCTCTTTTAAAAAGTCTTTTTCAGACTTTCCTTTCCTTGCCACACAGCATACCTGGAGAACAGGGCAACCAGTGAGCTGCCTCTTTAGCTGTTGGAGCCAATTAGCAAAAGTTGCTACAAACAGATATTCTAGCCAGCGTGGCGGCTTTCCAGGGCTTGTTTTCCTTGTCTTTGAATGTGGAGTCAGGAGGTGAAAAACAAGCTGGCAGCTAACTGCTCTCAACCCCCTTCCCACCTCATGCACCTTGAGGTGGCAGAGGATCCCCCAGAGACCGGGGTCCCACAGGGACCTGCACCCGGCTGCTGCAAGTGCACCGGTCCCCCGTCCCAGCCGCTCCAGCAGCCAGCAACCAGGGCTACGGCATTGCTGCCCTTGCTTAATAGAGACACTCTTGCTTTATAAGTTGTGGCAGCTTCGTATTTTGCTGGCATCTTTTGCGCCCCTTCAAAGATAGAGTGGAGAAACTTCCAGGTTATCCGGACAAAGCTTTTACAAAGCAGAGTTTAAGGGTTGCAGGGTACTTGCTCTGATGGGTTTGGAATGCTGTAGTAATAAGGATTCTTTCCATCCCTTCCCTTAGGTCGTTCACTGGGAGAATTTATGGTTAAGGATTTTTCCTTAGCATTCAGCAAGTTTTTCTCCTTTTCATCTAAGTCGCCTAGTTACTGTAGACTATTACAGTTCATGAGTGTGTGTTTGCAGTATACAGTATAGAGGTATGTATACCCGTGTGTGTTTGCAGGATGTGCTGACCGTGCCAAGTACTTATTACTCGTCCAAGGACAAGCTCTCCAAGCTGTCCTCGTAAGCCCGTTCCTCAAGCCTGCTAGCCACACACTCCTCAAACCACCTCTCTCTCACACTATCTCTTGCCGCCGACATGTGCGACAGTGCCGCACTTTGCCACGTGTGGGGGGAGTGCGTGGAGGTGTGGGGAGGGGGGTAGTTTTTCATCACTTGGCTGCAGGGGGGAGCTGGGGGGAGAAAGCAGCTCCTTCTGTAGCCCCGTGATTGCGGCTACGTGAGCCAGGAGCCTTGTGTCAGCCTCGACGCTGATAGTTTATATCACCGCTGGGACCTTGAAGACTGGCCCAAACCAGCCTGTAACAAAACTGGCCAGCAGTCCTCTGTATAAAGCCCCAAAAGGGATCTTCTCAGGGGAAGATGTTCTTCTCCCCCAGGCTGGCTCAGAGCATCCTCTGAGGTGCTGTGACCCCTCTGTTTCAGGCACTTACTCCTGTGTGTGGATCTTCTAGGTGGACTGGGATGAGTGAGATGTCCAGAGTGCCTGCTCCAGTGCTGGGAGGGAGCGTGCATGAGAGTGAGGAAGAGGCAAGGATGGGAGGTGGGAAGGAAAGTCCTGAGATGAGCTGAGATGGGGCACAGAGCACTCACAGGGGGCTGCGCTCTGGGAAGAACCATCATCATCCAGCTCAAATAAAGCCCAAAATATTGTGTTTTACATACCTTTTCCCTTCACCCCCTCCTTTCAGTTCACAGCTATGGTCGCAAAATCAGAGTAGGTAATAATCACTTTATTGTGAACTAAGACTAGTTCTCCTCGCTGAGATGGGTGCTGGATATGAGCAGATGAAATAAAGCATCCCTACCTCAGACAGTTTCTCAGCTTTAAAAAAAAAAAAAAAGCCAGAGCCAACAAAAGGACATGCAGGCAGCCGAGACAGGCTGGCAGGTTACCCGGTACTCTGACAGGGCAGCAGCTCCAACCAAGTTTTTGCAGGTACCACAGCGAAGGAGGACTTGGAGGGGGACAATGGGACAGCATTGCACGTGTGCAACAAAGTGAGGGCAGCATTGGGGAAGAGTAGAGGCATTCGTTTGAAAAAAAGTCTCCTAAATGGTTGGGTAACAGCACGGGGCACCGCAGGCTGAAGAGTGGTGCATTCGGCCCTTTGATCCTAAAAGGCAGGCGATAAGCAGGGTGGGGCGGGCTGCGAGCCTGTCTTTATGCTGTCAAGGGAGCACCACAGGCATGCGGCAGCGCTGCTTGATGCCCTGTCTGCGTGGGGATCAGAGGAAGAGCATGGCACACCGGGCGCTGCAGAGGTAACAGGCGGTGTGTTTCTCTCCCTATTCCCCTGCCAGCACCGGGGTAATCCCAGGCCGTACCTTGGGTGATGAACCTGCCAGGTGTGCATGTGAGTTGCAGTCTTCCCAAGTGGGTGCGAATACTCACTGGCCTTTCCCCAGAGGATGCAGTGCAGAGCGGTCCTCCCCGGGTGCTACAAGTTGGCACTTGGTACCTCCCTGCACAGGTCTCCAAAGGAGCCTGCCGGTATCTTTATCTGTTGCCAACATCAGTTCACTTGGCTTTTATTTACCCTTTCTTGTCTGTCAATGGAAAAAGTTGCTCCTTAGAAGACAACCGTAGTCAGCCGCTTTGACTTTATGGTGCCGTGATTAGCTTTGATTTCATCTTGCAGTTACCAGAAGCGTGAATGTGATGCCATTTGCCCCAATGAGTTTCATAGAAAGTGAAGCTGCAAAAAGTATTAGGTTTTCTCTTGTGGGAAGGCGAAAGCCACGTACACCACTAATTCCACCACAACCATTCCTTGGTTGCTGATGATAGGCAGGCTGGAGGTAAATGGGGTACTCTGCTGGGCCACAGATACGGCTAGCTGACCTCATTTTTTCCAACAGCATTTCACTTTTATTTTGCCTTATTCCCAAAATGTCCTTTTTTGCGTTTGACAGAACAGCAGAAAAGTGCAGTGGTGCCACCCCTCACCTCCCAAAGTTAGCAGCCGTGCTGGGGGAGAGAAGCACGGTGCAGGAGGCTGGACTAGAGAGCTGATGGTGCATGGGAAAAAGCTTATGTCTGCACTTGCGGGTGGGCCTTCCCTGGATGGAGCACTTTTGGGTTTTTTATTTAAATTTTTTAGTCTTCTTCCTAGAAAGCATTTCTTTATTTAAATGCGGTAACAGAGCTAGGGTTGGAAAGGAGCATGACAAATCTTAAAAGCTTGAAGTTCAACCAAAGCCTGCTGTAGGCATGAGATGGCCGTGAACTGTGAACTTCTATCAGTAGGTTTTCAAACAACCTATATGGTGGCTCATTGTCTATTCCCTACCATCTAATTTGCAATACAAATGGCTTTCTCCTGATAAGGGTTTTCCACTCAAATGACCACAAAAGCCATTATTTGTTAACTGGAGCTACTGTCAAAAATAGGTCCGTTTCCCTTACAGGACTAGCTAAAGGAAAAGTGCCACTATTAAACACCTCTTTAATGTGTTACTGTCTCAGAATATTTTGTTTTCTTAGCAGAAAACCATACAGAAGACAGTTTGTATTAATGACCATCCTGACAGGGCCATTCCATGGGGATTTCATTAAAACCCGAGATGTATCAACTCTTCTGGAAAATTTGTCACAAAGCCTTTGTGGCAGTTTCAGACCATCTCTTTAAATGAGGAGATATCCCTCCTAGACTATTTGTGGGTACCCCTAGTTCTCTAGATGCAAAGCCACCCATTAAAGGCAGTGTTTTAGGATGAAGGATATTTGGTAGCTGCTACAGTCAACTCTTCTGAATTAGCTCTTTTGGTAAAGGCCAGGGCTCAAATGAATGCCCCCACCCCCAGCCTTTTCTTAACATTACTGAAGTTCATTGTAATTTCTTGGGAAGCCACGAAGGCTGTACCAGTGTTGGCAAACCTGGAAGTCCAAACCCTCTGTGCACCGATCAGATGAAGCAGAAGCAGCAAGCCTATATCCCTGCCCAGGGAGCCCGGCTAATACCTGACATGTCTTTAAAGGAGAGAGGGCAATTCACGTACCCATTCCTTGTTGTTTTAGGAGCAGGCTGCGGGTGAGAGAGGAGCCAGGAAGGATCTTGCTTCAGGGGAGGCAGTTGCCAGATAAGCCTCGAGCTGAGCTGCCCCATAGGCACAGCAAACCCATGGTAGACTAAGGCATCGACTAAGGGATCAAACCTGGCTCACATCCCCGTCAGCTCTCAGTGCAACAGGATGGTACAGAGAGCGCCGCTTACGCTGTCCTTATCCGGCTTGCAAAGCCGGGTCGCTTACTTTAGATGAGTTATGTGGTTGGTGCCGGTGGCCTGGATCCACGGCTTCCTAGAAACCACAGGGCAAAGGCTGCTTACTGTGTGCTTGGTGATCGCCCCTGGGTAGTTGGGAGCTTTTTATGCAGCGCTAGAGCATATATTTTAAAACGTCCCTGAAACGCAAGTGCTTAAATTCTATGAATAACTGTGAATCAGCCTCTAGTAAGCTTACTACCGAGTAAATGAGGAAACACACGGTGTTGCGCAGCCTGCTTGGGCGCTTTGGGCATTGTGGGAGGCTGCAAGCAACTAATGCGGCTCTGCCACAGGGATTTCAGAGCAATCCCTGCTGCTGTCCCGATATGCCTTACAGAGGGTTAGGAGCAAGGGGCAGGGAGGCACTGATATGTTGATGTGACAGCTCCCGTCGAGCAGATGAAAGTTTCTCCTCTTTTATAAGAGGAAGCTGCCAGGGAGCAGCCTCACCTGCCTGGAGGACAGGTGCATTCGCTCTGGGCGGGAGATGCTGTTGTGAGCTCTCCTTTTCATGTGCCTTCACTCCAAAGCGAACTGATGCAGCTGATACAGAGGAGGGCCAAATGTTTGTAGACGGAAAAAAAAGCATAAAAGATGTGAAGACAGATAGCTGCAAAACTAAATGCTATTATTCCTAGTTTAAAACAAACAAACAAAGAAATATCTCTGACCTCTGTGAAATGGTTTTCCCACTATGCTGAACTAGCTGTCTTTTCTTACCGGTATAAAATAATTCCTTCCCTAATGCAAACAATATGCTTTCTGTAAGAACAACAAATAGCTGCAAAGCTCACACTGTAGAAATTTCTGGAGGATCAGCAGTACTGACATGACTCCTCTCTTTATGAATTTGCCCCTGCCTCTTCAGGTCAAGTCTTCGAATTCAGCTCTTCAGATTCTGCAGTTAGAGCAGAAAAAAAAGCAAGCTACGAAACCAGAGCTATAAAAAAGTAAGTGGTAGTGTCTGGACAAGGGGGCTTGGGCGAAGCTTCTCCTCTGGATGAGTTCCACTTGGGGCAGATGTGGCAGAGATGATTGTGGAGAAGGAAAAGCGCAAAGAGAATCAGAAAGGATTTTGTAGGGGTGAGGAGGAACCACAAGGGATAGGAGGAAAAAGGAGCCCAGTTTTAAGGGAAAGGGGGTATCAGCAGAAGAAGAGAAGTAGAAATAGAAAAGGTGGGGAGGAAAGGAGGGGAGAAGCTGCTGAAGAAGGACCCCTTGGGACAGGCAAGGAGTCAGGGCATACCTTTCCCCTCAGTATCTCCAACACAAAAATCCCCCTCCAGGCTTTTGCTTCTTTGAAGTGCGAAGCAGGTTCATGTGCTCCTCAACAGCAAGGAAAAGGGTCTCCCACGAGTTTCCTCCTACTGCAGCTCTGCTGCTGCATGGGAAGTTTGGTCTTTTCTGTGAGTAAGTGACTGGGTGAGCTTTAAAACCTAAGGCCCCAGCTACGGGGTTTGCACATTTATACTGTCAGGAGACTCGTTCCTATTATTCTACTGGTCTGATGCCACAGCTTCCTAGTCAGTGCAAAAAAACAGCATCCTATATTTGGCAAAGAGATTAGCTACAGCTCTCAGTCTATTTCCCAAGGCACAGGGCAGCAGAAGTAAAGCTGAGTGTCCTTGCCCTTGCCGTAGCACCCCTTTGAGCGCAGGTTGAGGTGACTCCTGTCAAAAGCAACTGTTGTGCTGGCTCAAGTTTGGGGATATTTTTGTTCAGTCTTCAGAGTGAATTGACAGTGTAGTGTCACAGAAAGTATTCAGAATAAGAATATGTTATTTCTCAATTACATTCAAGAAAACAAAACAGTTATATAATTTTTAATGAAATATGTACACCCCCCCACGCAAAAAAAAAAAAACCAAACCTTTCAGCTACAAAGTCCCAAATTTCTGGTAGGAGGTAAGGAGGGTTACACGGTTGATGATGTTTACTTAAGTAGTGCAAAAAAGCCCCGATTCAGAATTTGTGCATGGTCCCCTTAATCCAGTAGCACCTGCCAAAGGACATCCAATAACCCCCCTTTAGCTGGGCGGGCACACACAAAAGAGAGCGTGGGGCGCAGGACTCATGTTACAGGCCAGCTGCTTGCTAGGATCGTTAGGCTTCTGGAGGAAAAAGGGTCCAGATCACTTTTGTGGCTTTCAACGGAGTTTATTTAAAAGCTGGGGTGGGGGGCAGAAACTGTATGTGCAAATGCTGAAGAAGAGGAGCTGTTTTATAAGCAAGCTGAGAAGAATGTCTAGGCTTGGGTTGTACGCATCTTGATCATTGGTGTTAGCATGAGGTTTTAAATGTTAGGCAGTATTTATTCACCATGTACAATTCGTCCCTCTATAGGGAACAGGCTACAGCTGACTGTGGTAGGAGGTGATGGTGCAACTCTGAAGTGATACACAATATTTGGCCTACTTAGGGGCACAGCTTCACATTTCCAGAGGTTCCCAAGGGAATTAGGAGTCCATCTTCCATTTACTTTTAATGGGGCTTAGGTACCAAGCTTGCTCCACGTCCTTTCTGACCCCAAGGCTGGGAGGGGGTCTCGGGTCCATNCCCAAGGCTGGGAGGGGGTCTCGGGTCCGGAAGGACCTGGCACTGCCATCTGCCCTCAGAGGAGCTAACCCACCTGATATCGGTGGAAGTGCTGTGGAAGGAGAGCAGGAGATGGTTTTATAAGAAAAATCTCTTATTCTTCTTGTCAGATCCCAGCTTGAAACAAGTGTGGCTTTGACTGCTTCAGATTTTAGCCACAATTGCAGATACAATAGGGCTGGTAGTATTTTGTGCGGTCTCGGACTAGAAAAGCAAGAGCCTCATAACATGGAAGCATAACCATACCAGGTCCACCCAAAACCCCATCTGGTCTCATATCTTCTCCCCAAGAAAAGCAACCTGCAGATATTTAAGGAAGATATGTAAGAAACACAGCAAGCATGATGTGCTTTCTCTGACTTGGATAAGGGCTTTTTCTGCCATAAACTTGCATAGCTGCTTTTGAAACTTTTGACATCCCCAGCTGACTGTAACTTAAATTATGCGTTGTGTGAAAAATATAGACCCCCGCAATAGGTGATGCTCAGGATTTACATGGGTAGATTAAATAACTGGCAGGATTCTTCAGGTCTGTCAGTCCTCCATCATCCTCTTTGGAGATATGAATATATAATGGATTTTTATGTAGGGCAGTGAAAATATGTAATCCATTTTTTTCGTAGAAAAGCCTCCTTTTTGGAGACTAGCTGCTTAAAAATGGTATCTGCCTAAGAAATTGAGGTTGAAAGGATCCTAAAGACTCTTCAACTTCAAATAAACATGCAAGTGATTGTCTTCTGTGAAAATATAATGCTAAAAATATGCCAAATATATCTATTCAATTTTTTCTTTATATGTCTTTAATGAAGTGTTCTTTTTAAAAGAGAAATTACAAGTGATAGGCTTGGAGGGGACTTCCTGTAATTTTCTGTGGAAGTCTAAATAAGTCTTTTTCTTCCACTTTTAATTTCTTCCTCGCACACACATCAAATTCAATGACTGGATGTTGCCAGCTTTTCTTTTTCTCCTTTTTGCCTCAGACTTTACACTGAAGAAGTTTGGAAAGCTATAGTCCCAGAGACAGAGATGCATGTTTGCTTTAATCAATCTGTAACTCATCAAAATCAAGAAAGTTTAGCAAACTGGCAGAATAATAAAAGAAAAAAAAAAAGGCAAATGGGACAAAAAAATTAAGAACCCATACCATATATTGCACTCAACAGAGAGGGGAAAAAACTGGGAGGGGAAAGTAAAACTTTAAGATAGAAATTGTTTTTTTAAGCTAGTGTTGAGAGTGCCCAGATGTTCTGTTTCAACATATTTCAGATGTTTTGTGAAACTTTTCTCTATTTTTGACCACTTGTAATCCCTTGAAAATCAGTAAGTTCTTCAGTGAAAGGATACACCCAATTTAAACCACTTGAAGTACGTTTTTTTAAAAAAAAGTCTAATCTTCCGATTGCACTAAAGAGAAGGGGGAAAAGTTTCAAGGAAAGATTACTATTGCATCCCAATGAAAATGGTTTGCCTGAGGTTAGAAGCAAACAAATCCCAGTACATGTTCTCCTTGGAGTTTTTAGTAGATGCACCATTTCAGTCCGTAATTCCCATCGCCGAGCACATGGTAACTTTAAAAGGAATGATAACTCTGTCCAGAGATAGGGTCAACGTAATGGCACCATATTGTGTAGAAAACATAGAAAAAGGTAGCCTGATTTCTATTTGTGCTCATAGCTTGAATATAAATATTAATCTGAACTTCAAAAGTTAGTACAGTAAATGCCAAAGGGAGCAACAAAATCACTTGGCTGAGAAATAATGTTTCTTTAAATATTTTATTTGTTGTAACACTTCATGGTAAACACACTTTACATTTATTTCACAGGCCAGTGCTTAAACATGAATAATCGTGGCTTTCATACCTTGGTCTTCCTCTAGGGTAGAGAGCGCAGCTGCCAGGTATGGCAAATAACTTCACATCTCACGGCTTGAGGCCAAAGGATGGGGTTTCCGCACAGGCTGTCGGGTAACAAAGCTGTGTCGGTGTGCGACCCACCAGAAGAGGTGGAAAGGTCTGTCTGGAAAATGCTCCCGTGCTTTCTCCTGGCCAAGCCAGGGCGTTTTGCTCCCTAGCATGGGGACAAGTCCTGCTGGGGACAGCAGCTTTGTGAGCGGGGATGTGCAGATGCTTCCTCACTGGTACCTCAACCCTGGTGTTTCTGCTTTGAGTTTGACTGGTCAAAATGGGTCTACACTAGGTAACTGCACAAGCATGGAGGTGGATTAGCAAAACTTTCTTGGACTTTACACACCAAACTTAACTGTGTAAACAAATTGGACCCTGGTCCAGCCAAACTGGCATTGGGTTAAACATGCCATACTCTTTTCCCCCCTGTAGATCAAGTTTCCATTTGACGCTCTTCTACATTCTTTAGGGCAAACAGTAAAACCGCTGATAATTGCCTGTTATTCAATGCACACACGACCAACTTTCCCTCTGAGAGCCATGCATCTGCCTCTCCATTACCATCATGAGATTTATATTTTTTTGGACCAGTGGGCTCTTTTTAGGTACATGTCTGTTTGATGTCCTATGACAGTGAAATTTCATCTTGCCCTCTAAGCCTGTCCTGTTCAAAACCATTAATTATCATGCCATAATCACTAGAGCCTGTTCATTTGGTTTAAGAGCATGTGCTCACTTGCTATTTACAGTATACACTTAATTATGTTATTACTTTGTCAAGAACAGGTACTGGGATAGAAGGAGCGAGTCTGTGCTGGGTCTCAAATGGGATGCTTGGGAAAAGGTAGAGTCCAGGAGGAGCAGGGATTGCAAAGGCTGTGGCAATGCACTGCTGGCTTGTGGCAGCTGGGTCTGCGGGCAAGGAGCTCTAGCAGAGACATGGTGGAGGTGGATGCTGGAGCAGGGTGAGGAACAGCCAATGACCCACTTATTTCTGTGCAAGGGGGTTCACTCCTCTTCCCCCAGCTGCTTGGGAGTTGGGGACCGATGAGCTTAAGAGACTGTCCCCTATGCAACTTGCAAGTGTTTAAAAGGGCTATAAAGCAGACCTTATCTCACAGTGCTGATAACCCCAAGTAAGACAGACAGACAAAGAGTGGCAAGTGGGGACCCACCACCTCCTATTTCGCTGAAGGGGAAGTGAGACAGAGGGAATAACCGTCTTGTACAAAGTCATACGGGAAGTTCACATGAAGCAGAGAGTTAAAGCCAAGCTGCATGAGGAGGGCTGTCCGAAAAAACAGCATAAGTGGTCAAGTCCAACTCTTCTTTTTAATTCCATTTCAGGTTAACCCAAACTGTAACAAAAATCCGTGTATTTTATATACAGTTAAATATCATATTTATTTCTTTCCACCAAAGTAGAAAAAAAAAACGCTTGGCCTTGAATGAAACTTTTAACTGGATCCCAAATCTTCCCTCATATTTTCAGTGACATGAAGCATTACCAGGATCCAGGTGCTGTTGACAAGCGCAGTGGAGCAGGGGGTGATACGGGGTCTGTCCTCTGGAGGCCAGAGCTGCAGACTCATGCACAAGACCCGGAAAATATTTTTTGCAAACCCTGACTCAATGGCTGGATGACTCCTGCCCTGCCAGGAATTAAGTGTACAGCTCAGTATTTCACACTTGTGTTTTTGTTTGGTTTTCCAATGAGCAGCTGAGGTGTAGGCAGCAGTCTGCATATGCAAGGTTAGCCAGAAAAAAAATTTAATCATTGGGAATTATCAAGAGGCTTCAGTTGCTCTGTTTTTAAAAGCCCAGAGTGGATGTTTTCCTCTTGGCCTCGTCATGTTTTCATAGCCACTTGGAAACTCAGCACTAGCATCATCTGCAGTGATCCAAGCACCCCTGCTGCCAGTGCAGGATAGTTTCCTACTCTGCCTTCTTGATCATTTTGTCCTGTGTAGTTTTAAATGACTCAAGCTATAGTGCTTCCTACCACTTCCCTTGGGAGACAAGTTCGTAGTCTAAATAGGCTATATGGTAGCAAATTTTCCTCCTATTCAGCTTAATTTCTTTCCCTTCGGTTTCATCCCGTAATGCTTATTCCAGATGGAGGCAATGTTGTTGGAGCAGGGGAAGCAGCCAGAAGAGCTGGCAGGACTTGCGTCGGCACCCCTCGGTGATGGAAAGTGTGACTGCTTTTCGTAACACAGGTGCATTACTTGGGTGCGATGATAGGTCCGGGGCTGCTCCCAGCTACTGAGGGCTGTGACCGAGTGTTGGAGAGCCAGCAAAAGCCAAACCCCTCTGTTACCCTCTCCAGCATCATCGTAAGAAAGTAATACAGAGCAAAGCCAGGGCTTTCCCTACCACAGTCTTATTTCCTCTCCTTCCAACAGTTTCTTTTCCTTTAGTCAGGCAAAGGGAAGCAACTTCAGACCTGTGGTGTGCATTGACCTCCTGTTTTTAATGGCCTTCCTACCATGAATAAGTTTCTCATTCCTTACCATTTCAATCACAGCATCACCTTGTCCTCTGTCCTCCCAGGCACATCACTTAATCCCTTCCCTAAACTGCACACTTTGCTTGAGTAACATAAAAAAGTTAGTCTGGGTCACTTGCACAGGTTTCTAAAATATTTTAGCCTGGGGGAGGGGAAAGGAAAAGGTTTCTCTTCCTTCATTTCTGTACTTGGCAGATTNTAAAAAAAAAAAAAAAAGAGAGAGAAAGAGAGAGAAGCTGTCTGAACTGAAAGGGGGAGGGGGAAATCTTGCTTAGAGGTGGTTCTAAAAATGGTAGTTTTAAAGTAGATTTCCTGCAAATTGTGTGGTATGTGCAGAAAGCATGTCGGTGTGGTATAAAGGTGTTATTGGTATTGGATGGAGATGACCTCAGTCAATGGCTTTGCCACTCACGAGTAGTGCAAGCTTTTCAACAATCAGTAGTTAATTTAATTTCATACATAATATATTAGAATTTGCGTGCATTTATTATATTTACATATTGCTATTACCTAGCAAGGAAAGCAGCTACACCCTCCTACCCCCATCTTAAATTAGAGTCTCAGGCCTGGTTTTCCGGTGCAGGTGACAGACAAAGCCCGATGGCCGTGGGGTGGGAAGGGAGGGGACAGCACAGAGAAAAGGCTGCAGCCAGATCACACAGCCCTGAGCTTGTACCTCTCTGAGAGGCGGCCGCTGCCAGGGGAGCGACAGCTTTCTGGGTCTCCTGCAAGTGACCAATGTAAAGACTCGAGGGACCTATGTAAAGCCTTCACATACGTCTTTGCAAATCGCCACGTAGGGGAAAACGCGCCGAGCAGAGTGAGCTTCTCATCACCAGCTCTTCGCTGAGCTCCCCTGCTCAGAGGGAAGAGCGAGGTCCACCTTTCACAAGCTCACGTGCCTGTGGTTTGGGTAAATGCATTGCTGGCTGTCTACAGCTTCGTGCTATGGTGTAACCGCCCCCGGCTGCCCGCCCCACCTCGTGCCAGCGCCGACTGTCGTAGAAATCAGCCGGCTGCGACTCCTGGTGCCTGCACATCTCCCCAGCCCTGGCACAGAGGTAGCAGCCCCTTGCAGAGGGATGTGGAGGAGAGCTGAGGACTTTAAATCCTAGAATTGATAGAGGTTTTCTGGAATCCTCCTAAATCACTAGGTGAACAAACGGGCTTTTGTTTTTCTGCCTTTTTTTTTTTCTTTGCAAGAGCATGGAAGTGGACCGAGGAGGGCACAGAGCATGAGAAACCGTTCTGCCCTTGTGCCCACAAGAGAAAAGAGGTCATCCTGGTAGCCGGTGAGAGTCTCAGTCCAAAGCTCGAGCTGGAACAGGCAGTAGAATGAGGTTTTTTAACTTTGGACATCTTCATCTTGAGAGGAGTATTCTGTTTCAAGAGCTTAACGCTGTGGAAATTGACTTAGGTAGAAACAGAAAGATGAAAGCTACAAAGTTGTGTTCAACTAGTTCAGCTAGTTCATCTGCGTTGAAGGGAGAATGTGGGCCGAGGGGAGGGAAAGTAACCTGCTAAAACAAAACCACGTTTTTCGAGCTGCTTTACAAACTGGAGGCTGTGCAATGACATGTTTCTTGTATAAAAGCGAGTTTGCTGTGTTGTCTAGTCTGGTCTAGGGAAGGATTTACACAGCAAGAAGTGCTGAGGTTGTGCAGTAGCTTCATTCCAGGAGGTGTTGCCAGTGTCAAGGCAGGACTTCTGAGCATGATGTGAGGACACAGCTGCACAACATTTGTGGATGTATGCACCCCTAAAATGCCCACAGCTACCAGACAAGCAGCGTAAAGAGGAACTGCCTTTTAGAAGTGAGACATGGGATAAATAACCATGTTATCTCAATGTCCAGTAAGTAACCCAGTGCGTATTTATTGTAAAATGTGAGGATTTATTTTATTTTCTTCCCCCTTTTTTTTTTTCAGATGTGCAGACTAATTAAATTACTCAGAGAGGGGGAAAAAAAATCAGTTTGATCTGACTTCAATTTGACTGAAGTCTGGAACTAAAAATGTGGTGCTTTGAAAGACAGAATAAGCAGTTTCCTGAGTCATAAATTGAGTCACACAGACCCCTAATGGTGTTTCCAGGACTGCAGACAAGCTGTTGCTCTTAAGACAAAAAGTAAAACCTTTAAAAATAAACTAGAATTTGTGGCAGATTTCCAGGGAGATTTGTAATGTCCTCTGAGAGTCACTTCAAAGGTACCGATCCTGCCCCTGCGAGCCTGCGTCTTTACATGAACCGGGTGAAGGGAAAGCTCTGGCGATGTGCAGAAATGGGACCTACATGACAATAATAGTGGCTTTGCATCCGGGGAGGCCCAACAGCAGAGTACTTTACCGTAAGCCTGCAGCTCGCTTAAAAATAAAGATGTTATTCCCTGTGAGGCTGATGGAATTAGCTGCCGCTGCAAACATGCAAGCCCTTGCACATTTGCTTGTGCACAGAGTAACATAACCAAACAAAACATCCCTGTACGTTCATCTGGCTCACCGTTTCGGAGGCTTTTCAACAACAGACAGAGGTGATTGCTACCTGTCTGTCCAGTGGCCATTCCCAAATAGCCCATACTGGACAAGGAGAAGACATCACGGCTCCAGTGTGACTGGCGTAAGGCGCCCAAGCCCAGTCCAGCAAATGTTTTGGGAATGACTGAGTGCCACAAACTGGCTGCTAGATCAGGGAGGTCCTTTGTGGAATGAGGGGGCAGCTTCATACCCTAATCGTGAATTTGTTTGCTGGCAGTGCCAGCAGAGACTGGGCTGCCTGCGTGTTCTGCAATGTCTCCTCTTACCTCTGAAGCTGGTCCTTGTGAAAGGAGATACATTGCAGGGAATGTCGAGTGGGAGAACCATTTGCTTTCTCTTTTTTATGGATTAACTGAGGATCTTAGTCTCTACAGCTATCGGTGAGTCACCCTTCACAAGCAATAAATTCACACAGCCACAAAAATGCTGCTTTATATTAATGCTTTGGTGCCATTGTTGATGATTTCTTACTGCAACTTGTGCCAACACTGCAAACATTCATACTAACATGGGAGCTTCCAAGCCAGCTGATGAATAATATTTAAGATAAGAAGAAGAAAAAAATTGCCAGAATGAACCCAGAGGCTCCATTTTTAATTAAAAAAAAAAGAAACCCCACCAAAAAAAAAAACCATCAGCCCTAGAGCAGCTATCTTACACCTCTGACTTATCTGTATTTTCTGAACCAGATTTGGTCTTTTGTCTTGGCTGTAATTCTTTGCTGGTCATCGTAATTAAACTCCAAGGAGGTGTTGGGGGAGAGAATATCTCTGTGATATAGAGGTAACCCACCACCTCATTCTGATTTCAGGTATGTCCCATGCATTCTGCTTGACATCATGGTAAGAATTTGGACTACAGCGGATGGTCCAAAGCAGCACCTGAAATATCGTCCTTTGTGCTGCCTTATGCTTTGGTGTGTGTCCCGTGGCAAAGGGGGGTCTTTAAGTCTTGCAGCTGGTTACCAAGCAAGGATGGCTCTAGACCTCCTCAGCCATGTGCTGCCTGTTACACCATGCTGGGTGTCCTGCCCATGGTCCTTTCTGACCTCCCTCTTACCCTTTCACCACCACCTCATACCCTCCTCCCTTTTAGTCCACAGTGATTATCCAGTAGGTCTGGTCTGATTATACACACATCTCTTAGAGTACCTACAGTGTCAGAGTATCAAGTGTCAAGCGCGGCTTGCCTTGGTTTTGTGCCTGGAAATAGAAATCCCAACCATACTGTAAGGGGTTTCATTTTACTTTCTTGAATACAATACACCACTCTTTGGCAAGAGAGAACACATTTAGAGAAGAATAGACTATACACACGGATGTGGACCTGTCATAAAATTCATTTTAGTTTCCAGTTGAAATTACCCCTGCTAAAAAGATCTCATTACCATGTGGTCTGACAGCATAAAGCCCTGTAGAAGAAAAAGACCACCCCCATGAGGCTGGGGGATGGAAAATGACTGTAGCTAAACCAGAACCCGTGTTTGCTCTGTTTTCACCAAACTCCTCCCAGCTGATGTTGAAAATCCCATCTACTGTGTGGCCTAGGGTATGGAGAGCAATCACNTATGGAGAGCGATCACAAGGTTGCCCTGCTGGCATTGTCCGTATGGGCTTGGGGCATCCTGTGTAAGCGTATGCCTGGCCTTGCCCGGTGTGATGTACCTGGTTCAACCCAGGGGCATAGGAATGGCTCTCTGGCAGCTTTCACTCGAGATGAGAAGGTTTTGGGAAAAAAGCCAGAAAAGGAATCAGTTCCCAGGAGGCCCTGTGGTTGCTGCTGTAAGGGAGGACAGAGCTGGTGACCTGGGTTGCTCCTGCAGCCTTAATCAGCTATGAGTTTGGTTTTCACGAGCTGGACCAAGGATGCAGGAGGTAAAGGTGCAGGGAGGTGCAGCCTGCTGCCCTTTCAAATCCGTGCTAAACCCGGACAGACGGAGGGGGCCTGGCGGGTGGCAGCCCCAGCCCTGGGGCTGTGCATGGTCACCTCCTGCCCTCTGGTGTGCAGCACCAGGAAAGGACACGGGCACCTCGGGGCTGGGGGAGAGGAGGCTACCATGCAAGGGATGGGATGCTCCACGGGATGCCCCATCCTGGCAGCGGGCCACCAACTCCTGCCCAAAAGCAGGCATGTCCCCAGGTGGCCGTAGTGGCTGTCTGGAATGTAACTAACCATAGCATGCATGCCCGCGTCCAGCGATAGGACCTGGCAGAAACCCCCAGTTCAGAAAGCCCCACAGCAAGGAGCGGCAGCACCATGCTTATGGCCCAGCTGAACTTGCTGGCACGTAAACCTGGGTTTGCAAAGGCATTTAGGAACCTGTCCCAAAGATTCTTTTGTAATTTCGGCTGTATTTACGAGCCTGTCCCTGTAATGCTTGTTTAAGTAAGTGCAGCCACTTACAGTATTTCAAGATGAACTTGTCAGTTCCTCTGTTTCAGTGCAGGACATCTCTTCTGGCTTTGCAGTTACTCTCTGAAGCACTGCTTGGCCTTTCAGGAGGAAGATGTGCTTTTCCCTTTGCAATCACTTTCCTAAGACTCTCAGATTATTTAAGACAGAAACATTGTCCAAAGCAAAGCTGGGGAGGATTTCCTGAACACTTTAGGACATTCTTTCCACACATGTCAAAAAAAAAAAAAAAAAGATTTGATTTCTTCTCAGGTATGTTAACATACCCAATTAGTCCCTCCATTATTTCCGTGTCCATCTATGTCCCATAAATAGGATGTGCAGTTCAGCATCAGCCAGTTCCCCTCCTGAGCTGGCCCTGCAGTTTGGGTGCAGCTAACGGCAGAGCCGTGGCCCTGGAACTTACAAGAAACATTTTCATGTATATTCCTACCATCGGTGATGTCATGCAGCAGCACTTTCACAAGGGTGGTGGGTTGTTTTTTTTTTCTTTTCTTTACTTTTTTCAAGAAAAAGAAATGGATGAGTCATGTCTTACAGGCAGCTCTTTCCCTTCTTGTTCACTCATCATCAAAGTGCAAATCATGGCTTAACTATGTGGAACTGTAAATTGGTTTGGCATAGTTATGTCTAGATCCACTGAGTTTCCCACTTGTGGGAGTCTCCCATTACCCTTTCTCCTCTCTGACTCACTTGCATGTGTACCAGTGATTTCACTACCAGCTGTCTCACTGCTCCAAAAGGTCTAAAAAGGGATATATGTATATATTCCCTGAATTAGATATCTATCTTGCTGCCATTTTGGCATTGTGTGCATAACCTAGGATACACCTCAGCCCATTGACATTTCACTCTTTTTAATATTAAAAATGCAGTAACTGCTTTTGTAGACTGGAAAAATAATTAGGAGACACATTTCCAAAGAAGTGTGGGGAGCATTAGCCTTGCAGTTCCTTTCGACTCTAGTGGAGAGTTCGTATCTAAAGCCTTGTGCAATGGCTTTGGAAGTTTTAGGGGAATTTATTACATTGTCTACCCGTTGATAGGTTATGTTATTGTTTTACTGGTAGCCATAATCACCATAATGAAGTTAAGCCTTAGAAAAAGAAGGTCAGAAAACAAAGGTCTTCTAGTCATTACACTAATGCTGTTAGAGCAGTTTGTACAGCTGTTGAAAAAAACTTTGCATGTATGATAGGGTAATAACTATTTCAGATTTATGTCAGTCCTGCATGTCTGGAAGTTGTGCTCTGGATCTGCATGTCAGAAGACTGCAAGTTCCCAAAAATGCACAAGAAAAGGTGGCTGCTGCTCTGGGAGACTTGTAAAGTAATAACAAGTATGGGATGAAGCTCATCCCACCTAACTATCTAGCTCAAGTTAGTCTGTTCTCTCTTCTCTAGTTAATGGGGGGAGAGGGAGGGAGAGAGGCACCTCCATATAGGGTTGGTTCCCATCACAAGATAAGTCTCTAAGATAAGTAGGTTGAATCACCCTCTGGCAGTGCCTTTCTAACCTCCAGTGACTATAAAGGGAGCATAGTTTAGACTGGCTTAGACAAGACAAAGCTAAAATTAGGTGAGACGTATCCCACCCTAAGCTTTGCACCCAGACAAATTGCTCTCCAACAGCATGACTGGGGAATCTGAGACCAATAGATTAGGATTGCTGACCGTTTAGTTTCCATGGTCTGTCATCCCTGGGCTACCACCTTGCTCTCTGGGAGAGAGAGTCCTAACCCGCAGGGGCCAGGGGAGTCTTTACAAAATTTTAATCGAGCCTATGGTCCTCCTTGATAAGTTACACGTGCAATTTTCTTTCAACTATGAAGTGTGGGAAAACAGGATTTGAATAGAATGATCATAAGGATTTTTACCAGTGCTTTCCCCTGGCTTTTAAAGAAAGGAAACTTTGGCAAGGATGCAAAACCCTTGAAGATCAGTCCACTTTCTTTCTCTCTAATCTTATCTACCTCTTCTGCCCTGCAGGCAAAATGCATGGGATTCCACAGGCTGACAGTTCCTACTTAGTTCTAGGAAAGTACTTAATTATCTCAATCACTTCATAATTGACTCACTTCCACTACTACAGAGGGAAGCCATACCAAGGAGATAGAGTTGGAGTGCTAAACCCCAAGGAGCATAGCTGGGCAGTGAAAACTTGCCAGTTTCTCTAAGCGTGCTTCCAGGAAACCTATCT
>RSEF01000001.1:129555265-129569655 GCA_003993805.1 Himantopus leucocephalus | reverse complement strand
AAACGGTTTCTGTAGTTGGCTGATGGCTGTTCTTTTAACTTTGACATTGTAACAGGAAGAGATATAGCATAAATTCAAATTTATTTTTATGTGCATGTTGAGATGATTGCAGTAGCTGTTTGAGGAGTCTGCCATTTGCCACAAAGTACAGTCTGAAATTACCATATTTTCTCTAGTAACGTAGGTATGAGATAGAAGTGCTGGCCCAGCCTAGCTGTTTTATTCATTCTCTTATTCCGTAATAGCTTTAAGTCCCTCTCTCCCCCAAGCTAAATCCTGTTCGCAGAGGAAATATCAGAGGGGTAACTAAGGAATGAATTTACACCTCATTTTGAAAGTGAAGCAGAATACCTTGCCCTGATGTCCACTAAGAGTATCCACAAGAAGCAATTAGTCTGAAATAACTTGTGCACAGTTAAGTGCACATTCTTCATTACATTGAAGTTCTTCTACAAAGTCTAAGATGTGTTTAAAGCAAGCCAATGGCATAGGTTTATAAAGATAATTGCGTAGTTATCTACAATTTTTTGGTGCTTTCCAGTCTACCCTTGCGCTTTGCGATATGATCTCATAAACCAGACCCAAAATGTGTTTCCATTAGTGCAAGCTCATTAGCAGGGTGTCTACAGTGTATATATTAATAGCCTACTGGCTACCAGGGAGACTGACCAAACAATTGTGCCTGTCCGTAGAAAACAGAAGATTTTTTGTGGCCAGCCATTTCTTTTGAAGGAAAGGAAGAAGTCTGAGTCATCTGGATTTCCTTCACCAGTCCATCTCAGTGAGTAGTACAGGGTGAATTTTGTAAAGCTTATAGATTTCATACCCAAAGCAGTCTGTGTTAAATAATTATTTCAGGGTCCAGTTGTTTTGAATTTTCTTTGTGTGTATAAAAATTAAAAAATCCTTTAATGCTTAATGAGAGTAGATAAAACTTTCTTAACACTTCTGAAAATGATTAAAAGGCTTTTGGATGCACCCTCCTTTGTTATAGGAAAATAGTGGAATTTACTCAGCTTTTACCCAGATACATCAGAACAAGCTCTTGGCTTAAGTTCCACTTGCTTTCCAGGTCAAGATGAAGGGTTTTGCTGTGTCTTTATGAGCTAAATCCCTCTCCCTTAGCTGCTACCTCTGTCCTTACATGATATCCTAGCAGCTAGAGAGAGGTGGAACGCTCAGACCGGCTGCTTCCTGAACTAAATGCTGGCAGGAGAAGGCTTTCAGTGAAGGATTCCTGTCTCTGACAGCTGCTGGATGTCCTGCCTTATAAGCAAGCCTGCCTACTTGGCCAGTCTTGCCGTGAGCAGAGGAGTGTGTTGGTACAGTGACATGTGTGGGATGAAGATACTGAGTTTCTTGGTCAGGGAACAGGCTCCCTTCTGGACATCTCTGCTCAACGTTTTAATGCAGCTTCACAGACTGAGAGAAGACTCTGCGGGAGGTTTTGGTGTTCGGTAAGCAGGGTAATGTGAAAGTATAGCCCTGTGGCTTCTCTTTTGAGAAGGGCCTTGATCCTCATGGTGCTTCATCTGCTGAGAATCGCTCTTGCTGAGTGCGAGTGAGCTGATGTTGGTGGTGCAAAGATGCGACACCTTTCCTTCTTTCTGAACCGAGTGGGAAGGACAGCAGTCGGGGGCCTTGAGGGGGTTTCTGCTAGGAGTAGATGCTGGTGTTGGAGCCAGATATTTGTTTGCTGTAATCCTGTTTGTTTACAAACACCATGTGAAGCCTTGTTTCCCTGAATGCAGCAAGAATCAAACAGGCGATGGTTTCTTTGATGGTGGCTCCAAGCCCCTCTCAACCCAACTGGTGTTTAAAGCTCTCATGGATTTTTTCTTTGTGGCACCATGCTATTGCTTCGTCTCCCACAGTCCCTCCTCCATTGGCTTTGGGCTCCTCTTATTTCAACCCTAAAGGAACTGACTACTCTCTTGACATTTACCCTGAATGAAAGGTTACTCCCAAGCTCTTTGGGGAACAAAGCTCTTGATTGTTGTGTTGCAGTGCCCTGGTCAGACCTGCCACTGCACAGCTTTTCCCTGCTCTTGGCTGGCTGAATTCAGCTCTGGCCCAGGGAGCCGTAGGTCTACATTAACTGTCCTGGGGTTATATGTCCCACCAGGGGGCTGAGGATGCCTCTCAAATCCTTCCGGGCTGGAGCAGGTTCATGTCTGGGCTGCCCCAAGCAGGGGCAGAGGAACATGGTCTGTCTACATATGGGTCATGTAGATGTTCTCCTTAGTTATGCCAAAAAGCAAGTGATTTTGCAAACAACTTGTTAAGAGAATTTCTTGAGCAGCAGTGTCTTTTTTGTTTTCACTAAATGGAGTTATTTGCTGGCAATTATTTCAGACCGGAATAGCTGGAGACTGTAGAGTTGTATTTGCATTTTTGTTCAAGTGCCTGCACATGTACTGCACACTGTGTTCCTTGTGAGGCAGTCGTTTATTGTCCAAAAAGCTTTGCTTTCCACATCCAAGCACTAGAGCAGGAACCTCACAGGCTGACCTGGGTTTGGAGAACAAAAACTGAATGGCCGTGCTGATGTAGAGCCCCACTTTATTATTATTAAATTATTATATTACACAAACAAGCCTTAAACATTCCGTGAAGTGCTTGTTTCTTCCCTCTTCTCTATTGCTTTCCCATCAGACTGTATGCCAGTCAGACTGAAATCTGGTCTTATTGCAGCACCAGAAAGCTGCCCCAATGGTCCCTGAAGGATAATCTCCCCCCTCACATGTCTGAAGGTGAATCTTCCACCCAGCATTTCGCTGTGCTGCTCTCAGGAGCTGCTGAGTGGCAGTTCATGGAGTCTGTTCAGGAATCAGACGTAATTCACATTTCAGTTATTCCCTGACATTGTATTTAGTAAGTGGTCCTTTACAAGCCTGACACCGAGCACACGGTTTGAGTGGGTACTGGGCATGGATCTCACCGAAACTCCACACAAAATACTGGTTTCTGAAATGAAATGCTTAACTAGAGTGCTGCCTACTCATTCTCTAGGAAACCCAGAATAGAAAAGTCTCCTAAAGACTATGGTTATGTTTTTTTCTCTTAACTAGCACAGAAAATGCAGTGTAAACTTTGTCAAGCAGCAACCAGTGCCAGTTTTAAAGGCAGCAAGAAATGACCCAGAAAGAAGGTCTTCAACTAGGGCTCGTGCAAGAGACTCTTCCACAGGCTCTGATAGAGATTTGAGACCAGCAAGACTCTAACAAGCTGGAAAGCAAAATCCAAAGCGTGGTGCAAGATTAAATCAAGAGAAAAAATCTATCAAAAATTCATAGTTTTATAAGCAAACGGAAACACTGGTTGCATCATGTGTCAGAGTGCAAGCACTCCTCTCTTTGCTTTGGTTTTGATTTGTTTCGGCATGAGGGTTCAGGAGAAATTTTCAGCTTGCTGTTAAAGCCACACATTCTCAGAGGGACTGGGTCCCCAAATCTTTTTTAGATTCACCTCTTTCGAAGAAAGAGAGTGGGGATTCCCTCCTCTGGTGTGGGAATTTCCAAAGGCAATCCCCCACCCCTCGGTCATCAGCCGGCGATGCACCCGCCAGGCTGGAAGTCAGAACTCAGTATTTTTTTTGAAAGAGTCAGCTCCGAACCTGAGCTCCCACATCCAGAAATAAACATTTGTATTGATCTGTATCCAAAGCACATTCCTACGACATCAAATCAGCACCTTCCAGCTCGTCAGCCTGACAAAGCGCGGCATTTACAACTCCCCAGTGGAACATGGAGAGGGATTGCGGCACAGGGAGTGTCGTCTGAGCAGCATCACGTCACACTGCCCGGCAGCATGGCAGTGGGACCGGTGAGAGCAGAGGTGCTCGGTGTAACTGCTAGCGCTCATTTTCCGGAAGGATAACCTCAAAACCCACCAACTAAATCACAGCAACCTCAACCTCCAGCTTTTTTGCCCATTCCCTCTCTCTGCAGCTCCCACATTCCCGAGGTTTAACAAAAGTTTTAGAGGAGGGTTGGTTTCAGCATCAGTGTTTTGAGGTGGGTTTTTT
Source organism: Himantopus leucocephalus (assembly GCA_003993805.1). Classification (NCBI taxonomy): domain Eukaryota; kingdom Metazoa; phylum Chordata; class Aves; order Charadriiformes; family Recurvirostridae; genus Himantopus; species Himantopus leucocephalus. Next base: position 129,565,628 of record RSEF01000001.1, on the reverse strand, counting down.
TACTGCCCTTTGCTCTTTCCTTTGGGACCCTACAACAGGACAGCCCTGGTAGCAGCAAAACCAGCCGGCAGGTCGCCGGGGCTGCCGTCCGGCATACCAGCCCTCCCTGCCCCGTGCGAAGGCTGCCGTCTGAAACAGTAGGGACACAGGCTGCAGCCACGGAGCAGACTAAACGGGATTTAATTCAATCTTTAGGCGGCGGTTCACTGAACAAAGACCTGACTGTGCCTGGCCTGGCCCTCCCTCAGCGGGGAGCCTGCGGGACAGCCAGCCCGGACTAAACAAAAATTGCCAGTCTGGCACTCGTTGAAGTTCAAAGCCCCACGAAGGCCAGGAGCAGCGGGCAGGATCGCTTTGCTGTAGTGGGGCAGTAGGGCAAATGCGGTGGGACCTCTGCCATTGAGCCTGGTTTAACTGCTGTAGGCGCTGCACATCAGAATGTTAATTCTGTAGGAATAATTTCCTTCCTCCTAAACAAGCTTGACCAGCCAAAAATGTGGCAAGTAGCTTGCAGCTTAGTGCAGGCTATTCCCAGCACAAAGAAATCACCCATCATCTATCATCGCTTCAACCCACTTGTTTCCACTGCCTTCAGTCTGCCTTACCTGTGACTATCCTAGAAGTAATCCAGGGGTTTACAGGTTTTTAGATTTGTTTTTATTTTATGTTTTTAAATGCCTGTGATTTCTGACAGCTTGCGGGGTTGGCGGAGCAGCTGCAGCCCCTTCTTATGGGGTGACAGGCTGTAGTGTATCTCCCCACACCCGGTGTGTCTCCCAGCACTGCCCCTGACAGGGGACAGAGCAGCACTGGCTGCACCTGAAGGACACCTCTGCATTTCTCTCACTTCTTCCACCAGGAGAACGGCATTTTTCCCACCCAGGTGTGCTGATCCCACCTCCTGTACCCCTGGGCACAAACAGAGCAAAAGGCAACGGGACACAAGGCAGCCGGTCTGGGGACTTCACACACATCATTTGCTACCAGTTGCAGGCTCCTTCTCTGTGTGCCGAGGATAGTCCTGGGGGTAGGAGGAGAAAGGAGTCCACACACCCGTGATATGGCCACCAAGGTACTCGGGCCGGTCCTGGTTTTCCCATCTCCCTGGTGCAGGCTGTGATAAGCCTACTCTGGCTTTCTGACCTCCCCCTCTGGATGTGGTGCCCTGAAGGAGTCTTTCCATGGACCCGAGTGGAATTCTGCACAGAGCTTGCTTGTACTCACAAGGTAGCAGAGCAAATAAACTCTGTTGGTACAAAGCTACGCCTGTAAATTTTTCCTCTCTTTCGGCTTTTGCTTCTCTTCCTGCATTTTTTCCTCCTCCTTTCTATGAATGTATTGTGGCTGCCTTGCAGCAAGCTGGCCAAAAGGGTCCTCCACAGCCAGGCCTTTTCTACCCAAAATCTGAGGCTCAGCACTCACTGCCAGCTGGTAGCTGACACCATTTCGACGCACGCATGCTCTTGGTAGAAAAGACTAATCAGTGGCGTAGAAGTATGCATTTCCTTCCCTGCTAATCAGAGCAGTTTTATTCTGTGCATGTATCTTAGCCTCGTGCTACGGAATATACGAAACTTAAGACACTAGCTACCCCCTGTTTAAAAGTCGTGCCGCTCCACCACATCGGGATGAGTAACCAAACTGAATTCTGAATCCTCCCCACCCAGGCTGCATCACATGTGAGCCTCGTTAAGAGCATTTAAGCAGTCAGTCAGTCACGAGAGAAAATAAAACTAAATGAATGGCAACAACCACGCTGGTGAGAATTATGCACGCTAATAATGGTGTCAGCACTTGCTGCCGGAGCGCTATTAATGTGCAAAAGCGTTGTCTGTGCTCGATTAGAGCGTAATCCTGTCCCAGCTAGGGGTCCCGGCTGGTGCCGTTGGCAGTGTGTTTGCCGGCGCCCAGATGTGCTTGGCCGGGGGCTGCACGGCAGGACCCGCTCCCTCCCACAGCCCTTCTCCAGGCCAGGGGAAGGAGGGACAGCGAGTGGCGGGAAGGGGTCATTTTAGTTTGGGTGTTGGGGTCAATGGTTAGCAGATCCCACACAATTCCGGTTTGGCATCCTCTGTGACTTGTGCCGTGCTCAGGAGGGGGTTGCGTCGAGCTGGACGAGGCTTTTGCAGAGCACGTGGTCACGGTGACGGAGGGGATCTCAGCTCCTCTGAAGGTGTCCCCTCTGGAGGCTGGCGCCAAGCCAGTGGTCACCAACGAGGTCCTCTATGAGGGCCGGATCCTGGAGGCTCTGGGCTGTGCAGCCAGCCATCTGTGGGCATTAATTCTGCCAGCATCGCTCGTTGTCCTCACCTAGCTCTCCAAATTGTGTCCAGAGGGTAGATGATGCCTGGTCTAAATACACCGGAGAGGTTGAGTTTCCTGCCTCCTTCTCCACCACTGTAGCACATCTGTGCCAGAAGAAACCTAATTTAAGCCCTGCATCTCTGGCACAAACAAACGGGAGCTCCAAGCCCTTGGAAATAGCGGACTGTTCTTGCTTTCTTAATGCCTTCTTAATTCTTGCTCTTCCTTGTGGTTTCGGGTCTCACTGCATTTGACAAGGCAGTCAGCAATCGTGCTTTGCAGTGATTTTTATTTGGTATGCTGGAGTAGTCTGTGGGTTGAACTCTGCTGTGGGCAGCTTAATGTCCTGCCATTTTGGGTTTGTTTATTCGTTCAGCGGTCACGAGAATCCCTCCAGCCCATGCATCCATCGGTGAGCTTGCCGTGGTTTGTAGCCAGTTTATCTCAATCTGCAGAACATGTAGCAGTGCATTGGTGACTCATAAAGGGCTTGGTCCTGCAAAAGCACATGTTTAAGCACATGTTTAACTTTCAGCACATTATTATATCGCACAGAAGTCACTAGGACGACTTCTTAAAGCCAGGCTTGTTCTTAAACACTGTTGAGGGCTGGAGTCAGAGAGATCAACACCTCGCAGGAGCAAGCCCATAATAATTTTCTTTTCTTGCCTGCATAAGTCACGTTCCTGAAAACATGCTCTAAAGGATCAAGTTCTGCTACTGTTGAATAGCGCATATTCACAGATAGTCTGGTTTTAATCAATCGGTGGATGACTTTGAGCAAATAAGATCCCCCTTCCTATAACTCAATTTCCCATGTGTAAAGTAGAGATAATGATACTTGCCTTGTTTGCAGAACACTTAAAGATTTACTGAGAATTCACTCCATAAGAGAAAGGTTCTGTATGTGGCTCTGAATAAATCAATATTAACACGTTCTTACACCCATGAATGCAGAATCGGAGCTAGGAAGGTATTTTTTGTTTTTACGCAGTTGCCAGCTCTCAGCTGTGGGCAATCTTTTCGTGAGAAGGCTGGAGAGAGACAGACCAAAGTTTTGCAGGGTATCTTTTAGTACCAGAATCACAGCCTTAGGGAAATAGGTTCTCATTCTCCCTACGTTCATGCACGTTAAGTCTATTACAAGGTGTCTAAGCAGCAAAATTTAGGCTTGGTGTAAAAGAGAAACTTTTATACTTGTGACACACCTTTTCCTAGGAGAATAAAATCTCTCAGGGATAGCATTCCTGTTGCTCCTGGAGGCAGAGCTCTGCACATAAAATTTGGATTTCTTGGTGACTTGGAGGCAGTTGAAGGTGTTTCCTACCTTCACCTGAATGAGGCAGGATGACATCATTCCAGGTGTCCACTGCTAGGATGGAAACACGTTGTCTTGTCCTAGCTAAGGATCTAACTTTTTACATTTAATTGTAAAGATTTGAAGTAAAAGGAAAAGCTGCCTATGAAGTATATTTTGAAAATGATGTTGGAAGGATGACGTTGCCTCTATGTGGTCTCACGAGTAGGCTGTTCACGTTTCCCAGTAAAATTCACCTTCACATCTTTCTAATGACACCCACATCGTATTGTTTAACCTTTTGGCTACATTTGATCCCAAAGTTTCTAGTGTATTCACATTTCACTCTCTATTTTTGAGTCTTCAGTAATTAGCATGTGGATAAATCTGGGTTTCCAAGCATGCAGATATAACGTTGGTTGACTCTTAAACCTGCAAGTCCAGTTTCTTGCCTTTCCACGTCTTTGTGTTTTCTTTTCAGTGGAGATTTTGTCTGCCATGTAAAACAAAGTGATTATCCCATCCAAATCTTTGGAAAATTCTGTTCTTTGGCACAGTGTTTTGTTGTCTGATACTTTTTTTTTGAGTTTTAAATTTCTGGAAGGGAAACCCTTCCTATGAGGAGATTTAAGTTTCCATCAGTCATGAGAAAAACTGTTCCCTCTGGAATATTAGAGGTAAGCTTGGAAGACAACATTAAACAGAAATAAAATTCCAGATTGCTTCATTTTGAATTTCAGTCCTGTTTCTTTGGAGGGGTTATTGTTTCCAGAAAACACCTTGTTTTTTAGATATTCTTGGCCTTTTCAAGTTTAGTGCATTGACTGTAGTAGCCAAGACTTTTGGATATGCAGCAGACAAGAGAAATGTACAGCATCTGTCAATAGATAAATATACATGTGTGTGTTATACAGGACATAAAACTTTGTATTGGGCTGCTATAAATGCAAAGCAATCTTGAAATGTTGCAGCACTGGCTTTCCCTCTCAGTTGTTTTGCTTTGACCAAGAGAGGTTTGGGGATTCTTGCAGAAAGTTGTTTTTGCAGATAACTTGTGAGACACATTTAGAAAACTTTCATGTAAGTTCTCTCCCACTTTCATGGTTTGGATGAGCCTATCTTCTCCCTGCAGTTTCTGAACTTTGCTCCTACGTCCGTAGTGTGTAGTTCAGGAATAGTCATTCAGATTTCTTTTCAATGATTCTGCAAATTATGTTCTGATCTTTCTGAAGACTAACCTTAATTCCCTTGATCCCTGAGCTGCAGGCAAAAGTTTCTGTTCTAATAAACAGGCAGTAAGTGATGTGTAGCTATCAGTGACTACATGCTGTCTCGTTAAATAAATGCTGAAGCCTGCATTCTTCTTACAAGGACTGACAGGGTTACAAATTGCTCTTTGGGATAGGTGTCCCTAAATAAGTATTTCCTAATGACACCAGGGTCTTGATTCTGTTGCCCACACATAGACATCTGGTGCCATTTGAGATGCCCTGGGGTTTTCCAGACAGCCTCCGCTTGCTGCTTGGCACGGCTTTCCTGTGGCATGGGTCCTCCCTGAGTAACCTAGGATGTCTGCTGTCACCAGGTGGACATCCTGGACTCCTTAAGGCATCTCAAAGGATACTAGATACCTAGTGGGCGTATCTGAATCCACTCCGAGTAGCCCAACGCAATTATCTGCTCTCAGCCAAAGACTTCCTAGAGATAAGAGATTCAAAGAAAGAGCTGTCCTCAAGTGAAGGAACATTCCTGCGGTAAATCACCCAAGAATGGTGTTTGTGGAATAGGGGAATGCCAGCCATCCTTACTTCTCCACATATTATGGGACATTTCATGCTGTTTCAGAACAGCTTTGCTCTCTGCAGCTCTGAAGTCACTGCAAAATATCAAACAACATAGAGAGGGCACTGTGTGGCTTCCTTTATACAACTGATTCTTAAATATTTGCTTTGGAAGAAAACAGCCTTGTTGTTTAGTATAAATGAAAATGTAATTTACTTCTCCTTTGATCAAACTGAAGCCAGTCACATGACAGGAGCGCCGCTAACGCACGCTGTGTATCTGCTTTTGTCTATTCCCACTAGGCAAGCAGAGATTGCTTTCAGTAGCGAGGCATCCTAGTGCTTGGGCGTGGTACAGAGGAGGGTTCAAGTAATGAGCAAGCTCTCGTTTCTCTCAGAAGACCTGGCAGAAGGCCCCGTCTGTTCTTTAATTACATTTCAACAGCTGTTTTTTATATATTTGTGTTTCCTTATTCAAACGTGGCTTATGAGAAAAAAGAAGGGGGGAAAAAAAAAGCAAATGATGAGCATGCTTTTAACCAAGAAACACAAAACTCTGCAACACAAGAAGCTGTCATGGACTAGCCAAAGTCTTTCCAAGAAAAATTATTTCCTTCCCAGACCCACACCAGTGTTGATGCCACGATGGATGAGGTGGAAAGAAAACAGAGCAAGTTGGGACTGGACTAAGAGCAAAGGCTATAATCCATATTGACTTGCAAAGAATCAAACATTGTTAGTTATCAGTCAGTCATCCTGACAGCAAAGTAACAGCCCCGCATGACGGTACCCACAGGGTGAATGGAGAAGAACAGCTTTCCAGGTCGTTCCAAGGAGCCTTCACCCTTAAACTGCAGCTCCCAGATCTCAGCTGTAGAGCTGTGCTTGGTTTCAGGCCAGTGATTTGCTGTACTTTCACCCATGCGTGCACACACCTTCCCCCAGACATCTGCATCCAGCTCAAGAAAGCCGTGGCGGGAAAGGGAGCTGTGGCTGTGAACATCACCTCTGCCTGCAGGGGCTGTCCCAGCCACCAGAGTCCATGTGCCGTTTCCCTTCAAGGCTGATGCCAGCCCATCTGCCAAGAGGTGTGAAGACCCCATCAGAAGACTTCTTCAAGATCAGTCACTGGGAGACAAAACTTCTTCCTGTTAGTTTGGCCAATGTGAGCTAATGGGAAGATTTCCTTACTGCAGTAAGATGATTTTCTTTGCTCTGCCAAGGGTGAAGCTGAAAGAGTTCATGTAAACCCGAACGTGCAGAGGCCGACTTTTTGATTACTGAAATGGAAAAGAAAGGTTTGCCCTCCTTGTGCAAGCTCAGACTCTAAGCTAAAGAGCGAGATTGCTCTTTATAGCTTCACTGATGCATGAGAGGTTGTCTTGCTCTGTATGTCATGTCCATCTTGTCCCTGCTTCACTGCCCAAAGTTGTAAAAATAGGAATGTGGGGATGACACCAAAGGGTCATCTTGTCTCCAGCAATGGTCAGTAGCATATGGTTAAGGAAGGTATGTAGGACTTGGCACTCGTGGCCCTTCACATCTTCTAGCAGTCAGCAGCACAGGGATTTCTTGGGCTCGAAATTGCATATAGACTATTGTGCTTAGTAGACAGTAACAGACCTTTACTTTCATGAGTTCATCAAATTTGTTCTTTGTGAACATGTTTAAAGCCCTTTGAATTAATTTCTAATTTGGCCTCTACAGCATCTTGTGGCATAAGTTCCATGATTCAATTAAAAGCTGTACGAAAAAGTCATTCCTTAGCTCATTACAAAAATGCCACCTGATAATTTTTTGTTCTTGTGTGGCGAAAAATAGTGAGTAATTGTTGCCTTCACCTTCTTCACTCTATTTATGATTTTATAAGTCGTCTTTCATACTTTTTCTACCAACACAAACACATGTTGAATCTTTTGTGGTCACCAAGAGGAGGAGAAAATGGAATGCAAAAACATCTGGAATACGAGTGGCTACATGCCATCTAGTTAAAGCAAGATGGTTGTCCATAACTATTTGTGTACACTTTTGTGTAAAAGGAAATTATAAAAATAAGAAGGGTCTGTTATCTTTGTTGGTTAATGAAGACTGAGCAAAGAAACAACATATTTAACTCCAGTGAGACTAGGTAGGCAAAAAAGGAGGACAAAAAGTCCTAGCCTCTGTTTGCAAAAAGGCTAGCTGTGGAACAAGTTTAGGACCAAGACGGCCAAGTTCAGACTAGATGCTTCCTACTGAGGAATGTGGTGGATAATAATAAAGTCCATTAGAAGTGGCTTCCAGCCCAAAGGGGATAATAAATGCACGAGTATGATTGTCTCTTGAAAACAAAGCTGGTACTGCACTCAGAAACACAGGTGTTAATGAAATGCATCAAAACTAAAAATATCTTGGAAACAAATGTGCCAAAGTGTCAGAATCAGCTGGCGAAAAATAAGTACAGGCACTAAAATCGAGTGCATTTCTTGTGGGAGGTAAGCGAGTAACCTCATCTTCAGAAGAGCCTAATATAAAATCTCTCAGAAACATTTGCCTCTGGTTTTGTTTAAAGGGATATGCTTAAGCACAGTTAACTTACAGTTCTTTGCTTTTGTTTGCACAAGTGAAAGCAACATATGTTATTTTATGAACTGCCAGACATCACGGCAGAGAAACGAGCTCTACCCCGACGGTGCAGAGTGGAAGGGGTTCCAGTGCTTACCAGTGTTACCAGAAACGCTGCTGAAAAAAGATGAAGGGAAGGACAATCACCTTTCAAGGCATCTCCTATCTCATTCAGTGCACAAATCCCACTCCAACCTTAAAATACCCAGAACCTGAAATGCAGCAACCTAGAGAAAGGGTCTCAAGAAGGTGAGGACGCAGGCCTCAGCATTTATAAGGTATCACATTGCTATAGCTGCTATAGTTCATCTTGGGTGTTGTCAGATTAATTTCTATAACAGATCGTCCATCCCTGCAAAAATATCCAAATATCCAGTGCAGATTTGGATCTGAATATTGTAAACTGCTCATTCAAAATAACTCTAATGGATTGCTTTTGCTAACTTATCATGACACCAACCTTTGGACTTTCTTTCAGTTCTCATTCCTTTTTAGCTTATTTGTGGAAACTTATAATTAGATTTTCCTTTTCCTCCTTCTCCCCCCACCCCAGCTGATAAAGTGCCATAAATCCTGGACATCATCCATGAGTGCAGTCATTTATGAATTTTGCTATTTTTTGCACATTGCACCATATGTAAGACAAACTAACTTAGAGGCACAGTTTCTTATTCCTGGCATGCAGGAGAGTCACTGAGAGATATCATATGGTCTCCTGGCAAAAGTACAAAGTGGCTCTTGTTGTTTGATCTACTGTCTTAAACTTAAATGCAAAATCTGATAATTGGGTCAGGCAGGAGAAGAACCTTACTAATAAAGCTCTTTTCATTTCCTTTTCCTATATTTCCTCTTTTCATCTTTTCTCTCTCCCTTTCTTGGTTGGTCCGAGGAGCTGGAATCAGCTGTTAGCAAAAGGGTTAGCAGTGGAGCTCGGCTTATGGAATTTCATCTTCTTCCCCAAATCCCCTTCTGTCTGTCATCCTTCAGCATGCGCTGTTCTCTCGGCTGCCCTGCCAGTGGATTCGCTTGCTCTCCTGGACTTGCTCTGGATGTTTTCTCAGAAATATCTCAGTCTTTACAAAACCTGAACCATTGAATGTGTGATAACCATTCTCCAAAATCAACAACCCTTTAAAAAAAAACACCATCTAGGAACCTCTTTTTTACCCATGAATCTCTTTCATGCTACTGTTAACGAAGGCAGAGGTTTGTGCTCCCGAGGATACACAAGCTAAATGGACACTGAACTTTCTTTGCAAGCTGAACGTCTCATAATATAAGAAGCTGAGACCTGAGCACTCACTCAGCTGAGTGATTTTTTTAAGCAGCAATCGAGCACTGTTTTTCTCTGCTAGGAATAGCACAGCAGGAACATTTCACGGTTGGTTTAATGAATGGAATTAGATACTTGATGGTTGCCCTTGTAATTCAATTGGCTGTACTTTCCCTCCATGATTTTCCCTAAATTTCATCAAAAAATATAAAATCTGAATTTTGAAAAATCAGCCTAGGCACTTTAAAAAAGCCCTGGAGCTCCTGAAGCAACTTGGACACCTGCACCCCCTGCCTCTGCAGCAAGCAGGCGTCCGGCACGTGAGGGCTTTGCCTGCAGCTTTGTCTCCTGGGTGGCCGCTGCTGCAGAACCGTCAGCCTGGCACGATTGCTGCAGAAGGGCTGTCAGATCACACAGGAGAGGGTTTCAGGAGCGGGCGGTTCTTGGCCAGGAGTGACCAAGTAAGAGCGTTTTAATTGATCACTAAGCCCCAGCTGTAGCAGGCTGACCACACGGGAAGCCCAGGAGGGTTTCCAGACCTATGAAAATGATCAGTTTTACTATAATACAAACTCTCATTTGACTTGCTACACTCTTGGACCCGTGACTTTCCTCCACATCTCCCCTCCGGGAGGCTTGGGAGTTTTTCTCAAGACAGAAAACAGATTTGATGTTTGGTGAAGGACCAAAGTAGGTATTTTTCTCCTCAAATATTGACCACAAACACAGAAGCTCCCCAGCTATGATCAGGAAAAATACTCCAAAAGCTGTTCCTCTCTAGCCAGTTAGGTAGAGAGCAGGAGAGGTTTTGTGGGTGTAGCTGTGCCTGCTCTCCAAACTGTATCTTGGCTGCTGTATTTATGAGAGCAATTGCCCAACCGGAGTCCTTACAAACCAAATTGGCTTGCTGGTTAAGAATTCCTAAATACCTCCNGCTCCCCAGCTATGATCAGGAAAAATACTCCAAAAGCTGTTCCTCTCTAGCCAGTTAGGTAGAGAGCAGGAGAGGTTTTGTGGGTGTAGCTGTGCCTGCTCTCCAAACTGCGTCTTGGCTGCTGTAGTTATGAGAGCAATTGCCCAACCGGAGTCCTTACAAACCAAATT
>RSEF01000001.1:129512402-129555165 GCA_003993805.1 Himantopus leucocephalus | reverse complement strand
GAAGAGGATATTTTTAGAAAAGATCAGCAGTGCTACATTTTCACTGTGCATTCCAAGTTGAGCTTTGAATACTGCATCTTGGTCTGTAGAAGGGAGACTCGAGCAGCTGGGCAATTTCATAGAAGAAAACATCAGTGCCAGCAAGTACAGAATACGTGAGCAGAAAAATAAAGTTAAAAAGCTGTCAGGCACCCTCAAGATACGTCCAGAAAAGGGAACTCGGGAAGAAGACTATCAGGTTGCAACAGGCACTGAGTAATTTTTACTTGCTCCCAAAACATTTTTTTCCTGCATTTCTCATTTGCAGAAGATTAAAAAAATTCATATGGTGAGGAGATAAGAACACAAGCAAGGACTGTCAGCAGAGCTTCTGGGTTATTTTTACTTTGGCAGACATGAGAGGGCTCAGCTCCTAGTCCGTTTTGTGTGATGACTTAGGCCTTCTGCATGTTTGAATATTTGAGCTGGGGGCCAGCTTACACTGTCACTTTTCCTCACGTATCAGCATGACAGGCAGCTGCGTTGATCCACTGTCAAACCTCAGCCTTGCACACTACTGAACACGGCCAGGACAGTCAGGTGTCATGTAAATTATGAGTCTTTATTGGCCCCCCGTTTACACCCTAAATTGTCTCTATTCCCACTTTTACTGTCTTTAATTACTTCACATCCCGTCTAAAGCAATGTACAATCCAGGTGATGAGGTGTGTGTACATTGATAACAGGTGCCTACCATGCGGTGTGCCTTGTTAGTCATTTTACAGACTGAACATTCCCGAATAGGCTGCTATGAGAAATGAATGCATTCGTGAGGGCAGCAAAAGATGCTGATGCTGCTTTGCGAATTCCCGCATCCTTACCTTTGACAATTATCTTGCCTTTTGTCATTTGGGGTTATTGCGCTATCATTAACCTCTCCTCAGTTTGGAGAGAACTGCTTCAGGTTAAAATAGCTGCAATGTTATTGGCAAGAAGGGCAGCATATTGCCAAAGCAAACAGATCTACACTAACAGCAGCGCACGCTTACAGCAAGAACACCACTGGTAAGTTCGGGCCAGACCCAGCAGGCAACCCCGGTGATCTTCAAGCACCACGGCTGACGCTGTAAACTGGAACAATCCTTTTGGAGGCTGCTTTCCCCAGGACATGCCCCCTCTCTTTGCAGCACAGCTCCCCAAGACTTGTGTGGGATGCCCAGAGCCACCTGTGCCTGAGCATCAGCTGCTTGCTTTTTTTCTCTGCGGCTGCAGGACAGGGCTTTGAGGCTCAAGGGAGCCTTCGAGGAGACCATGGGCTGGAGCAGGACAGTGGCTACTCCCTCTGTCGCACGGATTGCCCGAGCCCACAGTCTCTCCTGGCGTTCACTGAAATGAAAAGTCCCTACACGGGGAGCCAGAAGGGCAATGCCGCTGCGGCTCCCTCCACCCAGCAGCAGTCGGCTGGGCTGCGACCCCCGCACCAGCGGCCACAGGGAGAGAAAGAAAGAGAGACAATACAAATTCTTAGCCGCACGAAGTCTGCCAGGAATTGCATGGCTTCAATTATAACCAGTTGGTGGTGTTGGGTTTGTTTTCGTATNTTTTTTTTTTTTTTTTTGTTATTATTATTCCAGATTCACTGGTTCAGTATTTAATTCTACCCAGAACTTCGTTTGGTTCCTTCTTGCAGGCTGGCTGAAGATTGCCCAAACTTTTCACTTTCTTGTGTTTACTAGTAGACTTTTTAAAAAAAAAGTTTTATTTGAAAGGGCAGAAGCAGTAACAGTGTTGTTTTCGTTCAAAAATAAATGTGAACAAAACTACTCCTGACAGTTAACAAATACGAAATACACTTGACTTCTAGGCTATTAAACAAGAGCAGCAAAATGTTCCCAGCAGTTGCTTAATGCAATTACTTGATTAGAGAAAGGCATTTCATTTCCTAACCGCTACAAGAATAAGCAATATAGCTGTCAATAATTTTGCAGTGAGGGCTGAGGGCTGGTGGTCAGCCTTAGACCACATCTTTGCATGGTCATTAGCACGTATCCATCAATGCACCCAGCAAAGCCTTAAGATTCTTAAGGGATTTTAGCAGTATGCGAATGACCTTTTCCTTCATCAGTTTCCAGGATGTTTTTCAATACTGAATATGCAGCACATCATAAAGTTTTACATCAGTCCTCCATTTAAGTCATATCTTGTTATTTTGAGACAGCCGACGATCTTGGCTGCCTTTTGCGTTAAAGAGTTGATGCGTAAACAGGGTGGTTCCCTCACAGAAGGCACCATCAATGGACTGCAAGACCTTGTAGGTGGTAGTGCTCGTACAAAATATATTCTATCAGGAGAAAGAGGAATTTGTCTTTGCTGTGACTAGTGTTGCAGCAAGCGGAGAGGTGGTGGTGAATCAGACGCCGTTGTGCTCAGCTCCTGGGGCAACGTTGATCCATTTCCGACTTATGCAGTTCTGAGGGCAAAACTGACTCCATCCCAAAAAGACAGCTTTTCATCCTCTGTAATGTCTGCTAGTGGGCAAGAGTGGGCCTTCATTGGCATTTTAATGTGGTCAGGATTGCTCCTCTGAAAGGCATCTCCCAGCTGTCCTCCATCACGCTGTGGTGCATATCATGGAGGGGGTCTCAGTGAGCATGAGCTGGCTCCCTTTCTGCTGAAATAAAACTGAAAGGCAGGGTCCAGGGGGTTCAGGTACATGCCCTGGCCACTGAAGGGCACAGGTTGGCCTCAAGCAAACACCTCTCAAACACAAATAGTGTGGCTGTCAGGTCTGCAGCACCAACAGTTTCTCTCTGCAGACCTACCCCTGTAGCTCAGCACCACGTGCGCTGCGAACACAGCCAGAGCGTATGCCTCCCCAGTTAAAGAGCCGCTGGAGCAGTCTGTGGCCATGGGCCACAGCAAAAATGTTCCTCGTTTTCCTTTTGGTCACAGCATGTACATACAGCCCAATCCAGCACAAGAGCTAGGTGCTGGTAACCCCACAGTGAGGGTCATCTGCTGTGAAGAGCCAAAGGTCATGTGCCTGTTAAACCATGTACACGTGAAAGCAGTGACATCGCTTTGCTTAAAAATAGGTTTTGTAGGCAACTATGGAGTGGCAGGGCTGAGCAGTCCATAGCCAGAAGGGGCTGTTCACATTTCTGTGCTCCCTATGGCCTGAAAGACAGGAGCATTTTTGTTTCCATAAAAGATGGAATAGTTTCCCTCATTCATCAGTCTTACTTGAGTCATATTTATAAATACATTCTGTCTGTGTTACTAAAGGAGATGTCTTGACCATGTGTTCAAAACTGTAAGTGTGAACTCATAGCGTTCTGTTGTACATAAATATTGTCTGCCACGCTGTCATTCCTCAGCTTTATATTGACACCTTTAAACTCATTTATGGTATAAATAATAATGCTTCCTTTCAGGGGGCTAGTTCCTGAGTTCAGTGATACACCGTGCATGGATTTATTGAGAGGATGGGACAGAATTAAAGGCAGGTTTTTCCTCATCCCCTCTCAAGCTCCAGGTCACACGATGCAGGAGGAAATAGCCAGATCTGCTGTAAACTCTCCACCTTGCTGAACTCTGTCACGACTGAAGTCATTCATCCAAAGCAGCTGGATGACTTATGAATTTTGGAGTTCATTTCTGTATGTAAAAAACCCCAACCAACCAAACAAACAAAAAAACCCACTAAAAAAACCCAAAATCAAAAAACCCCAAGAGAAAAAATATTGTAGAAAAATTAAAACCCTAAAAATTATCTATTTAAGTTGGTACAAAATATTTTTGTTCACCCTGAATGTGAATGTTTTGCTTTGGCTTTGATTTAGCTTTTTTTTAATAATTTTTTATTTCTATTTTTTTAACATAGACCAGNTTAAAAAAAAAAAAAAAAACACACCTCATTTGGAAGATGTCAAAATGAAATTAACTTCTTCAAAACAATTTCCCCATTTTTCTGGACTGAATCTATATGCAAATTTTATTCAAATTCATGAACTGCAGTTCATCCCCCTGAAATATCAGCTTTCACTGGAAGAAAATGTCTTCAGCTCTGCTCAGAACTTTTCCATGATGATTTCAGAATCGGGGGTATTTCCTGCATTTCTGCACCCTGCTGCACATCGACACCGAGAAGATCAATTTTTTTCCCTTTGCCACCTCTCCCAGGTATTAAGGTTTTGGGTCAACTCCCCTTTAGATGCTTTCCAAGTGGAGCTTTTCTTGGCCAAGCCAATGTACAGGATACATTTTAGCTTTGGCTGGGAACTGGGAGGTTTTCAATATTAGGACACCTTCATGCGGTTTAGAGAGATGTGAAATCAAGAAGGCATCTGTTCACAGATCATTAGTGATGCACTTGCTACCATAGTTTGCAAGCTTGTTAGCACGCAGCTGCAAGCAGGAAGGCAGCATCCATCAGCAGAGAGTGAGTGGTCTCCTACAGCTGACTTCTCTGCCCCTGCTTTTCACTCTCCTGCCTCTCTCTTATCAGTGACTGAATTATTACAAATTGGGTTCAGATCCAGCGTGACACAAGGAAATCGAGAGCAGGTCGGTGGCGTTCAGCGTGATTACAGTGCGGGTGCTAATGAGCATGGTGGGGGGGGAGGGGTTGCGCAACCATTAGACGTGGAAAAGCAAAATCCCCTCCGCTGGAACAGAAGGAAAATCCCCACCGTTGTAACTGCTCAGCCCCCAGTCAGCCTCTGGTGTGGCCCAGAGTGCACCCTTTACCTTACCACACACAGGAGCTGCTTTCTAATTTTACTTCAAAAGGAATTTGAGCATATGTATTACCATAGTTGGGGAAAAACAGAATCCAGGAGTGCTTTCCTTGATGTGTTATTCATTCTCCGACCTGGTGTATCGAGGGCAAAATTCTCTCTCCTTTCTGATCCTGAGCGTAGATCAAAAGGAAAAAAAAAAGATCCTGTATTTGCTGTTTGCATTTTTGGGATCCAGCCTCTACACACACGTATACAACAGCAACGCTTGCAACCTGCAGCTGAGAAAACTTCCGCGTGTTTGTAGCAGTTTGCAAACGGACTAAGACAGTGCTCATTTCTGTACAAAAGTGATGTTCATAATTGCAGTACTGGCAACAAAGTGCTGCTGCGCTGCGCTGCGCGGCCTGCTGAGACTGGATAGTAGTGTTTGCGTTTGATACTCCAGAGTCAGATATTGCATTGGTAGCAAAGTGTCAGGTTTTTTACCCGTCCATTTCCTGCGCCTGCGAGTAATTTACTTGCATGAGCAATTTCTCTGAGATTTTTCTCATACATGGGTTTTTATGATATCAAACCCCTATCTTGCATTCATCACGGGGAGCCACACTTCATATGAAATCAGCGGGGAGTTTAGGCTTGTGAAGTATTTTTTCCTCTTAAACTTTTCAGAAGTTCTACAGTGTTATCATAGGCTTCAGTTTCTCTTTTACTGTCTTTCTGGGTGTGTGCATGTCCGTATATATGTGTGTGTGTATACATATATATATGCAATGTGCGCTTCTGTAAGTTTGTGTACACAAAACCACCTGTGTGCAATGCAATACATTTTTCATTTGAAATTATAAAACACGACTGACATAAAGATTCTTATATCTTGTAAGAGGAAATCATACCCTAGGAGTCTGAATGCCATGTTTCTATATCTTACATATTTTCTCAGCCATTTCCATTGCAAATATGAAATACGTCGTGTCAGCGAATGCGAGGAGAGATGCTTACTTTCCACATCCCGTACATAGATATTGCACATTGCAACAGCACAGCGACAGTGCATTAGAAAGTTGGCTGTAAGGTGGAAAACCATTCCTTTTGTGAACAAAAAAAATGCATTTTGATTTTTTTTTTTAAAGGTGGTGTTCTGAAGGAAAAGCCCTTCAGTTTCTGAAGCTGGGGGTCTTTTGCCCAGTGCCATTTGGCTCTGTTACATCCTCCCGGTCCCCTGCCCTTGGCAGCGGCTGTGCGGGGAGACCTCTCGCCACCCCAACCATCCCGCAGTGCGATGCTTTTGAAGTGCTGTGCCTGGTGCGCCCGCCCGCTCACCCCTTTCAAGCCCAGCCCATTCCAATTTAGATGCCTTTAATCTCTGCCTTTCAACCGGTGGGTGTGTGGGGGTACCTCCAAACACGGACCACGGGGCGCTCGCCTTCTCCAGCTGCCCACGCTGCCCGCCCCGACACCCCCAAGAAACCCGGGCGAGGGAGATAGACACACTACTGGCCTCAAGCGTCAGCCCCTTCATCAGCCTCCCGACCTCCTCTGTAGACCCCCTGCACCTCCTGGCCCCACCACGGCCATCAGGCTGGCTGGGTGCTTGCCCAAGCTCAGGCTGCTCCACTATATATATATATATATATACACACACATATATACATCTAGGAGAGGGATTGCTATTTTGGGAGGAGGAAGAAGAAAAAAAGCTACCCCTTTGGGTAGCATTATTAAGTAGAGCAAGTGAGGAGAGGAAGAGTGGGGCGGGGGGGGTGGGGAGAGGGGAGAGAGAACAAACTGGAAAGCTCACATGAGGCAATGCAATTGGATGTCAGAGCAAGGGCTTTGATGTTGGTGGAGGAGATTAAATGTCCGCATAAAGGATTGGACTCGGGTGGTCTGCGCTGTTTCCTCTCATGTGCGCGGTGGTGTGACAATTGCTTTTCAAACATTAGAAACTTACCACCTTCTAAACCAGAATTTAAAGAAGGAAGAAAAAGAAAAAAAGACATCAAAGAGGGAGGACTTCTGGTCAGGGTCCGAGCACGGCGCGGGTTCATGTGTCGCACGGTCCCGTGGCTTCCCAGCGGTGGAGCGGTACAGCGCTTTTGGAGATGGAGCGGAAATATAGCTGCACTGTCAAGCAGAAAAAATGCCACTGTCGAGGCCCCCGCTCAGTGACGTGTCCTGAAAGGAAAGGTCAGCAGCAGTGAGTTATTCTTCCCAAATCCCCCGTACTGGGCTCCCAGGCTTTCACCAGGGCACGCTCCTGAAATGACAGAGGAGCTGCTAGAAACCGGAGTGGCCGGAGGTAGCATCACACACGTGCGTTCTCGCCTGGGCTCCCCTTCACAGGACAGCACCTTCCAGCACAGCACTTAAGAGCTTTCCAGATTTAAAGCGCGTTCTTAAGCCATATCACCTCTGCAAAACCTTAGCACATTATTAAATTTTACATTTAAGTCCTTTGCTAAGTTTCAGCCAGAGCCCCCGCCAGTTTCTCTGCAAGTCCTGAGACGTGAACCACGACCTTTTGAACCACTCTCCGTAAGAGAGGATTTATTAGACTATTATTATTATTATTATTCCTGGGAGAAGATAATTAGGAAAACTGACTTTGTAGACGGAGGCAATCAAAAGCCCTTACTGCTTCGGGTTTAACAAAATATACAGAAATATCGGGAGAGTACAGTGCTAATGTTTTGCCCCTTTGGTGTCATTCCTGCAAGCAACAGCTTAAAACACAGTCTCGTGCTTCAGTGTGCTAAATATGACCTGAAGAAACCCATGGATGTAAACAGGAAAATTTTGATTGATGTTAATGGGCTTTGGATCAAGCCTAAAAATAAGAAAGAAGGTACCACAAGTGACAAACTGCAAACTCTCCTAACTAGGGTACCGGAGGCTGAGGCTTTTGCCAGTGAAGTTGAAGTTTGAACTTGCAGTAATTTGGCTAATGTGGTTTCGTGCATTTTTTGCTGCAGTCAGCATTTTTATTTTGCTCTGATTATAGGTGCTTTTGCAATTTTTAAAGACTTGGGTAGGGTTTTTTTCACATTGCATAATTACAGAATAGTATTTACTGTTATTCCCTCAAACATTTTTTACTTATTTATTCCATTCTTTTTCCTTCTGCGCAAATTTTCAGCAATCTGTAATTTTCTGTAAAGATCAGTAATTTTAACATTGACATATATTTTGATAGAGACAAAAAGAGGAAGTATTTCCGTTTGGAAAGGTAATGTAATAAAAATCTGGTTCATTTTTGATGCCAGGAAAAAAAAATAAAACATCCTGCAGATTAAACTGAGCTGTGGAATCCAGCCAGACACTCCAGGCTTTGTTAGGAAAATGTATATACACTGAGCACAACATTTTAAATGAATATGCTAAAATTTTGCCTGAAAAAAATTGCATCGATACATATGCACCTCATCTATTTCAGGTTAATAACCTAATTTGAAATATGTAATATGATACTACTGTATTTTGTGTGTAATAACAGCCCTGGTCACTAAGCTTTCACTCCCTGCGCAGCTCTAAGCCCCCACTTTCAGTCTCTACTTGCTCTGCTTAGACCATAATTCTTCAATACCGAGGAGTTTCTTCCACACTAAAACAGAAAGCATGTGAATGAGATGGTGAAGGTGAAATCTCATCATTTATGGTAAAAGCACTATAGACAAGTGAATGGAGTGTGGTTACTGTGGTAATTAGTTCACATTTTTGTCACTCCTAGAAGGAAAGTTTGCAAATCTCCCTAACAATAGCGCAAGGAGTGAAGGCTTGGTCATGCTTGCAAGGAACATATTTGACTCCATTTGATGTATGAACTCTAAAGCTTTTCTCTCTCTCTCTTTCTGGTATCTCTAGAATGGATAAGATAATTGTATTGCGTGGTTCAAAATACCGAACATAAATCAAAGGATTTCGCATAGTTTTGTAGAACACAGAGACAGTCTTAGCTTACTAAGCTTAAGTTACAGCATATGTTTTTCATTAAAGGATCCAATCCCTGATCTTCATAAAAACACACCAAAAATCATTGTCTATAACAAAACATCAAACAATAAAATTATCATTAGCTTTCTAGACCATTACGAAATGAGAATCCCTACATTAATCTTACTGTTATTTGGTTTTAGTAAAGTGACCTTCAAAAAGAGTTGGGGTGAATAAAGCAGTGAGGCATTTGCAGCGGAGCAGACAGCCTGACATTTAAGAGAATTCTCCAGTTTTACTGTAATCAACATAACATCACACATGCAGAAGCAATGATTTTTAAAGTAAGCCTGGGAGATAAAAAGGCATGTTGCTCAGGGGAAAAACCTTGGAATCACTTAAGAAAATATCCAGACCGTAGCAGAAAACATACAGGATCATCTTAAGGCAGGGAAGTCGCCAAATAAAAGTATATTGGCAAAAAGTATTAGTGAAGAGCTTACAGGTAGAGGAGCGTCAGCTTCCAGGCAGCTCTGTGAAGAAAAATAATTCCTTTAAGTCACCCGCAAGAAACAGGCTCTGAGGATTTTCCTAAATGAATTGTATAAAATAGAAAATGAATCTGACTGGAGATGCTGCAGGGCGGGGAAGGAGGAATCATTTATTGAATAGCGAAGGGGCAAAGGAGCGTGCAGCAGTGATACTGAACCCGTGCATCAGCTCTTGTTGCCCTCTCCGAGAAGCCGGCAACAACCCCAAAGGGGCTCAGGTGCCAAACTTGGACGGCAGCTTGTGCTGCCAGAAAAATGGAAAGTCTTAAAAAGCCACACAGCTGGCGTGGCCGTGGCTCTTCCCTCTTGTAAACACCTTGGTTTGGCACCCAGGAGGACCAAAGGGACCAGAGCGGTGGCAGGGAGGATGCCAAGGAGGAGGCAGGCATAGGGGGTCGGCCGGCACTGGCCCCCCTGAAAGCCCCCAGGCAGGGCGCATCGGCACCTCTGAACTCTGTGCAAACAACTTCCACTGTGCTGCCCTTGGCTTTATTTCTAATTGTATTATTTGTTGCTGCTGATTATTTGGGGTTTCTAATGGATATATACAACAAAATACAGTTTCTTGTGGTGCTTAGATAGCTCTAATTCAGAACACATTTAACAAGGACATTCAAGGACAGGCGAATACTTAGCGCATGGCAGACCACATGTTATTTTTTTCTTTCATCTGAAGGATTTGGAGCCTAATCTAGAGTGGATACTACTACTGTTAATTATATCCCAGATAGTTAAAGTCCATTCGGCACCCCCAATTCATCAACTTAGACATCCTTTCCAGGCACCCATGCTACCCTGGGCGCACTCAGCTATTTGGTGTAGGGGAGATGGCAGTGAAAACCAAAAGGAGTCTGCGGGGGGGGGGCGCTCACTGGGTGGGAATGCTCTGCTGCCCATCGCTTCGGGCTGGGGGGACACTGCAGAAAAGTTTGTATATGGGAAGGTGACTGAGAAGGTTTAGCATACGCACACCGTAGCACGTGGTAGATGGTTTTGTTACCCGCAGCCAAGATTTCATCCACTCGCATAAGCCTGTCCCCATGGAATCATCCTCTGGATTAGAAATCAGGCATGAAATTTCGCCAGTCCTTCAACGCGGATCTTGAAGAAACCATAAATTTGCAGCAGGACATGGCACTGGGCTCACGGGGCCTCTGTCCCTGACTTCTCCCTGCCGCGTAATTCATTCCTCTCTGGGTTAAAAAGCTCTCGCGTTCCACCTCAGATGTGGTTGCACCTATTTGGTGCTTCCAAATCCTCTGTGATCAGAAACGCTCAACAAAATTCTTTGGGATGAAAAGAGCCACGTAAAGGAAAATTAGTATTGTGTATACTGCTAAAGTAGCGGGCAAAGGATCTTTAAATTTGCAAAGGCAAGTAACGAGGTTTTGAAAATCCCACTGATATTGGCCTAAGTTTTTTCTTTTGATTGCATGTTTGTAGGACATAAAGCAATAACAAACTTGCATACCAATATAAAATTTGCATATGGGAAGGAGCAAAGTTGAACAAAATATGCAAGAATTTACAGCAGTGTTTTGGAGCCAATATTATTATAAGATGCAGTTCCAGAGAAGCACTGTTCAGCACTGTCAGCTTTTTTTAATTTATTCATTAATTTGGGGAAAAAGATGGACATGCACAGCTTCATTCCATGCTGAGGAAACAAGAGCTCAGACTATGAAGAAATCACTCTTCTTTTTATTCCATTCAACAAAAATCTACTGGATTGAGTGCAAAATAGATTATTGGGTTCTGTCTCTTTCTTTTTTTTTTTTCCCTCACTTATACAGCTAAATAAGAATAATTTTCCAAACAGAAATTTAATCCTAAATGATTTAATAATATAATCTAATTGCTTAGATATTAGACAGAACATGAAGCAAATTCAGCCTTGGTATGTACAAACTTGCCTTGATTAATTCTACCTTACTTGCTGAAAGGGCTGGGTTTGGCTGCACTTTTTTTTCCCCCATCCTAATATTAAAAGCTGGTGTCGAGTGAATCTGAAAAGCTGCACTAAGCTGGCGAGAAGCAAATTTCCAATTTTTGTCTCATTCTTCTCCAGGCTTAAACGGGACTGAGAATGGTGCTACACGTAAGCTTTTCAAAAAACATCTCCTAGCCCGAAAACAGCACTAGGAGAGTTTCAGCTTTGCAATATGAACAAATCCTCCCTCCCTTCATACACTCGAGAAGCATTTACTTTCAAAAGCACCTAAGCTTTCTGTTTGGTTCCTACACCCTAATCCTATAAAACATGATAAAATGCTGAGCGTCCCCTGGAAAACGCGCGACGTTTGCCCTCCACCATGGTCTCAGGAATTTCTGGGGTAACTGGCCTTGTGCCTGTGGCTCTCTTTGCTGTTCCAGGCATCCAGGTAAACAAAGAAAAATATCTTAGTTGTGTGTGATAGCACCCATGAAAGCAGCTGGTCATGTGAATAAGTAAACTAGTGCCTTAAATTAATCTTCCACTTAAATTTTATTCAAGAAAAGTGTCTTTGACTGTCAGGGCTATGGGGAGTGCTGAGTTTTTTTACAACCATTTAACCAAACAGCATTAAAAGAGCATCCCAAACAAAAGAATAGGAAGGAGGAGAGGAAACTTCACTTCAGTTTAGACTTGGCGAGTGCGGCACGCTGTGCCAGCCTGGCAGAGAGGAGGGAAGCGACAGCTGTGCAGGAAGGGGCAGGAGCCACCCACGGGAGAGGTGGCCATCTGAGCCTTGTCCCCCTCGCCCGGGCCCAGCGTTAGACCACGAAGCGTCACGGGGCTCGGCATACACCACGGCTCCCACGCTGGCTCACATCCTTAGGAAACCTCTGCTCACCTCAGTGGTGGGAATCAGTTCTTGGTCTGCCCTTCAAAACTTCAGCTCTGCTTTTGGGTTTCCTGCCTTCCTTTGGTGTACACTGCAGACGTAATATTTAAATTCAATTTATTGTATCTTCTCCAGTTTGAAATATGAAGGGGAGGGGAGGCGGGAGGAGAGAGGAAACCATATGTCAAGAAGACTGAATCAAAGTGAAAGTGTTGTGTGTGCACGCATCGGAGGAGGCTAAGTTTGGCCTGATGTTTTCTATTTTGACTATTGGAAAATTTTGGTGAGATGTGGGCTTGGTGTGACATCTGTTTAGCTTTGGGGAGCGTGTACGTGTCCGTGTGTGTGTGCGCGTGTGTGTGGCAGGGACTGATGTCTTTCTTTGTACAAAGCTGCACAGTATCATATGGTGATATAAAACATGAACACCCACTTAGAAAATTCATGCAGAGTCTGCTGGGGTATTTCATCTCTCTTTATTCTGGTGGGTTTAACTTATGGGGCACATGCACAAAAAGTCTTTTTCATGGTCAGTATAGTGTCTAGGAAAGCTCTACACCAGAGATATCTTGTGAACCAATGGTCCAAAACGGTGGGGGTTTTTTAAAGCTCCTTTATGGTGAATCCATCCTAACACATTCATCCAGGCTCTGAATAAATATTACAATAAGCATCAAAAGATGGTGCTCCAGCTAATAGCAGATAGCAGACTATCCCAGTCTGCGACTTACCCTAAAAGCTGTGATATGCATGATTGGCAGAGGCACTGCCACCTTACAGCTCCCCGTTTGAGTCACCCCTGGAAATCAGGCCACCGATTTTCTCTTCTCCTGATGAGAAATGAGACAACCACCCAAGGGGTTTGTTGTTGCATTTTTTTTCTACTTTCTCCATATTAACAGTCCCAATATTTGTTTATAAAATAAGGGGGTGGGGGGCTAACAAACCCATTTAAACAGAATTTAGAGAATGTTGTGTACAGCTCGGCTGAAAACAGAGCCCGATACTTCAAGGGTAATCAAGTGCCTGCAAACCAGCTTTTCCACCACTGCTGGCAATAATTAGCCATTCAGACTGCACTAAAAGCTGCCTGAAGGCGGAGAGACATCGCTAGTTTGGGGAGTTGCTTTAAAAAAAAAAAATCCATCAATATTTCTTTGCTGCTGTTTTGCTTTAATTTCATTCCATTTTCTGTGGCATCTCTGTACAACCTGGAAATTTGTGGTGCCCAAAGAGCAACACTCGGTGTTTGTTGGTTTTTCAAGCACTAAAGCATTTGACATTAGCGTAGTTTCTATTTTTGTGTAAAATCCCAAACATCTGTTCCACAGGAGATGGGTTTGCTACCAAGCACTACTGTTAGATTTCTCGCCAACAAGTTTCATTGCTTCATGTGGTTTGTGTTTTGTTCTTTAAACAGTTAATTATGTTTTATTCTTTCTTCCATAAAAGCTAAATTTAGCCAAGATCTTCTCTAATCTGAAACATTTTATGGAAATGACAGTGTTGTTAAAAAAAGCATTCTGGGTAGAGATTACAAATGTATAAAATAAGTGAGCACAGTGTCCTTTACATCATATCTCTGCTCACTACTCCATCTTTGATGATGGGCAAAGGCTGTTATAAATGGAGATCAAGTAGCCTACCACACATACACATGTGTATACTGGTACGCTCTCGCACACCAATGGACACACATGCACATACGCAGAGTGTGTGTCCATATAAACATATGCTGCTGTCAGCAACCGGTCCCTGATTCACCGGGCTCAAAGAGGGGGATCACAACGCAGCTGATGGGATTTCTAAGAAACTTTTGTGGTCTTAGAAGAGCAGGGCTGGAAGGGACCTCAAGAGGTCACTCCATCCATTCCCTGTCCCTAGGAAGATCAGCTTCCTCTGTATTATTGCTGAGGAGTGGTTTTATAACTAGCCTATGGAGACATCCCGTAAGGAGATTGCACAGCCGATCTCTGCTGTAGTGAGGGTTTGCTGCTGCCTTGCAGCACACTTTGTGTGCACCCTGGGGTGCATCCCGGTAGCTGCTGGGCACGGAGCGGTGCTAGCGGGATGGGAGACACCAGTCTGAGTGGGAAGAGTGGTCCTGAGCTTATACAGCACATCTCTGATGCCAGAGGATCACCTCAGGGAGGGAGGAGTTTTGCTATTCATTCAAGTGGCGTCAGGATTTTAGTCAAAACATATACGTTTACCACAGGGACATGAAATACAGGGACAAACTCATAAAATATTGCCAAGAACCCTGGCAGTCTTACTTATCTGCACCTCAGCTTTTGTCAAACCGGAAGATAAAGTCTGTTTAGAAGAAACTGCTGAGAAATCAGTCTGTAGTGAGTGTGCTTAAAAAAGGTCACCAGCTTTTCCAAACATTCAGCATCTCTATCTTAAGCTGACTCCTACGTTTTTTATATGTTTTCATTTTTCCCTCTAAGTAGGGATACAATTTAATGCCCCCATCATCTCTAGGATGATGAAACAGACAGCAACCACTTTTGGCAAATGAAATGTGGGTCCCTGCACTTCAGGCCCATCAAGTTGCTGGTTCTTCCTCCTTACGGTCCCTGTGATTGAACTGGTGCCTTGTTGGTCAGACCACAGAGCGCTAGGTTCTAGCAGCAGAAACTGAAGTGCTCTCACTACAAATCTTCAAGTACTTTTCATACCAACCTCCAGCAAAACGTAAATGGGGAGTATTCTTATGGAAAACTGTGGGAAGCTCACGGCTGTGTATAGCCTGAAAACCCTGCGCGGAGGAGGAGCTGTGCTCAGCCAGCGTACATCCTCCTGCTGCCATCCCACGCATAATGGCAGGGTGACTGTATGTGGCTGCCCAATTTGGTAGCCATAGATTTCTGGACTGCTCTGCCTCACATGGAGCACGGGGTGCTTCCCCATGAGGGAAAACAAACTATGTCCCTGCTAGATTTGCATGGCAGAGCGGTGGCTGTTACCTGCTGCTGCTGCTCCACAGGGCGCCCCACCGCCTCCGAGCAGGGAAGGAGCTCAGAAAATTTGTGTGGCATTTGCATGGACCAGCAGAGAAAGGCACACGTCTCGGACACTGAGCCCAATGAACATGGCCTGACCTTGTTTTCTGGAGAAACCAAAATCCCTATAGTGGTCACAGCAACAGGAAAATGCGGGACGTGAAGAGCGGGCAGGGTTGTGCTGAATCTTGGCACGGTGTTTTCCCACCCGTGCTGGATTTTGCACAAATGTTCCCAGCAAGCTGTTGAGGAGAGGTAGAGGAAAGCTCATCAAAATGGCAGCTAATGCTTTGTCTTCCTCCTGTGACTTGTGGTGGGATCTAGCCGTGCTGGAGAACCCCTTGAGAGGTGGCTCAGAGGTGACCCAACTCAGGGGCAGGACTGCCGCTGATGGCCCTGCACACAGCCCCCAGCAGGCAGCCCATGCAGACAGTGGCACCATGCCCAAACATGGGGGACCTTGTAGTCATTCAGGAGAGTTTGGGGAGGCTACAGCCCAGGAGGTGCATTTCTGGGGCCTGTGAAACTCCGTAAAGCTCAGTGCTGCCACCGGTTCACTGGTTTGTGGGGGTTTTTTGACTTTTACATTTCACTGATTCTTCAGGGATTCAGCAGCTTTAACCATCTGCCTTCAGCTCTGTGGCCTTCAACCATCACTTAGACTTTGCTGCAAGGCTCCAAGATTTCAGGCGCAAGGCCTTTTACTGCAGGGGAGTCATCTTCAGTCTCCCTTAGCGGGAAGTCTTTAAACATCTAGCGATACTAATTGTTCTGTGTGGAGCACCACCTGCGCTGCAGAGTGCCCGCTGCCTAATGAGGACCTCCCACCAAAATGCGCACCAGCTTCTACACTAGACACACTGCCTGTGCCTAGCGCAGCAGGGAAAGGAGAGGGGCTAGAGGCAGGGAAATATTTTTTTCTGATCTGTATATAGCTTTTTTAACACTTTGTCGCTCTGAGTGGTTATACCTGTGTAGCAGGTACCAAACAGTGGCAATGTCTGGAGGCAGAATTCGGGTCCACAGTGCACTTGACACCAGAGTCCATCCTCCTGCGTGCTTGTGTGCGACTGCCCTTGCAGCAGGCAGCATTATAGCCTCTATACCGCCTGGTTCCCTTGCTTGGAAAGAGGTATCAGTGCAATTCTGGGCGACTGTGGATATCGTAGTGTGTTTCATGGTTATGGAGGTAGTTAAGCAATTTGAAATATGCATCTTTCATATCCAGGGATTAGGATTTCCCTGCACCCTTTCTGCATTTGTGCAATACATCTTTATGTCCAGGTTACACCTTATACTGGGGAAATGAAAATGGGCAGAAATGCTATGGAAATACACATCAGCACCCTGTGTTTTCTCCAGCACTACAATATTCCTCTGTGCTCCTCTCTTCATTACTTTGCATGTGTTTACAGACTTCCAGCCTCTGTCTTCCTGGGAATTGTGTGACACGTCCTTCTGAATTTTCTGTTCAGCGCTATCAAGCTTTAGCCTCAGTAATACCTGTCACTTCCTGGATGTAATTTTGTTTTGGCTATAAAATAGACCACCCACTTGGAGAAGGAAATATTGTTATCTCCATGCTAATTGTTAAATGATTTTTTTCAGTACTCGGGCTCCACTGGAAAGGAGCCAGATGTGTGGTGGGATACAAACCACTAAGAACTGAACAAAGACCACCAAATACACTCTTCTACAGGCAACTCACCAGCAACATACAAAAACACAAAGCAGGCTGCCTTTCCTGCAACGTGAAACTGCTGCTGGAATTCAGCAACACGATTTGGACAATTCTGCACTGGGTTCCTCACCTTTCGCTCAGTGCTAAGGCACCTATCACTACCTTGCTCTTATACAGCAGATTTCCTTGTAAACTTGGCATTAATCGATCCTTCCGATGTGCTCTAAACTTTTATTGACCATCTCTTCACATCGCCTTTTACTGCCAGGCTCTGCCTTGCTTTTATCTGCCATCACAACTGTGCTAGTCGTTGGCTTTCTGCGTTGCCGATAAGCTCACCATTGTTTTAAACCCCTGTCCCGGCGCCTGGCTCTGCAAATCCCCTTTTACACAGAGAGGTCAGCATCGTCTTGAGGCTTTGCAGAAGGGAGCCCAGGTGCTCAGCATGGCTGAGAAAAGGGTTCCCGGGGGAACCTTCCCGGCACGGGCAGGGGTCATGGCTGCGGGAGCCGGAGCCTCACCTTCCCATCAACAGCCGCTGTGTGCTGCCACCTCGCATCCCGGTTTTCTTCTCACCATTGCTGGCAAACGAACCCACTGACTGTGTCGATCTTTCTTCACCAAGCCTGCAGTGCTGAGATGTTACTTTTATAGCATATATATGTCCTCCCATAATTTTCTACTTCCCACCCTTTGGATGAAAGGAAAGCGGTAATCGGACCTCAAGGGAAATGGCAGCATAAGCAAAGGGATGCTATTATTTGCTGCACTCACCTGACATAACTTAGGGCAAATTATGACAGTGGTTTGCACCACCTAACGCCAGGAACCATTTTAACACAATTCTGACAGCAGTCAAGGTGTTTAGGGCACAGCTGGGCGAAAAGATCTTCCTCCCCACATACATGTATAGGCACGCAGTTTCCACTGAAACAAAATTCCCAGTGAAATATTTCATAAAACAAAAATAAATATAAAATGCCACTCATACTTGTGTACTGTGTTTAACCTTAAACCACAGAAAATACCATCATGGACTTAATCTCAAAATATTTCAAACCAGAAAGGGTTCTTTTCCCTTGAGAAATAAGGAAACACAATGCCAACTATTAAAACAAAATTTCAGACTATTTTCAAAATATTCTCAAGGAAAATTGTCTGAAGCAGGTTCTTTTTGTCATCAAAAGACTGAACTTGAAAAATCAGCATGTGAAAAAAAAACCACAGCACTGAAAAATTAACGTCTGACTCCAGTATGGATCGTCATTCCCACTGTATCCACTAAATGTTAGTAACTTCAGACTGTTAATGACTCATAAAATGGAAGATCACCAAGAAGATGACAAATAATAAGTTTTTTTAAAAGAAGTCATGTATGAAACTGGAGTCATTCAAATATGAATGTGTCGACTCCAGAATGCTGTCTGTTACCTTAAATCTGACATCGTTCAGCCAATTTCCAATGTGTCTGTAATCTCTTCACCCTCCGCTTTGCAGCATAATATGTTCCAAAATCTATGAAGGACAGAATTCTGCTTTTCCTTCTTGCCGCTCCAGGCTCCAAAGGCTGATGCAGGGGGTTATCACCCCAGGTCTCTGGCAGACAATATATTTCATTTTCCCACTCTGGGCAAGTGATTTGTGAGTAGGGAGAGGGCAGCAGTCACATAAAGGCCAAAGGTGTTATGCTCTTCTCACAAGCCTACGATCACTTTTAGAAAGAAATACGCCTTTTTTTTTTTTTCTCCAATAAAAAGTGACATAGCAGAAAAGCACCCAGGCCTGTGCTACCTACGCTGGTCTGGAGTAATAGCGTTTCTGTGTGTCCTTCTGTGAGTTTAGGGGTTGAAATAATAAACTGAGGTAAAGGCTTGAAGGATGCTCAGTTTTCGTACTGATTTTGGTTAGGCTGGTGAGAAAGCCCTTCAGTTTATGCTCTCTCTTCCACATCTACATTTATGATTTAAGAGGAGAGAAGAAATTGACACTTGCAAAGGGTGAGACCAGTGGTGTCCAACATTCCTGTTCTGGCTGACATGAATGGTGAGAGAGACACACAAAAGCAGGTATTTCAGAAAAGTGAATTGCTGCTAGATACGATGACTGTAGCTGTTCTGCCAGTGCTAGCTGTGTAAAAAAAAATAATAATTGTAGAAAACCTCAGAAAATACTCTATGTTGAGTTGACTCAAAGCAAATAATTAAAAATTTTGTCAAACTCCTTTAAAAATTAATCGAGAACCAAGAAAAACCTCTAAGAGAAGTGGCTTCAGCTGCCAAGGCTTTTAGAACAATTTCAAAATAAAATTAAATGCAAAGTATTATTTCCAATAAAAATATTTGATTAAAAATTTAATTCTGAAAACAGTTGTAAAGTATTTCAGTTTTTTATTTTTCACTGCTCCTTGAGCAAAATAAGTTAAAAAATAGGCATAAGTTCATGAAATGTCATTTTAGCCTAAATCTACATTACTTCGCTGGGAAAAAAAAAAAAAGATTTTGGCCATAGCATTTTATCCAGCTCTATAAAGCAAGATTTCTTTAGTCTGTTTTCTTTTACTCATCCATCCACCCTACAATTTGTTGCCTGCTTTTCCTACTCTTTCTTCCCCATAAGTATTACTGTGGGCTATATAATACGGCGTAATCAATGGCGCACGAGCAGTGCTGATAAGTGAGAGGAGGAATCCCATTTACCGATGGATCATATATCTGACACTACCATCCAAGTGGCTGCTTTCACGTCTTTTCAATTGTTGTGTCAGAAAATCAATCCATGACTTCAGCAAAATCTTGACACTTTCTTCCATCTACAGAGGGGACCGTTAATAATTCATGACCTCTCTTCTTTTTCAAAACTCATTTATTCTGAAGCTAAACACCTCACAAAATGCTCATTGCTGAATCTGCCGCCGTTCTTTTATTGCTCTTCTTCTGAAGTTAAAATAAGTCATAACAGGGCTGCAGGTATTTTTTGCGGCCAAATCTCAGGAGAGGATTGGTGATAAATAATTCTGAGGGTGGAGATTGTTTCGCAGTGTGGGACTGTTCTGTGCCATGTACGCAGAGTCAAGTCGGCTAATATTGTAATTGCATAAACAGGATGGTCTTGGTGAAGTTAATTTCCTGTAGTGGCTTCTAGATTTTGTGACAAGGCTGAGTCTGTATAAGAAATGTTCTCATATTCTTGACACATGAAAGATAAAAATGGTAGGCTTTCTTGAGGTAAATATGGAAATAAATAGCTGAAGAAAGTTTTGTGCAACAGAAAGCTTCTTGGTTTCCCCCCGTTTTTACATCTGATACAATAAAAGTACTTCTGCCCACAAACACTTCAACATGAAATATCCATAAAATATCTATTAAAAGAACACTTTTAGAGGAGAATTGGTCTGCTCCTCTACTTACGTTTCTGTGGTGTTTCGTAGCAAGGGAAGGAAGGAGAAAAAAGACTCTTTGAGAACAGAAGCAAAGCAGTGTTCAACATGTGAAGTATTCTGGAACACATAAAAGTTAGGGATTTGACCTTCTAAGTTATCCATGATGGGATTACCTATATCAAAGCAGAGATCACAAGCAAGTAAGCTCATAACCTCTATAATGAATGAAAATATTTCCAGTAGTGTCCCCCACGCACTATCTCTGCAGGTCAGAGTTTTCAAGACTAAGTAATTAAACAGTAGATTTCTGAATTTGTGATTGTGGAGCATAATAAATGCTCATAAGTTCCTCAGATAATTTCATTAAAGCCAGAAAAAGCTGGTCTTCTTTTATTTAGTTCTCTAACAGAGTATGGCTGGTTTGAACATTTTGACCACAGTAATTTATTTAACCTGCTGTTGCCACCCAGCCCTGGAGTTTATTAGAACTGGTGACTTACTGCAAAGATAAAGAGCTGTATAAACCACCGATAATCTCCAGAAACGGGTTCTGTCTTTTTGTCTTCCTGCTTCAGACTCATCCGTGTATATGTCTGTAGTGCTGCTGGGTTTCAAATGGGATAGGCAACTTAGTATGGAGAAAGGAGATGCTCCAGCAATCCCTCCCAGTTCGGCTATATATACACACATAAAGCCCTTCTGCAGAATCCCTTCTTTCTGCAGTCCAACATGTGCTATTGTCTCCAGCTGACAGAAATTGTGTTTTCATACCTACCGGATGTTCTAAATTTAAATACTATCAGTCTACTGTAAATAACAATGAAATACTTTACCCTGACAGCATTGGAGGCAGCATATGGATTCAAGTTTTAGACAACACTACATGTAAAATGCCTTTCCTTTTATAGCAGAATATATTTAGAGTCTTTTAAGCTCAGCTTCTGAACCGAGTATGATGCATCTAGTCATCCAGCCCAATCAACAGCAGAATCACAACTTCATGTCAGTGCAATACATTGTTAACTGATATGTCAGAAAATCAATTAATTACTTTTAAGTAGCAGTTAAGAGTATCCACACAATACTGCCATGTGAATTATTAAAGAAAGCAAGGTTGAGTTTTCTCCGCAATTGAAACCGTGTCTTAGAAGAAAGTGCAAAATGCTGCTTCTGCCCTGAAGCCTAATCAACATTATTGGGCAGGCAACAGGAACCAAAAGAGTGGTGGAGGGTACAAAAAGGGAAGGATGCTGCCTCCCAGAGCAAAGGCACCAGCAATCTGTAATGGTTACAGCTGTTAAGAAGCCTGAACGATAAACCCTTCCTTCTTTGGAGGTACGACAACCTGCAAATGGGAATAATGGCAGACATGGCTCTGAGAGACTAGCGAGCAGAGCAGCATGAGAAGTGCAGAAAGGATCTTTTGTATCCTTCCATAGCTTCAGCAAGGGACCTGCTCAGACTTTGTGCACCCCCTGTCACTGTCTGTTACAGATTTTCGCCTGGGACTCTCCCCTGGCATGCTAAAGGGAAACACAGCGTTAGTGGGACATCATCATCATAAGGCTTTCTGCTTTCTTCATGCCTTCGTCTGTTGGAGATGCTACATGAGTGACTAAATCAGTGAAGGTGGAGAGGTGACGGTGAGGTGGGATTTGGCTCAGGCTTCTGATTTTCTTTCTTCTTGTGGTAGGAAAGATTCACAGAGTAGGGTATGGATGGCTCAAGTAGGTCTTGTTAAAGTGAGCAAGGTTATCCCATCAGTGCCACCACCAGTGAGGCTCAGCCGGCTGTGTCATGGTCCCTGCTCTGCAGGGTGGGAGCATGCCCTGGGTAATGGAAAGTTGACAGTGTTTGTTGTGGCATTCTTTTCACTTCTGGAGAGAGCGTGATGCTCTTGGTTCAGCTTGGCCACAAGCGAAAGTGTCCCATAGAAGATGGGAAAGACAGCCCTCACTCTTCTCCCTCCCACCCTTCTCCCTTTTCCTTTTGCCAGGAGCTGTGGGAGGGATTGGAATGGGGGCAAAGAGCAACCCCATGCTTGGCCCAGGTTTTCTGGGGTTTGTCCTCTCCTTCTCCATAGCCAGGGAGCTCCCGTTGGGTGGCATGCTGGAGGGGAGGACACAGCAACGTGTCTGTAGCACTGGGGCGCTACCACTACCCAAATACCTCAGCACATGGTGGGTTCAGGCTCCATGTCATTGAAGCAGTTATAGAGCAGACACCATGGTTTGCTTCCTGGGGGTTTTGGTCCTACCTTTAAATTACTCACCAAATCTCCAACAGCGCTTGATGTCTGAAAGATTGCCAAATGGAGATCGGGGAAAGATTTTGCTCCAAAAGCTAATGAATCAAGGTGTATCTGTGGTGCCTGTTTTTCCTTGACTGTGCGGCCTGTAGGAATTCTGGCTTTGGGGCGTCCAGGTACAGATGTCCCAGGTTCAGTGCTTTCCAGGCAGCTGCTTGGCACTGGACAAGTCTATTAAATGGCTCCAATTCATGATCCATACTTGTCAGGGCTCTGCCTCTCTGGCTCCCCAGATCACATCTGTCCTTCTGGCTAAGATGAGAAATGGCAGGTAATTTTACATAAGAACCCTTTTTTTTTTTTTTTGTCGGAAAATGTCAGTTCATCAAAACTAAAGCTTTTCACAAAAACATCTGTACTGGTGTTGACTGGAAAACATCCTTCAGATTTTGGGGTGGGGTGTTGAGTCAAACTAGAGACTGCTTCTGCAACCCTGCATGGATGTGGGAGGCCATAATCCTGTCCCTGCTCCAGTTGTACTCAGCTATTCCTGAAGACAGGACCCGCTCCAACAGGAGAAGTTGGGAGAGCCAGCTACTTGGTGGCTAGCACTGTGCAACCTTCACCTCCTGGGTATGGCTCATCCTCGCCACCCAGGTGAGCCCCCTGCCTGTTGGGAAGGTTTGAAACCCCACACAGGAGCAAAACTTTCTGAAGTATCACACTGAGTCAGGACATGAGCTCTCAGCTCGCCCTGCATCAGGTCTCTTGGCAAACCTCAAGCAAATAAGAGGTGCAAGGTCTTCAAGATGGTGACAGACATGTTGGTGGCTTGTTGAAATCTGCATGGGAACAGCTCTGCCAGGCTTCTAGGTGTGGTTTCATCTGGCATTTTAGCATTTTAGCTCTACTGTGGCACATAGGCCCAATGTTGTTTCCAGTCCTGTATTTTGAACCATGTTTGTCTACACCAGTCTGAGTCCATGGGCTAGCTTCTGTGCTGGTACAAGGCCAGGGAAAGGAGAGAAGCTGAGCTGATGGAAAATGTGTTGGTTCTTCGGTGATTCTGGCTGAGTCTAGCTGTGAAAATATCACGTAATGAACTTAAGTTTTGTCTAAAGCACAGTGGTGGGTGGCTCAGGGTGGGGGAGGTAATGGGCACTCACCTCTTCCCTGTGACCGTGTAATTACAGCCTAGGGTAGCTCTCAGCAGAGTAGAGAGAGCTGAAAACTGCTCATCAGTGCACATACAGCTGCTGCAGATGTAGCAGGGCAGAGACCTGGCACTCGGCGTGGATGGAGAGTTGGCATTTGGCTATGGCACGGGCTAGCTGGGTTGGCATCGTTGCTTGGCCAGGTCATTGCAAAGCTCCCTCTCCTGGCCAGCACCAACCTGAGTCCTCTTGCTTCCCCAAGCCTGCAAACCTGCAGCAGAGCTCAGCACGGGGATGGCCACACAACGCAGAAAAACACCAAGCGCTGCGTAGAGTGTGTGCTGCCTCCGAGGCTGCTGCCGCCGCGTGATGCAGGGGTAGATTCTGGAAGGGAGAGACAGCTGCCCGATGGCTGTGCCCCCCGAGCAGCAAGTCAGCACACGTATTCCCAGGTTGCAAGGCTTCGTCTTTTTCTAAAAGTAGCCATTTGACAACTCTTTGACTTTATTTAAAGGGGACAGTGATGGAATGGCAGCTTGTGTCAAGAAAAAAAAAAAAGGATAAACACACTTTTGATTGCTTTCAAATGTCTATTAGGCAGCTCCAAAACAAATGAAATTTTAGCTGTTGTTCCAAATGTCTCACTGAGTTTGGTCTCACTGGAGAACACGTCCAGCTTCAGCATGGCGAAAGTGCACATAAATATTATCCCCATCCAAAAAAGCCCTGGCATTTGAATTTTCTCAGTAGCCGTGTGTATTTTTCAGTGAAATCCACCCTCATCCACAAGTTTGGCAACCCCCTTAGAGATGCAGGCAAATGCCTGTGACATCCCGCTTCCAGAAAAACAACCTGCTTCAGAAGGGGGTTGCTAAACGCTCTGCAAAGAGGATGTAGTGCTTCAAAGCTAGTTAAAGATGGTGTTGCGTGTCGAAAACAGGACGTGTGCTCCATCCTGTTTCATTCTTACTTGCCTCTTTGGGTTTTTTTGGTCTGCATTATGCTTATTTAAAATACGTCAGTCATTTAGCTCAGTTCAGAGAACCCTAAAAATACTTCTGTTCATAAAGTGAAACTCTCTGTGCTTTATTGGGCAATCTCTCTGCACAGTCTTAAAAACAAGATTGTCAGAGGCTGGATTTTAAGACTGGAAGGGAACATCAGATTCCGTTCTTTTCCTTGTGTGTTATTTTGTATAGCACAGGCCACAGAAGCCCATCGTTTCTATAAGGAGCCCAGACCCTTGTGTTTGAGAAACATAAGTTCGTTAAAGGATTGCAGGGTACATAAAGGGATGTACGTGGGAACCCAACCATTTCACAGGGTTCCTGTCTTGCACGATCAGTGCAGGAAAGGTTTGGACAGGTGTCCTGCCGTATGGGTAGGGGTGTTAAGAGCAATATATGAGACAAAATGCTGCATAACTTCAGGAAACCCTGCTGCTGTTAACAGGGCTATTTTTACAGTTTTGGAAAGCTGTACGGCTGACGCCCCTTCAGTCTGAAAACAGAAGCCATTAATCCACTTTCACTTTTCATATTACCTGCTAATGGGACGCCATCAAATGGCACAGTATTCCTAGCTACTTCCATTTTATTTCAGACGGATGTTCACTTTTGCTTTACAAAACAGATGACAAAGCTCCCCAAGGACTAATCTTAAAATTTGTGCAATGCTCCAGATTACTGAGTTTAAAAAGTTACCACAATCCTGAACACCAATAGCTTCACTGAAAGTCCATGAGAGTTGCAAGTCTTTAGCACCTCCAGAAAAACAGATTTCCATTTTTTAAGCTAATACCTTGCCAAAATGTATGTATGTCTTCCTTAAATAAGCATTGAGTCAGAACCTCCTGCTGGAGCAATGCTTGCAGTACATATGTACAAATTAAGAATACTTCTTTTCTTGGCTCTCATAACCTCCTCTCTGCCCCCTACCACCTCCAANTGCCAAAATGTATGTATGTCTTCCTTAAATAAGCATTGAGTCAGGACCTCCTGCTGGAGCAATGCTTGCAGTATATATGTACAAATTAAGAATACTTCTTTTCTTGGCTCGCATAACCTCCTCTCTGCCCCCTACCACCTCCAGCCTAACACTGTAGCATACAGCTGAAAAGTGACCAGTGGGACAGTGAGTGCAGTAGATGCAGTAAAAAATTAGCTGGTGTTTCCCTTGCGCGTTCATTTGACCATCTTTTTACCATTGAACACACACCACTCTGAATAAAAAGCATTCATCTGAAAGGACTGATAGCTTTTTTTCCTAGAATCCCCAAATAGCCAAACTAAAATAAGTGGTAAAGAAAATCTTTTACAATCTTTTCAGTTCTCTGTCAACTAAGGTACTATATTAGGGAAGAAAAGTATGAAACCCAAACCCAACCTGGGTCTGCAGTTCAGTTTTCCCTGGAGATCCATTCTCTCTGCTGTCAACATACATGTATCTTGCATAGCCCCAGCAGTCCTTATCTTTATGTAAATGTCCACCAGGTGCTCACACTCTGATAGATGGGCAACAAGCAATAGGAAGAGGAAGGTGAAAACTGATAATAATAAAAAAAAAAAACATTAGAGTGCTGAGGACTAAAGGTCTGTACATTTCAAAAGCTCAAAGCTAACACTATATGGAAGGATGGAAAGAAGGAACCTTTTCTGTAGAGTTAGCATCTGAAGATAGCAGCTAGCGGGGGGTGCTTTATCTGCCCTGTAACAGAGGGGCTATTGCATCTCTGCCGAACCACTGCCGGCAAAGCCCAGGAAACATCTTGCTGTGCAGTTGATGAAACATTTGCCTGAGGTCTCTCACAGTCCTCCTGTGGCAGTTGAATAATGTCATAACCCAGGATTGTGTAAGAGTTGCTAGAGCGGTGGAGATTCTGCTGTTTCATTTCATGTCACTGGGCTTTCTGTGGGTTTTCTTTTTTTTCCTCTTTCCGTTCTTTTCCTTGGGAAAAGTATGTTTCTTGTGTGGGTCTCTCCTTTACTCAGGCAGTGTTAAGACAAAGTTCAAAAGAAAGGAGAACAACCCAGAAGTAAATTTTATTTCATTGTCCCTTTCATACCAACTGTGGTGCAAGAGTTCCTGTGATTCCATGGGAACTGGAACCTGTTCTTGCGGACTGACGGCTTCAGCTATTCCTGGAATAGCTTAAGCACACACACAATTTTCCTCATAGGCAACGTTGCATGTGTTGAAGCGTTTGTGGGGCCCACAGATTTGTGGCCATATGCTGACAAGTGAGATTTTAGCATTTTTATAGAATGTAATATTTAAAATGCTAACAGTGGTCTCTACTTGAAATGTGAAATTTGGCCAGCAGCAAATCCCTAGTAAATCTCACAGCCTTTTGTTTCCACATACATTCCCTGATTTCATTAGAAACATCCTATCCTGGAATCTGGAGAACACAAACCAAAGAAACAAACAAAAACCCCATATCAGCTATGCATTTGGCAACATTTCTTTTTGTCTACCCAGATACAACTGCTCCCACTTGATTTTGTTTCTCCTTATCACTGTCTATGAGCATGTCTTCATTTTCTAGGAGGAGAAATGAATTACAAAAGATGAGGTGAAAAAGTACAGGGAATACATTTGGTATCCTAGCCAACACTCCTCTCCTTAAATTTAAAAAATAAAAGAGAGGGAGGGGATCACCATGTGGGTGACTACGTGTGCAGGGTTTTACACTGCTGTTTACAAGAGATGCTCTGTAAATCTCCGTTGCGAGCTGCGTTCCGGTTGTCTTCCAACTGCCTTTTGCGCTCTTTCAGTGACTGCAGCATTTTGGCATGCTTTGCCAAACAGCTGGACTAAACTTTGGAGTCTGGTTTAACACTTTTGAAAATCTCTCCACCTGTCTATCCATCCTTTCATCCATTCATCCATATATCTATTCATCTAAGAATTCTGATGAAATTGCTGAATCTCACACCTGGTGACAAATGTGTCAGGTTCTTATATATATATATATAGCACTTGTACACTTGTACTTCTAGGAAGGATTATTCCCTCTTAAACACCAGAGAACTGAGATGTATATCATCACTTTGCCTACAGAAGACAGTTCAAGTTTTGCAGATACTGGCTCATATTTACGGATTTACATGGTGGTCGACTTCTGTTACCATTTCTCATACAAAATTCCCATCCCAGGCATGTCACCGGAATTATTCCCGTGTGCAGGGGGAGAGAGGTTGGGCTTAAACTGTCCTGTGTATCTACTGGGAAAAAAATCTCCTCTTCATAGTCAGAGGCATTCTCATGGTAGCACTGTCTGGTGTCAGGGACTATAAAATACTCCGAGCAGGGGAAGTCTGCAGAAAGAATCGTTACCCATATCTTTACTCTATTTACTGGTAGTAGACACTTGCACCTTTGAAACAGCGCATCAGCCGAAACAACAGGAACAATCTCAACCTGGTTTCTAACAGCAAAACTCTGAACTTAAATCTTCATCCATTTTCACTCTAATTGGGCAGAGAAAAATCATCTGAGAAGCTAAATGAAAATTACTAGCCTATAAATGCCTGAGGCAAAAAAANAAAAAAAAAAAAAAAAAAAAAAAGAGAGAGGGAGGGAGAGGAGAGAGAGAAAGATGGGAAGTCTCATGTGAGTTTGGTTAGTGGAAGGAAAAAAAAACACATACTAAGTATGGTTGCATGTCATTTTTCAATTTGCTCATGTTAAATAATGATCTCTAGGGCAGAGAAAGAGTGGAGTGAAAAGGAAGAGCTCTCCCCTCATCTTGTTTAGTTTCTGCTGGTCTTTTGCAGTGTCTGGCCACTGCCTGGCTATCACATAAACTTAAACATGAACCACGGGCAGTTTGGTATGTCTTCTTCTCTATCCTGGACCATGTACCTGATGAGGAAAAACAGACCAGCCACTGGCTTTTTTGGTAAAGACTTCTTTATCTTCTTTTTAAAAAGTTTTTCTTTGCATTGTTGTGAAATAGAAATCTTCATTGTAAAGTGATAGAAAGTATTGGGAGAAAAACCTCTGTAAAGTAATATAATTTCTGTTGGAGCAAAAATAAGGAAATGTCTCACTGTGTGCATGTGTGTGCATTAACTTCCACGAGACAGTTGAATACGTATGGGGACTTTCGCTTGTCTGTTAAGCGTGTCGCAAGCCTTTTTAACTGAATCAGTTTCTTCAGAGGAAATACTTCAAAATAGTTTTTATTTCAAATGCTTGGCATGGGGGTGGCACCGAAGGTGGAGGGAATTGTGCTGCTGAGCGTGTTGGTGGAAGGTGATGTCCATCCGAAGGCACTTAATGACTGATGGTTTGCAACTTTGCAATAGCAAAGTGACCACGGAGGACCAGGTAGTGCAAATGGTTGTCGTCAATTGATTTGCGTCCCAGGGTTATGATCACTAGTGACGCTCTTTTATACAAAATAAAGGGTGAGCCTATATGCTTGATGAGTATTTGTTCCCTAAAAAAATGACAGTGGGGTAAAAATTTTCCCATCAGAGCATCAAAGATAACTTTTTATCACAAGGATATTTTAGATAAAATAATAGGAAATTCAGCAAAACATTAATAAATTGTATAGTCCCTGCCGTGGTCCATTTTGGTGTGTATCTGTAGAGAATAAGACTGTCTTTTCCAGCATCATTGGTACCTCTTGCACAAACAGTGTGCCAGAGAGAAAGACATCATACTTTTTAAAAATATTTGGGACACTGCAAAATTTGTTTCTTTTCCATAAGCCTGAGGCTAGCTTTGTTCTTAGCGACTCTTTTTCTGCTAAATATGTACTGAACTAAACAGATTGATATCTGTGTGCAAAAGGGGTTTATTGCAAGGTTTTAATTATTTCTAGGGGTTTGATTTTAAAAGATCCAACGAAGACAAAAGAATGAAAGTTGGGAATGGCGAAAGGAAGATCTATTGCTTTTCATTCCCGGTCAAAGATTCCTTCACTTTTCCGCTCGCACCCCATGTTTTAGCAAGTCTATATGGCACCTTCCTCGGGCGGCTGCTGTTAACATTAACTGCAGCAAAGTTTCCATTTGCAGTTAGACGAGGGGACAAATTTTCTTCCGATTTATGGTCCATGAACCCCTCGAACTCTGAATTCCACTTGTCCTACATCAGTGCCGAACTGAGAGGATCACCATTTGTTTCTGGTGCAGAGCACTTGGGAAGATGGCATCGAATCATTTTGCAATATACCTAAGTGCTAGACAAAGCCTGACTTACCACCCCAGCGCTAAGAGGTGATGCACAGGCTGTGACTGCCGGAGGAGCAGCCGTGTGCCATGCCCCTGGGACAAGTCTGGCCTTTCCCTGGTTTGCTTCCGCAGAGCTTCACGCACTGTGCAAGCACTGAAAAAGCTTGCCACGCGGCTGGGTGATTTATCAGGCTTTCCAAAAGCAGGCAAAACAGTGAGACATTATTTTTCTGAAATGTCTGGTGTATTATGACCCATGCCTAGAATTAATCTTGGTGTTTGTGGGGTGCTTTCTGCTTTGTAAGGTACAGGGATTCTTGGTGGTTATCTTTTTCGTAGCATCTGAGAAATTAGCCTCTTAATTTCATGCTCACTTAAAAGCATGGAATAAGAAGCAATTTACAGAAGGGTCACAGGATCCCAGAAGGGTTGAAGTTGGAAGGGACCTCTGGAGGGGATCTGGCCCAGCCCCTATCCTCAAGAAGGGCCACCTAGAGCTGGTTGCCCAGGACAAATGTGAGTGTCAAGTTTGAAATATTTGTTGTATTTTGGATTTTGTTTTTAACAGATGCATGTAATTCTCTCTCTGCAAGACACCAAAGATACTGTAGATAAATAGAATGCTAAGTGGATGCCATGAGAGATGGTTTGTGTCATGCATAAACCAAATTGTTTAATATTGTCCTGTGTAGGTTTGATTTAGCGGTGATAATTCACACCTAAAAATCATGCAAGAATGCTTTGTGTTGGCTAAGAAAGGCTAAAACATATTGCTACATATGTCTGTTGCCTAACAAAGCTAAAACTAAGGCATTTACAGTCCCTAATTTCATAACTGTGCATTAAGTTAGAGGAAAAGCAGATTAAAATATCCTGTTGTCTTTTAAAATGAACTTGCCAATTTATAGACAGCACATTGTGCCACTGGGTATCATGTGCAACATCTGTAACTGGGAAGCAGTATATGAATATGATCTTAAGCTAATCTTGCTAAGCTTTGTTCACTCTACAGCAAATTTCCTTTTAAGAGAGTTGCGTATTGTAGTTGGTGTTCAGGGAGCCATTTATTATGACTTGCTGCCAAGAATATTTCATGCTTTTGAATATTCTATAAAGTTAGGGTATATTTCAGGGCAGATTTGTAGCGAGACTGAAGTTAAAGGTCTGGAATTACAGCTTTTCTTCCCACCTGCCCCAACACAAATCAGGGCCTTGCAGCTACAATTGAGTAAGCAGAGAACCAGGCTCATGGAGGACTTTGTAGCTTGGGGGACATGAGAGGCATCGGGTTTTGTTAAGCCCTGCTAGATCATCATCCTACTGCATGGCACTTCCAGGCCATGGGAGGACAGCTGTGAAGCGGTCCAAGCCCAGCATCACTGTCTGGGGACAAGGAGGCATCAGGGATGAAGAGCCAAGGGAC
This sequence comes from Himantopus leucocephalus, assembly GCA_003993805.1. Taxonomy (NCBI): domain Eukaryota; kingdom Metazoa; phylum Chordata; class Aves; order Charadriiformes; family Recurvirostridae; genus Himantopus; species Himantopus leucocephalus. The sequence continues at coordinate 129,524,057 of RSEF01000001.1, read as the reverse complement.
GGCAGGCTGCCTCGGCATCCCCACTCGGGATGTGTGGGGGGACCTGGCTCACCTCGGCTGCTCCCTCCCTCTCCCTGGACCACACTCTGTTCCCTCACTGCTGCACAGATCTCATCTCGGACAAATGGGAGTGGAGTCTTTGATATGAAGTTGCACCTCATTATGACCTGGGGGAGATCTGTGGTTGAGATCAAAGGCAGTAGATGACATACCTGGTAAATTAAAAATGCCTAAGAAAAAAAAAAAACGACACCCAAGAGCAGTAGTGATGATTTCCATTAAAACAAAGTAATGCTTTTGTAGCAATTATTTACACCTGTTTTAAGTCCCATTACTGGTGGTGAGGGATGCCAGACTGATAGCCCTGGAAATGCTGCCTCCCACCTCCGTGGGAGCAGCAGTCTGCTCCGGGACCGCTGGCAAGTCCAGCAGCAGGGCAGCCCCAGGAGCTCCAGCTTTGCCCCAGCCTGATGCTCGGGGCAGACCTGCTCCCTGGGTCGCGCAGTCGGCTGGGCCTGTCCAAGCGCCCTGCAGACCTCCCTCTGGGCACTTGCACGCTGGTTTCCTTCCAAGGGAAGGCAAAGCATGGGGAGGGAGGTGGTTCGTGCCCTGTCACACCCCTGTCACACCCGCCGTGCTTGCAGGTCACTCTGCTCAGGGGTGGCCTCTGACATCCCTTCTGGTTTAGTGGCTGCCAGAGGGAAGATCTCTACAATTGATGAACAGAGGCCATTCCACCGTGCCCAGCAGAGCCCAGGTACCCTGCACCAGCCATGCAAGAGATCAGTCCAGTCGCATCCTAGGACTTGCAGGGAGGGAGCCCCGTGACTTCTCCAGGAAGCTTCTCCCCGCTCCCCTGTCCTCACCAGCGGACAGGTGATCTTTTTTTTCCCCTACAAGTTGAGTGGTCATTTTGCCCTGTCCGCCAAACCCTGTGAACCTCCTGCGTCCCACAGAAGGTGCCCATGCAGAGTGAAGGCTTGGCATGGANGTCGCATCCTAGGACTTGCAGGGAGGGAGCCCCGTGACTTCTCCGGGAAGCCTCTCCCCGTTCCCCTGCCCTCACCAGTGAACAGGTGATCTTTTTTTTCCCCTACAAGTTCAGTGGTCATTTTGCCCTGTCCGCCAAACGCTGTGAACCTCCTGTGTTCCACAAAAGGTGCCCACGCAGAGTGAAGGCTTGGCATGGGNCCTACAAGTTGAGTGGTCATTTTGCCCTGTCCGCCAAACCCTGTGAACCTCCTGCGTCCCACAGAAGGTGCCCATGCAGAGTGAAGGCTTGGCATGGAACACTGGACATGGGCTGGGGTTTGCCCAGTGTGAACTGGTGTGGGCCCACTGGTCTGAGCAGAGGCGTATTGTCATACCTTACCCAAAGGCTATTTTTTAAAGTAGAAATTTACACTGGAGTTCAGTGAGGGTTTAGGCTATGGGGAGCTGAAGGAATTGTTGCAGCTTAAACTGAGACAGTGCAGAAAACAGGTAACTGTTCAGTCTCAGTGAGAGTGACACTGAGAGANAAGTAGAAATTTACACTGGAGTTCAGTGAGGGTTTAGGCTATGGAGAGCTGAAGGAATTGTTGCATCTTAAACTGAGACAGTGCAGAAAACAGATAACTGTTCAGTCTCAGTGAGAGTGACACTGAGAGAGAGAGTGACACCAAGAGTGACACTGAGACTAAAGAATTTGCTGGCTTTTCCAAAAATTAAAAATGAGCCCATCTGTAGTACTGCTGTGCTAGGGTATCCAGACCTGTTTTCCTTGAGGCATTGAGGGTAGGTCTGGTGTCACCAGAAGATCCTCAAATTGGCCTGTGAAAGGGCAAAATTTAAGATCTTAGAATAGCCTGTCTTGGACATGAATGTCTTAGAAAGTCCTTGTTTAAAAGGCTGACACAGACAGTTCCTGCAAACATTTGCATCAGTATAGGAGTCCCCTAAAATAATCAAATCATGGAAGTCCCCTAAAAGAATTAAATTGTAAAACAGTTTTATGGAGTTAAACTGTAATTGTAGTACCAAGAGAAAGTAACATTTAAAAAAAAAGATATAAAAAGGAATGAAACAGTTTGGAAAATATACTTGTCCTTAGACTAATAAAAATAAAATTCTGGGGAAAGTGACGTGCCATGAAGAGTATCACAAAGAATAGACCTGCTGAGTAATTTTGGGCACATTTTGAAAGGAGTGTAGAATTCAGCCTGCGGACTTACTACTTCCCTTGCTTGTGCCACTGTGGGATTAGTCATGTGAGATTTTAGGGCAATATATCTAGCTGCGCCTGTCATTTACAAACCCCAGGGCAACCCAGGGAAGACACACACGGAAAGATCCCAAGACAGTGTTTCTTCTGTTATACAGAGGCATCGCCGTCAGTTGGTCGGCACAGGTATTGCTTTGACAATGAGACAAGCTGAGCATCGGGTCCTTTCACTACAGGATCACTAAAAGCAAGTAACATTCAGCATCTACATACAGTCCTGAGCAGCTGATACTGAAGCATCATTAACACAGAGAGGTCTTACAAGACTGAATGTGTGCATCCGACGTAAAGCATGTCACGCGCGCGCACGCACACTTGTAGTAGCTTTTTCTGGTAAATTCTTGTTATTAAACCAAAAGAAGATTTATAACCTTACACAGAGATAAGACTAGTTCTAGTACATCCTGCGCTTTCTGAGGCTTTGTCCCATAAGCACATGCTCAGCCTAAAACTGCAAATGCACCTTACTGGCTGAAGTTCGGCAGAAGATTATATGTGTCTATGTGGCAACTGCTGATGCTACCTTAGAAGTAAGTGATTTTTCAGCTGGAGTTTTTATTATTAATCCCAACCAAATTTATCCAGATATTTTTCTCTTCATATTAGTGTCATTAAGGTCTATAACTAGACAGCTTGACAACATGTCTTCTTGAAACTTTTCCAATGGCTAGCCCACGCATCCCACAGCTGATGAGCTGGCCTGTACAGGAAGGCTGCTCCACACTGGGTACAGGTTGGCTGGCATGGGGCTGACACCGGCGTACCCAGGCTCAGACCTGCTAAGCACAGGCAGAGTCAGGCGCAGGTGGGATGTTAAGTGGAGAAGAAACAATTTAGGAGATTAACTTGTGGCTTCGTCTGTGGCTGTGAGAATGCATTAGTGGTACGGAGCGTGGTTAAGAGCGCCTTCGCGTCTCAGTCGGGCTTTTCTTCCTCCATCCCCAGTTCAATTAAGGGATGTTACAGTGAAAGTCCCAAGCATAATCCCCCTAAATGCTCAGAAGCAGAACCCTTTTCTGCATGAAGTCATCGCTGCGTGCATGAAGTCATTACTGCATGTATGAAGATATTGTTGTGCTGAGGAGGGTTAAATATAAAGCATTCCAGCCATTGAAGGGCAGACTGATGCGGAACAGGTTCAGCTGGGGGCACTTGTAGGGCCTTGTGCGGCTGTGACCAGCCCCATCGTCTAAGACAGACTTTGGAAGAAGCCTCGTTTAAAGCGAGGAAGAGCTTCTAGCCAAATCGCTGTTTGTGCCTCCTACAGAAATGAGGTATCTGGGATTTACTAGTCCTAATCACACTGAGATTCACGCTGGGAGAAGTTTCACGTTAGCTATGGGTAAGGGGACTCTGTGTCAGGACAGCAGTGCCTGTCCCACAGACAACCCCTTTCTAACCACAGCAGCTCTTGCGAGGTTCACACGACAAGAGTACTGCCTGCCTCTCCCAGGGGGCTGCAAAAATACTAAAGGAAACTGATTCTGTTTCACACCACATGCTATATTCCAAGTAGCAAATTGGATTCGAGACTGAAAGCCAGTTTCTGTCTCGTCCAGTCAAATTAAACCTGAAGCTTGACCTGCAATAGCCTCTCCCTGCGTCCCCTCTGCAACCTCCCTGGGAAAGAGACCCCAGTCATTCCCTTGCTGCCACTTTGTTGGGCAGCTACTGGAAATGCTCTGCAGACTCGCCGCATGGAGGACTCCCACATGGGCGATGAATGAGCTACCAGCATTTACCCCATCACCCTCGAATGGGTCATGGAACAAGGGGAAATGGAGAGAGAGAAATAAAACCCATCCTGAGCCTTTAAAACAGGAGATGAAGGGCAGGAAGGGATGGAAGGAGCAGAGAAGCCATTCCTTCGCTGAGCGCCTTTACTATTAATATCACCTGCTGATAAGAGCATCACAATGTCATACTGGAAATAACGGCATCATTTTCTTCCGAACACTTCCTGTTTCATCATTCTAGTCTGTCACAGTTTCTAAATGGTGAAACTAATGTAGGAAGAAGAAGGATGCAGTTAACATTCTTATTTCTCCTAGCTGTTAACTCCAGTCCAAAGTGTTGCAAGACCACAACTTTCCTTCTGGCAAGACTGGGTGGGAGGGAGCCTCCTCTGGAAACCATCTTTCTGCCTTTCTGTTATGCTCTCGGGAGCTCCTTTTCCTTAAGATCGAAGCGTCTCTGCATCTTGTTGACCTGAACAACATTTTGGATTCAAAAGCCTTTCTGTCTTAATTTCACTGTCTCAAATTTGGGCTGAAGTTAGTAGTAATTTAGGTTTCTGCAGAAAGTTTTGGTATCGCTTATTTAGTTGCTGAAAAACAATGCTTATGTGATAAAAATCCCCTGTAATTAACTTCTTTGCTGGCAGAATCAGAGCCTCCCAGTAAAGAGGCCATGGGTGATGTCCCAGAACTTCCCAGGTCAGCAGTAAATGGCAGTGGGGCTGCCTAGGCAAGGAGCTGTGTCCCAAGAATACACTGAGGTTTTCAATCTCCTGCTTACGACTCTACAGGAACTTTTGCAATCATTTATAATTCATACTTAATTTTGACTGAAAACCAAGCAAACTGACCCGGAGAAAGGCAAACCCATACCAAGTAATTTGGATCAGATGCAGCATGAATGCTACCATTACATTTTGCCTATTAGCACCATGGCTACAGTGAATTATTTTTCCTAGACTGAATACGTTCAGTGGCCTGATTCCCTGTCTGGTCAGTCACTGCTAACTGCAGGAGCAAAGTCTGGGGCACAGGATGAAGTCTACCTGCACAGCTCCTAGCATAAATCAAAACATCATCAGAGCTTTTCCAACACGATTTGAGCTGTCCAGAGCACTCGGGGCCATCTGACAGCTGAGCTGCAGTTCCTGCTCCGCTGGTGTGCCCTCGCCCTCAGAGGGGCTGGAGGGGGGAATAAAGTAGTTATATTAATTCTGTGCCATCTGCAGAATCCTCCTTATGCCAGAGTTGTTCCCTGCTGTACAGGTGGGTCAGATTTACTGCTCCTTTTAAATGTTTTGGAACAAAAGAAGATGGACTTTTTTTATTATTATTATTTTTTTCCCCCATTTGTTGGTACAAGGCATCTGTAGTGTTCCTACCAGAGCAGAAGATCAAAAGCCCAAATGATACAACTAGTGCTGGAGGTTGTTATGATGTGAACTCGCGTACGTAAAATGCCACAGAAAATACTAGGTGTGGGTGATGTTATCTGCATTAATCTAGGCATGTAACGAGCATAGTATAATGGCACACAATGCGTATTTTTTAAGTCTCCAAACCAGCGAGTACTTATACCAGATGGCAGCTTTTCAACAATTTCCATTCCCTTCTCCACCCCGTACTCCCAAGTATTTCAAGTAATTGGCTTCTCCTCTAGGGATTAGCCACAGTGGAATCATATTAAATGACTAATTTTCCTCACTCAGCCTTCCCCCCTCCTCCCTTTTAATTTTGAACTGTGCCGAGAAAGAAATCATCCAAAAGCTCTGAGCGTTTGTGTGTGTTTGTTTTGTGCAGCCCTCTAGAACGGCCTCGAAATCAGCTGGCCTCTAGGTCCCGCGGTACATCCCGGCACTTTTTGGCTTCGCTTCTAGTATTTCTTAAACTTTCCCCTCCGAGGTGCTTGTCAAGCTCTGACTTGAAAAGTTCAAGTGATGTTGAATCTGCAGCTTCCCTGGGAGCGTATTCTCCTGCCTATTTGATCTTAGGATCAACGTTGCCCCTGCTCTTAAAACTGAACTCGTTTTACTTCAGTTGGCATCTGTTACTTCTTGTCTTATCATTTTTTACTAATGAAAACAGTTCCTCCCCTTCCTCTTTATAGTTGTCTTTCATGTACTTGTAAACCACAGTCACGCTGTCCCCTTGGCTTCCTTTTGCCCCAAATTATATGTATGTATTTAATTCCTTTAATCTTTCCTTATAGGTAGTTCCTTCCAGACCTTTAATCACTGTAGTTGCCCTTCTCTGTAATCTCTGCACTGATATACAGCCAGTAACACAGTGGCCAGGACTAAACCCGTTGTTCTCTCTGGGATTTGAGTGCTGGGAAAATAAGACTGGATGCTCCCTCAGCTTTAGACCCTTCTGCTTCTGCACCTCCGGATAGCCTCTCCCTGCTTATTGTGCACCAAGGACTCCAATTTTACTTGGAGGAAGGCAAAATGCATTGCATCCTAACTGCGCAGCGATGCATTTCACACGTCTGTCTGGTCCACAGGTATGAGGAGCGTACACAAGACAAACCACCAAAAAGGTATTTTTGCAGTGGAAACTTTAACCCAGTCTCAGCTCCCGCTCACACTTTCATCAAGAGCCGCGTGAGACCGAGGAAAAAACTGCCTCATTGGTGATATTCTAGCGAGTATTTTTAAAGCCAGATTGGGATGCTTCTCGTGAAGCAGAGGAGGTGAGAGGCACCCCCTGGCTCTGGGCACTAGCAGCAAGCACACGCCGCACACCTGCAGGCTGACACACGCCCGCTGCAGGTGAGCACAAGAATAAGCCCAGCCTCGGCTTTGGCCCTTAACAGACCTCCCAGCAAAGCTGAGCCTGCCTGACAGAGCGGGATATAAGGGAGGGAGAACATCAACACAGGCTGCTGCTGCAGTAACTTGATGTTTATTAAATCTCCCCCTTGAGGAAATGGGGAGGAAGGGTGCCATGGAGAAACATCTCCAGGGGTGGTGGCACTGGTGAGGTGCTGCATCGCTTACGCAGTTGGGCGCACTGCGTTGCTGGGCATTGAGATTGCATCCATGCCGGTAGGAAGAGTCAGCTGAATTATGTTTCACCACCCATACTTTTGCAGCTCTTCCCAGTCTGAGCTCCTCCTTTGGCTGTTGGTTTGATTCATTCCTTCACCCAGCAAAACCCTAGGAGGTCCCGCAAAGCCGGGACTAACGCTGGATGCAAATTTACAGTTTAGCCTCTCCTGAAAACTGTCCTTCCGCAGGTGCACCCCACTCCCTGCCCATTGCTGCCACCAGTTGATAGTTTGAGTCAAGAGAGATGCAGGTCTCGTCTCTGAGTTGCAGTTTCTGAATGATGGGAGGTGAAATGGTAAAAGGTATCTCCCGTCATATGTAGGTCCGTGTCTTTCCCATCCATGTCTCTGATAACATGCTCACTATTCAGGCAAATCATTCCCCGCACCCTCAAAACAGGAGTCATGTCTACCTTCTAAAATAGTTTGAGTGACAAGAGCACGGATAGGTCTGCCGTATTTGAAAAGAAAAAGGCTCACAGCTTCTGCCCAGGCAAAACAAGACAGGCTTTTGACCACCGTTATCACCTGCAGGTCCTAAAGAGGATGGAGAGTCCCTGGGAACTTTTTCAGTGGTAAATTCAGGTCACAAGTAATTAGATGCCCAGGTTAAAGGTATTGAATGAATATGTGTTATTTCATCTTTCCTCACAACCCCTCTGCTTTGCATAAACTGAGCTGCAGCCAGGTTCCCTGCTTCCAGAGTAAATAACCTCGTATCAGTTAACAGAGATCAAAGACAAGATCCCTGGAGGGGTTTAGGCACTCCTCCCTCCCTGAAATGGAGGGAAGTTAGACATCATACACCTGTGTAGTCCTGGCCACATTTCCCCTGTATCGCGCTGGCCATCAAACGTCTCATTCTTGGTGGCATCGTATGCGCATTTTACATGCCGGGCTGAAATATGCATATTTCATTGTGCGTGAGAGATCGCTGCAGGAAATAAGGAGCATCTTGTCTTTTTCTTTACTGGCTGCTGGTTTTCTCTGTGCGGTGTTTCATTATTCCAGTAGCCCAAAAATAATTTAGCATATGACTGCAGCAATTTTTTTCAGGTCAGCCAGTGGAATTACCCATAATGGCAACTGCTATGCAATAAATACTTGCAGGGGCAATTCAGAAGCCTGATCCTCCAAACTTCATTCACAGGCATTAACCCACTGATTCATCACGAGTAGAAGCGAGGCACGCTTACACCACTATAAACAACTTTAAGATGGCCTTAATACATTAAATGAATTCAGGTGCAAGAGGTAGGAGCTGACCCACTGAATAATGCCACGTTAAGCCCAGATGCTCCAGACAATTAAGTGCGTGCGTAATCGCATTGCCCAAAGAGATTTCTATTGCATTCAGCGGAAACGCCGCTAAGAATGAGGTTGGGCATGTTTCTAAGTGTTGGCAAGATCAGGGTCTGCGGGCTGTTCTCTCAGTTTGTGCTCATATGGTACCTATGCCAGCTCTGTTAAGGTCTGCAATTTTTTCTCCTTTAACAAAATGTTTTGTTGCCTGCCTTCTGCAAGTTTTCTCCTGTCCTGCACAAATCCAAACCCTTGCAAACAAGTGGCCATTGCTGCCTGCTTAGCCAGGGAATATTTACCTGTGCAGTGGGAACTTGCATTGTGTTCAGGCTGTAATTCATCCTTTGCAACTTAGGCTGTTTAAAATTCATCCCTAAATTGTTGCTCCCTCTCTCACATTTCCGAAGCTTTTGCTTAACTGTATTATGTAAAAAGCTCGGTGCTTTGTGGTCGAGTAATCCTGTATGACAGAGGCAAGGCATGGTAGATAGAGATTCACTTGTGGTTTGTTTACGGCTGTAATAAATTGATGTCAAAATACAAATGTAAGCAGCGCTGAATGTGAATTGGTAAAGTTAGAACACCAGTTGCGATTCCCACTTCAAAAGGATTCCTGCACAAAAGACCGACTGTCCGAGCACAAGTCTCAGCATCAGGGATGCTAAAAAGTCTTACCATGTGAGAAGAAACATCAGCTTTAAATACCCTGCATCACTTCCTTACTTTGGCTTATTACTGATATTCCCGCAAGCTGCTTAACTCATTAATTCCTATTTTCCCAGAGTACCTGCACAAGATACAATAAGGGGACGGTCAATTCCTATGAGAGTTCTTCTCTTTGTCATGCAAAAATAAAGTTATAAGGAAGACGATAAAATTAATTAGCTAAACAAACAAAAAAAAAAAAAAGCACCAAACCAAAAACCACCCACGTGTAGTTAGTGTTAATGGGCATGTAAAATATATAGCTCGATCTGTATTAAAATACCCTCATCCCCCGTATTTTCCCTATCCACCCTGCCTTACTTAACTCCTTAACTTACCTTGCAAAAGCTTGGCTTCTGTGCAGTTAAAAAAGAATACTTTAGTCTACATTAATGTCCTTCATCTCAGCGTTGATAGCGCGGCTAAGTTACAGAAAACTGTAAGCACGTAGTATTTTGTGCGTCGTCTGTTAAATCGTGGCATTTTGTATCTTTCTGACTATTCACGTGTGTAATAGATCGGGTTTATTTTATACTTATAATAAGGAGTTCAGATTAAGACGGGATGCAAAGCAGCGAGTGAAATTCAGCTCAACACATTCATTAATTTAAATACAAAATACTCCCTACCTCTTGGCTAAAACAGGAGAGAGGAAAAAAGAGGGGGAAAAACCCCAAACACTACATGCGTATTTTCACATTTTAGGCGATGTATGTACATCAGTAAAATAACTCTTCTTATCTCTACAACGCCCGTAAAAAGTTATCAGCCACTAATATACCCCAGATGGCTTTTAAGCTGTAGTTTATAACAGCCGTTTGCCTGTATATTTTCTTTTCCTTAAAACAGAAGGAAACATCTCCCTAATAATTTAAATTCGCGATCATTTCATACAAGAAAGAAGTAACCNAAAAAAAAAAAAAAAAAGAAAGAAGAAAAAAAGAAAACCACCCACAAACCATCACAAACCATTGGCTCTTGGTGTGAAATAGAGAGCTTTCCGCACCAAACTCGCCTGCTTAAAACAGGGACCTGTGGCGGGGAGGGGGGGGGAGGGCTGAGCCGCGCTCCGCCGCCGCCCCCGCGGAGCTCCCCGGCACCGTCCGCGCCCCCACGGCAGCGCTTTGGGCGGGGGGGGGAGGCACAGAAAACCGGTCCCGCGTCCTTTGGCAGAGGGGGGAAAAAGGAGGCAAGGCGGCAGGTCATGCGAAGATGAAGCTGTAACCCTCCGGCGGGGAAGGTACCGCCGGGCAGCCCCGGGATGGGCGGCCCCGGGCCCGGCGCCGCCTCACCGGTCCCACCGCCAAAGGGACGGCGGGGCAGAGGGGGGCAGCCGGAGCCTTGCACACACACACACACACGCAGAGGGGTAAACGCTCCTGTCCGGCACTGGAGGGGTGCGGGGAAACCTACACCCGGCGCTGGTACCGTGAATTCGGCGGCTGCGCCGCTTCCTCAACTCAGTTGCGCTGCGCGGGTTTTCCCCCGCGGGGTACCCGCGCATCCCGCTGGCCGGCAGCGGGCTCCGGGGAGGAAAAAGCCGGTTTCTCTCACCCAGGGCGCTCCCTCACCCTTCCCTTCAGTTGAATTGCGTGTAAACTAAGGAGCGTGAATGGCAGGAGCTCGCCCTCTGCTTCCCCTCCCCGCAGGTCGCGGGGCGCCAAAGCGCCTACCGGCACTGGTTTCCCCAATTCCGCAGCTTTTCCAAAGCGGGTGTCGGCAAAACCGGGGGTCCCCTCTGCCCTGTCCCCGCCCCTCCCTGCGCGCCCCCGGGGGGGGGGGAAGCCGGCGGCGGCGGCGGCGGGGGGTGAGTGCCGGGAGCTCCCGGGCAGCCTCCGGGCAAAGCGGCTCTCCCCGCGGAGCCGAGTCCCAGGGGATGCGGCGGGTCGCATCCCCCCGCGGGACCGCAGCCCCCCCGTGGGCTCTGGCGGGGACGGGCGGTGCTGGCCGCAGCTGGCCGAGCGGGGGCAGCGGCCGCCCTCCCCGGGGGTCGCCCCGCCGCCCCCCCCGGATCCCCTCCGCCGGGCTGACGGCGGGCGGCGGGCCCCCTCTGCCGGCCCTGCCGCGGAGCTACACCGAGGGCCGCCCCCGGGGCCGCCGTCGCCTTGCGCAAGGCCCGGCGGCGAGCAGCAGTCCCGGTCCGTTCCCGGCCGCCCTTGCCGAGCCCGGCTACCCCGCGGCGGGAGGCGGCCCCGGTGGTGTCCCCTCCGCGGCCGTGCCCACCCCACGCACGCATTCCCACCCACCCACCCCGCCACAGCAGCTGCTGTCGCTCCCCATCAAAGCCCTCCCGGCCCCGGGGGAGCGCGGCCGGCCGCCGCCGCGGCTGCTGAGCTGGCGGGGGCGGTGGCGGAGGAGGAGGAGGAGGCGTCCCGCGGGTGGCCGTGGGGAGGGGCGGCCGTGCCGACGGGGACGCGGCGGGGAGAGGAGACACGGGCGAACGCGGGGTGTGAGATTTCACGGAGGGAACCCCAAGCCCTCTGCCAAGAGCGCGGGGCGGGGACGGGCGGGGGCGCCGCCGCGACGGCGGCAGCGGGTCGGGGATCTCCCCGTTCCCAGCCCGGGTTACGCCAGCGGCGAGCCCGCGACATTCGCGACCG
>RSEF01000001.1:129467231-129510883 GCA_003993805.1 Himantopus leucocephalus | reverse complement strand
CCCCCCCCCCCCCCCCCCCCCCCGCAGGTAGTGCAAAGCCTCCGTTTTAACCAGCAAGCCCGCTCCCAACTTCTGCAAACAGAGGAAAGGGTCAGGTTCTCCAAACAGACGAAAGCAAGCGTTTGTAACANTCATCATTTCTATGTAACTACTGCAGCTCAAATCCCAAGACGGGGTAAGAAAGCCATCACAGAAGCAGTTGCCATACAAACAGGGAGGAAAAAAAAACCCCAAAACAACAAAACACCAAAAAAACCACCCTAAAAATCAAACAAATGCGGGAAAAAAAAAACGGGAGAGGGTTTCCTTATGAGCGCCTGAAATGTTGTGCCGGGAGGCACCTGCTTGCCGGGACTCCGCTCGGTGCTGCTCGAACCCCCTCGAACAGTCCCGCCGTGGACCGCCGAGAAATGAGTCCTGAAATAGTTTGCCACGTATGAAACAACCCCATTGGTTTTGTACTAAATACTGAATATTTGCAAAAGCGGTTTTTGTTTTTGTTTTTGTTTTTTTTTAAAGACGTAATTTTTAAGATCATTTTGGAACAGGAACTAGAAAATTCAGTTCCGATCATTCCTGTGCTGCCAATATCTTTTTGTATCTGACAAAAAAGCGCTGAGTTTAATCAAGCATTTGCTAACAGCAATTACATCAATAAAAACAGATGGAGTTTTGTCTTCACATTTCCTTAGAAAAATTCACTCACTTGATCTTTAGGATCAGGATAGTATTTCAAACTAAAATGATCCATTTCCATGCATATTTTTTTTTCCAAAATAAAGAATGATTCTGAGAAACTTAGAAAATAATACATAGTTACTCTAATAAGGTGCCATATAGATTCGTTGTCCAAATGTCGTTAAGAAAGAATCTAAATCTTAATTTAAAAGGCCAATTTTATTTGGTTGATGCAGAAGAAGTAGGTAGTTTAGATACCCGGCAGTGCTGCAACCCTGATACTCCTCTTGCTTCTCTGGAACTACATATTTTTAAGAGCTAAAGAGTACAACAAAGTACTAGATAATTCCAGTCAGCAAGTCCCAACTTATCTGTTTAGTCTTTTTCTAGTGTAAATGTTTGTGTTTCTGTTTCTATTGTCTGTGACTTTTAACTCCAGTTTCTTTTCTGCACCGTGTAATTTTTATACTCGTTTCTAATATTTTCTTCACCTGTCTTATCGCTGGGGTTGCCTTCAGTGTAACTTGAAAACGGTGATTTAAACTCTTTGTCCTGTACGAGGCAGCTGACCCTGGATTCACAAAGGTTTTTCATCCCTTCACATGCTAGCGTTCATTTCCTTAAACGAACATGCGAACATTTGCATCACAGGGAGGTGAGGGTAATGCCCCGATTTTCCCCTTTCCCTTTCTTGTGTCTTTATAATATAGGTGCATGCATTAGGGTTTTACGGTGACTTTTTAAGAGCTGGGTGAGCGCGCTGGGTTTGCAGTTGCTGACCTTGTGAGCCAGCGTGCCTCATGACACAGCGCTGCGCAAGGAGAAAACTCACTGGCTTCGACGTTTCGAGCAGGGACTATTTTATTTTATGCCAAGATTGGGGAAATGTGAACAGGGCAACGCTGAGTGCAGCACAGGCCACAGAAACGCATTACGGCACGCAGAGGAGAACAAAAAAAACCAAAAGCCTGGGCTGCAGAGGAATGGGAAAGAGGAAGTTGAAGTAGATATGTAAGGAGGGAATTTTGACGCAGTGATTTTAACTTCACATGTGGAAGTGAAAATAAGGGTTATTGGTGACAAGTGGGAGAGCACTGAAGTGAGAAACACAGCCTCATGCAGAGGGAAAGGCTGTGAAATACCTGAGACTGGAAAGCTCTCTCTTGTTATGGGAGGTAGCTGTACCTGGGGAATAAGCATCAGAGAGAGACCAAGTAAAGGAGCCGCCGATCCTGTTTGGAAAGAACAAGTGTGATTAGAAACTAATTGAAATAAGACCAGGCCGTGACAAGTTTCAGCCAATTATAACTGCATGGACATAAGCTAGAAAACGCTAAGAGGAAGGAAAAATACCAAGCTGTAACTCAGAGGACATGATGGAGGACTACTTCCTCTTAAAATGTGTAAAAGAGGAAATAAAAACTAGCTAGATTTTTTTTTCTCTCTCTTTTTTCGTCCTTTTTTTTTTTTTTGGTAGGAGTCCCGAGGTCACTACTGTAGACTTAATTGGGGGAACAGCAACAGGATCTTAAAAAAGTATGGCAGGGGACCTAATTCAAGGTCTTACTTTTGCCAGAGTAAATCAAGAGTCACACTGGACATCTATTCGATAATAGCAGGGTAAAATTATTTTGAGAATTCAGTCCTGCTCAAGAAGATAAGATAAAATTAATTTTTCATCATTTGACCAGTGTGAACATTGTAGATACAAGTCAGAAAATGTAAGGTTAGGAATCTACAAATCTCTCAGCACACTGCATCAAAAATGCAGCGAATTCCGTGTTCCTAAATATTTGTTTGATAGATGCTGGCACCAACGGACTACAGCGCAAACATTTCGGATGAGGTGAAAGCCTTTGTCTGAGTGATTGCAGGTTTCATTGCTTCAGATCACAATTTCCATCTAAGGAATGAGGTCTCAAGTCAATGATTTGCTTTCACGCTTCTAAAGGCAAAAAATACATTGTTCAGTAATTTTCAATTAAACATTCTACTGAGGCCTGCTTTTCCATGGACTTATTCTGAATTCATCCTGGGACAGCTCTGTTCAGAGCAGTGGGAGGAAAAGATAGGGAACTGGTGCAGCTGTGGGGACTCCGACCCTCTGCATCCATGAGATGGTTTGTTTTCTCTTGAATTTCACTTTTCCACCGTTGTGCCGACATTGCTGTAGCTTAAAAGTAATGCTGCTGATGTAAATCAGACCAGAATCGTTTCCTGTTGCTTGAATTTATTTATTGGCAATTACAGAAGTATATTTTGGAATGCTTATTTCATGTATTTTTTGTGTCGGAGTACACATTATGCTGTGTATCTTAGACGTGCATCAATATAAGAACTTATCCATAGGTCTACAACCTAGGAATGGAAGCGATTCCTGTTTTCCCCAAACAGCTTCTTAGTCTACACAGATTTTTGCTGTTGCTGCTTTTTCCTATTTTATCACATTACTTGTTGATGTTGCGTGGCCGAAAATAAATGTCGCGTAAGGAAGTTGAGAATTCTGCTCTTTGATTTCTTAGGTGGTGGCCTTGGGAGATGTGCCCGATGGGACGCTGGTAACGGTGATGGCTGGAAACGATGAAAACTACTCTGCAGAACTCAGAAACGCCACAGCTGCCATGAAGAACCAAGTAGCAAGGTTCAACGACCTCCGCTTCGTGGGTAGAAGTGGAAGAGGTATGTGTTTGTTCTCAACTACACTTCGGTCACATTCATCAGTTATGTCAAGTTCTGGTTACGTGGAGCAAATTTGAAGGCAGCATCTCTCGAGTTTTCGGCAGCAGAGAAGGCTGCAAGATTTGTCATAGGCTGATTCCAAAGGCATAGAGTTAGCTATCCGGTTTTCTTGCTTTATCCTAGCCCGTCCTCTGTGTGACTTCAATTTTTAAACAGTGACATCTCATTTGAAAAAAAAAAATCACATAGGCAGCAAGTCACGTTTTGACTCTAGAAGCCACCCTGTCAAATTTAAAACAGCACAATATTACCCATGTTGAAGTTTAAATAACGTGTTTTCAATTTAAAATGAGAATTTTCAGCTTGAGTAAAGACTCATGACCATCTCGGGTCTCCCAGGCACTCTCTGCAAAAGCTGCTCTCTGTAACAGAGCCGGTCAACCTAAAATTACAAGTAATGCCCACATAGATCTAAACATTTTCTGGCTTCGTCATGGCCTGATGAAGGCAGAGGGCACTTTTTCTGACCTTTCTTTCTCTGAAATAGATATAGAAAAGTATGCAGTAGTCCTGTTATTTAATGTGCTCCTGCAAGGTGCGTAGGATAGAACAGAACAGATGAGCTTAATATCTGACTTGCTGTATCTCCGTGATGACCAGTAACTACTAGTACATAGTAAATAAAAAGGCCTTATGAGTGTAAGTAACAAATAAGAGTCGAAGCTGACTTAGACGAGCACTATATAAAAATGTTCTTAGGAAGCTGCAAATAGTCTCTGACGCGTGCGGCTCGGGTCACACGTGAGTGGGCAGGTGTACAAAACTCACTCCAAAAGCCCGTAAAATCAACAGAAGGACCCTTTGCAACTTCACTCTTTGGCTCTGGTCCATGATCTTAAACCCCATAAATTCCAAGCAATCATGTTTACCTTTCTGTTACAAGATTGTTTTCAGCGCCCCTCTTGCATTACAGCCCTCGTTGCTNGGGGGGGGGGGGGGGGGGGGGGGGGGGGGGGGGGGGGGGGGGGGGGGGGGGGGTTCAGTCAAACCCACAGAAGAGAAGCTGGTGAGCCGTTGCTCAGAAAAAGCTCAGAGAAAAGATCGGCCTCTGTCTTTTAAGGTCAATCTTGTGGTTTGTCCTCAAACCAGGACAATTCAAGAATGAAAAACTGTCACATCTTCCCTGTGACTTCATATGATACTTGTTTATGTATTTTTCTTCTGTTTCGTTCTTATCTCTAAGTAAAATCGGAATGTAACATTATGGTGTTCCAAACACAGCAGTGTTATTTAGGAGCAATTCAGTGCTGTAATACTCCCAAATCAAAATTACAGTGTCTGCTGCACTTAAGTAGGCTTCTGAGTACTACCTTTTTGAGCAATTTGCACGTTGGTGTCTGTCTGAACCAGATTAAATACTTAGGGCTCTCTGACCCCTCCTCACCATTTTCCCCTCCCTCTCTCCCCGTGTGGGCACCCGAGCCATCTCCTGATGTGTGGTGGCATGCGTGGTGCTTATGAACACGGACGGAATTACGAGCGTGCTCCTGGAGAGTTACAAAGGTGACCCACTTCTGCTCGCTGGCTCTCGAAATGTTTTATTCCAAATGGGAGATGGGTCAGGCTTCAGACTGAGGAAGTTATCCTGATTATACGCAAGAGCCTTTATTTGCCTTTGAAGTGAAATGCATCTGTAGATATTCTTCCAATATAAATACAGTCAGCAATTGTGGAAGAGCACGGCTTTTGTTGAAACATAGGTGCAAGCAGTAAATACATTTTAAGAATAAAATACCAATCCTGTCCCTCTGTATCCTGCAGCATTTTTAGCTGAGGATACAGAGGAAGATGTCTTTTAAAGCATGTTGTTTGGGCTGTCTGGAAAACGCACTTGGTGGAAAACACCCGCAGCTGAGAAGGTAGCTTCGTAATGCTAGCGAAGAATAATAATAGGGTAATGCAGAGAAAATTATATCCATTTACTGAAAACATGAGAGATGCTGTAATGTCTAAAAGTATCAGTCATTAAACATGTTCATTTGTTATATTAAAGGTACCACCTTTTCAGTAAATGGAATTTGCATTATGATTCAGAGATGACTGTTTAGAAGATTCAAATGAATAGCTGGCAAAGTGGCGGAGAAGCTAATAAAAACAAACCTGTAGTTCAGTTCCTGGCCATGGTAATGAAGCTAGAAATCATAACAGTGAACTGCATGAGTTTCAAGGTTAAAATCCAGCAGCTGAGAGAGAACAGTCCCTATTCATAGGGAAAAGCTTGGTGGGGAGCGTCGCTGAGCCCCTTACCCTGCTATAAGCGGTTGCTTTCAGCCCGTCACTTGCGCACGGACGTAAATCTTGTGTGTCGTATGATATTCAGGTGCTCGGGATCCTTTAAGCGATGGAGTGATTTGGGAACGCTGCATGTTATTAGTCAGTCTTCGAGGTTAAATCTCATCACCTCCATTGGCTGCCCATCTTTGGAGTGAGTGACTAATGTATGCTTTTGTTTACTCCTCGAACAGGGGATTGTTTTCCAAAGGTGGGGATTGTTTGCATTTGGTACAGGATTTCTGAGGTGCTGTTCTGTTGAATTTGTATAAAGTCTAAAGCATAAGGTAGCTGCTTCAAAGGGCATTGCTTCCTTTGATACTTCGCTGGAGGAAAATTAACCGAAACTTTGTTTGCTGTGTAATATTTGAGTTTGAATAAGTTCAGTTGCCACCAGTGATAATGTGATGCCAGGAGTATTATGTGAACAAGGATTGAAAGTTCACGTCGGTTACGGTCAAGAGTGGGCGCTCTCTGTGTACCTCGGGTGATTTAAAGTCCCTGCTGGAGCACAAGGAACAGCTTCCACCGGTGGCAGTTCCCTGTGCATCAGTTATCGCCCAGGTGTAACCATCCCCATGAAAAGTCTTGCCGAACCGATGGCAATCCGCCGCTCTCTCCCTTCTAAGACAGTAGGATATTGTCATTCTTGACATTCTTAATAAATAGTTTAAATTTTCTTCCATGAGCTTTAAATGAAATCTTCCAGGACTGTCTGACGGCTGTTTCAGCCGCAAAACTATTGTCTGCATTTTCATGTCAGTGGATAAGCAGCTCTGTGCTGACCGTGAGACGGTTACAGCAATTCCACCCATTCTGGGGCCTAATCCTGTCTGTCAGTCAGAGCAGACATGCCAACCAAACAGGGGCCAAAACTTAAACAACCAAACTGCGTTTCAGCGTTCGTTTCGTAGCTAACAGCAAGCGGTCGCCCCGTGTTGCTCTGCCCGTGGCTGTCATTCAGAATTGCCAAANAAAAAAAAAAAAAAAAAAAAATATCACTTGATTTTCTTGACAGCCAGAATGGGAGCGGAGAATATCGCAGGTTGCCTGAAACATTGAAATGTTGTATAAAAGCAATTTGGCTCACTTTCCCGAATAAAACAGATTTACATTGGAATTGGCTGGGCTCCAGAGTTACTATTCCTCACCCCAGTTTGAGAATGCTACTGGGAGAACCTGCCCGTCTGGCTTGTAAGCCCAAGTAAGTAATTTCTGAAAGAAAAATGTAGTTTAAAACTTCAGCCAATCTCAGCCCCTCTTGCCTGATTACCTGGTTAAAAAAAAAATTAAATCTTTATTTTTCTCCCTCCATTCATAAACACTCCAAAGTGCTACTACTGCAAAGTGCCCTGTTTTCTTAATGTATAATGAACCGGTTTAGATTAGTATGATGAAATAAATCTGATGCAAAAAGCCTGACAGCATAGAAGTTCATTGGATAAAATGAAAAATAAATAGTTATTTTGGAGAGGGAAAGCTTCGTGGCTCGGTGAGCATTACATATTTTCCTCATGGAATCATTAATCCCAGTAACTATCTTCTTTGTAGAACGTAACATGAAAAAAACCCCAACAAATAAACATGTTTTCCAGATGAAAATAATTATTAATAGGTTATCATAATAGTAGCTAATGGGGAAGTGTCTTGGCTTGCTGCAGAAGATCCCAATCTAAAGCTGAGAGCTGGGGCTGAAGCATTGTGATAGCTTTCCGGCAAGGCCTTTTTAAAAACTGCGGCTTGGAAAGGACTGAAAATTAAGCCTATGTATGGATTTCCTACTAGCTATCGGGATTAGAGTCATGAAAAGTTTTGCGATAGTTTTCAATTTCCACTGAGCCAAGTAAGTGCTCCGTTTTCACAGGTGTAGCTGATAGGAGAACATGAGAGAGAGATACTACCAAGCATGATCAGAAGTTTCTGCCATCAGGACTCTTCCTTCTGGATATAATTTTGGGGAAGAAAAATCAGTTTAAGATGTAATCTCAAAAATACCTAAACCCCAGAAATTACTGGCCTGGAATGTGAGTCCAATTATTTTTATTGGTCTTCTGAAGTCAGAATTTTGCTCCTTCTGTGCAACTTCAGCTTGTGGTTGCATTATTTGAGCACTTGGTTAAAATTTGTTTTATTTTTTACTTAAACACATTCAAAATTATAAAAGTATGTGCAAAACAGAGGAGGATGCTATTCAACAGGGTCGTAAAATCAGTATTAAGCAGCCGGCCGGGTCCTGGTCCAAGCCATTGGAATGCTTCAGGGGACGCGGTATCAGATACTGGAGTAACAATGAGTCGCGCTTGCCAGACGGGACGAAAATAGAAGAAATCCACCAGCAATCACAACTGAAAAAAAGAGTCAATTGATAGAGTTCAAAAAACAACCGCTTATTTATACTTCGGGTTGATAAGTATGCGGCGCTAGCAGGATGCTGTGGCCAGCGGGAGGGCGGTTTGGCCGGAGAGAAATGGGCAGCGCGGGCAAGGCTGGAACGGCCCTTGGGGTGGGAAAGCTGGGCATCGGTAATGCTGGGTGTCTGTAACGCCACTGGGCATCTGCAGTGCGACTGGGCATCTGCAACACTGCTGGGTATCTGTAATGCCGCTGGGCATCTGCAACGCTGCTCGCCCAGGGCTGCCGCTGCCTGTCCGGCCGCCGGTGGGCTGTGGCCAAAGGAAGGGGCCGCGCTGGTGGTCCTCGCCCCAGGAGGGGTGTGTGTGTGTTTGTGTGTGTGTGTTCAAGGGTCGTCGTTTATCACAGGACTCTTCTCCCTCCCCGTCTGGTCTGAATGGTGAATTTTTCTCTTAAAAGACTGAGTCAGGAAGTGGTAATTTTATTTTTAAGCGACTTAGGCTTGCTTAGTTGTGGCATTAACTTGAATTGAGATTTCTGTGGAAACCGAGTAGCCGTGGAAGAATTCAGCATGCGGACTCCCCGCGCTGGTACAGAGGAGCCGATGCTTATTTGAAGCCAAATAGCCTGAGTCGGCATTAGATGGATCAGCAAACCCGTCCCTTTCAAGAGGACGGCTGGCCTTTGGCAGGGACGTCGTGGCAGGAGGAGGGGAGGGGAGAAGACTTTCTCATTAGACCGGTGCCGTCCGAGTCGTCTTCGGCACACACTCGCTACGTGCAGCCGGGTTCGCATGAATCGCTGATTGTGTAAGAAAGTATACGTATGATGCAGCTCCGCGCGGGGGTTTGACTCGAAAAACATCATGTGGTCCGTGCGGCTGAGCATGACTGCGGCTGGCTTTGCCAGCTCCCAAACACTCTCTGCTGGGTTACTTAAAATTTCGTCTAGGCAAAAAACCTCTTGATCAGAAAGCGTCAACAGGAGAAAAATAATGGCAGAGCGATTTGGAGAACTTCCTGTCTCCGGGAGCATTACTGCTGTAAACAGTGGCCATGCCAAGTGCTGAACCACTGCCCTCAGTCCAATAACAATAAATCTATTTTTTGGTTCTGCAGAGCTCTGCTTGTACATTTTTGAAACTTGGGCTAACGATGAGGATGAGGCAGACGCTATCCTCTGAGCATTTTCTTTTCTTTTTTTTTGCCATGATAAAAGGAGTTGGGCTTACCAGATACTGCTTAGGGAAAAAAAAGTACCTCTCTAGATGAAAAGGTCACATAGTTCCAAGAGATCTGTTTGCCTTTCAGCTTTTTTTTTTCTTTCTTTGTTTTTATTTTGCTTTTTATTTTAGTGTGCTCTCCTTCAGAGGCTGCTTGATTTCTGGTAAAAAAAAAAAAAAAATATTTTGGTGTGTACCTATGTACCTATATATGTACGTACCTGTATTGCAACTCAAATAACAGCTGCTGTTAGAGATGAATTAGGATCCCAGCTTCAGGGCTGGCTAGTGAATTTCACCTGACTAACCTACGCCAAGCAGTTCTTGTCAGCTCACTCAGGATTAGGAGAAGTGAGGATGCTGCAAATCAGTGGCTTACAATTCAGGAGAGTCTTTTCCAGCATAGTCATGTGCCTAAATCCTCACCGGTCTGAATCAGTCTCTGTTCCCTTCTAAAAACCCTTTAGCAGCAGCAAAAAAAGAGATTTTTTTTTTTTCTATTACCTTAAGGCTGTGTAACTCTCCACCTCTTTTGCTCCCACCCTACTTCTCCACTGTTTTTCCCATCATATTATTTCAACAGTTTTCTCGGCCTCTCCAAATCAACTTTATTCCCCGCATCTCTGTCCTGCATCCATCTCTCTTGTCCTCCTTCCTGTATTGTTGCTCTTCCCGACTGTCCCTTTTGAGAGCTGCTGCCTCTCAGCACAGGTTGGGATTCCCATGCGAGCCTTTATCACAGGAGCAGGTTTTGGCCTCCAAGTGTGATGCTAGGAGCCACCTGTAATTCCTACTGCCCTTTCCTACTGTTCCCTCCGAGGACGGGGAGCTACCTGCCGTGCGGTGCAGGAGCAAGCAGTGCGTGGGGGAGAGGGAGGAGGTTCTGGAGGCCGAGGCGAGAGGCGAGGAGGAGGGAAGCAGCTGCTTTGAAGGCTTGATGCCATAAGAGCTCTTCAGCAGGGCGGTGCTTGGAGCAGTGCGTATGCACATCAGTTCCCTGAAGTTTCGGGAGGAACTGAAGGAAACGCTTTGGCAAGACCACAAAGTTTCCACAGGCTAGACTTTATGCACCGCAGCTCTGACAAAGCTGCGTCCATATCTGAGGCCACAGAGGTTGCTCTATGTTTGTAGACTGACTCTAGTGGAACTTGGCAGGTTCCAAGTTCGTAATGGTAGCGTTATCTCCCCCATCACTGACTGCATGAATATCCATCGAGTGACCCCAGACCTCTTCCGAGCTCTGAAATCAATGCGCATTGCATTAGTGTAATGACAGCATGGAGGAGTCCTTCCTCTAAGAAAACAAACTCAGAGTAAACAGTCCCAGTGCACACTCCCACACTCAGCTAGCTACTGAAGAGGTGACTTCTCAGGTTGTCTTCTGGCGTTGACCTGCTTCAGGCCACTGCAGGCGGAAGTCCCTCACTTGCCAAAATGGCCCTGATAATCATAAGTGCTCCTTGCCTTTCATATTCAGAGCAGTGCATTGCTCTTCCAGTGAACCCATACCTTCCTTGTTCCCTGTACCCGGTACCTCTTCCTGCAGCCATGCCGAGAGGTCATCGTCTTCATCGCTCTATAGGGCAAGGACCTAGCTCAGCAAGCCCAGCTCCAGCTCTGTGCCAGAGCACGAAGGTACGCCAGCACCTGGCTGGACAGGTCGCCAGGCTGGGGATGGTCCCAAGTGAAAGCCAGCGCTGGGAAAAGGGAGAGGGACTGAGGCAAAATCCAGGTCTCACAGGGCTTTGTCTAGGTTTACAGGACGATACACCACAAAATGAAGATGCCTCAGAACAGGATCTGCCAAGAAACACAAGATCCGTTACACTGAGGTTTTCCTGATCTCACGATTAGGCAAAGGATGAGAACAGGGCTTCAAGGGGTGAAGAAATCATGGGTTCGAACGCAAAAGTAGTCCTTGGGGAAGAGACTTGGAACGAGGTGCTCCCCTTGCCCCAAATGCTGCAGCCACCAGCCCGGAGAGCCAGGTGTGTGCTGCCCCTCTGCCCAAAGGACCACTCCACTCAAAGTTCTTCCAGCTGGGGAACTGCCAGGGTTGAGGACTCCGCCACTCCATTGCAGGCATCTGGCCAAGGTACACTTAGGGGAGGTGCAAAGCGTATGTCTGAGGCATGTCCTACAGAGCAGAGAGCTCCCGTGGGAGAAGGGGCCACCATGAGAGGCTGAGTCAGCGGGTGAGCCCTGAGCAGCAGCTCCCGGACCAAACCGCCCCAGAAGAGGAGCAAAGGAGGGCTCAGAGGTTGGGGACAGACTGACCATGCTGAACTGCTCCTTCTCAGAGGGTGAGCTGGTGGCCTCAAGGGCACAGAGCTGTTCAGCAGGGGAAGCCCCCTCAGGTGTCCTCTGCGTCTGCTGCGAGGCACCACCTGGATAGGGGGGGGTGGGAGGGGTGAGGGGTGTAATTTTGGACTTAAGCTTTTAAATCAAACCTGAATCCCACTTCAGGCAGCTAAATCCTCTTGTGAATCTGGGCCTTAACCTTTTCATGTCTCTCTCATCGCCTATAAAGTGCGGGTGATAATTTCTACCTCAAAAAGCTTATTAATGGTTTGAAATCATCGCTGGGTTAAGGATTATTATTAGGCTGAAGGATCCCAAGGCATTTTCTGTAAGAAGGTGGTAGCTTTGCATTTAAGTAATTTCATTTTGAACTGTCCTTTCCATCTGGTGTTCCTGTGGCTGTTTTTCCCTTTCCCTGAACCGTTCAGCAGTGACACAGCAGTCTGCTGAATGATCATTTCTTCGTTCCACCCTAGAGCTGGATGTACTTCATGGAGGCTCAGTCATTTCTGAGCGCTTATTCACAAACAGCCCAAGCTCAGGTATAGAGAAGCACTTAATTCAAAACTAAAATGATATTGCAGTGAGGAAAAAAATCAAAATTCCCTGATATGTAGGAGGTCACAGCTTGAAAGCAGAGGTTTGGTTTTTGGGGTAGCCCACTCATAGGAGCATCAAAGATTTCCATTAGAGTTATCTTTGGGGGAAGATAATTCCACCCTCTCCAAATCTGTGTTCAAACATTAGTGACATGTACATTTGTATAAATTGCATACATGCACTTCAAGTCTTAAAAATATTTTAACAGTAAGCATTGCATTTTAGGACTCAAACTGTGATCTCCTTGTGCTGCCACTCTGCTGCAGAGGCCAGACACTCCATAGCATCTCATTCTTCCTGTGCTGTAATTATTGCCTCCACCCAAGTTTGTAAGAATTTTATAGTGGTTACTGCAGCAACTCCACTTATAGTTACAGGCTGCTTGACTTTTCCATTAAAAGGTCTCCCCCCCCATCCCAGTCTTTTAATGCTTTAATCCATTTTGCAAACTTGATCTGCAGGCTTTCAGTCTGAGAAGGCATCCCACCCCAAAAATCCCATTAGAACAATGTTTGTTGTCTTTCAGAACAGGATGCAAACCCACTCTTTTTTTTATATTGTCAAACATTGTTGTTACTCTGGTGCACGTACTCACGCAAACACATGCACCTCCATCGCAAAGCCTAAAAGCTGGTATTTACACAGGACGTAAACCTAAGGATGCTAAAGTACAAATAATGTTCCTGCCAGCCAAATTCCTACCACAGCTTGAAATAGCCTGTCTTCTGAAATTAGACAACATCACAATATAGGAGGATTCCCTGTGGGTTTGTGTGTTTGTGGATTGTTGATGTTGGCATACAAAAGTGACTAATGTCTAAATTAAGTACTGGGTGTCACCCTAAGCTGACTATTGTAGGACACCCTGTCTTCAGAGACCTCCGTCTTGCCACCCCAGTCCCAAATCTCTTGACCCTGTGCCTCTTCTCCTCAGTTCATTTATGTCCTGAAGCTCAGAGACGTCCTCCTACCCATCTTCTGCTGCAGCTCCCTTCCCAATAAATGGCAGGACTTATGACCACGACCATTTAGTACCCACACCTGGTATCTCCTGCTACTCAACTGCCATAAGTTTTTCTCTGAGCAGAAGTAACCATCCTTTTGTGGCATCTCTGCTGAAGCCCGTGCACAGGATTTGTGTGCTGGAAAAATAACATGAAGGCAGTAAGCCGAGGGAAGGAACCCGATGGAATCCAGTTGAGACCGACGCCTCGCGTCTAACGTTTTAGACGTGAACATTTCAAATGAGTGCATTTCAAATCCCAGTTTCTTAAGCAGAGAAGGGCCATCAGGTGCCTCACAGGCAAGCAGTGGAGCAGCGGCGGTGGCGGCTGCACTTCTACACACGTTGTCAGGCTGTCAGGGAAGAAGGGATTAGCACAGAGGCCCCTGCAAGGCTGGAGGAGGCGGTGGACGGTGTCATCATGACAGCACATGAGACTGGGAAGTGAAACTGCTCATCAGCACAGAAGTGAAACCGGCTGCACACAAACTCTTGTCAAATGAAAATGTAAACAACTGGCCCTCAAAAAAAAAAGAGAGAAAAATCGTAGCTGTTTTAGTGAGCCGGGTCCCACCCTTGCGACACTTGAGAGTGTAAGCGATCCCTGTTTTTGCAACAGAGACTCACTCTCTTGAGGGCTTCAGATCGAATACTAAAGGAGTTATTTGCTACAGTAATGGACAAAAAGCAGCATTCAGGCAAAGATGTAATTTTTGAGTTGAAGGTGACATGTTTCTGGGGTGCTGGGTGCCGGCATTTTTTTGTTTATTCCAGCAGGGAGATGTTGTTCTTTTTCCTGAGGAAAGGGGTTTGAACGTTGGTACCACTGTAGCAGAGCAAAGGAGGGAAAAAGGCAACTTTAGGACCTGCTGCCTGTGTGGCCATTCTCCAGTGCAAAGGGAAACGTGTAGTGGAGGGGACAGGTCTTGTAGCACGCCTGGTACACCTTGACGAGCAAGGGCATGCAGAAAAACGTTGCTGTGCATCACCCATTTGTGTCTGCTGGAATAGCTGCTGAGGGCCCGAGTCAGCCTTGTTCTAACAGCCCTAAGTTACACCGAGTATAGAACCAGCTTCTGCACGTGTTTGTTTAAATAGTTCGTGTCCGCAGTATGCTGGCATGGGGTCATGTTTTTGACTCATGAAATAAGAAGATCGTCAGGGACAATTTCCAGGAGAGTGCCAGGGACTGTCCTTATCACCCACAGAACGGTTTTAAGGTAAAATTCAATTTCAGTGCCTGCTTAGGTTGACAGCAACTCTGTTAATGTTACTTGATTTCGGTTATGTAATTTTGGTTGCTTAATATAGTTCCTGTGTTGCCTTAGGTTAAATGTTCGTACGCTTCACCAAAATAACGCCTTGAAACGATTCCACCCTGGACACAACCTTCTGGCCTTCTAGCTCCGGGAATCCCCAGAGCCGCGGCAGGAGAGGCAGGCTGCTCTGCGGCTCTCCGCCACAGCATTTGACTCCTTACCAGAAAAAAAAACTTGGAGAAGGGGCAGGGAGGAAAAGAGAGCGATCTGCATGTCTTGGTTAAGCACTCGGTAGCGCTACAGGGAGCTGGGAAAGAACGGGAGGGGGAGATGCCAGTGCCAGCCACGCTCCCGCAGCAGCGAGTTGCTTTTCCACAACTTATTGCAAGGCAAATTCAGTAGTTCATAGCTGGGTCCAAGTTTGCAGCAGGGCCGCTTTTGGCCATTTGCGCGACAGCTTGGCCCCATGTAAACCCAGAACAAAACACCTATTGATTTAATGCGATGGAGATTTCATTCTGGGTAAGTAGATGCTATGTAAACACAGATATAAGAACTTCCTGGAGTGAGACACTCGACAGAAATGTTCAAAAGTATACCTTTTTGCTGAGCCAGGCTGGTTTGGCAGGAGGCGAGTGGGTGTATTTCCCAAAACTCCAGCTTGACACAGGCTTACACCCGCAAAACATCCATATAAATACACAAACAGATCTGTTGCCCGTGCAGCTGATTTGCATGGGCAGTTCTTGCGTTTCTTTGGGCAATCACCCCGATTTGCTGACATCCCCCCGTGTTCGCATTTATCTGTTTGGACCGTTGGTCTGTGGTCGTCAGAAATTGTAAACTGTTTACAGCACGATAGCGGACGAGGTGGATAACAGTTTTTTCTCATATTTAAATTCAGTGGTATCTGTGGTGTTGATGGTAAACAAATTAAGTTATTTTTTTTATGCCACTTACTTCAGCTGCAGCTTTTTTCTGATGAAATAGCCACTGGACTGAACAGGCAGAGTTATATTCTGACTGTGTGAAACTGTCCCTGGGGGCAGGAGAGAAGAGTCACCATCCGAGCACAGAATTTGGACTTGTGCAGGTTTTTTGCAATTGGACATGCAACTTGAACACCTGCAAAAGTATTTCACTCATGTGATGAGCAGCAGTTAACTAATGAAGGGTCAAATTATGTTGGCCCTTCTTGTCGTATTGATTACGTTTGGAGTATTCAGCAGCTTAAGTGATAAGAATGGCAAAATTTGGCCCCAGTGTATAATAGTCAACATTTCAGAATGAATATGCAAGCGTGTGCATATTACATCCTGCCCAGAGATACAGTCAGATATGTTATTAAAATGCAGTAGATACCTTCACTTTGGCAGATACCCAGGAAGATGTTGTGAGAAATTGTAAAGATGTATAAAATTGATCATTTAGCATGGTTTAATAAAAGTAAGTACATAAGCACTAAAAAGTAGAAGCTGGATAAAAAAAAAAAAAAGTATCATAATCTTTCTTACTAGAACCTGGAAGTCTCTCACTAATATAATAGAAATGTCTGTAATATAATTTGTATTGCATTTGTGTATTACATTTCATATTTTTCCATCTATACCTTTTGTCCTTGTCAGCACAAGCATTCTTGGCTCCTTTCCCCTTTTTCTTCTTTTTATCTAAGAATTTACTGTAACAATTTAAAAAAAAACCAAAACACAGCTCTAATGACACATCTGTGATCATCAGAATAAATCCCAAAAGCAGAAGATAGTAATTGTAACCACATCATCTGTTGGCCTCATTTTCCTGCCCTCCCCAGCAAACTTCTGAAGCTCTAACTCCATTTTTTTCTGTCCTCATTTGGATGAACCTTCATCAGTGGAATCAATGGCTCTTTTTGCCTGAGAAAGAGGTGGATTAAAATGAAGTGATAGGTTCAAGATGTGGCCTGTCTTCCCTAAACCGTGTCTGTTCTCATTCTCCTTTGCATTTGCCCATGCAGCCACTTGTATTTCAAGTGTGGCCTCCCACCCGCAGGCCCATCTGGTCATGACACTGCTCAGGGATGACTAAAGCATCACACAGGAGCTTCATGTGACTGTGTTGTCACTTGGGATTCATTTTTTCTCCTTTGGTTCGTCTCAAACTTTCCCAGGGGCCATAGCTTACAAGCCTATTGCTCCCTCTAGAGCTCTTCAGTGCTGTTCTGGGGGACTTAAATAATCTCTCATCATGCTAGATGTGAGCTCACTGCTTGTTTTGCTTCCAGCCTCTGTCAGGTGGGATGCAAACTGAATGCAGACTTCAGGTTCCTGTGTTGCAGTGTAGGGCATGGGCACAACACGTTCAGATGCTTGGGTCTTGGGGGGTGATCTTCACTTGTTGCTGGTCCAGGAACAGTGTTGCTGAGCAGGCACTGGTGGACAGTATTATGTTTTGTGCTTCCTCTTCAGTTCTTGCAGCTTTGCACAGCATCAGGGGATCTCACGAGCAATCCTTTAAAGTCATGAGCTGGGAACTACTGGTTGAAGCCATCTGACGTCGGCTGTCAAATCAGCAGTGACTCTTGAGGGCACTTTTGATCGTCAATCTTTAGCAAACCCATCAACAGAGTCTCTAAGTATCATTTCAAAAGTCAGTATTGTGTTTTGGCCAGAAATGCTACTGTTTCCACTATTTTTTTCTAGAAGGGTTTTGACCTTAACGCTCTTGCAAAAATAAACGTTACCAAGCAATTTTTCCTACCCTAGTTGTGAGGGAAGACTTGGTGGAAGCAGCGAGTCTTGTGCTCTGCGCTTACACGTATAAAGGTATGCTTGATGTCTGTGGGAAGGGCTTCCAAAGGCAAAGCCCTGTCCCACATCTGGAGAATTTAATCGTTGTGCTCGTGAGGTGCTGTGTGCCTAATATTAGGAACTGACAGGAATAGTTACAGAGAGAGCAAGTCTCTGAAGTGACTCTTGCATCCCAGCGAGGCACAGCTTGACATCGACATCACCCGTCAGCCCTTCCGCCATCGGCAAAGACTCCCACGATGATATAGTAGCAGTTGGCTTCAGTGTACTGAGGCATGCGTCATAGACCCGAGCTAATTTGTGTATGGCTTTCTGTAGATTTATGGGACTGTTTAACCCAGAGGGTCTCAGATTTTGATGTTAGCTAATGGAGGGCTATGTGGCAGCTTGCTGTGACTGCTAGGACGTCATCAAATTGTCATCATGACTATTGGAGGCATCCAAACCAGGCCAGTGTTTCAGAATGCCTCCTTGGGGTGTTCGGGCCCTCTTTACAGTCACTAGAGAGGTCAGTCCATCGCTTAGGCTGTCTGACTCAATTTTGGTGGCACCCACCCCTTTCTGAGTTGAGCGGAGACATTAAATGGTCAGTGTAGGTCTTCTACCGATAGGAGATCCACTTTCTTAGACATCAGAAGTGCTAGGGAGTCTGAATACAGCCTCCACTGACTAATCTGGTATTATTTCCACCGGTTTGGTCTGCTGCATTTTGCATATGTATGTGTGTGTATGTATGCGCATGCGCTTGTGCATAAGTGTATTATGCAAGTGTATGTTGAAAACAAAAATCTGTATCATAATACATAAAAGCAAGGAGGAGAGGTTTATAGTCCTGCTGTCATCCCAAAACAGGTATATCCATAAAACACAGATTTCACTAACAATACCTCCAATCTAAATCTGCCTTTGTCAACCAGACACATAAAGGGTGAATAATGTAGAAGCTATGAATAAAAGTGATAAAACCACTTAATAAAGCTAAATGTAAATGAAACAATAACCAGAGAAAAAGCACAGCCAGAATTATTGGTAAGCAGCAATGAGTGACATGTAGGTTTATGGTTATATAGTCCTGTGGTTAACCAGTATGTGGTTAATGAATAGTCTTCTGTCAACAAGAAGTAAGCTAAGTATCTTCCTGCTTTTGCCAACTTGTGTCACAACCTTATAGAGGCTTTGAGATCTAGTCTGTTCTGTAGAAAATCTTGAAAGTAACTTCACCTCCCTCTTCTTCTTTATTCTGGTCTTACAGGCTCGTAATGTGGGCACATTTTACTACGTTTCACTTTTGTTATAATTTTTTTTCTGCGCTTCTTTTCTGTCTGGAAAATTCACAAGAGCCTTCTAAAGAAATACATGGATTGTATTCTAGCAGAACAGCAGGAGCACCTTACATAATGCATCGGCGGTCATCAAAAAAAAAAACCCAAACAGATGGGAAGCAAGATGGAAATACTGCAGTAAAGAAATTAAAGTATATTTTCAAAGTCTCTTTCACTCTTAGTGATCTAGCTGTTGTATATAATGATACAAGGAAACTCTTTGTGGAAAGGACGAAGATCTACGGGTGCCTCTCTGATATTTTTTAAGCCTAATGCTATGGGTGATAAAGTTTTTTGGAAGGAAGTTTATTGAACTTTATTACTGATGCCTCATAGAAAGATCTGTTGTGCTGGCAAAGAAAGAGTAACAAAGCTGTAAAGCTTTATCATGTAATTTGGTATTTAAAGAATGTCAAGAACACAGCCATCCTTGGTCTGGGTAGATGTAGGACCCAAGAGTTGAGGGCTAAATGCCCTGAGACAGGGATCTGAAATGACTTTTGCTTCTGTTGCAATTCTTTCGATCTCAGGGACTGCTTTCTAGTGAGGATGCAGAGGTGGGAAGACACCGGCCTGGGATTTGGAGGCTTGCGTTTCAGCTTCTGTTTTGTCAGGGCTGTGATTCAGGTTTATAGGCGGATTTAATTGCAGCAACCAAAGTGGTTAGCATCGCTGGCCACAGGCTTCCTGTGAGATCGTGGCCAAGACACTTTATCTCCCCACAGTTCCTCATCCATAGAGTGGGGAGAATACCTCCCTAATTCACAAGGATGTGATGAGGACAGTTTCCAGTAACAGCTCTGTGTGTGTGCTCGCTGCGATGTTGATGCAGACCATTAGCACCAAAGCAGGAACTGCATTAAGAGAAGTATTGAATTGCAAGTGAATGTGCATAGGGAGGGGGGGAATATTGCTGCTAGAGGCAGGCATTTATATTTACATTTATATTTAAATTTATATTTATTTATATAGATAAACGAAGCAAACAATGGGAAGTCTTAGAAGGGAAGAAACTTAGCAGTCAGGAGGGCTGGAGCCAAGTGGTAAAATGAAGCAGGCAGATCTGTCTGGGAAAGCTCACACAGCAGGTGCCCAAAGGAGGAGAACTTCAATTTTCTTACAACAGTTCCTGGTTATCTAACTTGGGGTGATGTCCCTTGATGTCTCTTACTGATAACGAAGATTCCTGTCAGTATCTGAGTCCTCTGTGATGCTGAGATAACTATGCTAAACCTGCTGACGGGCAATGTTTTTATTGTTGTCCAGGCCAAAGCCATAACGAATGCATATATGAAGTCTTATCAAAGATGCAGAATGTTACTTTTGTTATTTAAAAAATGCCTGAGGTAAATGCTGGCATTGGCCAAAAGCAAATCCAGGGGTAGCAGCATCTGAAGGCATTGCAGTCACAAGGGGATACGAAACCCTCCCCAGCAGCCATGAAAATGAGTGCTTTTCCCAACTTAGAGCCGTGGCATTCACATAACAGTCTTGAAAAGGCCTTCACAGTTTTCTTACTGAATAATAGAGAAACTAAGCATAATGCTCTGCTATGTCTTCATAAAATGTTTTTAATTCTCTGTGGACAAGCTGTAGGGATTTTTTTTTTCCATTCCCTTGTTTCTTGGCATTGCAGTAGCAGATTATTTTTAAAGGGTTCTGGTTCGCAATATGGAATTGATCTAATGCTAGCTTCAACCACAAAGCGTGGGATTTTACGATCTGCCTAGGGGATCTGAGCACCCAGTTCTCTTTAATTTTAACAAGCGCTGTTGATCAGATTCCCGTGGCAGTTTTGGAAGAGTCAGCCACAATTTCTAAGCCTCTCTGAACTAACACCCTTTAGAAAGTACAGATAACATACCAGCAGTCATGTAGATCAGATAAACTCTTAACTGTTAGGGATAACCTCCTTTTTTTACAAACAAAGTGTAGATCATTTAAATATAAATTAATTTTTTTCCCCAAAGGTTTGAGCACTTGCCACAGAGGGAATGCATCCAGCACCAGGCAGTTGCGAGGTGATACACTCCGCTCTCTGGGCACAAACTTATCTTCAGATACGGACAGCTGAAGTGTTTTAGTGCTGTTTGGTGTGTTTGAGTGCTATCTGAAATGAGGTGTACACCTTTTCTCAACACATAGGCTGAGTAACACTTTTTTCCTGTTGCAGGGAAAAGCTTCACGCTGACTATCACGGTCTTCACAAACCCGCCACAAGTAGCCACATACCACAGAGCCATCAAGATAACAGTGGACGGACCTCGCGAACCCAGAAGTAAGTGAGCTGACGACAGCATTGGCAGGCCAAGTTGACGGTTTAGTATAGGGGTTCATCACCAGCCTCGTGAAACACAGCACTATCCAATGCATGTGGAGCAGTGGGTATGTTTTAAGCCAAGGCTGTCCTACGAATGGTTTTAATTATTCCTTCCCGAAGCCTTATTTCTCACGGGTGTCCAGCTGATCTAGAATATGACTTGCATTGCATTTCTGAAGTATCTGCCCGGGGATGACTTGGATCATACCCAAAAGCTGACAGAAGGGATGCTGGTAAAAGGTGGGCAGCGTATACATTACGCATCATTTCTTGCTAGCCTTGCCTTTCAGATGTTAAGAGGATTTTAAAGCATTGGAAACCAATATGTCATTGATCTAACTTTTCAAGCTCAGCCACCCTGCAAAAACAAATAAATGCCTGAGAGAGGAGACCTGGTTGCTGCCTTGTGGAGTTCACTGTACCTCATGCTGTCGTATAGCTCAGGAGCACCCATTTTCACAGGCAGCCAATCTTTCCTCCTTTTTTTTTTTTTCCTTTCTTTTTTTTTTTTAAGAATTAAATAATAATAAGAAGAATTAAAGGAGGAGATGAATGGTTTGATATCTCCAGGGGAATACCCGCACCTTTCACACAGGCGGTTGTTTTGTTCGGGAGGTGAGGGCAGGCTGTTGTGTCTGCGGGGTGAAGTGAAGTGAGGGTGGAGCGGATCTGCAGGTATAGATGCTTCCGCGGCACATGCGCTGCCTGTTACCAGAGGCGATGGTTAACCTCAGCCACCAGCCCGAATGGGGCATTTTCATATTTTGATCAAAATGCCCTGATGGAAATTGAGGTTTGTGGTTAGTTTCTTGCACTCCTCCCGCATGCTTGGCAGAGGTTCTGGCTGTTGCTTAAGTGGAATCGTCCCAGGGGAAGAGAGCAGCAGGGTTCAAACACCCACTAGAGGATGAGACTCCCAGCTTGGGATTGCTTAACTGAAGGGGGGGAAGAAAAGAAAGGGTTGAAACTTCAACTACAATAGCGTAGAAAACTCATGTCTTGCCTGTGCGTTTTCTTCTCAAGCTTTCATTTGTTTGAGTTGCATCATGATGCTGCGTATATTTAGTGGAAAAATCTGATCTATATTTTTTGGATTTGAGGCCAGGCTTTAAAAGAAATACTGCTGTCGGGGTAAGGCTTCTTATTTAGTTTGGGTTGCTTTTTTTTTTTTTAAATTGTGGTTAAATTGTCCTTGAAAAATATCCCTGGTGAACCAGGCAGCTGTGCACATAAAAAAGATATTTGTATATGCAAGTTTCAGATTTGCATATGCAATTACCTGGGCATGTTCCTAGTTTACAGACAACAAATAAGCTTTAGTTTTTTGAATATGAGTCTACTAGAATAGTAAGGAACAAAATCATCCTGCAGGCATACCTACTGTTTTAAATCAATTCTTCAGTTGGTATAATAGTTAATATTTAATAAGATTCTACATTTTAAAAAGGAAGTGGAGATATAATACATACTGAAGCAACATACGTATCTTCCCGACTCAAATCTATGCAAAAGCTTCCTTGTAAATAATTTCACTTTGTCATAGGCAAATCAGCTGCATGGTGGAGGAGGCTTTATGCGTGGCATGAGAAGAGGTCAGGCTCCCCCCCTCAGTAGGAATGCACAGCTCCCTTTATCGCTAAGTCATTCGTGACGCAGCGTAGAAGGGATTATGCTCCTTTCATTTGCAAGTGGGCTGCAAAGTCCTTCAGTCTGACTTCTCACCAAGGGTTTCTGAATAGCAGCGGCTGTTGCGATCGGTTTGGTATCTCCTCTCCACTTCGTACGTTTGACTGAGATACGGATTGGCCTGAAAAGATACACCACAGGCTGTGAAGAAAAAAAGAAGTGGTACCCAGTGCATTCTCCATTCTGAGACAGTTTTGGCGGGTTTGGGCTATACGCTTATTTTGCTGTACTCTCACTCGGTGCGTGTATCCTATTTTGCTTTGCTTCAATTAGATGAGTTACATGTGTAGCCTGTACAAAAACAGATTGCAGGGCTGTTAACCGGCACAAACTCACATACAAGATTTGTGGTTAGAGGTATCAAGACATGCGTGCTGTGTACTGAAGGGATTTAAAATGATATCAGCCTTCTTGTATTGAGACTAGAATCGAAATAAAAACTGCTAGGTTAGAGTGTTTCTAGTCTCACTAATCAATATTTGGGAACGTTCATGCTCACAGAGCCATGACTCACTTGCTCGCTTGAGCTAAAGGAATTAGAGAAATATGAAGATGTATTTTCTAAGATGTCTCGATTCAAAAGAAATCTGTGGAAGACAGTAATGGGAACAAAATTAGATACTGCTGTGTTACAGAGATCTAGAAAAAACATGCTGAAGTCCAAAACCAACTCCAGCAACAGTTTTTGATTCATTTACTTTATGTTTATAACGGTTCTCAGACAGTCTGAATTCTAGTGACTGCCTGCATTTTCTGTGAAAAATGCTGGAAGGTAAGGGGGCAGTTCTGAGGATGGAGGACATCTGAGACAAAAGTCAGAACTTCACACCAGGACAATTTTTAGTGAACTTTACAAGACACAGAAATACCTTTTTTTTTTTAAAAAAAAAAAAACCTTTAAGATTTATTAACTTAAGAAATAACAGAAACATTTTCTTTTGTCTTCAGAGAATGTCAGATCAAGAGCAGTTTCTGAGCCAGAATTAGATGGGTTCTCAAAGTGGGGGGTTTTTAATGCACAAGGACAGCCTCTTCAACTAGGCATGCTTGTGGAAAAAAACTTCAAAAAGTAATACAAAGCAGGATTTGAAACCATTTTTGGAAAACAGAAAGATACTCAAACCAAAAGGCCCATAAGCAAATATGCAAAGCACAGACTTTTTGGCTCACTGGGATGCGTGGAGACGTCACGATAGGTGCCAGTAACACGGTGTGTGTTATCACATCTGCCACTTTCACTCTGCACAAAGGCCTGCAGACTTTGGCTTCTTTCACGTCCCATTCTACATTTGGTCGCAGCTATTGTGATAGCCAGGTCTTTGCCTAGCAGCGTATTTGCCTATGTAACTACTGGATTTGCATTTACAACTATGATAATTACTCGTGTGCAGGACTTACACCATTGACCTTTTTTTGGCGTTGAATTTCTGGCTGTGCCTATCCATGCTATACTTCTCATCAAATTGTCATGGCTTGTAAAGAGCGACAAGGTACTTAAGAATCTGGCTCTTCCTCCACTGCTTTCATTATGTATTTTTAAAATCTCTTTTGAACTTAGCATTTGCATTCTCCAGCTCTGAATAAATGCTTATTTTCAAAATTTTTTTATAAAAAGAAATAATACTGCACTGTCAGGGAGAAGGGCAAGATGACCTAACCCATCATTTTCTTCTCCAACTTCTGTGATTCTATGATTCATAAAGCAATTTATGTTTTTATGAGCTAAGTCCATGGGGAAAATCATTAGCAGTAACCAGATCAAGAGTAGTGCTCCTGATGAAAATACTTTTGGTTAGGAAACTTGGTAGAAATAGTATGACTCCTAAATTAAATATTTCCCTTAGGCCATTTGACCTACTGTTTACATCTGCTGAAAAATTAGGTTTTTCTTCTTTTGACTGCTTCTTTCTGTTTTTCTCATTGAATTGTTTTAACCTGCATAGCTCTGAAAAATTCGCTAATGGACCAGGTGCCTGAAAATGGCACCAAAGGAAAAGGCTACATAGATTTAGCTCCAGTGGGCCTGAGATGTCCAAGGTTAAGCTGGGCATTAAATGTGATTATCCCATATTGGATATGTGGTTTTCCCAAATACTATTTTGGCATCCTTATGTCAAAAGGCAGGATGCTGAGGAGCAGAGAGAGAATAATATTGCTGAGCAGGATCTGAGAAGGAGCTTAAAGAGCTGCTGGCCCAAGAAGTGCCTTTTTAGGAATGGAAATCTTTTGCCTCCTGGCAAAGCTAGCTGGGGGCGGGGTAGATGCACCTTTGGTCAGCCACAGTTAAGGGCACCCTCAGACCCTGATCTGAAGAGGTCCCATCTCACCTGTAAGGTTCAATGAAAGCCCATGGCTTGTAGCCGTTCTGAAGGAAATCTTCAAACACCCCCTTGCCCGGCCTGAAGTCTTTTTTAGGGAATCCCCAAGGGCTGGTGGTGGTAAGTGCACCTGATCTGCTTACCCGTTCCCCTGCCCCTCCAACCTTTGCCCACAGACCTTGGACTCCCAGAGCAGCTTCTGGGAGGAGAGTTGGCAGAGCCCGTGAGGGGCCGGCATCGCCCATCCCATGGCAGAAGCGAGGAGGACTCTGCACATGTCAGGCTGGGGAGGGATGATTCCTCTGAGGGTTCCATGTCACTCCCGCCTTCAGCCTTTCATGCAAGGAAAAGCCAAACCATTCTTCAAAAAACCTGTTCATCTCAGTGAGTTGAAATAATATTAAATGCCTTCATTTCTTGCTTGCTTTCTGCTGTAAATGCCTCCAACTGTTGGAAACTGAGACTAACATGTACCAACGAACAGTTTAGAAACCACGAAAAAATGAATCATTGTGTCATTGGAATAAACCCACCATATAAATTTCAGTCATGGCTTATCAGATCCTTCCATTCACCTGGAGACGTACAGTGCCTGAAGGTTACTTAGCAGAAAACCTGTAGAGGAAAAGGTGGTGCTTACAAGTTGATTGTCCAAATAACAGAAACGCAGCTGGGACTGTTTATTCCTTTGCTAGCCCTAGCTGTGTGCTGCACAGCACGCCACCCTCTCAGTATCACAACCCAACTTTGCTAATCGCTTTTTAAAAAATCTTGGCTAAGGTACTTGCCCCTGAGAGCTTCCAACCTAAATAGACCGTGTACAGACAAAAGAAAGGGATGGGCTGCAAAAAAAGCCGACGGTTGCGCGCTGCTGGGTCTGTGCCTGTGTGTTTGTGTCCCCGCGTCCTATTGTCTGGGTGACACTGATGTGGGCGGACTAGTGCTTAAATTATGGGTGCACTCTGGGGACATTTGTAGTTCGCTTGTGCAATGGTTATGTGCAAGCGTGCGGCGGCTGGGGGAAGTTACAAAACATGGCTAGCTCGAAGTCACACAATGTGACTTGATGCGCTGCTGTGTCTAAACGGGTACGGGTAGGAGGGGGTCACTGCTGGTTTCCTTTCTCTGTGTGCGTGTGTGTGTGTCCCATCAAAGGATGGACAAAGAAGAGCAATTGAATCCACTTAAATAAAATAAAGAGGTATATTATTGCAAGGGCATGCTTGCAGACCGAAGGAGCTGTTTCTGAACAGGCAGGACAGTCCTCGCAGCCCCCCGGCAGGCAGGACAGCTCTGCAGTCCCCCAGAGCGGCACGGGAACAACAGCCTAAAACGTACGTCCTGCGGTTGGGCACGTCTCCCCCCGCTGCGAAAGCTGTGCATGCCATCAGCCCATTTTTCATAATGAAAGTACACAAAGAGCGAAAGAGCGGAGAGCAGTTTGTGCCTTTGTGACTTGTGTTTTCTGAAGAAAAGTGAAGAGTGAGGGGGAAATCAGCCTGTTTCCATTACGCACGTGCTTTCACACAACCGCCCTGAATTACTCCAGTGAGACAGCATTGGCCCTTCTGGCTTAGCACAGGACCGTATAGCACAGGAGCATCGCATAGCACAGGACGACCTGGCACTGGATGTTAAAAGTTTGGCTGCAGGACGGGACCAGAGGTTGCGTGTCTGGATGCCGTCACCTCTGCAGAGCATCCATGGGCACCTCCGCAGCTCCCAGGACCCCCCGTGTCCCAAAAAGACCTCTCTGTGCCCCACATCCCAGCTGCTTGGCAAGCCCCTTCTCCTCCACCAGGGGATGGCAGAGCAGCCCCCTCGGGGCAGGGGCAGCTCCAGGCTGGGGTTGCCCCCTCACCACAGCTGGCGGGGCTGGCACAGCACCAGACTGTTGTCTGAGGTCTCAGAGTCCCATGGCCTGCCACCCTGGGGCGGCATTCACTGGCAGCAGGAACCTGAAGCAAAGCCCGTGCTCTCAAGCAGTCGGTTTCAGACTGGAAATCATGCAGTCGTCCCAGCAGGCACGCTACCCATGAGCTGAAAAGACCAGTAAAAGCAATGTGTAGCTGCTGTAACTACCCCGGCGCAAAGAGATCTCAGTACAGGTGAGGTCCAGGCAAGACCTGCCTTGTATGGACTTTAACTAC
This sequence comes from Himantopus leucocephalus, assembly GCA_003993805.1. NCBI lineage: Eukaryota > Metazoa > Chordata > Aves > Charadriiformes > Recurvirostridae > Himantopus > Himantopus leucocephalus. The sequence continues at coordinate 129,483,876 of RSEF01000001.1, read as the reverse complement.
TACTGCTACCCGCAGCTCCTGAAAGCGGTGCTGATGATGGTTCTCCATCAGGTGTGCAAAGGATGGTGAGATTTATATGAGTGCTGGGCACTCCCTGGCGTAACAGGGATAGGGGGGATCCTTTTTGTGCTACTCAGTAGGTAGGACCTCAATAAGTTTTTAATACCAGCATCCTTGAGGTTTCATGGTGGAGATGCTTCTTTTCCATATGGAAAAGGTGGAAGAGGATTATTTTCCCTGGCGTTTATCAGTCTGACTGCTGAGTCAGTTAGGAGGGTTGATGTTGGGTGACGTGAGTCGGGGAATTTGCCATTTTAGTTCAAGAAAATTGTCAAATTTGTGCAATACGAAATCTTGTGTCAAGACTTCTTTTCTGGGAGTGCAGTAGCTCATGTATTTGCTTGCCTAGTTATTTGGCTGGTTTTTTAAAGATACACAGAAGTGTTGACAGGACAAGGTCCTTCCTTGCATAGAGCAGGTAAACAGGAAACCAGAGTTGCTGTGGTGTGGGGTAGGAACAGCACTAAGACTGGCCCAGTCCTATAGAAATTATGTCNGAATGCATCATTTCTCTTGTAGTTGTTTCCCCCCCCCCCCCCCCCCCCCCCCTTGAATTAGTATGGTTTTAAATTGAGAACAGGTATGTGGTTATTTTTCACTTCTTTCACTTTTTTCGTCTTTGTCAACCTTTTTTTTTTTGCACTTAATATTCATTATTTTATTGCCTAGTGGTTGAACGGCCACAAAGACTGTGGTAAATATTTTTATGTGTTTACCTATATTTGCATGGTGGGATTTTCAAGGGCTATACAGCCTTGGTCTAGCTTTCCTGAAATTAGTGGGCAAGTACTCTGTAACTGTGACAAAAGCAGAATTAGGTGAATGTGTATTACTTCTGAAAATGCTTCCTAAGCAGTCAGTAGGTATGACTTTCTCCTGTCAGCTGCACTTACCTGCAAAGAATTTGTGGCTGTTAAGACTGCTGAACAAGTCTTTGCGGGGGAGGGGAGCATTTTCCATAGAAATATGAAAAAAGACTGCAATAGATGCCACTTGTATTGTGTGTGTGTGTGTGTGTGTGTGTAAAGAAAGGCATTAATATGCAGCACTTTGGCAAGTAGGTTGGCCACAGGGGATGTGACTATACGCTGGTGCCCACCGAAGACCCTAGTTCACTGACATGCCAAGCATCTTTCCAGTGAAGTTAGTTGGTGGTGTTCTGAATCAAAGATTTCTGGGTCTGTTCCTTCATCCATGATGTTTCTTCAGCAAGGACAGACTTTCAAATGGCAGTCATTAAACGTGAGCGAACGAAAGGTTTGTAGCGGCTGCTGGGGCTTTGCATGAGCTGGGGAGGGATGGACTCGTAGCTCAAACCCCACGTTGCTCCTGCCTACTGTGGTTTTAAGGGTGTCATATAGCCCCTACCCTTCCTAGAAGGAGATCAGCTAGCAAAGCCAGGCTGTTGGAGCATCCGTCAGCAATCCTGCTGTCCCCTCCACGCTTCACCACCGAATACCTACCACACTGCTGGCAGACGAGAAAGTTTCCTGCAGGGACGGGCTGGAGGGCAGCAGGACCTGATTGCATACAGCCTCTGCAACCCACTTCCTTCACCCTGCTCTCCGCAGGAGGTGGGAGAGCGGGCCTTCTCTTCCTCAGGCTCCTAAGGGACCTGGGAGAAGGGGGAGGGAAACTTTCACCCTGCCTAGAGTGGTCGGACACTCCCGTTCGCCAAACAAGGTTTTGGCAGTGCAGGACCTTTTCTGAAGCCTGTGTTTTTGAGGAGTTGCCTTACTTATGGGTTTACCAAAACAACATGTGTCTAAGAGACAGGCTGGGTGAAGCTGTGCGGCACTTTCAGTGAAGAGCCCCATTTTCTTCTTGGAGTATAACTGGAAGGGGTGAAATTCCATCTGCGCTGCGGTCCCTCCCAGCTTCATCTGCCCTGGATTATCAGAAGGTGCAGCAGTTTCCTCCGTGCAGGACCATACGAAAACGTTGCAGGCTTTTGCTTCATCCTCTGTCGCCCGTTGTGAAGAATGCAAAAAGGACTTTTGCTCTGCCTCTCCATTTGTGCCCTTGCTCTTTGCTCATCCGCTGCAATTGGGAATTGTAATGAGTAAATGCATTTTCTATTAGTGCTAATGATAAATCTTGGTCAGACTGTTCCTGTGTCAGTGCTGCATGGGTCTGTGCGAAGTGTGAAGGAGAGCAATGCTTGGGAGAGGCCATCTCGACTCTTCTTCTGAATCGTAAGAGAAAGAGTTGTTGTATGAGAGCATGATGTGCTTGTTAATACCTGAAACACATCCTAAAGAGAGGGAAGGACGGAAACATCTTCCTTGCATTCTTTAATCATAGAACAGATAAGGAACAGCCTGGGAGGAGACACAAGAAAGAATTCAACCAGCCACAAATGAAAAGTTTATATATTTTTCTTTTCCATAGCACCCAACCTTCATTCTTCCCTTGCAGAGTGTTGTAGTTTGAGTCCATTAAGCACGACATGCACGAGGCCATCTTCTGAAGGCTGACCAGTCCAGAAAAGCCAGGCTGTGTCATAACCTTAGCACATAAAGCTGCAGAAAAATTTAGGCGACAGTGTTGATTTAATTATTAAGGATTCTGTTTGTCTGAGTCTGTCTGCCTCTCCTACCTACACCCTGCATTACGGGCTGTTCTTCATTACCTGCTCTACCTATCTTCGCAATCTAGCCGCAAACAGTTTTGGTTGACCACACCACTTCCCTCTTGAAAGTTAATACTGTTTGACTCATTCTGTACTGCTAACACCAAGCCAAAGAAAACAAGCCAAAGAATAACCTGCTTGTGTGCAGTTTGGAAACTTCTCAGAGGCCCTGCTTTCAAAATGCTATACAGTAGCTTACTATATCTCTCTGCAGCTGCAAAGAAAATGAGGAAAGCAAAAAATGGTTCAAGAACCTAAAATAAAGACTAGGCAGAACCACATGAAATTTATGAGCTTTCAGTGAACTGCAGTCCTGCGTAGGCACAATGGAGCGTTAGTAGAGAGGAGGGACTGCTCAGTAACCTGCAGATTGAAATATCCAAACTCCTTTCTTTGGAAAAACAGGTATTTTCAACTATTGTGTGGAAACACCAGCCACCAGTCTTGGTAAAAGCAAAGGTCTGTAGTTCAAGGGAAGCGCGTAGCCCATCTATATACTTTTTTTTGGACAGGAGCAAAGTTTTTCACAAGTCGTCAAAGTCTAAATGGTCAGTATCCGTGGGGAGTAAATTTACTTTTGTGTTGCCAAATTCCTCTGGCTTACATAAACAGTGCGCCACAGGACTTGACCTTTAAGTTCCAAGTCCCTTGTTCAACTCTGTCTGAGGGTGAATGATGGAGACCTTTTACTGTCTCGAGATATTTCGATGGACTGATGAAACGGGTTTCTGCCTAAGTTATTTCTCTGACCTCCAATGCTGTGATGTTTGTGCAACCCACTTTCCTGTTTGTTTGTCCTCTTGGAAGCACTGCAAAGGTGGTAAATGCCATCATCCCTCACCTTTCCCACTCAGACTGAGGGAGGGGGTCCTGATTCATCCCACCTAAGCTTACGCATTTGATAAAGGTGCCTGAATTAGGAGCCTGGTTCCCTGTAGAGAGACAACCTTCTCCCAAGGGCTGCTCAAATGGCGGCTCAGTCCTTGCTGCCCGAGCCTTGTGTTTCTGCAGCTTTTCTTTGGACAGAGGTGTCTTTTTGTGCCTGTATTTTTCTTGGTTGCTTGCTGAGCTGTTGGTTGGCTGGTTGTGCCTCATTCTGCACCTACTCTCTCATACATATCTTCAACGATGATGTCTCAGCCCATGGCTGGAGGGTATTCTTATGGCGGTTTGTACGTGTGGGAAGATGCAAACTATAAAGAAACAAAAGAGGCTTTTGGCAATGCGATGCTTAAGTTGGGAGTCATTCAAACTTTGTCAAGGAGTCGGGATTTTTAAAGTATATACATTGACATGGAGGAAAGGGAAAAGAAAGCAAAGGGTATAATTTTGCAGACTAATTTAACTTTCATGAACAACTTCTTCCCTCCACACTCCTAGGGCCCAGTTCCCTTACTTTTACTTCGTTGCATTGACCTAATTCCTGTGGTGGACGCGCAGAATGAATTCCACTTCCACGACAGAAATAGAGGACACATATATGTCAGATTCATCAAAAGTTTTGGTGGATTCATGGCAAGCAAAATAATTGTGTTTTAAGTAGAAATACATTTGTGCATGGCTATTTGTTAGTATAGCACAGGCCTCACCAGCGGAGCTGGGGGGAGAGGAAGCATATTTCCTGCCTTGCAAAAGTTGTCAAGATTGCTTTTTCTGGCTGTGGTACCTCAGCGTAGATGTGAGGCTTTTCATATTTTCGTCAGGGGGCAGGGAGAGAGCTGGAGGGACCCAGCCCGGAGGAGCCCGCAGTCTCGCAGTCAGCGTGCCGACTGGAGCAAAGGAGACCGGCAGCCTCCACTTGTCCCTTTTCCTGGGGACGTGGCCCGGTGGAGCTCTCCTGACGCAGCTGGAGAGTGAGTCAGTGACAAAAAGAGCTCTGACTGCAATTAGGACAATCACCTGGAAAACAGGAATCCAAAGTTTGTTTTGTAGTGTAGACCAGGCAAGAGGGGCTTGATCCGGACTCTCCTGTCTTCTCTTGTTTGTTCTGGGCAGGACTCTCTCTCATGGCAAATTTTGCTCTACCTATAGCATCTGTTTGTGTGTTTGTTGGGTTTTTTTTAAAAAAGCACTGATTTAAAAAAGAAGAGGTAAGAAAAAAATATTGTCAAAATATTGTTTAACTACTGTTAAAACATGTAGGAAAAAAATTAAGCAGCTGCTCAGTGTGTGTGTCATTACAGTAGGGCGACTAACCCCACAACAGAGGTGCAAGAAGCTACCTGGGGTTTCCCCCAGGCAAAGTGGGGGGTTACCGGAGAGCAGGGAACCTGCTGTGGAAATCTTTGTTCACCTTGTTGGTATCACTGGCCACTTGTTCAACACACAGCCAAATTGGATGAACTGGTGGAAAAATTAAATGCTCAGCAAAGGATCGTACCTGAAATATCTAGTCTGTCTGCAGCTGCCCAGAGTAACAAGCAGATTTTTTGACAGAGACACAGAAGGGGTGAGGTTTGCCGGGGAGCTGATAGGAGAAGTGCGTCTGAAAGGGCTTCCCAGTGTCAGTCTGTCTGTGCTTGGCATTGCTTGGCATTCTGCTTCTGAAAGGTGGCTGGGTGTCAGCCTGGCCATCAAGTCGCATAATATCCAGCCTCATTCACGCATTCCCCAGCACCTCGTGCCTACAGTCAGGTCAGGTCTGATGATGAACACTGACTCGGCTGGTAATTACAGACACGGCACAAAAACGTTTAGCATAATGTCCTGTCTACCACGATGTTCCTTCTGTCTGGAAAGAAGGCTTGCATTGTACAGTCCTTAAGAAAAACAGCAAAAAATATAATTGCTGATGCGTCTACTCGAAGCTCTGACTACCATCACCATTATTTTTCCTCACCACAGCAATAATATTTTTAACAGAGGAAAGAGAAACTATCCTATAGTATGTCTAATTCCTTTTTTAGGAACTTTTTACATTATATTTTTAACACTGTACGAGAGGTTGGTGAGCTCTGACACTGTCCCGTACTGATCCTTCTAATGCCTAAGTGCAGTATAAATCTTTTCGAAGTGATGGAGGCTAGAGAGGAAACCACTTTACAGTTTGTTTTTATTTTCAAGCGTGATTTCCTAGAGCCCTGTGGGCTGGTGTGTAACAATGGTTAGTGCCTTACGCTAAACATGTGCATACATCTCTGCAGGATCAGGTCAGGTCTGTTTGAAAACACAGCAGATGGTGTCCTAGAAAAGTTATACTACTTGCTCTTTCTGTGCAGATAGGAAATCATGGGAAAAGAGTGTGCAAAGTATTTTATATCTGGGATATCTGGCACATGGAAAAATATTACTGGTTTATGCACTTAAGGCACTGTTTCTATTGTTAGCAAAATAAAAATGCTTTTTTTTGCAGGCAGGATCGCTGATTTTCAAGAATTTGCATTTCCCAGCTTGGTAGTAATATAGACGCACTATAATTCAGTTTTGTTTACAAGAATATATCCTTTTTTTTGCACTAAAGATAGCGTGCTCACTTCCTGGAATAATGTGAAAGAGTATATTTTCTTCTCACCCTTCACTGTGTGCAAAATAATTGGATTTATTTTAGCTCCATGGCACAAAACAATGTTTACCACTTTATTAACCAGACACAATGAAACATGGCTTATTTTCTACCCCACTAGAGCTGGAGCCAAACCAAAGCCCTGAACACAAACAGCCCTGAAAAGAGGAGATGCTTGGATCAAGGTCCAACGTGGTTCCAAAGCAGCCAGCTTTCGTTAAACCAAAGTGTCGGGTCTCCTCAGTCTCTCCCTACTTCAGCAAAGTCTGGCCAGATGCTGTATTTTCCTGTGTATAATCCACTTTCTGGGTGTGAAAAGTTTCCATTTCCACCTGGGAAAAGGCGGGGGGGGGGCAGAGGAGAGAAGGGGGGGGGCAGAGGAGAGAAGGGGGGGAGGTATTCTGGTCCCCTCAGGGAGAAAGAGCTCCGCTTTATTAAACTCCCGTTATACTATCTCCACGCAAGTACAACCTGCTGATTTTGGGCAGCAAACTTCTGGAAAATACACATGGAATCGTGTGCTGTTTCTGCTCAGCTCTGGCTCTGGCCGGGATGCTCAGGAGCCGTGAGCCAGTGAGTCTCCCCGTCAGACACCTGATGCCCCAACTGAGCCCAAACCTTTTGCAGCCGTTAGTACCTCCCGATGCACCAGCTCCAAATAGTGGGATTTGTGAGTGAATGAGAGCAAGCGACAGAAGAGTGTACTCATCCTGTGACTTAAAAGAGAAAAAAAAATCTCCATTATTCCATTCCAGCAGTGTTTACTTGTAAAACGGTCCTGGGTACCCACAGGAATTTCGGTAGCTTCAGCTGGCAGAATGAGAGTAGCGATGCCTTTCCTTAGCCTCTGTTCTACCTGCGTCTCCCCCTCTGAACCTGAAAGGCACCTAGTGACGCTTTCAAAAACTGGGTTAAAAGGAAAGCAATGGGAGACCTGTTTCTTTTTCTGCACCTGGAGGCAGCCCGGAGCGCTGCTGTTGTCTCCGTGGGGCTGGCCGCGGTGAGAAACCCGGACCGAGAAACCATTCCCAATGAGTACCCGATGTGCACAAAAACGGGGGCTGCCAGGGCACTTTGTGATTGTTGTTTCCACATCCACAGCCCCAACCAGATGGCCGCGGGCCAAGCTGAGTGCTGCGCAGTCTGTTAAAGTCTATAAAACTGCATTTCCCTCCCATTAAGAGGGAGAGCACTTTCATGTTGCGTTGCTGTAAAAGTATCGGAAAAGCTAATGTTTTCTCTGACCTCTTTGCTTAACATTCTGCATTAAAAAAAAATCCGCCTGACCTCACTGAGACAGTATTTGAAAGGGACAAGAAAAAAAAACCCCATCCAATAGCCCCCAAATCCTGTGGTTTAGCCAAGCAGGCTGGATGTCCTATTTATTCCGGTGTCTCAAACACTGACCCTGCAACCCAAGGGAAAAAAATGCTGCCCGTTTCTTTCCTCTGCTAGTACCTGCGAATTGGTGCTCGACAAAAAGTATGAGGACGTGGGGAGGGAAGGAGGACAGCGGTGCCGTCTCGTGGCAAGCCGTCTCTCTCTGTGAGCTCTGGGCCACGGCCTTCTTCATTCAACAGCTGGATGTTTGATTGACTTCCATAAAGTCCCATCTGATTTGCAAAAGTTTCGTGGCAGATCCTCGTGGCCAAAACTGCTGGCTCAGCAGAGCCACACCAGTTTCCAAGTTCCTTCCTGCTGCTCTTTTTCATCCTGCATCACGCTGCTGTCCTGGAAAGGGGAAGCCTGGGCTTGTGGTCACCGCGCTGAGCGTCTGCCACAGGGTCACTGCCTGACCGTGGGCAAGTCACCTCATTTCTCTGTCATTCAGTTTTCCACCTGTAAAAGGGGGATAATAGTAGTCCTGGGCTTTACAGGGGTGACCTGAGGATAACTTGCCGGCTCTTTAAGCAAGGTGTTTAGAGGGTAACTTCAAAGTGAAGCTAATAAACACGAAAATACAAGTCACCCTAGCAAAGCTCTGCCTGTGCTTTTATAGTGGCTTGGGAAAATCATTTATATTTGCTACATTTTTCTGACACAGTTCTTTACTTTCCTGCTGCAGACCTTCATGCAAAACAGGTTCTTGTGCTGCTCCCTGCAGCAGTCAGCAAGGGAGAAAAAAAGGTGAAATAGCTCTTCTGATGGGGGGGGCGGGGGGAAGGGCGGCTTTTGGAGCTACATTGTGAAGTGACAATCGCCCGACGTTGTTTCTAGGTAGTCCCCACCAAAAATTACAACACATGGATGAAAACAACCGCTGAGTTCCCCTCAGAAGGAGCCGGCTGGCGCTGGTGTTTCCTCCCCGAATGCACTGACCCAAGTGGGATTTCCACGTGCCCAAGGGATGAGGCAGGTCTCAGGTTCAGCAGGACGACCTGGCGCAGCGCAGGGCTGGTGGGGAGGGTGGTCCAGGAGTTCTGCTTGGTGGATGCGCGGTGGAGATGTGCAGAGATACTCCCATCAGCTCGGAGGGAGCCGGCCTGGGAACGGGGTGCCCCGCGGTGACTTTGGGGGGGATGTTGTGCCCGGGTTAATTTTCCCTGCTCGCTGCCTGCTCGCTGGGTTGTTGGGAGCAAGCTCGGGTTTGTCTGCCCTGCCCGGCGCCGTGCGCCAGCTCCACACAAATTTAGCGCCTGAGCGAGGTTCAAAGGGGAAAGTTAATTCTTGCCTCACCGGCCTTAATGCAGCCCTTGTCCTGTCGGGGCTTCAGGGGAACCGCTCACCTCGGTGCGAGGCTGCTAGCACACCGGCGTGCGCCGCCAGGCCGCTTGGTTTGGTGCCAGGCAGGCAAATCTCCGGACGCCGGGAGGGCAGCACCGGGGAGGTAGGAGGAGGAAGTAGGGTAGCAGGAGGTCAAATTTGGCGTTGGCGCGCTCACTTGGAAGCAGAAGTTGTCTGAGTGGAATTTGAAATTAGGAATAAATTGCATGGGGGGATAGATTTGGAAGGACCTGACTCTTGGCTCCGCAAGCCCTGGGTTCAGCCTGCTGAAGCTTAAAATAATCCAAATGTATGAGGTATTTTACACATCTTGTATGACTCCACGTGTTTGCATTCAAGTCCAGTGTTAGAAGCCCAAGGCTTGAGGCAGCATCCAGCTTTGCGCTGCTGACAAATGAAGCATTTGCTCTTGACCAACCAGAACGTCAGATAAAAGTNTTTTTTTTTTTTTTTTTTTTTTGGAAGCCTTAATGGGACTCTTTAATGATGAAACCGCTACTATATAATATGTCTTTTTATATTTTAATTCCTCCCCCCACCACCACCCTTGGGATAATTTACAGCACAGTGTGGAATCTGAGACAGTTCAAGCTGTGCCAAAGGGCCTGGCAACAGGAAGAAACGCCGAGCCACTGCGATTTGGAACCATAATACAAGTTATAAAATTTAATTTTAGAAATGCAGCTACTGGGAACTGCTTTTAAATGCACATTTTCCTTTCAGTGCATAAAATGATCCTGTGTCTTGATTGAGCTGTTAGGGTGGCTTGAAAGAGTGCTCTGTAGAGTAAGGGGCATACAGAGCTCTTCAGAGATCTTTTGCTGCTTATTCACTGATACTCAAAACTGGAAGCTGGATGTTTATGAATGTTTATGTATTAAATACTATGGGGACGTGTGGAATAGGGTACGGTGGATTATTTTCAGGAGTTTTGTGCCAGTCTGTTTCACTGCTGTAGCTGTGAGTTGAGAGGGGACTCACACTGGCCACCTCCTTGTGGGCAGAATGGAGATGCAAAGAAAGCTGCAGAAGGCAACTCTTCATGACAAGAAAAAGAAAATTGGGAGCAGATAGACAGCAAACTATGGTGTTCAGCAGAAACCAAGGATAATGTCATGTTCTTCAAGGAAACAAGTTAGAAAAAAAAAGATGTTTGACCTCTGGGCTAGAGATTTGACATGCATTCCCGTCAGGGTAGCAGTGTCCTATGGGAAGAAGGGGAAGGGATAAGCCACAAAGATTCATGAGGCAGCTGATGTCCTGAGACAAACGCAATGTGCAGAAATGGGATTGGGTTTGGGGGAAAAGGAGAGATGATGACATCCACTGCTCCATGAGAGCATTCCCAAGCAGGAGGTAGGAAAATGACATTTTTGGAGCTGGGGATCCTACTCCACTGACTAAACACAGGTGGGGTCATAGACTCATTGATTCATTGCAGTCAGTATCTTGCCCTCCATTTCGAGAAAGCGTCTTTGAAAGGACAGATTGTGTGGCAGTCTGGTTTTGGGCTTTCTGCTAAAGGGCTGTTTTCTGTTATCTTTAAGAAGAAAAAACCCTATTGGGGGATGGGGGAATATTACAAAGGAAAGTTTTGATTCCATCTGGTTGGGAACATGGCTGAACCATCTATACCCCACTTTTGAAGGCTATCTCATAAGACTGGAAACCAATGGCCACAAAAGTGGTTTGCAAAGTCATGGCAATAGGTTAGCTCTTAAGAAGGTGGAAGAAGGATTTAAAACTTGTGCTTTCGTCATGTCTACCAGAGAGCAAGTGCTCCAGCAGACGAGACGTCCCTCTTGTGTGCTCTGTGTGCGGTCTTTGTGGTTACAGGTTGACACGCAAAGGATCCCAGAGCAGCGAGCAGCCACAGGCAACAGTACAAATGCATTACCTTGTTCCTTGCATGCCGCTCACTGCTACTAGCTAAGGCTTATCTTGAAATCTTGAAATCAGTCCTGCCCTTTCAGCTGAATCTGGACATGCCCCAGTGCTGCACTGGAGCCGGACCTTTCCAGCATCTTCCCCGTCCCCTCCCAGCCCCTCTGGGCCACAGCACCAGAGCTTCACAGGGACCATGCTCCAAGGGCTGCCCTGGGGAGTGCTGGACCCCCTAACTCCCACGTGGCCATGGCCACGTCTGCTGTGCACTGTCTGATTCTGTAATGTCAGCATCTACTCTCTTATAGTTGGATGTCTGGTGGGACCTCGTGTTTTGGAAGCTCCCAGTGCCACTAAGAGAGACTTCATTACCCCGCACTTTCAATTCTGCCAGATTCTGGTGTTTCTTTCCTATTTCTGCCTGTAAATCCATTGCTAAAGGATCCAAAAATGGGATTTGTTTGGGTTTGTTATTTTATAGCCCCATAGTACTTGTCTAATTACCGTACCTTTTGACAGTCTGGGATTGCATTTTTCAGGAGTTATTCCAGTGCAGGTTTAGTACAGGGGCCACTCGATGTTTCCTCCTTTTATGCATCCCTGCAGACAGTCCTACTTTTAGAAACGCCTCCTCTCTCAGCAAGAGGTATAGCAAGGCACGGCAATTTTCAGTGGATCTGGTTCTTCAGAGTAGGCCATGTCTTGGGCTGCCCCGCAATATGGTTACGATGCGTGACTGGTTTGTGTCTCCTGTGCTTGCAGAGAGGTGGTTTCCATTTAATTTCAGATGGCCGCTAGCTGGTTAGGTACTTTGCCACTGGATGAGGGGTTAAAAAAAAAAAAAGAAAAAATTTTTTAAAAAGAAAAAAAGTCAACAGACCTCATGTATCAGTGAGATTTTCTGATCTTTTTCCCCCCCCTCCCACAATAGGACATCGTCAGAAAATAGATGAGCAGACAAAGCCCGGGAGCTTGTCCTTTTCAGAGCGCCTGAGTGAACTGGAGCAGTTGCGTCGTACGGCCATGAGGGTCAGCCCACACCACCCAGCCCCCACACCCAACCCACGAGCCTCCTTGAACCACACCACTGCTTTTAACCCTCAGCCTCAGAGTCAGATTCAGGGTAAGTACCTGAAATCCTCCCCCCGCTCACCCACCTCCACCCCACCAACCTGCGGAGCGTGGGGGCTCACAGGCATTGTCCCTGTGTCCCTCCATCTCTTCTGGACTCTCCTTGGCCGGCTTTAACGGGTGAGAGCCTTTAATGAGTGAAAGGAGGGGCTTCCTAACATATGTCTGTATTTCTAAAGACCTGACAGCTTTTAAGGGGTCCGTACTGCCTTGTTTTCCCGGTGTCAGTACAGCTCACGGTGTTAACCTCACCTATGTCAGAACCGTAACCTCTTGAAAGTCGTTGTTTTCTTACAAAGGTGCATTATGCCAGGCCTTTATCTATGTGTAGGTGTATTTCCCCATGGGTATTTATCAGTTACATTGTGTGTTGGAATGAGAGAAATACTGTCAACCCCTTGCTTTGATCTTTCCCAGGAAGGCAGTAGCAAAGAAAGCTTTGCAAAGTTCCTTGTCCCCTGAAGACGACCTCTTAGTGCTAAGACATAAACACGGGCAGGCTGGTTTGAGTGCGTTTCTATAGCCGGTGGTTATCCAGTGGGTTTTATTTGAATGAAAACCTGCAAAATGGTGACTCAGGAGTCCGATTTCCTCTGAGGTTCAGGCTCAGACGATGCCAGTGCAACCAAGTCATCTAACTTGAAATCTTATCTGCCACCGCTAGAGCTGAGTCTGTCCCTGCTAAAACCAACTCTGTCCCGAGGATCAGCTGGAACTCGGTGAGCAGTGAATCAGGTCACTGATACGTGGTTTTGCAAAATGCGTATGAAAATGCAGATCCGTAGTGAGATGCACTGAAAGGGAGGGTGTGGGACAGTATTAGTTTTAGCGAGCGCTGTTCCTAAAGGAGTTTTCCTCTATTCTTCCAGCCAGAATGAAATGGCCTTAGTCGAGGTTTTCTGCGGGGGTTTTGGGGAGAAATGGTTACTGTGAATCAGAATAACGGTTTTTTTGGCATTTGTTTTTAAAACCAAGGTGCTCTTTGTTGCATGCAGAAAAGATTATTGCTTACCGAAGGCAAACGCTTGTTACATCCTTTTATTACCAAGTCTAGGAAGGTCTTTGGCTTAGTGAAATCTACTGCAAACCTGCCATTGTCTTCACTGTGAGCAAAAGCGGGCATTATTGAGAAACATGGGAAATAAATCAACATGTGGTCATGTGCCGTACCATAGAAAGAGGCGGGCAAAAAGGCAGCTGGAGGGACCACCCAGCTCCTTCCCTGCCTGGAGCCACGCCAGGTCACCTCAGGCGAAGGATCCAGTCCTGCGTCTCTCCCGGCCCCTGGCAGTCCCCTCACTTAGTTCTCCAATTTGCAGAGCAAACCGCGTTGGGTTTCTCCTGCGCGCAGCTCCGTTCCTATAAAAGAAAACGCACATATTATTATGGCTACTCAGCAGCCAGCAGCTACGTGGGTGGAGGTATCGGTCGCAGGCTTGCATTCTTCAGCTTCTTGGGAACACTATATGCTTAGCAGAGTATCGGGTTTAACGTCAAGTATCCCTCTTCCCTGGTTCCCCGTGAAAGTTCCTCGCTTGTACGACTTCAGAGCGATAGGCGTTTCACGCTCGGCCGGGGATTCAGCTGCTCTCTCCAGAAATAGTTTTAGTACGGTGCTCTGCTTTGCTCTTTGCAAATGTGATTTTAATGCGTTTCACCTGCGGACGTAGCTCAGAAAATGATAGCAACCGAACTGCTAACGTTTCCTCATCGATACCCTGCTCTTCACCTCTCAGGCTGCTTTCTCCCAGTTCCCCTTTTCCTCTGCCTCCGAAACGTGCGCGCGTTATCCATTGAGCAACTTGTTGAGGCTTGCAGTTGCTATCAGTAAAATAAACCCCAAACTGAAGCCTCCCTCATTTAGGATTGTTTCTGCTGCAGACGCCTTTTAATTTCTAGGGCTCGTCTTTTCAGGGTCACGCTATCACAGCAGGGGAAAAGGACTAGGGTGGGAGGGAGCTCCAGCACCGTCGTTTCTTCCTCAGCGTTCAGAGGATGATTGGTTTGGGGGCTGATGTCCTGTGTGACCTCTAGGGAGGTGGGGTATTTTCATTTTTTATTTTTTAATAAAAAGCTCTGCATTTCAGAACGCAGACCCCCCAAAACCGAAACACTTCTGACCTGCTCCATAGCCTTGCTATACCTATCTGCACATCTTTGCATCCTGAGACTTCTGTTGACGTTCTCTCACTGAAAAGACCACAGAGTGTTTTTTATATAGGCATAAAATAAGCCGTAAAACCCCATACATTGCTAACTTCCAAGTGGCAGCATTAAACTTTGCTTTAACTCACACCAGTATGAATCACAGGCTGCTCCTCTGTTCATCCAAGTCCAATTATCTTTTTTTAAAAAACAAAACTAACTCAAAATAGACATCTCAGACTAGTTCTTGGATTTAAAGGGGCAGGTTGCCATGCCGCTAAACCACTGTTTATTTGTTGAGGTTTTCATCTATAAAAGGATTGAGGTTAATTTTAACTTCCTATTTTACCAAGTCTTGAATTTGAGCGTAAAGCTGCTTGTGTCATGGATACAAGTCCAAGCAAGTAAAGAGACCATAAATTGCTATAATCGAGTTTTATGCTTCTTTCATATCACAAGGAGGGAGAAAGTACACCTGTTCATTTAAAAGATCTAACCATAGCCAATTCGCAGACCAAAGGGGAACAGAAAGGGAGAAAAAGCTTCCGCCACATCACACATGGTTTAAGTTGAAAGATTACTTTGTGCCAGTACCAAGCGTATAATGTCAAAGGATTTGACCTACACGCACAGAGTAAGGAAATTCAGTTAAAGCTCCAAACCCAGCCAACGCTTCAACCTTAACTCACCCCTTCCTTTGTACGGGGAGGAAAAGAAAATAGGCAGAGCCATGTGAGCTGTGCTGGGTGGTTGTTTAAGAAAGTTTAGGTAAGACCCTTGATGAGCATTTAAGTTTAGAGATATAATAACTATAAATATATCTATATATTATGGTTGTGTTTCTTCTAACAGCAGCCTGAACCAGATACCAAATACATAATTACTGATTTTACAGTGGTTATCGTTAACCAGAGTAGGTAGATCTGTAATTCAAGAGTTTTACACAAATATGAATTTATATGGTTTCTTTACAGTACCATTTTTTTCAGAGCCAATAGAAACATATTAAATGTGTAAGTCATCAGGCCAAGACGGTATTCTTTTGGAGGCATTAATGTTGAGTTAATAAATTGCATAAATAAATTTCTAACTAATGGGGTTAGGAATATCATCCAAAAACACATGCAATTAAATAAGTTCTTTTTTTTTTCCAAATTAGCCCAAACAATGTTTCCAACTGGTGATTTATTAATTACCCATAGGTTAAAAAAATAAAATAAAATAAAGCTATTTCTCCTGTCTAGGGAAAACAAATAATCATTGTAATCACTTTAAGCTACATGTTTCTGGTTCTTTTTATGCTTTTATAGCCTTACAAATACCTAAGTTTGCTCACTCACTTTTTTTTTTTGCCTTTTTTTTAATTTTGTAACCTTATATGTTAAGTTTCAGCTGGGACCACGCTTTTATGACCAAGTCTAAAATCCCTGGAAACAAGAGTCTGTAATAAAACTGCTGACAGATCTTTAAGCAAAGCAGCAGAATTAGCACCGATAGCAAAGCAAGAGAGATCATTTAGAGATCAGCTCTTTGAATTAGTAAGAAACATAATGACTGAGAGATTATTTTGTTACAAGCCAGCCTTTTGTCTTCCTCCAGGTGCAATACGCTTTGTTTAAGAGACATTTCAAGGTCCTGGCTATCGTAATCTCGCTCCACCAAAAACAGCCCAAGTTTATCAGGGTTCCCATGAACCGGTGAAACACAGGAGTGGAGTCAAGGGCGGCATTTAAGCCCGGGAATTAAAATGGCTTTGTTCCTACTACGGCTGTATCCTGCCCCGATTTTTAATATTTCCACTTTTAAATCAGCGT
The DNA here is from genome assembly GCA_003993805.1 of Himantopus leucocephalus. Lineage (NCBI taxonomy): Eukaryota > Metazoa > Chordata > Aves > Charadriiformes > Recurvirostridae > Himantopus > Himantopus leucocephalus. The sequence continues at coordinate 129,467,984 of RSEF01000001.1, read as the reverse complement.
AATAGGCTGTAGGTTAATAGAGCTAGAAGCGTTCCCAGGGCAGCGTCGTGGAGCGGGCTTCCACGGGGCTGTCCTCCTGCCTCCGCATTTTGCTGCTGCAAAATGCAGTTTTCAGGTGCTTTTGAGAATCCCGATTGACGTGCTCGGAGCTCCCTGCCAAAACAGATAAACAGGCTCTCAAGATTAGCAGCTCGCCAACTCTTTCCGTTGTGCAATACACTAAATGCCGATATTTTTATGTTCTCATTGGACACGTCTGCGTCTCCCCGTCTTGNCACTAAATGCCGATATTTTTATGTTCTCATTGGACACGTCTGCGTCTCCCTGTCTTGCCTCAGCCCGGCGCGCTTGCAGAGTGAGTACATGGCGCTTTAACGGCGTATCATCCCGTCTCCACTCGATTAACCACCTGACCTCTCCGTCCCAAAATACACTCCCCGGCATGTCGGGCGAGTGCCCGCCTGAGCTTGGCACCCTTCCTATCGGTGCCGCTCCTGCCTCCCCCCAGCCGGCGGAGTAGCGGGGGGTGAGTCGCGCTGGTGGGCAGCACGGGCAGCGCGGGAGCTGGCAGTGGGTGCGTCATTCCCAATCAGCACAGTACTCCGGTACTTCTGGATGTGGAGGAGCCCTCCTCCCCATCCGTGGAGTACAGTTTCCCCACCACAAGTCAGTTCATGATAGTTTTGCTAGCGGCCAGGGGAGATGCCCTTTGATGGAGCTCCCCTCCATCGCCCGTCTCCTGGGGGGGGGGGG
>RSEF01000001.1:129422693-129467225 GCA_003993805.1 Himantopus leucocephalus | reverse complement strand
GGGGGGGGGGGGGCGGGTGGCCAACGTGCTGAACGCGTGCCGGGAGCCTGCTTCGGAAGAGGGGGAGAGATGCTCTTTCTCCTTTCCCTTCCTTTCAATGCCAGGAGCTGCCAAAGAGCTTCTGCGTGGGGAAAAGGAAGGAGGTCAAGCCACCTTGGTGGCGTGGACCCAGAGCTCGAGTGCCACAGCTACCCTCAGGTCACAGGAAGTTTGTTGAAATAGCGATGTTTTCCCAAAATATTTTGCAAACCAAATCTGTTTAGCTGGAAAGGTTCCAACTGGCTCTATCAGAAAGGAAATTTTATAGAAAGAAAACATCGTTTTACTGAAAGTACAGTATGTTTCTTTGATTCACAGTTATTGCTCAGCACATAATACGTTTATATAATGCCATGAGTAACTTCAGCAGTTTTTCTTTTTAAGGGGTACTGTGTCATTAGCAGCAGACTCACCCTGCTGTCTATTTATCATGTCGTAAACCAGTTTGCATCTGAAGAGATGAGCACACAAGCATGTGAACTGGATTAGCAGGCGCAAAACAATTCTAATTTCACTCAGTTTAATAGAAGTCCACTCTGGGGAAAAGTCCCTCCTATTTCATGCCCCCTACTAACAAATATGTGTAAACCTCCTGTTTAAGGGCATTTGAATCCATCATGTAGCTCTGCAGACACAGGTGCTCCCGTTTTTGTCCTGAGTGTCGTTGTTTAACCCCAGCCAGCAACTAGGATGACACAGCCATTCTCTCGCTCTTCCCCCGCCTCGCCATCCCAGTAGGGCAGGGAGAAGAGGGAGAAAAAGGAGAGAAAAAGGAGAGAAAAAAGAGAGAAAAGAACTCGTGGGTTGAGATAAAGACAGTTTAATAGAACAGAAATGGAAGAGAAAATAATAATAACGGTAAAAGAATATACAAAGTAAAGTGATGCAATGCAATTGGTCACCACCTGATGATCTGTGCCCAGCCCATCCCAAACAGCGATGGCAGATTCCTGCCCCCCCCCCAGCAACCCCCATTTATATACTGAGCATGACGTCTACAGCATGGAATATTCCTCTGGCCAGCTTGTCCTGTCTGTGCTGCCTCTCAGCTTCTATGGGAAGCTGAAAAAGTCCTTAGGCATTACATAGCAAAAACTAAAACAATATGTCTTATCAACATTATTCTCATACTAAATCCCAAACACAGCAGCTGCTAGGAAGAAAATTAACTCTATCCCAGCTGAAACCAGGACATAGTTACTTGCGTCTTTGGAAGTTTGCTTTAAAGCATAAACTAAAAGGGAGCGGCAGAAATGTGACTCTTGGCATTTGCAGAAGCACAAAAGTATTTTGCATAGCATTTTTGGCCAAGCAAGATGTCTCATTTTGTGGTGAAACTAACACCCTCCATATCTGTATCTTGGAGAACATTTGTGAGGTTATAGTATATACAGAATCTATTGTATAGACTAGAAAACATCACTATGGTAAAGATACACACAAGATGTGCATAATATAACTAAATAACCCACAGCTTCATAGTGTCCATTTTTTCTTGGCTCCAGCTCTCAACATCGTTTTTTACTCAGTCATTTCATCCCATGTGGAAATAGGCTTCTTACTCCAAGAGGCATGTCTTCCATTTGATTTGTAAAGTTTGTAACACCATTTGGGTCCTCTCCAAATACTAATTTTGACAGGGATAAAATTTTGTTACTGTAACATGTTATCTCTGCTAAGACTTTGAATGTCTGCAGGTCTGGTTGTGCTGTGACAGGGGCGGGGTGATGATACCCAGCAGTAGCTCAGGAACAAGAGCGATCCCAAGGAATTCCCTCCATCTGACGTTAGAAATCTCCTCTCTTCCCTCCTTCCCTGCCAGGAGCGGACCAGCAGTTTTGTCATTTTGAGATACCATAGGTGGGATACTGTATTAATAGCGGTATAGAAAATTTTTGAAAAATCTCCTTGGAGGTCCAGCTGAAGTGATGATTATCCAGCATTCAAGAAAAATTAATTCAAGTGGCAGTGGGTGCAAAGGGGGGCTGTTAGTGTGATGAGAGGAATGAAAGACCTTTCTTTAAAGAAGAGATTAGCATAGCTGGGTTTATTCAGCATGCCGAAACAGGGGCTGAGAGGGAAGATAATTACGGTCAATAAACACAACAGAGAGGTTCAACACTGGGGAGGGAGAACCGTTTGTGCCGAAGGACAGTGTTGGCTTGAGAACAAGTGGTTATTCTGTAAACTGACCGTCAATGAATTTAGGCTGGAAATTAGAAGATGGTTCCTACGTATCAGAGTAGCCCTGGCAGCCTTCCTGCCTTCCTATTAGAGACAGAAAGATGTAATTTAAGACAGATCTTGCTATGTTATGTGAGTGCAGAACCCCAGATGAGGCTGGGCTGCAGGACCCAGGAGATGCTCTCTCTCTCTCAATCAATTCTCCGCACCTGTGGCTTCACCGAGGCAAAACAAGGGACATTTCATTGTCCGGAACAGGCAGGAGGAGGCTCAAGGGTCTTCTCAACTCTTTGCTCTGTTGGATCTCAGTGACAAGATAAAACCTCCGCCTGCAAATTCTGGGTGCACTCCTTACTCCCGCTTGGACCATCAGGTCTTCAGCAGTTCTCTGAACACATCCCATCCAGGATGCAGGCTCAGCCGACTCTCCAGCACCAGCACTGGGGACCTCACGCTTCACCTGCTAAGGGGAAGGCTCTTCCCATTTGAGGGTGGCAGGAATCCGTCCTGCCGCCCCCTTCGCGCACCTCGAGGATTCATCCCCTTCAGCCACGGATTTGTGCCTTCTCCGACTGTTCCCACTCGGGGCAGAGCGAGGTGAGGAAGCCAGTTCCTCAACGCCTGCCCGCGTTGCAGGCAGCACGCCCAGCTCCAGGGCATAAGCCTTGCTCAAGAGCCTCCCCTGCCTCCTCACATTCAGCTCTAGAAAAAAAAAAAAAAAAAGAGAAAAAAAAAAAGGGGGCTTGAAATTGTTTAGCTTTTTCATCAACTTAAGGCACTAATGGAAAGAGTTATGTAATGGTGTTTAATCCAGAAGATTTCCAAGTGTCGATATATTTAAAAGATACCAATCTTCATATTCCAATTGCCTGGCACTTCCTGAGGTTAAAAAAGCAGTAGATAAGGCAACAAATCAGTTCTCAGTCCCCAAGCAACAGCTCCACTTACACAAATTTTCCTTTTTTTTTTCTTTTTTTCCTTTTGTCCTCCGTATGGACCATGGTAAAGGATAACTTTAACTGAAGAAAAGGAAATCTTGGTTGTAAAGCAGAAATCGAAAAGTTTGGAGACCTGTATTTTGTTCTAAGTTTTGTCAAAGTCATTCTGCACATCTTTTGGCAAGCTATTTAGAGCTTGATTTTTTACAGAGTATTTGGGAAAACTTAGCACACCAGAAAGGTGACTTAGCAAGATTTTTGATAGTGCCCGTGCACCTAAGCCACAGAGAAGTCAGTGACAGCTGTGCTGTCTAGCTGAATCTTCAGGCAACTATAAAACTTGGCAGCTCGTGCCCAGACATAGTTTTATTTTTCATTAATCAGGCCATGTCTTTTACCACATGAGAACAACGCTGAGCTGATGGATACTACTGCTAAAAAAAACAGAGCTTGCAGGTAGGGACAAGTATCCCTGGTTCAGTTTTTAACTTGCACGGTGATCTTCTCTGGTTTGTTTTGTTTTGTCATCTTCAACTCAGTATGCCAAAGTCCCTTCTCCGTTATGTCACTGCAGAAGTGGAGCCACGCTCGGAGCCAATGCAGGAATCCCGTGCCTGCACTGGTGCTACCAGTCTAGTGCTAGTGCTCTCGGTGGTCACTGATCGCCAGAGAAGAGTGAATTACTCGGGCTCGCTTCTTCCTCCTTTAGCTGTCTCCTGGTACAGCAGAGCTGGAGTCACCCCACCAAGGTGGAGCCTCTGCCTGCTCTTCTCTCCTCCTCCTCATTTCTGGGGCAACTGAGAAGGCTCAGCACCTTTCAGGATGGCAGCTTTAATGCACTGTAGCTCAGGGGACGTTTCTATCTGCTGTCGAGATTAACTGGGTCACGGGGCTCTCTTACTTTTCCACGGCAACACCTTATTCTGGCTCACCGCTTCTCTTGCCCAGCGCCAAATCTCACCTATGCCATCGGCGTGCTGGAGATGTCTAAAGCACATATCCCCGCCTGCCCCAGAGGTGGGTGCTCCCACCGTCCTGAACTTTGGACAACACCACGTGACCACGCGTTTGATAGCATTTCAGCATCTGAAGCAGCTACTCCTTGCGTTTTGGGTTATTCCTCAGTGGCCCTCGAAGTATATTCTTGGCCTTTGAATAGCCCAATTGTGAGGAAGATTAAAAGCCCTGATTGCAAAACTCCGGTAAATAAAATCTCTCTTAGTTCTTTACTGACAAACCCAGTTTCTTTCCATAGCATTCTCCTCTTTAATCCCCTCTTGGCAGAACATGACATGTTTTGATACCAGAGCTCAAATTACCTTCCATGGTAAATAAAACAAACAAAAAATAAATAAGAACTCCTTACCCTAAAAACAAACACCCACTGAAACCAGCTTATTATTCAGCTGATGCTGCCCATGTGCCAGAAGATACCACTTTGATTTTGTAATTGAATGTATTCTTTTCCCTCAGATACTGAATTGAGCCCCTCCAAACTTGAAATGCTGAGGGGTTAGAGCGGAGTGACCACAGACACCCGTACTTTTTTTTTTTTGTGTGTCATCTAGAAAACAAAGGAGGAGGAAACGAGAAGACTAGCACACAAGTTAGTATTCAAATGTTTGTTTCTGAGGTGAAAACCCCACCTCTGTATACAAAGCCCCCATGGTCTGGGTTGGCACAGACAGCTAGATTTGGATGGAGCGACATCAACCCCTCTAAGCTCCGCAGGAGGCTGCAGCGGCTGCTGGGGCTCATAGCAGCCAAAGGGCTTTGCATTCCGGAGGACTGGCACCGTCTCTGCTGTCTTCACCAGTGAGATTTATCCATGGGATGGGGGGCTCCTTTCGAGGCATCAAGTGCAGGCATGCCCTCGCCTCTTCTGCTGCCGTGCCTTTAACAAGATGTTGCGTCAAGCAGATCTTCTCTAATGATCCCGTGTGGTTAGAGGGTTCACAGGGCTCCTTTCACATGACTGAGTACACAGTACACCCTTAGCAAACTTATTTATAAGTTTTCCCTGTGTATTCAGTATATTATGACCCCTATAAATGGAGATTGTTCACATGCAAAGAACAATAGGCTTGGATGTGCTCGGTAAAACAATCAATTATGTGGGGAAATGCACATTATATAGTCAAATAGATGATCGTATTCGTCTGACCATTTTCATTCTATTTATACATCTCTTCACTTAAAAGCACTGAAAAACAAAAGCATAGGAAATAGATCCATTAAAAAATTGTGGTTTTGCTGTCAGGGTCGGCTTGATTTCCACCAGTAAATGCCTCGGTCTGTTTCAAACGTTTACATGGTTTATCTGTGTTCGGCAAGATACTCAGTTCAACATCAGTGGTCCTGAGAGCTTCCAGGTTTTGGTGCTCAACTCCAGGCACTTTCAAGGAGCCTGGATATCTGCAGAAAGAGATGTTCTGAATGTCTTTGATTAGGTACTCAAAAATGGAACTGGATCACTGGGCATGCTTTAGAAGATAAACCATTGTAGTTTGCATCCTCTGCATTTTGAAATAACTACAAGTATCAGAGCTTTTAGATATGACTTGGCCAGTTTAGGTTCCCTTAGCTTCTGGCAGATCAAATTCAGTTGATCATTACCAACAAAAACCAATGAAACCAAAAGCTCTTTGCATAGGAGAAAGTTATATATTCACTGCTTTATTCATTGATAAGTTTCCAGTAACCAGAGAAGTTGCTGTAAACTGCTACGTCCTTTGGCCTGTAGGAAAGACAATGGTTTGTCAGAAGCAATTCTTCATTCTATTAGCGTAGGGATGATTTACAGGTAGCTGAGCAAGTGTAGAGTTTATGATGATTTCAGTTCTCACTGCATAAGGTTATTGAAGTATATTTAATTTTAAAAATCCCAAGTCCAAACGATGATCCTCGTTCTGCAGTAAAGCACGTGAATAACCGCTCAAAAGAATAGTCTCTTTGATATCCTTGAGACCTATACATACATGAGCAATTCTACATGCAAAACCATTTGCAAATTTGAACTCAGTATTAATTAGTTCATGGGGGAAGGTATCCACCAGAAAACAGTTCTGCTCTGCCATACATTATAAAAGTGAACACTTGTGTTGACTTGAAAAGGAACCACACAAAAGGGAGGGAGGCATTTCAAGTGAGTGTAAACCAAGATTTGCCAACTAATGCTCCCCTAGATACAAACGGATCGCTAGGGTATTGTCATTTTTACCCCTCCTGTGCAAATACTTTTTTGAAAAGCTCTCTGTCAGCTGCCTTCAGATTTTAAGCACATACCTGTGTGTCTGTGCCAGGCTCTTGTGCCGATGGCGCTCCCCAGCCTCCACCCCTGCAAGCCCTCTCCATTTCCCGGCCAGCGGATAAGCCCCGCAGGTGGATGTGGCAGGGGACCAGCCTGGGACCTGCAGGAGACATCCCTGGCCCTGGGAAGCCTCCTGCCGGTCCCCGTTTTGCTCAGCAAGGGACTGTGAGTGCTCTCCAGCTGCATTATGGGATGCAAGAGCCTTGTGCGCTCCCCAAGGATGGAGGAGCTGGAGAAAGGACAAGAGCTCGCAGCTGGGATCAAGGGCAGCTAAAACTGAGCTGCCGGGGTGTAGGGAGAAAGCAGGCGGAGCAGGGCTCACCAGATGCCTGGAGCACGGTGGAGTGCCCAGCCATCAGCAGTGTGTCTGTGGGTCACCCACGGGTGACTGAGTCCAGGGTGGCGGGATGCCACGCAGGATCTCTCCCTGCATGTGCCAGAGCTGGGGGGAGGAGCAGGAGGCCACTGGCCCTGCCCGCTCTTGCCCTCACCGGGGTAACGAACGTGGCCAGACATAGAGCGGGGACTAGGTTGAAGCAGGTGAGAGAAGTAAAAGCAGAGAGGAGAGAGTGCGAAAACAGGTTTTCCTGGAAAAGTGAAGGAAATATATCCATGGAGAAAAAAAAAAAGAAAGAAAGAAAGAAAAACAGCTGTGTTAATTCTTCTGCTTGTTTGATCATGTTCAGAGCCTCCTAAACTCCCATGGAAGGGAACGGTTTTGTTTCATGAGGGTGGTGCATACTGAGTGCGTGTCCATGTGATTTTTGTATTTGTACATTAAACATTTCCCCAAGATGTAATTCCTTCCCTCCTGCACTTGGAATAAAGTGACTTTACAAGAAGGACTGCCTCCAAACAGCAAGCAAAGGAGGGCTGTTGGGGCAAGATAGGGCAAATGTAAATGTGTCTGAGCTAGCTGCTCCACCCAGCCTCTCATCTTTATATGAAAAAAAAAAAAAATGTTTCCAATAACTGAAACAGGCAAGGTCTGATCTGCACAGACGGTCTGCAGGCATCTGCCCAAGAAGCTGACGGTTGGCTGGTACATCCTCATCTGATTTATGTTGTGTGTGTGTTAAGCCTTAAATTGTTGAGTCTCTGGCTGGCTGCAGTGGTATTACTGGATGGTTGGTGTATGTTTTCAGCTCACAGAGCTGGCTCTGATACCGGGGTTGTTGGCGCTGAATCAATTCCAATCTCACACCTGTCTGAGACAATGAAGGCCTTGTTGCACACATCTCCACCAAAGGCTGTCATACAACTTATTTTTCACATTTGAAGAAGAAGGAAAAAAAATAAAGGGAGGACTGAGGAAATGCTGTCTCCTCACAAGACACGTTCCCCATGCCTTGATGCAGCATGCCCCTCTTTTCTTTATAAGAAAATATATTTACAAAACAAAGCCAGTGGAGTGCTTATGGAAAGTATAGCTTAATCCTGGCAGTTAAATGTGACTATGGCCTGGTCTCCAGTGACTTAGTCTGTAGGACCGTGCCTGGTGGATTAAGCATGGGAGATAGGCACCTAGTTTGTTGCTCTCTTACAGGAAAGTTTACCTCCAGCTGGGTTAGTGCTATTAATAGCTTCTTATCAGTGTGCCATTTACCTAGCATTTTGAGGCCATTTCTTGAGATCTCAGAGGTTGTGAAAGGTGCTGGGCTCAGATGCCAGCGTGGCCGAGATCCTCTGCTTCCTGGCACTGAAGCAGCTCAGTCTGGGTGGAGGTTCAGGCTGGCTCCAGACGCCATTCACTCCCAAGCTGAAGGCAGGAGTCTGATCTTTGTCTTGGTTGTCCGTTTTTGCCCTTGTGGTCTCCCTTCATCCACTCTTTCTCCTCCAGTTCTGTTGCACAGATGTCTTAGATGTGCATCCTCAGGAAACGGTAATGTTTTAGAGCTTTTTCCTGCCCTTTCTGTTGCGCCCTTCTTCCCACCGAGAGTGGGTGGCAGAGGGAGGCAGGGACTGCAGACCTGTCCCATGCAGGTTTTTTTCCCATTTACTATGTTAATGGCAGTTTTTCACCGACTCAGGCAGAAGGCATGAGGCTCAACATTTCCTTGGAGCGGGAGTGCGCTCCCTACTGCTGAAACAGCCTGAAAACTCAGAGTGGCCTCCCAGACTCTCCCCACATACCTGTTTGCCATGTGCCAGAGAAGGCTAACTGAGCCTCCTCAGTCGGCAGAACTGCTCCGGTGCTCTTAGGATTGGGTCCACCCGTCCAGCTGCAAGACCTGGTTGTGCAGTTCAGCGGCTTTCCCATGCCCTTTTTCTACGTTTTCTAGCCCAATCGCTTCCATTTTTGACAGCGCCACCCCTGGTTGCATCGCTGGGGCTGTGCAGACGGGAGTGGGTAGATGGAGGGTTGGGTGGGAGGGGTGGCGTGAAATGCAACATAGCGGTGTGTTCTCGTTCCTCCTCATCTTGGCTCTTACTGCAGTCTCCGTTCTTTGCCCCAAAACATCTTCTGGGGAGGAGGAAAGGAGAGTGTGAGGCACTGCAACCCTGCTCGTACCCAGCAAGTTTTGAAAGGTGCAGAAGCAGAGCAAAAGACAGCTCTTCAGCCAGCGTAAGTTGGCCTTGCTCTACTGACCAGGCCAGCTGAGGATCTGCCCTTGCACCTTGTCGGGGTGGTCTTCAGCATAAAAATAAATGATTAACTGTGTAATGAGTGAATATAAAGACAGATGGTAAAGTATACTTCTGTTGGTACTTGCATGCCTTTGTTTAAGAATACAGAAAAAGGCCCTGCGGTGGTGAAATGCAGACGGGAGCATGATGTTATCTTGCATCCATAAACCTTGCTCTGAGTCCACTGGTGGCCACTATCCAGAACTGCCGAGTTCAGACGCACTGGCTTGTACTAAGTAGAAATGGTGCTTTCAGTCTTCGGTAAACAGCATTTTTGCCGCAGGGCCCAAATCCTTCAAACATTTGCCTAGGTAATTGTCTGGTTTTGCCTTCTAGTGTCTCATCATCAGCTTATCTGTAAGTTCAGGCTGGCTAAATGAGCACGTGAGGATGGGGGAAGAGCTGCTGGAGGACGGGGGAATAAACCATTTCATATTTAATTCAGTGCCAGGAGAGACTAATGTGAGTGCAGCTAAGCGATCATTTTAGGATCACGTTGTGGAAAAAATGAGTAATACAGCATATTCATTTAAACAGATTAAAGAGCTGCACAAAGAAATTAAGGGATTTTTGTGTTTTGTTTCTCTGGCAGTTCCAAATTATCAACAACTGGAAAACAACAAAAGCAAATACATATTTTCTGGGTGAATGTAAAAGTATTGTTTCATAAAGTTGCCAATTATTAAAACTGTGAAAATGAGACATAAAAAATATTTCTATTAGGGCACTTTCTGAAGTTTTTCTTTCCCTGACCAAGCCAACAATCTATAACCTAAAATAACCTTGTTTCTTCTTCACATTGGATTTTTATGTTAAATGTAAATGCCTTTGTTTGGTCTTACTCTTACTGGTGTTCGATAGGAAAGAAAGCAGTAGTTATTTAATATTTGATTGCTTACATATCATGATTATGTTTAGCTTTGAGATAGTTTCTTAAATGGGAAAAAGTTCCTTTTGCTTATAATGATGACTTGTGATCTTACTCTTCATGCCAGAGTTGTCTAAAACTGCTCAGTTCAGCACATTCAGTAGAGTTTAGCTGTGTTTAGCTAAGTTTCTAAAAAGTTTTTGATGTGTCAGTGTTTCATAGCATCGTAACTGCTAACAGAGAACAATAATTTCACGTGATATTTCTGAGCAGCCAGGCTAGTCACAGGGTGTAATATGAAAAGAGGTTATAGCAAGCTAGATTTTTCAAGCCCTTCAGGAGTGTTTAGTATGTTAAAGGTTAATCTTTAAGATGTTTAATAGACAAAGCGAAACAAAACTGTTATTTGTATAAAACATTGCTCATTTCCTATTCCAAAAAGAAATCTTCCTCAGCCGGGCAACACAACAGCTGTTTGTTAGTTAGCACTGGGAATTACTTTATTTCTTCCACACTGGCCCGTTTTGCAACATTTGACATGTGTTGACACTTCTTTTCTATACTGGATTACGATTTTCCTTCAACACTGTTATTCCTTACTCCACCCATTCTGGTAGCACCCACCTGCACACAAACCAGAAATTATGATCGGGACGTAGTAGGTACACAAAATTTGGGGCCGCAGTGCACGTTTCCAAGCAGCCTGGTTGTCCTGGTTCTCCTGCAGGGAGAACTCCAGCAGAAGGGGCAGGGAGGTGAAGGGGAGCTGGAGTATCGGCAGGCTCCCCCCGGGTCTCCTCCGGGCATCACTGCCCTGATGGGTAGCACAAACATGTCCTCCTTGTTCGGGGTAGCCCCCATCCCAACCACCCTGACTAGAAGTGCGTGCCCAGGGTGTTGCTGGCTGAGCCCTGTGCATTCAAAGCCCCACACCTATTTATTCGGGGGTCTCATTTTTGGCACCTTGCTTTGGAAGGTCTTCAGGCCTGGGACAGCTTCTCTGTGTGTTGATTTGCTGAGCTTCTGCTTGGCATCTTCAGCAGCGCTAAAGAGAGAAGCACTTTTAACTTCAAAGCTCGTGCCGCCTGTATTTTTTGCCCTTCAGATTTAGATCTAGCTTGCTCTGAAATCAATCAGTATAACATTTAACTGTGTCCAGCAAAGCAAACACGCAAGCGGAGCTGAACCTTGTGCGTGTCTTGAGCACTCCTGCTCCCGCAACTGTGGAGAAGGGTTGCACAAGGAGATGAGCCTTTACCTTCTTTTTAATCCTTCTTCCTTTGGCTGTACTCCTCCAGCCCCTCCGATTCAGGCGGGAGTCAGGGGAGACGTCCTGCTGCCACCCGCCGGGGCCATAGGTTGGGTGGAATCGGTGATGGCTGCAGCGCGGCAGGATGCTGCATTCCTCAGCTACGCAGCAAGTGCCAAGGGATTTTGTAAAGGAAGCAAAGCGTTTCTTAAACGGTATTTTAAATGTATTTCTGGACTGAATGCCCCTGACAACTCAGTGAGTTGGGGCTTTCAGCACATACTTCTGGGCTTGACTCATTTTCCATTTCGGTTTTGCAGATCTCCTCAAAACCAGCTTGACAGTTTAGAGGAGCAGATCATTTAATAGAGTTTTCAACAAGTCCGTTTTGGTTTAGTACTATAGTGAGCAACAGTTTCTGAGCTGCCTCCTTTTTAAAAAAATCCATGCATCACTCTAAGTCAAACTGACTTTACAAATATATATTCACATGAAGAAGACCTTACTTCACCTTGTAAATCAAAGCTGCACTCTGGAGAGAGGTTTCATACCACTGGGCTCAGTATCATTTTTCTCAAGGTGACCTCAGTTGTTAAACTATGAAGGTTGCATTTGATATGTCACTTACTTTCTCTGAGTCTATAAAATGAACCAGTGTGTCTTTAGATCATCAGAGATCTGCTTATTACCAAAAGTTGTTTTAATCCTGACTTGTGTTGGAATTTAAAAGAATCCAAGCGGATTTCATTTGCCATCCTGAATAAGGGTTTGGAAGGTGATACTCCGCTGCGTGTGCAGAGTGCCCCTAGATGAATTCTACTTTATTAGTTTATAGGCTTTCTTCTGAGCACTTGGGATGAGATCATGAAAGTGTAAATGGCTGTTATCTTCAAAGGCCTCTTTTATACTGACAAAACTCCAGCTTACCGACTCGTATTAATAATCTATTGCAATCCTAATTAGTTCGCATCAAGGTCAGTGTTTTGCGGTGGGTAAAATGACTGCAGACTCCAGAGAGTAAGTTTTTTCTCCCACTACTTTCATGTTGAAAAAGAGGAGGGAACACTGAACGTGTAAAAGAAGAGATTGATAAAGACTTTTTCTTTATCTGTAGGCTAAAGAACTTTAATATGGAGTAATTAGTTCACATCATCAGGAGCAACCTGTAAGATACCTGAGGCCACGTTGCAGTCATTCCTTTATCACCGTGTCTCCCAGTAGACTGCAGAGACTCCCTCATTCAATTCTGCTCCTTTTTCCATGGCGCTGATTTTCCAGGGGGAATAATCCATCCAAGGACCTTTCCGCCTGATATTTAATTGTCTTGAAATGTAGACGCAAAGCGAGGCATGAGCTCACGACTGCCTTTTCGAACACCCAAAGGCAGAGTCCCGCTCAGGCAGTGGCTGTGGGGCTGGGCACCAGGGTATCAGCAGTCCCCTCCTAGGACCAGCAGGGGCAGGTCTGGCCCACAGGCAATGAGGGTATTGCTCTAGAAAGGAAGGTGCAGGTAATCCTATGTCTGCAAATAGTGACTCAATGTGACTTCCAGGTCCTGGCCTGGGAGATATCTTGCCGATTCCTTTGGTCTTGCTCCACCCCGTGAAAAAGAAACTTTGGAGGTGTAACCAAGCTGGGATTCATTTCACCTAACTTTAGACATCCATGTTTTGTGTGTCTCCGTCTGACACAGTCATCTGGTATCTTTGCGATCGGGGAGAGAAACAGCTGTTCGTGGGGTGTGATTCACCCGCCTGGCTTGGCTTAGATGTCTCCCTTAGGACGAAATAGCTTGCACCCCGCAAGTGTCTGGTTTACCCTGTTGGCAATAAAGTCTAGAGTCTAGACAAGTAGCTCAGAGGTAGACACCTACATTGTAGGTCTCTCAGGTGGGATGAATCCTCCCCCAAGAGCCAGGACACCAGGAGACAGCTTACACTTGGTACACAATTAGCAACCTAGTTCTGCGTCTGTGTTTCCAGGGCATGCTATACCTGCCCAAGGCAGGTTGAAAGCAGCTGCTCTCATCATCAGCAGGGTAGTGAGATGGAGTAATTGACCTGCTTCTCAGTGAGCACTGTACCCCATCTGAGCCCTGCGCTTCAGGTAGGCTGCTTTCAGGATGTGAGCTCACTAGCACAAAGTAGATACATCTCCCCCAAGCTGTTTTTACAGGTGAACTTTCCCTGCCGGGGTGACATCAGGTAATTCGCATGTGCTCTGACTCAGCCAAGCGCTGAGCTCTGTGCCCCGAGTGCTCTGCTGAACAGGAGCCTTGCTCGCTGCGTGCATCAGTTCTCCGCCTGCTAAAATGAGGATTGCGATAATACCCTTCCTCAGGGGGCAGTGTGAGGATCAAGGAATTAATTAGCCGGCGGGCGATCATTTACTAGTGTGTTTCAGGGAAAGGCGAAGACGAGAGCAGCAGCTGGGACCTGGAGCAGTGGAGAGGAGAAGCTGGGGAGGGGGACAGGTGGGACAAGAACAGAGATGCTCTGTTGTCTGGCAGGGTTTGTCATACGGACGGCGGCAGCAGGTCAGGGGAAGCTGCCACAGTCCCGATGTGATTCCCCTCCAGACTTGGAGAGATGTGCTTTCTAGGTGTGGATTTACCGAGACGGGTAAGGGAGCGGTAACTCTCCCAGTAGGTCCCACCCCCTAGTCCCTGTGCAGGTCACCGCAGATCAGACACCTTCCCGGCAGCAGCACACCAGCCTGCGCCTCTGAAGCTGAAGGAAACCGCAGTGCCGTGCAGCAAGTAGACAAGTGTATATGCATGTACACATGCGTATGCGCTTGTACACACGTGTACGTGCTTGTACTGGCATCCTTCTGCCCGAGCCACGGGGCTCTCTGCATCGCGCCCCCTCCCAGGCTGGGCACAGCGGGACGGATGGTGAAGTCTGCCCGCCGCCGACATCCGCCTGGTATCTGTCCCTGATTTCCTCGCTGTTACAGTTTGTGCTTTAGCAGTACGCTTAGAGATAGGGGAGGACACTGCAGCGGCATCGAGTCTGGCGGCGTGTCTCCTCCAGGGGAGCCAAAAGAGTGGAAGGTCAAGGTTGAATTCTTTTACTTCATTCCTTGTTGATGTGGGGAGGGAGGGAAGAGGAGGACGGGGTGGTGGAATGGAGTCTCCCTCTTGAACAAATAACTGCAGCTCTCCAGGGTGACTCATTCCTCCAAAGACAAAGAACAATGCATCCTTAATTTGCAAAACTCAGCTTTTCAACTTCTGCGTGTCACTGGCACCCAGAGACTTAGCAGTTTGCCCATAATGCCATCATGTTCTTCAAAGCAGCAGTGACGCCAGCCCAGAAGGAGTGTGCTTACTCAGGAGGAGAGATGGTTTATATTTCATTTGAGCAGCTTATGTACTAACCTGCTAGGGCAGCCCATACGTTGATTGTGAAATCAGAGTTTTCACAGTTCGCTATTTGGAGTTGTCTGCACTTCCTGATTCTGGCACCAAGTTAGCAATGAGACCTGAGAGGTTTCATAGGGACCTCCCCTCCCCACAACCAGTTGCCATTACTAAAGTGCTGCTCGCTGCTTCTTTACAGCACGTTGTGCATAGACGGTTCTGCTAGCCTACGCAGCTCATTCGGGCAGCTTTAAACTTGAAGGAATACGCTCTTCTCCTCCTTTTGTCCCCAAAATACACATGGCTAGAACAGGTGCTTTCTCCTGCTGCCTTTGATATCATCTCCAGGCATCTTACTGTCATTGGAGCACTGACTTCCTTGACATGGACGTGAAGAGAGTGAAGGAAATTCGAACAAACCATTAGGATGCACTCAATTTTTTTTCTCCCTTCCCTGCCATCTCTTTCTAAAGAAAAGCTAGCAAAAAATCTTCATATAAGACTTCCAGTCTGTCACCAACTCAGTACTGGAGGACCGATATCCTCAAAGGCGCTGGCAGATTTGCACCATTTTTTTCCTCAAGATCCTTTCTAGTGCAGCGTTTAAAAGAAACGACGTTAGCACAGACAACCAGATCCGCAGAAACTGAATGCAGAGGGGAGTGAACAGCAGAACTAGTGCTCGGCACCCCGGCACCTCTTCACACCGCTCTTTGTCTGTGGTCTTCCATGGTTTTCCTTACTATGCGCTTGATCCTCCTCAGGGGCTGGTACCCTCTTGTATGTCCACGCAGCACCGAGCACGCTTTGGGAAGTTCTGCATCAACGCTAAGCACCGCAGCTGGAACAAACAGCCTCAGCAGCTGGTTTTTGAAAGGTTTCTGCTTGAGGCTGATATTTTTCTTCTTTATTCTCAAGGGTGTGATGCCTCAGTGTGGAGAAACTCCCTCATTCTCCTATCCCACAGGAGGTTTTTTAGAGGCTCAAATGCCTCTAGAACTTCTCTAGCCTTTGCAATACTCCACAAAACCACAGTAATATTGAAATAAAATGAAAACATTGAGGCAGGAGTTTGCTGCCAAAGATCTTTCTTCAAGAGAATAGCTGGGGATTTGGGTGGTTCTACCCCTGCCCCCCCACTTAAAAATTTCCAGACACACGACATATCTGTCACTGTCGTTCTCAACCAGAATAAGTCCTGTCACCTGTTAGCAATCTAAAAGGGGCTTTTCAAGGCCACGGAGAGGAGTGAATGCTCATCTATAAATTTCCAGTGGAAATTAGAAGGCTTTGAAACACTTTCCCTGGGGGCAAATCAGAGCTCGCACCCACCTCTGTGAAACCTGCAGGTCTCCCAGCTGTTGCATTGGGAGGTGGCTTTGTGGTGTGACAGTGGTTTCCACCGCCTGGCACACGGAGGGAAACCACCCTGCAGGGTGAAGTAGCTGCTGGTGGAATTTTACAGTTTGCTCTGTAATTTTCCAGCTCCTCATGTTCCAGCGCTGAGAGGTATGAGAATACCAGCCTTGTGCGGCTGCTGCCACTGCTGCTGCCGCTGCCGCTGCCAGTGATGAACTTGTCCTTTGGAAAGTCCCCCTTATTTAAGCTACTGACTAATTCTTTCAGCTGCCGGGAGATGACACACCTTTTCACGGTGCTGCATTAGGCTGAGGATTTGCTGTGTCCCGAGTGAGGGAGGGAGATTGAGTCATTTCGGATGCCTTGCTACAGAGACAGCCTAGGTCAGACTCAAGCAGGACCATATCATGGTCCCACGTGCTTCTCACACCTTCACCTGAAGCCGCTGGCGCTAGGGAGGAATGAGAGAAAGCAGGCGAGAAGAAGCAGCAGAGACGGGCACGTAAGACATGTTGGCAAAGCAGGGGGGGAAGGAGGAAAGACTGAAGTTTTTAGGCAGGCGGCATCTTTCTCCTGAGCACAAAATTACACGGAGTATTTCTGTGTTCATAGTCCGTTTCCTCTATTAAGCAAGACACCTCTCTGAATGAACAAGTCTAATCAAGACCAGTCCTGCCTTACACTCAAAGGAAGGGAAAGTCACACTATAAAAACTGTTTCCCTTTGGAAAGATTAGCAAATCAGACAAAGGGGGGGTGGGGGGAATGGACAAATCCCAGACTCAGAAAAGCCTTTCAAAGCAGTTAAGGATCTGACTCTCTCTTGTCTGCCTCCGAGTTTGACACCAGTAAACTAATCCCAGCTTTCATTCACCCCATGTATTCTGCCAGTTGCTGCCTTTAAAGTGCTTGCCAGGATGGTGGAGGAATTGCAAAGCTTGATGCTATGCGACTTTCGGGGTTTGTTGTGTATGACTGACAGAAATTTTTGCAACTTGAGAAAAAAAGTCTGGCAACAGCAGCGGCTGTTTCGCAATTCATCTTCATCTGGCTATGCCGCGGATGGGGGGATTTTCACTGACATAGATGGTGGCTAATTAGCTGCTCAGTACTCAGAGCTGACTGCTGTCTCCCCTGACCCCAGCTTGGGAAAAATCACTTTGGGGAAGGTGGTTTGTGCCGGTAATCGTATTTTCAAGCAGGCAGGTGTCATTTCGGAGACGGAGGGGCGAGGGAGGAGAGAGGACGGGCAGGCAGCCCATGTGCAAGTGCAGCCCGGCAGAAAGGGGAAGGTGGGAAGGCGGGCAGCCCGGCTGAGTCAAAGGCATACCTGCTCCCTCCTGGGCCGTTGCCGGCTCCGCCGCCATCCCGCCTCACGCCACGGCGTACTGACTCACATCCTGCTGCTCCTTTCTGAAGCTTCCAGGAACATGCTGTATCATAGCGAGATTTGGCTACGCAGCGCCTCTTGGCTGGGAGCAGGCAGCAATGTCTGACCTGCAGTGACACAGGGAGAATCGTCTGTCTCTCCGCTCCAGGGGCATAAAACAGATCCAGAGGCACGCGGGACCCAGCCCAGCACAAGCCACGCGCATCCATTTTTCCTTTCGGCTCATAGGTGCAGTGGGACCTGTTATCTGATTTGAATTCAAAGCTTAAAGCTTTTAGTATGGCAAAAAAAAAAAAGAATTATTTTCTGATCAGAATCTAAAATCTCGCAGGGGCTTTCTTTTAGACAGCTTGGTATGGATTGTTATATTTTTTACATAGAAATGATGAGGTGATGGATATTTTTGCTATCATTCCAAGCAACATCCTGAGCTGGTCCTATGAATCACCGCAGCCTCACTGAAACTTGCTGGTTTATACCTTCCAAATGCCTGACAGCATCACAGTGTTTTTGTTTGGAGGGAGAGGGGGGGGGTGTTGTTTTACATTTTAAAGCGTGTACCCCCTCTGAAAAAGAATCACATAGAAATAGCATCCCAGGACTTCATGTTTATTATGTCCCAGTGATTTCCGTGCCCTGTATGCTCAGCATCAGTCTTACAGGCAAAAGGATGTTCTGTGCCAGCTCAGGAGATACGCTGTGGTTTTGACTGAGGTCTTGACCCATTCGTCCCGTGCTCTGAGCACACAGGGAGTTCTTCTCTTTTTGTACTTTGACTATCAATAACAACTTTGGAAGCCAAAATATGCCCTGTGCCACACTAGGAGAACTCCATTGCCTGGCAGGTGTTTGTTTGCCCCGCTTAGCCACGCCGGTTCTGCCGGGCAAGGCTATCTTTGGGTCAGGGCGCATCCGTCTCTCCTGTGCACCCGTCCTCTTGGGTACCCAGTGGGCCCAGAGCTGCTCCCGAGGGAGATGCTACTTGTGTGCAGTGACCGGATCAGAGCAGCGCTGCAGTTAGACAGCACCGGCGGCGTCCCGGCTGGGAACCACTAACAGGGTCGTACGAAGGGGCTGTGGCGGCTCCGGGAAAACTCATCCTCATCAAGCTGGTTATGTTAGAGCGGGTCTGGAAGGAAGGCAGCCTGGCCGCGGGGTTCTCCCTCCCCCCCCGCCCGGCGCTGGGATGGGGCGCCGCGGCAGCCGCCGGTCGGTCCCGGGGCGCTGCGGGACGCGGAGCCGGTACCGACCGCCGCCGCCGCCTTCTGCAAGGTCTTCACTGCCACCTACTGATGCGCTGCCGTCCCCGGCGTCTCTCGGCGAACGGACCGACCGCCATCCGCCGCCTTCGGGTGAGGCTTTTAGTTTTCCCCGGCGAAAATGGCTGGAAAAATGCTAAATACGAGGACCAGAGGGAGCATCATGAAAGGGCTGGTTTGGGTTTTTTGTTTTGTTTTGTTTTGTTTTGTTTTTTAAAGCCGAGCTTGTTTCATTAAACTCTTAAACATTATGCAACGTTTGTACAGCTTAATTACAACTTTTTAAAGCGAGAGCCGAACGCAACCTTTTCGTGGCAATAAAACATGACGAGGCATGAAAGGTGGTTCAATACTTTCTGCTTAATAGCTTGTTAGGCATGAGGCTAGAGGCCGAGAGCTCGTGACTACGCAGCAAGGTGTGAATTATTGCACCATAATTCTCGCCCTGGAGTGTTTTATTGCAATTAATAACTGTTTTCATGTTTTAAATACATTTTCTCACACCGTAAAAAGCAGAAATGGAAAGTACTTGCTAATGGGAGAAATACCGGGAGGATTGGGCACAGATCACCAACTGGAGCAACTTCCTTGGTTTCGTGCTATTTTGATCTGCTTTTAAATGATTTTGGAATCCTGTTTGGCTTTAAAACTGTGTGGGCCCAAAGCCCTGTTATTTCCCTTTGTTGAAGTAGCTCTCCCTGCAAATCTCTTCACAGATATTCTGAGTTGGGAAGCAACTCCCATTTATTTGCAGCATATTTTCACCAAATTAACTTCAGCCACACGAACCCACACATTCAGTTCCCCACGCCAAGCTACTAACTTCTGAGAAGTGCGCCTCTTGATTTTGAAAGCAGAAAAGAGACGGATTCAGAAAGAGTGTGTTGCCTTTTTTGAGTAACTTAGTTCTGTGGCAAATTTGAACCCGTTCCAGTTTAATTTCGGGTAACCTGAAAGCTGAAGAAAAGCAGATATAACAAAAAAAAAATGCTATTTGAGGCCCCTAATCCAGATCCTACTGAAGCTGCTGGAAGTGCAAACCTTGCCTTTACCGGGAGCTGAATCTGCCTCTCGATACTGAAATGCTGCCGTAAAAATGCTATCGCAGTGATACTTTTCTCCACTTGTTATTAAAAAACTGTGAAGGTGGTGCCTGGGGTTAGTCAGCACAACCTGCTTTAATACGCGTATATAATACAATGCGCTACATTAACATCACTGAATAGATTGCAATTTGTTAACCAGTCTGATGTCAAAAAGCCAATCTTTAAGAGCAAATACAGGGATTGGGAATACAGGTACCAAGATGGAAAATTGATTGGTAGTTTGAACTTTCACTTAAGAGAGACTTAATGGGATGAGGAGATTAATAATGGGGGTCTCTCGGGCTGTCTGTCACTGTTTCAAGTACCCCAGAGGTCAGTAATAGCAGCAAATGGATGAGGCAGGTCAGATACCTCGGTACTCTCTCTCTGGATATTACTAGACATGTACTTGGTCCATTATCCGGTTTCTAGTCAGTCCATTATCCGGTTTCTAGTCGGGACACAGCACAAAGCTAATTCTAGTAGCACTAAAAGAAAGAAACCATATTTCGATTTAGTCTTGGTCAGTGTTTAGTAAATCCCTGCGAAGGTCTTGCTTCTTCTTCTGCCGCTGCGGCGGCTGCTGCGGCTTTTTCTGCATCTTCTTTCTGTTGTCCATGTGTTTGTTGCACTTGGGGCTGGTTTATGGACCAGGATCCCATGTGTGTTGGGCGAGGTACAGGACAAAACCGTGTCTCTTGTCCTGAAGACAGACTGTAACGTAAGAAACGTTCAGTGTAAGAAACAGGAGAAAAGTGGCAGACAGAGCTGCCCCACCACGCAATGACAGCGTGTAACACGAGGCAACAGACAGTACGTTCTCTCCTTTCAGCCTGAAAAACAAGGATGGGTGGCAGCACCCCCTTTGCCCATATGCGGATTGCCCTGAAGACAGACTTTTCTCCTCTTCCCTGCAGTGCTAAGACCTAAGGGAACAGAGCACCTGAAAGCAGGTGATAAAACATTCCCAGCCAAAAGGGTTCAGTGGCTTCTGCAGTGACAGTGTTGAACAGAGTCCTCGAGAGAGAGAGGTGACAGAGGGGAGGCTCTGTCACCTGTGGCGTCAGCCTTGGCAGAGCACACGGAGGGCTCCCCAGGCAGGAGGACTAGCCGAGGGACTTTCCATCCCTGGGCTGGGATCCCTCCAGCCCTCGTATCATGATCCTAGTACAAGGCCGCATCGCTGAACTGAAGTCAAGGGGATTGTGTGCTGAAATAAGGGAGTAATGATTTAATTAACCCCGTGTTAGAACTCAAACACACAGTGTCATACCATTACAACGCTTCCTCTGCCGATGCTTTGTGGTATTTATCCTAATGCTACCCCTGGAGACTGAATTCCCTCATCTGTCTCCCTGTCATCTTTAATAAACACTGACCATACGTTAACAATGAGATGATGTTGTAGTTCAGAATAAGACCGGCTTTGCGCCTGTGTCTTTTTGTTTGTTTCTACTGAAGTCCATTTAATCCAGTTCGATGTTGCTTTCAAAACAGCATGAGTCAACTGAATTTATTTTTAAGGAAGTCTGCCTGAAAAAAATTAAATATTAATAATATCTGAATTCGAATATGTTACTCAGCAGAAAAATCTTTACAAGACTTTAGTTTATTCTGCAAGTGACTTCACTAGTTATTTTTAAAAGCTTGGAGTTTTGTTTAAATCTTCCCTTCTAAACAGATGAAACAAACAAAATGTAAAACTCATCTCCATAAAGCACAACAAAATAATAATTTCCAGATGGTCTTTCGGATGGAGGATCAAAGTCCTTCATCTCAGACTTGGGAAATTTCCCTTCCATGCTGATAGCAGTTTTATCTGAAAGCGGTTCATCCAACAGTTGCTTTTTTCAAAAAGGCAATTAGCTAGATGAAGCTGCAGGAGAATGCTCTTAGAGCTGAAGAAAATAGAAAAGATTTTACTAAAAGTAGTAAAAAAATTTCTGTGTAGGTAAGAGGGGGAGGAATCTTTCTCATTTTGGTTTACACAAAAATTAGACATTTGTATACACTGAAAAATGCCGGCTTCATATGCAAAGGTGAAATGAGCAGAAAAGAGCTTTTTCTGCATTGGTGCAACTGGTTTTGACAAACTCCCTGCCGTGCATCTCTGATTTCAAACGTCAACCAAACTAGTCGTGTGGCTAGAAAATAATAGGTTAGTGTTTTTCTGTAAATGTTGTACGCATCTGTGCATTTTGAGATTTTGCTTCCAAGAAGCAGCAGTTTCTACAGAGAGGCCATTTTCGGTGGGTGTCTGCCTTTTCAGCGTAGCGGTGCCATAGAGTTTGTGTAAGGCTTTCTGTTTCTGAAGTTCTACCACTGCTAGTAGAGGTACCCATCACTGTGAATTGTACTTTTAGCATATACAGAATAGATGTAAAATATACCTGTTCATTTCATTACACCTAGGATTTTCAAAAGATCAAGGAAGTCAAATTCCCCAGTCCTATTCATCCACTTGGGAGCCTGCCTTCTGGAGGACACTGTTTTCACTCTCCATCTCTGTCTCTCTTACATACACACACACATTTTCATCTTGTTTTTCTCTCTCTTTTTACATGCTTGCGCAGAAGCACTCACAGATCAGTATTTTCGTCTCCTTAGTGCCATGCAAGACATGCCTTTTTGGCTAAAAGGGCTGTGAACGCACAGCCCAAAATACTAATGCATCTCAGCAATGAATAGTCTTTCACCTTGGAAAGCTTAATCTGCTTTTCCCTGACCGCTTTTCCCTGCCCACCGTCAATGTGACATATCAAAAAAGCTTCAGAAGAAAAAACCAACCCATCAAAACTCACAGATGCACAAATAATATTTTAGAAAGCAATTCATCTGAAGGTCTCTTGAGAAAGGGGATTATGGAACTGAAATGTAATTATCTTGGCATTTAAGTTCCTACTTCCACCATGTGGTTTGGTTCACGTATTTGATTGCAAAGTTTTATCATTCAAAACAGCCTATAGGTCTCTTTCTCATTGCAGACACAAGGCAAGTACAGCCATCTCCGCCATGGTCCTACGACCAGTCCTACCAGTACCTGGGCTCCATTGCCACCCCCTCCGTGCACCCCGCCACGCCAATATCACCCGGCAGGGCTAGCGGCATGACATCCCTCACCGCAGAGCTTTCAAGCCGGCTGTCAAGTAAGTACCTAAAAGTTAGTCCCCTTGCACCGGGCCTCACCAAAGCCTGGAGGCTGACTCCAATGCAAAGCGGTTGCAACATCCCAAGGTGCTGCCCAGTTGCGGTGAAGCCTCTTGCGGGCCCTCTGCAGCGAGCCTTCGCCAACACTTTGCTGGGATTTGTGCAAAGAGTAAAGAAAATAGGGTTTGGGGCCCAACATATCATTGTCAAAATAGAAAAAAAAAAAAGGGGGAGAAAGCAGCACTTTGAAGATGTATGGAACTATAAAAATAGTTTGGAGTGCTGAAGAGCTATCATATCTGCCAAGAAATAAATGCCACGGATATTTCAATTCTGTTTCCTTCCCTTGCTCTAAATTCAGACCAGAGCACAGCAGGTTATGGGTGGACACACTGACTGCAGGATGGTGGGGTTTGACGTTTCAAGTGTTGCGCTGGATTGTCTTGTTACATCTTCGTCAAATTGTACTGCAGAGCTTTACAAGCCAACATAAAAATATAGCATGGAAGTGAAAGCTACCCCCCTGGTTTCCACCATAGTCAACTGACCATCTGCTGACTCTGACACACACATGTTGAACCAATATGCGTGTGTTCAATAGCAGGAATTTTCTTAAAATGAATGAGAGCCATATAATTCAAATTTGCACACAGCTTTTTCAAAAATACCGTCTTGGGCCGCACATATTGCTCTCATTTGAATACTCAGGGCTTCTTCTAAGATCAGAGAGAATCACTTGAACGTGCTCCAGCCTGTCCTATTGTTGTCTTATAAAGTCTGCTTTGAAAGAGTCACAGGGACGATGCCCACCAAAAGTAAATTAGTTGTTAGGTCTGGGTGCTAATTACATCTTAGAGAGAGCTGAAAATACGTGAAACCTTTGAGAAGGAAAAAAAAAGGAGATTTCTTGTTCTAAAAAAAATCTATACAAATTCTCATTCTTCACTGACACACTCTTCTTTTAAAATGAAAAGACTCCTTTTTTCTTTCTCCCCCGTGTTTCCTTCCCTTTGCACTCCTTTCTACTGGCAAAATGCAGAAACGACGGAAACAGAGAAGGATGAAAAAAGATCTTCTTCGTAGCAACCAGAAAATTTCAAGTAACACAAATTATTTCACTGAGTTTTTTACTTAAAAAAGTAATTTTTCTTGACAGAATTGTTTGAAATCAATATTTGCCAGCTATTTTGATTGACTAACCTTATACAGGGGTGCCTGGTGCACGTGTACTTGTAGGTGTGGATACGTGAATCAAACCAAATGGAGATGTTAATCACATTTCACCTTTACCAGTGTAGCGACTGAGGTTGCACTCAAATTAAGTGAATGCGCTCAGTATTAAAACGCGGTATTTTTTGCATTGCCGTAGTGCCCAAATGTCGTCATTGTGCACCAGGGCCCTTATTGTGCTGTGCGTGGTATGAGCACTAAAGGCTTCCATGGTGGCTGTCCCCAGGAGTGGACATTCTAACAGAAGACAGCCGCGTCTGCGTGGAGTAACTGCACACTGTGTTTCTTTTGTGGCACATGGTGAGCTTGGAGGTCGAGCGCCAGCACTAGGGCTTGTCAGTGCTTTTTGTGCCCGTGGCCACAGTGATTTAGTTTGGGGCAGGAATAGTTTCTCCGTGGCTCGTGAAGGAACCTAGAAGAGCTCCGTTCACATATCAGCATTCTTTCTTTCCTGTCTTAATTCTGTCCATGTGGGCTCATCTCTACATATCTTAAGTGTTTTTTATAATGCTTCCAAAACGTTACTTCTATATTAAATGTCATTCAATATTCCCAGAAAAATCTTTGACAATATTTTCTCCCCAGTCGCGTTACTGTCACACACGCTTGCTGTCTATCTAAACTTCTCCTTGTCAGAAGAAAGAGCAAATTTGAGGGGTTTTGTAGGCCTTACCATCTAAAGACATGGTGCCTCAAAAGAAAAAGCACAGATATGGGACATACTTGAAACAACTTGACATTATTCTGCTTTTTGCCAAACTGGGCAGAGGAAACCCTCATGTGATAAGTGATGTGTCCAGGCAGTTTCAAGAAGTTTGATTTCTTTCTCAGGAATGAGGTGTGGAAGTACCATTTAAAATCTGGCAGGTTGTCAGATGCCACCTTCAGCCTTAGCTACTCTGAAGGTCCTTCCATTCTATACCATAGTGTATCTTGCCATGTTAAATCTAAAGGTGCTGGGGTCCAGGGGAAGGAAACGCGGCCAGGGGTCCCATTAATCTTCCAGAAAAAAGTGGAAGGCAAACTCAAAAAGGAAGCATACAGCATGCGTCAGAGCTTTTCTAAGAAATTTACAGAAATTCATCAAAGTGTACTGGCTGTGTCATTGACGAGCTTTCAGAACTTGGCATTGGAGCGTGTCTGCTCTAGCTTTAAATCCGGTCAGAGCCAAGGGCTTTGTTTTCTCTCTGCTTCTTCTCATGAGTATTTCCTTCAGCGCACGGCTCCTCTTCTGCAGACTCCACGCCTTGTCTGACAGAAGAAGTTGTCTTCTGGAAAGATTTTTTCTTAATTATTATTGTTGTTATTTTAATCATGCATAGCTGCCAACTCTAGGGACTGACACCTTCCATTAATCTGAGTCATGATGAAGATCCTTCCTAAAGAGGCCATTATCTGCTCCGTTTGTTTAATCCTTGCACACCAGGGAAGGAGACGATGGGACCGGGCACGCTTCCACTGATGTCAGACAAAGTGGAGCGGGATTTGACTGTCCTATAAAACATTTCGCTTAGCAGGATGAGAAAGGCTTCTAGCACACATGAAAGGAAGAAAAAAGGCCAACCCCCCAAATATATAGTTCTGCTTTAAAAAGGCAGTATTGTCCTTTTTTACATCCTCATTAGAGCCAAGATTTTCAGAAGTTAGTAACAATTATGTAGACGTTATATGAGGACCCAAATACGAAGACATTAAGTGAATCTGATTTATCTTGACTTTTATGGTGTTGAGAGTCAATGGAGAACTGTGCTCCGAAGTGGTGACAGCTGGGATGAGCCTGTGTGTGTAAATGCCGCCTGTGCAGGTTTGTGTACCCCAAGGGACAATCTCTGCACCATGGAGCTTCTCATTTGAGTCAGCAAATAAAACTGGGTGCAAGGAGAGACTACGCAGAAACTGGACAATTTATATTTAGGCCCCATCAGTGTCCCTGGTGAGTCAAGTGATGCTGGGCAAGGAGCTTGAGATCTGTGTCCCTGTTCCCCACCCACCCACCCGCTGAGGACGAGGGTACTCTGGAAGTGTAAATAATTGCACGTGCTGTAAGGTCTCTGAGAGCAAACACACACACATACAAAACAGGGCAAGAGCTTGGCGCTCCTTTGGATTGCTGCTTTCCCAAAATTAATCCAAAACATGCAGATGCATGAGCACTACAATGGCTGCATTGGAGAGCAGGTGAGGGATAGCTCTGTTCTGGCAGTATAAACCTGCTTCGGTTAACCGTAGACCAGAGTTCGGATGTTGGTTATCTCCTCAAACAGGTGAACCTCCGTTCTGCCAGTTCAACTGTTCTCTGTCTCTCTTCTTTCCCACCACCCAGGTGCTTCTGACTTGACTGCATTCAGTGACCCCCGGGTGGGAATCGACCGCTCCTTCTCGGCACTCCCCTCCATCTCCGACCCTCGGATGCACTACCCGGGAGCGTTCACCTACACGCCAACACCCGTCAGTTCAGGGATAGGAATCGGTATGTCCGCCATGTCCACGGCCACAAGATACCACACTTACCTCCCGCCTCCCTACCCTGGCTCGTCGCAGGCCCAAGGCAGCCCGTTCCAGACCAGCTCGCCCTCCTACCACCTCTACTACGGAACCTCCGCCGGCTCCTATCAGTTCTCCATGATCTCGGGGGGAGACCGGTCCCCCCCACGCATCCATCCCCCCTGCACCAACGCCTCCACGGGATCGACGCTCCTCAACCCCAACCTCCCCAACCAGAGCGATGTGGTCGAGGCAGAAGGGAGCCACAGCAACTCCCCCACTAACATGGCCACCACAGCGAGGCTAGAGGAAGCGGTGTGGCGACCATACTGAATGAATTTTAAGTAGTTATGGGCCAGGACTAACATGCTTTCCATTTCCCAGTGCCCGTAGGTATCCCATAAACACCCGTCTTGCTTATGGGCCCTGCCATCTTCATACATCACTTTGAGAAGGAAACCTTCCAGAAGCCAGCGCTCCCAGGAGTGGTGGCGTGTATTAGCCAGCCCCTGGCGAAGCGACGTCGCTCCAGCAAAGCATCCCTGGTGGGGGCTGAGCTTCTGGAAAGGAGGACGCCTGAGTTGGTGGTCCGGGGGTAGCGAGGGTGGGTAGACAAGTACCCAGTCTGTTTCCAGGCCTGTGGCTTTCTAACCTGCCTGGGCTTGAAGGTCTCCACAGCCCTAAAGAGAGTTTCGGTTCACTTCTATTTTTAAGACTTAAAACCTAAAGAAATCTTAGTGAGTTTACTGCATCTTATGGACATATTAACTGTAAGGAAGTATAGGAAGATTCCCAGAGGGAAACTGTGAACGCTTCTGTTTTAGCAATGCTGTGAATGAGAGGTTTTATATGTTGAACTTCATTCTTTCTTTTTTCTTTTTTTTTTAAACCATGTTGTATATTCCAAAGAATACAAAAATTTTTTATTGCTGGGGTTTTTTTGTTTTGTTTTGGGTTTGTTGTTTTGGGGTTTTTTTTGTTTAGGATGCAGCTCATTCTGCTTTGCATCTTATTTGTTTTATTTCTCTTGGCACCTTATAAATTGCAAAAAAAAAAAGATTTTACTCTTTTCTTTGTTTTAATCATGCTTGCTTCTTTCTTGCTTTGTCAAATGAAAGAATCAGCCCCTTTTTCAATGAGTTAATTTAACTTTTTTCTCTTGGACTTTTTTTTTTAATACAACGACTACAGCCTTGGGTCATTTTCAACTACTGTACTACTTTGATGAGTTCATTGATATTTATGCTTGATATTTAGACTTTTCTTATTTGTTGATACTATTATTATTTAAATATGCCTATATTAAAAAAGATCAGCAATTGCCTTTTTTGGTAGCAGCCAAAGTCAAATTTATCACATTGAAAAAAGCTGGAATAACGATGGGTAAAGTGACCTCCTAATTACCTAGAAATATTGTTTACAATTATCTCACTCTCATTTTACTCAGCTAACTGGGCTCAGATCCTCAAAGGCATTTAGGTGCCCAACTCCCACTGAAATGAATTAGGTACCAAAATCCCTGTGAATTTCTGTGCCTTCACACCCAGTGGAGTCATCTCTCCCTACTCCTTCCTTGCTTTTCCTTCGTCACCAGTGGTGGTGACCCTCAGGATCAGTAATCAGGATGTACATATTTCGTAAGGCAGACTCAGTATTCCCTAACTAAATATATCCCCATATGGCCCCATTCTGCTCCCGAGCTTTCCTGGGCTTCCCAACAGCACCTGTGGAAGCCTCCGAGTCTTTCAAAAGCACAAGCCACCCCGCAGTTAGCACGGCAAGGCTGCAGTCCTGGCTCCGATGGAATCGGTGTGAGATTTGCTCCTGGCTCAGCGGAGCCAGGAGTTCTGCGCAGTACAAAAGCCACGTTCTAGTGCACTGGAAAATAGATCAGTTCACGCATCACAAAATAACTCGAACTGAACAGGGTTGTCTAGCTCATCTGGAAAGCAGGCTAGCAAAGAAGGGGCCTTAACGGTTCCTCCATCACCATCTTCTGAGGGAAGAGGAAGGGTATTTAAAGCTGGCGCATGCAATTTTCTGTCCTGTAGCAAATACGCAAGGCTTATACTAACAGCATGTTAACACAGAGTTGTCATCGTTGCCCATCGTTACAGCACAAACATATCAGATGTCACTGTAAAGTTTATGGCACTATTTTATTTGAGGGTTAGGTCTGAATGCAGTTGTTGTACTACTCATTAATTACAAACTGCTGATGTTGACACGTGTGCGTTCCAAATTAGCTGATTATTATTTAATGTACCTCTTAAATGAGTGAAACAATTGCAGGTCAACTCAGAGAGTATTTGAAAGCAGGACTTCAGATCAGTGTTTGATGTTTAAAAAAAATTAAAAGGATTCAAATTAAAAAGATCCTTGGCTGCAGGCAGCAAAACAGCTGGACTTATTTAAAACCATTTGTTTTTCAAGTTTTCTTTTTTTTTAATATGATTTTGCTTCTTTGTTTAAGTCAGATGCAGTAGCACTTTGGTATTGAAAAGTTACAAATTGAAGAATTTACATTGTCAATAAGGTCATTTTTGTGCAGAAAATAGAGAGTGTTTCAAGAGATCTCAGCAAAAGTTCAAAATGGTTCTGTTAAAATACATGCATGGCCTTGTGCTTTTCATTTAGCATAATATCCTTTATCATTTTCTAGAGTTTACTCTTAACAAAAAAAAGCAGAAAACATCAAAATTGTATCTGAACAGTTAAAAATATATTTTTGGAAGTATGGAGACCTTGCTGAATACAGAAATACAGAGAGCCTACCTGTTGTGACATTTGCATAGTTGGAATCTCACCTCTTCAGTAGCCTAAAAAAAAAGTCCTTCATCACTAAACAGTAGCTCTGTTGCAGAATCCATCTTACACATTCTCTGTTACTGTGCAATTAAAATCATCATTTACTACAGCTCTTACATCTGGCTTGTGACTGGACCACCCAAGTGCATAGTACTGTGAGCATGAACCCAGAAGTGAGGGAGAGGGGAGGACTTCAGAGGACTTCAGATGCCACCTCAGAGGGCAAGGCTGCTGTGGCCGGGTGACTTCAGCCCGGCGGCAGAAGTGAGGTTGATGTGGCCTGTACATTCCCAGGCCTGTCTGTCACCGCAGACTGCTTTCTGCTGAAGCCCTTTGCCCCTTTTAGCCCGTAGTATTGTACTACCCACTTTTGAAATGAAAAGATCAGGGACTCACAAGAACGGGGAGTTGGCGTCTCTTAGCCTGGAGATTACACCTAACATTGACCATTTCTTACGTCTACACACCTACTTTCTTTGCAGCTGTCCTAAAAGTGAAGTTTAATTTTACTCTCCCTGGTGTGAACAGGATGAGGAATTGCAGAACTGGTCACCACACTTACCCTGTGTCTTTACTGACATGGAACAAAACCCTGGGCTTTCCCAGTGTCTCACTTGTGATAATTGCCAGCAACTAAACTTTTTGAGTCTAACCTCTCTGTGTATGTCAAACACAGCACAAAGAAGCACTCTCTTTACAGAGGAAAAGCCAAGTTCATTACCCTTTGCAATTAGTCTGTTTAATCACTGTGGGTTTCAGTGTATTCATACAAGTGCTTACGAGAAACCACAGTTTACTTAAATCTATATTTTTGTAGCCATCTCCTGTCCCACTAAGAACAGCAGAGATCTTCAAGGCTGTAAAAAAGCTCTCATGTCGTATCTTATGAGCACTTAGCAGGCAGAAAGAGGACATTTGGATAAAACATTTCCCCCATTCATATGTCTCCACATTATAGTATATAAGTATATATTTTTATATATATATTATATATATATTTATATAGTTTTATCATCCCAGTAGCTGAATGGAATCAAAAAAGAACTATTGTGCTTCTGTTTGCAAGTCGCAGTCAGCAGAGTACCTTAGATACCTTCCCCTACCGAAACAGTTAATGGCAGTCCTTACTAGCAGCTTGTGTGTTCCTTTCACAAGACGCAACTCGTTGTCCAGACGCAGCTATATCAAACAATTTTGAAGTAAATACAGGCCCCAGCTCTCATTTGCTCTGAGGCCCATTACTTTGCTCTCAAACGACATTTATGCTCACTTCAAGAGTTCCTGCTACACTTCCAGGGCGATATACAGGAGCTTTAGTGCAAGGGGGAGGCAGATGCAGAGTTGCATCCCTGCTAGGAAGCATTTGATTTGTTGAATTATGCCAAATTACCTGCTGGAAAGGAGAAAAATCCTTTCCTCCAAATGGCCCACAGTTTTTGTCAGGGTGTTCCAAATTGCCTGCACTCTTGAAACATTCATTACTGCTTTCTGGGTGACCTTTTCCATTGGTGTATTTGAAGATTCAGGAGAAGTGGATCATTTTTCCAGTTGAGCAAAACACTTGCTTGTTTTCCTGCATCGTAACATTTTCATATTTTATTTTTGTTAACCTTGCTTGGTCAGTACCGATCACTTGGCATTTTTCTCCTTGTCCTAAAAGGGTTGCATCAACAGAGTTACTTGTATTTATGTATGTAAATAGATTTCAAAAGCTTCATAGCAAAATATTTAGTGCTTGTAATTACTCCGCATTTTTTTCATTTTTCTGTGTTTTTAATGAACTTACCTTTGTGTTTGCTTAAATACTGTAGTGAGACTTATTTCTTTCTGAATTAGTTGTTTTAGGCTTCAAGATTAACTACATTTTATTCACTTTTGTAAACAGTTATAGCATGGTCTCTATTCAACACTTCACTTTTTTGTGGTAGGGGAGAAATGAATGTGCAAAAATTTGCGGGTTATTTGTGGTATTCTGGGTTTGACAGTTACATCTTTCTTTAAAACAAAAACTAAACTTTCAGTCTGAGGTGGCCGTGTGGTAAGTCTGACGGGAGGACACAGCAGGAGATGCACTCCTATCAGAATGGCATCAGAGTGTATTTGTTCAGCATTTACTGGCTATGTTTACAAAACAGATGCTGCAGCATCCTGGAACAGTCACATTTTCCCTTGACACTGTCATGCTGAACATTTCCAGAAGGGGAAACTACCAGGTTCTGGAAGTTTGCTTTTTTGTTTTTGATTGCAGGGGATTTTTCTTTTGGGGGGGGGTGGGGGGAGAAGGGAGTGGGAGGCGCTGTTTTTTGGAACCAGATAGGAAAAGAGAATAGAGTAGATTTTTCCCCCACTACAGGAAGTCTCTAGATACCACGTCAGAGTAGACTCTTGCTGTACATAGGGATGGCTGTGTCCAGCACCACGGGAGAATTCATTACAACTAGCACGCAGAGCAGCTGGACTGCTGCGTTAGTTCTAATGAAGACTTTCTTTTCTTTCTTTCTTTCTTTCTTTCTTTGTACCACAGTTTCCTCTGTAAATTCAATATCATAATTAGTGTGAATGACAAATAAAATGTTTGACAAGTATGCACTTTGGCCTGGTGCGTTCTTTCATCAGGGAGAAAGCAACTGTCTCAGAGAAAAAGTAACCATCAGAAAAAAAATACTGACCGTGTATCACTCACAACACCAAAAATAAGTTTCCAAACCTTCTTTTTTTCTTTTTTTAAACTTCTTTCTTTCTTTTTTAATATAAAATGGCATTTTCCTCCTGTGGGGTGACCTGGCAGAAGGCCTGCTATCCAATAGGACTATCAAAATAGGACTGAAAGGAGACTTTGCAGGTACAGAAGCCTAGTAATTGCATTATATCTCTGGCTTCTTGATTAAATTTCAATATTTCAAGGTCATCTACAGCTCTTATTTTTCTCCCTTAATCTTTTGCCTCTTGGGTTGGATCCCTTTTGATATTGATGAGTTGACCCTTACTTCAGGAGCACCAAAACAAATAGTTTGAGGTCATGTTACTTATGAGGTACATTGGTTGTTTTTCTCTTTAAATAAATAATGAAACAGTAGTGTTAATGAAACATTAATATGGGGGAAACAAGCTTTCAAAATGAGGAAAAAAACCAGAGTCAATATTGAAAGTTCAATCTGAAAGCCTCTGTATCTATGCATATACAGATATATATAAAATCTTCTAATATTGGCTCTACAGAATATACTGCATTATATTAAAGAAGCTTTCATTAGTATCCTTCTACACAATAATGTATATATACAATGATCTACTCTCTACTACTCTCAGTGAAGTGAAAAACAAGCTACACAGCAAACTGTTAAAGGTATATTTTTTCTGACTTGTCAGGTAGCACTCTGTTTCTCAAATGATAATTCATATCACATTTTTTAAATTCAGGCCAAGACACAATGACAAAATAGTTACCGAATTGCAGGTACTTGAATTCCTAACCTCTTTAGAGGTTAGAAATGCTAACACACACCTCTGATGTGGTTACTGGTTACCCTGCTCAGTGTTACCATCTGACATTTCTTTCTGGCACAATCCTATGTTATCCCAACAATATTGCACTTACATTTTTGCAAGGGTCTACCCTACAGATTCTTCTCCTTACCCTATGAAACCCAAGAGCACTTCTTTAGAGGTGGATGATGAAGTAGAGCACATATTTATTTTGTTTCTTACTTTAACACACCAGGAAAAGATGCTACAAATAGCGACAGTCAAAACAAACCCAAAAATATTACACTCAAGGGCATCTCAGCAGAAATATTTGTAGCTAGATTTTGAAGACTATGTAGAGGACATACCAGCAGAGTTCTCATTTTGTATAGGAGGGTAACGCTTCGGACTGCTGTGGCCATTTTAATCAGAAGCACATATCCCACTGCTGCTGAGGCTGCCCGTCCCTGTGAGAAAGGCCGTGTCTTTCTTCCTTGACAGCAGCAGCTCAGATGTTTGTGCAGGCCAGCCGAACTGAGGTGAGACCTTCCGAGCCCCAAGCTTGCCAGCTTTCACAGTGGTTATGCCATGCCAGATCAGTGGCACCCGCTTTCTGCAAGGTGAAGGGAGGAACNTCCCTGTGAGAAAGGCCGTGTCTTTCTTCCTTGACAGCAGCAGCTCAGATGTTTGTGCAGGCCAGCCGAACTGAGGTGAGACCCTCCGAGCCCCAAGCTTGCCAGCTTTCACAGTGGTTATGCCATTCCAGATCAGTGGCACCCGCTTTCTGCAAGGTGAAGGGAGGAAGCGTGGGCAGCTGCGCTCTCCTGCCCCTCTGCCTTCCTCCCTGCCCAGGGGAGCTGCCAAAGCGGGGAGCCAAGAGCTCACGAGCAGGCACTGCGCACTCAGGGCAGCCCCCTGTGCTCCCTGGGCACTTGAGGTGGCCCCACCATTCTTTTGGCATCTGAGGAAGGCCTGCTCAACTCCCCCCTCCCCGGCTGCTTGAGGGGGAGGAAGAGGAAAGGGCAATGAAGGTGATGAAGACTAAGGCTGGAGGCTGCTGTTTGTGAGAGGAGGGGCTGGCAAGTGTGAAGGCAAAAGATTGTTGATTTCTTGTTGCACCTCACACCCTGACTGACAGCTTTTAATGTCCTTTAATTATAAAGGCCATTGTCACGGGTGTTCTCCCACACTGCTTTGTTTGACTTGCGCAATGAGGAAACAGCCACAAGCCAGGCTCCAGAGCAAAAGCAGCTTATTAAATACTATCAGCCTGCAAGGCACCCTACAACTCAACACACATGTCCTGGAAAGACAACACAGGTGTGTCACCTTCAGTGTACATGGCATTTTCCCTCTTTTCAGTGGCTTGTCTCACAAGACAACAGGCTTGGATTAGTGGTGCCATTTACCGTGCCCAGAACTGATACCCCTTCTTCTGAGCAGGCATAGAAATGCTGGTTTCTGGTGCAGCATGTGGCCACAGAACGGACAATAAACTCTGTATTATCTGCTCTGAGACAGACCTTGCTCACAGCAGTCATAGCTTAGAAGCCTATCACCACTGCAACTGCTACAGTACTGGAACACCTTGTAATGGCACTGTGGTTTCCAGACATGACTAAAATATGACTCAGTCCAGCACTGTAAATGGGCCAAAAATACAATTTATCCGTGGCCCCATATCTTTTTACAACTCTGGGCTTTTTACAGTTCTGTAAGATGATTTGGGAGCATATCTCGACTATTACTTTAGGCACCCCCATCTTCTCCCTGGAAGACAGCACTTTTTTTTCGCTGTTTAACTATGTTGAGGGCTCACAATTAACTTTGCCACTGGGATGCCCTGTGGAGCAGAACTTCTAACGTAGGCAGGATCTCAGGGAAGGAATGTCCGAATTACAGCTCATCTCAACTCTTGCCTGCTGGGGGAGGGAGGCACAGTGTAGATAAAAGCATGTTTAACCCTGAGGAGAAGGAAAATAAAAGTTCAGAACCTACAGGTCTTCATTGGAATGTCTAGCTACTGAATTAGGAAGCTTGTTTTCTGGTTTTAAGTTACAGGGACACCTAGAAGTCTCCCAGACTGGATTAGTCAGCACGAGTCACTGTCTGGGAATTGTTTGGGTTTGCGAGAGGAGGATAAAACAATTTAGAAAGAAAATCTAATACACAGATTTAAAACATAGCCTGCTTTCAGAGCAGGGAGGGGGTTAGGTCTGATTTGTGGGCTTTATAAAATGCTGGTTCCTAAGGGTAGGAAGGCTGTCAAAAGAGAGAGAACCTGTTCCCTGCTGATGCAGAATTGTTTCCTGTAGCATGTAAAAAGTGCCTCTGGCTGTTTTACTTCCAAACGCCCCAAACACAGCAACATCTGTAGCTTTTCTGGGGAAGCTGGGTAAGACAGCAGTCTTACCATTATTTGCTGCTGCACTTGACACGTCCTGTAAGCAGAGAAGAGAGACTATTCAGGGCAGCCTGCAGTTACAGTTCCTCAGGAAGTCTCTGACATCTGGGTGTGCTTCACGCGACCACCAGGTTTATGCCTGCTGGCTGCTTAGTCCCATTTGCCCTGTTTTCTCACACCAGAATCCCTCAGGACCAAGACCTCCCAGTTCAGAAGGCAGCTCCAGTTGCCACCTGCAGAGATACCACAGGTACGGGGGTGCAGGTTTCCCAGCCCTAGGAGCTCAGCAGGTGGGTGCCTGAGGAGCACCAAACCCCATGCCACAGAGCCCAGCCTGGGTGTTCCAGTGTCCTCTAATACCAACAACTGCTCAATTTTTTTATATGGCCTTCTTCAAAGGAGCGCAGTGGTCAAACTGCACTATGTCTCTGCATCAGGTGAGCATCACAGGCATGGAAATCCTTCAAAATTGTCTGAAAATCAGGTAATTTTCACTGAAATAGTAAAATCCCTGTGTGAAACCCCTGTGGCAAAATTCACCCTTCCTCTCTTAAATGTCTGTGATAAAGAGTTGCTCTGAAACAAGGCAATATGGGTTATTTTACATGGGGAATGTTTCCTGTTTCACTTTCACTGTGTAAAACAGTAGCTAAATTTTTGGAAGGGGAAAGCAACTGTCCTCCTCCCTTTCTTTTTCTGTTCTGCTTCTTCCTCTAACACACACGTCTCTGGTATTTCTCCAGCTTCCTGCAGAACTGGGAGCCTGGTGATGTCAGTCCAACACATGTAACTTTGGGGGCTGTATGATCACAGCTGGTCAAATGCCAGCATGTCCATCCCATGGGGATTATGATTCCAGGGCTGGATGAGAGGAAGAATAGTTGTTCTACGTTGGAACAGAAACTCACATTTCCAAAACTTTCTGCACACAGCAAACATCTGTCCATGTGGTCCTGAAATAATGTTCAGTAGTATCCTTTTGAAAATGCTGAAACCAAAATGATCTTGGTTGCCAAAGGTTGGAGCCTGCCAGCTTAGCTGGGAATCCTGGGCCTTCCAGGCTCCTCGCTGTGGGAAGCAGGCAACGCTGCCGATCGGCAGCAGCAGTGACATGGTTGGGGTGAGTCAGCATGTTGCACCACAGTTTATCAGAAATATTTCCGACCAGCCCCAGGTATGAGTGGCCAAAAGCAAGCTCTTCCTACACAGGCATTTTGGCTACTTTTCAGTGCTGTCAGGACTGTGGCTGTGATCTCATGGGCTCACTTGGGTGACCTTGCAGACTTCAGGTGTTAAAGTGGCAGATATTTCGCCTTGTAGTTCTGCCTTTCCAAATGTGATCCCTTTAGTGTGACTTGATTAGTAAGATCACTTTGTAATGTGTATACTTCCTCGCCTCCCTAGGTCTTTAAGCGTATCACCTGCTGGAAAATATTTGTGTCCTTTCTCAGTGTCCTGTAGCCAAGCTTGATATTTTCTCCTTCCTAAAGTCTTACACACACCTTAATTCTCCTTATGACATGACAAAAAATGTTTGGGTTGCACTTTTCTTAGTACTCCTGAGGGTGAAGTTAATGAATGACGTGTGAATCCAGCAAAGCAGGGATGCCTTTTACCCACCAAACAGAACATAAGAGACTTTAAAGGCTGAATACCTGCCAGTGTTTTTCCTCACCCTTTTCCTCACCTGCTTCTTCACACCTAAGTTTGCTTGCACTCTTTCCTCAGATAACGTTATGTCAGTCCATAGCTAGCAACCAGACAGGACAGGAGATGATGGGGAAGGAAGGAAAGGAAGAAAAATTATGAAAATCACAAAGCATGATTTGGAAGATAAAACTACAAGTATGAAGTCACTTTGCAAAGCATGTTTGTTCTCCATATATGCCCCGAGCAATGGTCTTTGGGCCATCTTTGTTGCCATGTCTCCATTGCTGTCTGTCTCACAGAAGGTGACTATTCTTTGACACTCCAATGTCTGCTTATCAGATTTTAAAGTTCTAAGATGCGTCATTCATCCACACCTTGCCGTAGCATATATGCAATTACATGGTATGGTCAAGAAGTTTCCAAGTGTCCATTCAGCCAGTGTGGTTCCATTAAAGATGAAAAAGGAGTCACCCATTGCTGAGTCCCCTCCTTGGGGGTGGTGAATTTTGCCACTTCTCAAGGCTTTCAATACAACAGTGTACTGAGACAAAAGTGGGTGGAAGAGAGCGAGCGCCCTTCCGTCACGTCTGTGAGAGATATTTTTGTGCCCTGTTTGCAACAATATCTACAGGCAGATTAATGTTTGCCTCCCACAAGAAGCTTGGTGGTTTCTGTAACACAGCTACACATGAGGGAAGAGTCAGTTATGTTTGGTCTGTCTTGTGAGGGAGAAGAGGGGCAAGTAGGAGGTCAGATTTATTTCAAATCTTTAAATAAACAAAATTATGTTTCCTGTCTGTTATCCCTCCCACCTGGATTTTGTAACTAGGAAAGAGAAAAAAGTTCTACCAGAAAAAACAAGTTGTCTTAAAGAGAATGAGGTTTTTCACTGACTGTTAAAGTGCCCAAAGAGTGGTTTCTCCTTCCAGTGCAGGGAGCTGTAAATCACTGAAAAAAAGGTAAAATTTATGAAGGTTTTTTTCTACCCTTCATAAAACAAACATATGTTAGAGCTAAACCATCCTAGGAACTGGGTTCTCCTCTGTGATGCTAATGGAGATGGATGCTGCAAGGAGCAGAAGAACATCTTATCACAATGACTGCTCAGCATGTCTCAGAATTGAATTCCTCAAGTGTCTTTGCTTGTTTGCACCACCACTCACACACACTGTGGAGCTTTATGATCCACACCTCTCAGCTGCTGGTAATAACACACCATTAGAAACTAACACGGCTCCCACAAGTTGCTTATCTCATTGCCAGTTGTTAGAATGTTGTATTAAATGCAGCTATTCCTCTACTTTCCCCCCTTTCTTGTCCCTCAGAATGGCTCTCTTTCCATTTGTCCAGCTCAACTGTGCTCTTTCATCACCTCTGGCTTGTATCCACCCCTGTGTGGTCTCAGATGTGTCTCTCTTTCAGATGAGTCCATGGGCTGTACAGACACCTGAGAGCAGATGAGGGGTTAAGCCCCTGCTGCTGCAGGAAGATGTTCCCCGTCTTGGGCGCCGTTTGTAAATTTAGACTTATGTTTGCTGAGTGACATATCTTAGCACAGAATGTACTTGACTACGGATCTGTCCCTGACTTCTTCACTTGCTGATGGCTGCAGCAAAATCCCTTTCTTCCTGTGCCTCGGTTTCCTCATCGGCAAATGGGTAGTGACACTGACCTTCTTTGAGAAGCACTTTGAGCTCCACTGATGAAAAGGTCCATGGAGAGAAGTTTGTTGTTATTGTTGTCTGCAGTTTAAAAACATGCTCATAAATCATCTTTCAGGGATAGTGAAGCAGGTTTCATTGGCTCTGGAGCTGGGTGACTGAACAGAGAAGAATTTCCTTCTTTGGCATTTTCCCCTAGTTTTAATAACTTTGAACTCTTGCTTTAGATCTTGTTTACATTAGGCTGGTTTAGTAACTGTGTGTCTCCCTCCAGCAATTGTCTCCTTCTTCCCCACCTTCCTCAGGTATTTGGTTTAGGTACCAAACATCTGACTCAGGTCTTCCTGGAGAATGGCTGAGCCAGGGTGGATGGAAGAAGGAATTATTTTTCCCTGATGGTGAGTAGAGGGACTTAACGGGGGAAGGAGGCGGAGACCGTGACTGTCATGGACATGGGCCCTGGGAACATAAAAATCTAGGCTGCTACCACACCCATCTGGCCTCTTGATGAAATGTTAAACACAAACTGTAGGGATGGCCTGTGCTAAAAACGTTCGAGTCGGAGAATTGTAATGGGTCCTAGCTTTACAAGCTACGGCCCTGCGTGGCCTGCCTTTCGGGGCAGGGAGGAGAAGGGAACCTTCTTTGAAAGCAGCAGCTCCCTCACAGCCAAGAGTGCCCTCGGTTAGTTACAGACGCCGTTTTATCACGGTGCGGCCCCCCCAGAACTCGATCCCCGCCGGCAACAGCAAAGCCGCTTCTTGTTTGGTTTGGTTTTGAGAGTCTCTGGCAAGCGAAGGGGCGGGTCAGAGCCCGGCCCGAGCTGTCCTGCCAGAGCAAGGCCCCTGTTCCCGAGAGGCTCATCAAAGACACAGGCCTGAGGCGGGACCCCGGCGATTCGGGGCTGGCACAGCCCTCGCTGCAAGGAGGAAGGAAGCTTCCCCCGACCCCGAGCTGTGGGATGGCCTCCCGGCAGCGCTGCGAGGCCGCTCCGGCCCCGCCGAGGTGGCCCTACCACCGCCCTCACGGTCCCCAACGGCCCCCCCCAGGCCGCCCCCGCCCGGCCGCGGCCCGCCGCTGAGGGGGCCCTCCCCGCACAGCCGGGGCGGAGGCCGCTAGAGGGCCACCGCGGCTAACTGCGGGCGGGCGCCGCCGGAGCTTCCTGGCGACGGGCAGACCCGGGGAGCTGGTGGCCGGGGGGGGGGTGGCATATCGCTGCTGAGGGGCCGGGGGAGGCCCGGTGGGCGGCGGGGTAGCGCTGCGGCTGGGCGGGCAGAGGGCAGGCCCGGGGGGGCACCGAAGCGCGGGCGGCGGCCGGTAGTGGGGAATGGCGGGGCCTGCTCCAGGGAGAGACAAGTGCGGCGGTGCCCCGACGGGGAGAGTGAAGTAAGGGCAGGGTGGTAGATAAGGAGTGCTTCGGGGGCACCCTGTCTGCTGTGGCCCGGTAAGGTACCCGGCAGACGGGGCTCGGCTCCAAGCGCTGCTGCCTCAGCCCTTCCTGGCTAAGCCTGGCGTGTTGCGTGCCCGGTAACGCGCTGTGTGAGGAAGTAAAGCTTCCTAAGGAGTCTTGTCTAGCCTGGGTGTTAGCAGAGCCCCACATCCATAGGTGGGGTTTCCCCCAAACCCG
Source organism: Himantopus leucocephalus (assembly GCA_003993805.1). Classification (NCBI taxonomy): domain Eukaryota; kingdom Metazoa; phylum Chordata; class Aves; order Charadriiformes; family Recurvirostridae; genus Himantopus; species Himantopus leucocephalus. The sequence continues at coordinate 129,427,077 of RSEF01000001.1, read as the reverse complement.
GTCGCCGCTCACCTCCCCGATGTTTCACTCCCGCTCTGTGCAGCCGGGAAGCGCCTTGTGATCTGGGGCTGGATGGCACTGGGGGCCGGGGTCTACGGTTTATTCTTAGGCTGCCCTCTCAAAGGGTTGTCACCCTCCGCAGGGAGCTGCAGTGTGGCGGCCCCTCAGAGCAACAAGAAAGTGGAATTAAACAAATAAGAAGTAATTGTCAGGCATTAAAGCTAACGGTACCTGAAGGCTGAGCCCCCCTCAACAGGGCTCTGCTATTTGCCGGGAGTCCGAGAGCTGTTTGATACGCTGTTAAATCAATAAAGGCAGAGGGGAGCGTTGGCAAAATTTGTTTGGTGTCTGTGAGCTTAGCAGATAGTTTCTCGGTTCACGTGGTGAACTGGGTTCACTGGCTTGCTGGGTTTAAATTGGAAAGGTAGAAAGTATGAAGTAGAAACTAGGTGCCGGGCTTGAGGGGAGCACCGTAGGCAGGAAGGAGAAAGGCCGCGGCCATTCACTGGGTCTCGCCGTAGAGCCTGCACAGCTCTGCAGCTCAATGAGGCCGCAACCAGGCACTACCAGGAGGAATGGATATACATTAGCTGCAGGAAGGATAACAACATGCTTTTCCTCCCGATGGAAGGGAAATTGCAAAAAGCCGTTGACCTTGTCTGCAAGACATTTTCGCCTGCTGTGTTCATTGCTGCTGGATGAGATTTTTCAAAGCCATGCCAAGGGTGTTTGTAGCCACGTATCTCCTGTGAAAATGAATGGAATACATCCATCTGGCGTTTCTTTTCGAGTTTCAGCCATGGATGCTTTCCTCGCTTCTTCACCAGGGAATATGTCTGTTGCCCACTTTCCCACCACGTGGGGGTCTTGAGCAGCATGACTCAAAGGAAGGATGGTCTGGAGCAGCCCAAAACGCAGCATTGCAAGAAGTAGGGGGAGTGAAGTCCAAGGAAGAAAAGGCTCAGACGTGTAGCTGAGATGAGATGGATTATTTTAAAGTTCCTGACAACTGCAGATTTCTAGATCTGAAGACAAAAACAGTTTTCTTAACTTAGCTTTCCTGTAAGAGGCTTTTCTAATTAACTGAATCCAAACCTGGCAGGAGGGTAAACAGTGTTCTATCTCTGGGCTTAGGCCTTGTAATTATGGCCCATTCAGAGATAAATGCTGATCTTTTCAGACAGATGGGCTAGCTGTGAATGCACTGATCAGACAACCAGGACAACTACCAGCAGACAGATCCATAAATGCTTATGGGGAATAAATTTTAAAAAGTCTTGATCAAAACTGTCAGGAGCCATTACGCATCCAGAGGGGAAATAGCTCAGAAGAACTTCCCATTGCCACATCAGAGACCTGGAAGCTTGGAGAATGTTGAAAGTTGACTGTAATATGAGGTTCAAAGCTAACAAGCTGGGCTGTCTGCAGTATTATGTTACGGCTCTAATCTCAGCAATACATCAGGCACCCTGGCTGGTTGATAGGAAGACTTTGACTCCCGAGGCAGGCCGATTCCTACTCCTTCAACAATATGCAGAATACTAGTACTTATTGCTTCCCTCTATTCTTTCACATCCAGACTTTCAGAGTGCCAAAGACTCATCCTGGATCTGTGAGATGGCTTAAGCCCTGTGAGAGCATGCTTCCAGTCACATCTGATGAGCTGTCCCTGAGATTTATGGCTTTTTTCAGTAGAATCCAAACTGATCCAAAAATCGTAAGAAGGTACCAGATAACAAACCAGATTGTTCAGACGTGTTTCTCTGCTTTACTGATGTTGTATCATCTACATGTTTGGTTTCATTTCAAGAGTAAACGAGTTACCACTTCACTGTGACTATAGCAGGTGTCAAAAAGGTTCACTGGAGTATTCCTCTTGGCAATACCACGACCTGTAAATGTCAGGTGGTTTTTACAAAGTCTGGCAAGCAGTCTCTTTGATAACATTTTGGCCTAGATCTGAATATATCCCATATCCTATTCTACAAGTTCAGACACGGAGGCTGGGTTCTAGTCTAAGAAAGAGGCTAATCAAAGGGAGAGACTCAGTGACAATATTTATTTCTGATGAGCATTCCCAAAAGAAGAGCAGATTATTTTGCTGATCAAAATCAGAAATTCTGATTTTGATACTGTCAGGCACTAACAGGCTTGAGTGTCCCTGCCCAGCCTCTCCTGGGCCTGCCCCCACCCTTGCCCATGGGCCGGGACCCCCATTTCAGTACTGTCCTGGGCTCCCAGTCCTGCCCCAGCTGTGCTTGTAGGTGTGTTTGTCTGTAGCCCTGCTGCTGGCCCTGCATTGCTCCTGGCCCTGGCTCACTTCCTCGCTGTGTTGGAGGTTGTCAGTGGACCCTGCTACGGGTCCCTGGCTCTGCCCGCTGCCTTCAGACCCTGCAGGACGGTGTGTGTCAGTGTGGGCACTGCCTGCACTCATTCACCCTTTTCTCCCAGCTCCCTGTTCCTTGAGGATCATCTGACCCTTGCTGCTCCTTGAAAGGTACCCCGAATAACAAAAATCACAACTTATGACTTTAAAAGTCCAGCAAACAACATCTTATATCAACAAGAGGCATTTGCGCCCAAGACTAGTTATCTTTCCTCATAGGGATATGTGTTTTTTCATTGAAAATGCACCACAATTGGCACTAATGAGCTTTGCTGTTGATAGTGTCTGCAGAGAGGTCGAGGGCTCACCAGATGTGGAAGTGGAACTGTTCATAACTTGGGCCAGCCCTTCTGAGGCAGAGTAACAGTACTGAGTGAGGGAAGCTGCTGCTGCTGTTGACCACATTCTTCTCAGGAGCTTGCTTGGCTCCAGAGTCATCAAGCATTTCCTCTCCCAAGGGTTAAAATTCAATTTAAAAGATTTATGAAATCCTGAAGAAGTTAATAGAGCTACGCAGTGAGAATCATAACACTGTAATGAAAGAAAGTTGTGATCTTAATACCACATGGTTTTGGCAGGTTATGGTAGGAAAGGTAGGTATACTCAAGTATCCTGAATTACGTTTTAATATTTATGTAGCTTAGTGGAAAGACCTGTGAGCTTCGCCTGTAGTATGCAGAGGAACCTAAGTAAAACAAGCCCTCTTGAGATCTTCCCACCCAGTTTCCTGAGATCCTTTCCTTTGCCTTTTGGTTTGAAGGCATATACCCAGAGCTAGCCATCAGTGTTGTTTTTGATAAACTTTGCCCTAAGGAAAGGCAGGACCTACCAGTTCTCTTCCTGGGTGACCAGGCAGGGTGTCTACAGAATAAAATTAAAAAACCTGTGGGGTTTCTTACTGAACCCTTTATGACCCTTGTCTGAAACCCTGGTACAGACCTAATCCTCCAAAGCAGTGCGCTGGTACCCTGCCAGCCAGTACTATAAGGTAGACTCCATTTCTTTTGGTAGCATTGAGCTGGAACGCTGTGTTTCATTGTCGTGCTTAGCTTTTAACACTAACCAGTTCCAAACATAAATGTAGTCTGACTAATTGTGAGTGCACAAAAGTAGGCGTGTGTTCTTTGGCTTGGTCCAGGCCTTGAAAAAGAAGCTGCGCAGTAAAGTGTAAAACAAGTGAATCTTCTCAATTCCACATGTTTTCACAGGGAAATTATTTTTTATGGTAGAAAAAAAAAATTAACAGGCAAAGATTTACATGCCTACCGCATACTGAAATTCCTTCTCTCTTTCGCTCAAATATGCCTGTCTTCAACATATAGTAAACTCGGTTTCTCAGAATCATTAATGCGTTTCTTTTCATTGCTGTCCTGGGGGTGAGATACACATGAACCGTAACTTCACGCGCTGTGAGTTCAGACAGTTGCGTAATAACTAGGAGCAACTCTTACTACTGGCCACAGCCATACAAGTTGCAGGCCTGGGCAGCTTCTTCTTCAGGCGGTTCTAGAAGTGCTGAGGTTTCTGCATGGAAATGCTGCTGACCTGAGCTATCCACCCAGCAGTGAAAATGGCCCCTGGCTGTGCAGTCCTGTTTGGTAATGTGTTGTCAGGAGATTTCTTTTTTTTTTTCCTTTGACAATTGTCAGTCTTGCTTTAACAAACAGCCTAATAGACAGCAGTGGTCTCACCACCCCAAGGAAATGCNAAAAAAAAAAAAAACTTCATTGACTTCTGGGAGAGGAGAGGGGAGATAAATGAGAGGAATCGATGGGCAGGCCTGAGACATGTTTACTTTGCATATATTACTTTATTATGTTTGGGAGGCATTTCTGGTAAAAAGAGGAGCATAATTAAACAGAGGAATGTTTGTAATTGTAACCAGGGATAGAAGTCTGGGCCAAGGAGCTACACTTCAGTGTCCCTGGGGTGAGTTGGTCACCCTCACCAGAGCAATAGCATCCAGAAAGGAATGCAAAAGTTATAGCCTCAAAAAAA
>RSEF01000001.1:129400907-129422593 GCA_003993805.1 Himantopus leucocephalus | reverse complement strand
ACCCAAGAAAAACAAATACCCTCAGTTTTTGAAAAGGAACATTTATTTTGATTTCAGTTTATTGGCTTGATTTAATCAAAAAGTTGAATAATTTTCAAATTTCAGAATAAGACTCTTGTTTCCTTTAGTTCATTTCCAGAAGAGGTTTTTCTGTTTGCATTCTGCTTATCAATAAAAACATCTCAATCGGCATGAGTCCAATTTTAGGACTGGACCTGGAAAAACCTTTCTTCTTCCCTTCTTTGCAGTTCGCTAGCGCAAGAAAACTGAACGCTGGTCTGAGCTGTACGTTGGGAAATCCATGGGGTTGATTTATCCCATAGCTCATGAGCAGGGCCTACATTTGCGTCTTTGTCACATGAGACAACTACCAGTAGTTCAGGAAAACAATGCCAGTTAAGGCTGCTGACTGGAGAGCGTAGCAGTGAGCCGTGGGGCAAACCTCTGCTCTCCCAGCCCTGCCAGGTATTCAGGATCACTCACCAGGAATCTCATTTTGTAGGGCAGCAGCTCCCATGTGTGGTCAGTAAAGTCGCGGTGAGTGTCCACAGAACCAGTATGAGCCTTTGGGTAGCTTTTAAGGGTCCACGGAGGGGCATCTGGGTAGCTGCCAGCAATTGGGTGATATCAGCACTTGGGGCGGCTGGTTGAGAGGATGTTTGCTAACCTGGTCAAGGCTCTACCATGCCGTGGATAGTTTCTGTTGATGAACTTTCAGGGTCATGCCTCACCTTCGCACTGCTGGTTCTTGACAGCTTAGAAATAACCTTTCTAATAACCTAGGGGAAAAAAGGCTTCTAAACTAAACTTCAACCAGTTGTAAAGAGCTTGTGAAATGTAGATACTTGCTTATACTTAAACAAATAGCATGTTGATAGGGATGAGGGATAGCAACTCGATTTCATGAGGTTTATTTTTTCACTGCTTTGAAGCTATTTAAAAAAAAAAAAAGAATGCATTGGGGAAAATATGTTACAGTTAGTTACCCTGCATTTGATTTTATTTCAGCTTGCTTTTGGAAATACTGCATTGAGCGCAAGTAGTGTTCAGCCTTCAAGCTGATGGGTTATGCCGAAGACTAGAATACTGAAGCTGAGAAAGAAACCTTCAAGCCTTGAAGAGTTTTCTACACAAGTGGTTGAAGAGCAAATAACAAAGCAACTGTCTGACCATATTTGCCTTGCGTATAATAGGTGTTTAAAAGGGAAATGTAAAAAATTGTATTTAAAATGGTAATAAAATAAAAGCTTCTTTTGTACAAGCAACACCACACAGAAGACTACTTGTGCTAATAAGCATTTAGAAATCAGTAGCTCTACCTCCACAAACATGCCTTTAAGTAATGGAACATGATCTCTGCCCTGGCATGGGATCAAGCACTACAAACCTATGTCTCGATATTACATCTTATTGCATGTCCAGGCCACTCAGACAACTGGTGATACCATTAACACCACAACTTGCTTTCTGTCTCCCTTTATCTCATCTAATTTGTTCTCCAGTAAAGTGTTTAAAAAAAATCTTTTGATAGTCTTTTAAAAATAGAATAATTCAGATGTGGACAAAGGTCTTTTCTCAAAATAATGTGTTTTAAGAAGGTCCAGACTCAGACACTCAAAATGTGTAGCAGGTACAGATTCATTAGTGTACACTCAAAATGTGTAGCAGATACAGATTCATGTGCTGTGGGATTCTGTGGACACTTTAGCTCACCCCATCCCAGGACAAATGAAGTGACTGCAGTTTTCTGATACGCTGCATGATTTCTGTGACTTCTCTACCCACATCTTCTCCCTGTGTTGCCAGAATTATGCAAACACCAGCCATAATGTGCTGGTTTAGGTGGCATCATGTGCCCAATAATGCATCAAGAAGGGCTGGAGCCGTGAACTTCTTTTGCATGAGCAACAGTAAGGAAACCACAAAACATTAGGTTTCAAGAGTATCAGTGGCCACAAGCATTTAATCAAATACCCTTCCAAGCAATGTCAGATTTTAAGGAAGAAAAACCACTGCTGAGTGTCTGAGGCTTTTTTTCCCTTTACCTGACAGTACTGGAAGCGCAGGCATGTGATTCTGATAAGTCTTGGAAAAAGAGGACAGGCTGATAGAGGTTACATGAGTGATCTGGAGGGAAAAAGAAGTTTCATGGTGGCTATAAACCATAAAAACGGGCATAACAGAAAGCAGCATGGCAGGTACATGTCTTGCCCTTTTCAGTCAGTAAGGATGAACAGCGATGGTCTGCTGTCTGCTGCTGAGCCCTGGCACAGCAGCTCCCGAGCTGCAGCCGGCTCCGGTGCTGTGGTTGGGTTGGGAAAGCAGGCAGGGGCAGACATGGGCCGGTTGTTACTATGGGTCCAGGAGACGGAAGCTAGTGTGGGAGCTTATGGAAAAGAAGGGTGACATTTATTGTAACTGGCACGTATTTTACTCACCTCTGGTGTTCCATAGGTCACCTGCACCCAGATGCCCGCCCAGGTGGTCTGTGTGTGTGGTGGCAGGCCAGTGCTGCCGGCTGTTGGCTGTCACATCCTGGCGCAGCTCTTGGATTCTTCACTGGTGAGGACAGACTGTTTTCTGGATGTGCCTTTTATGCCCCCTAGGGATTTGTCAGGATCTTTTAAGTCAAAGGCAAAATTGCTGTGTCCCATTGTTCTGTGGTTTTCTTTATCAGGATGTTTTGTGTCTCCCCTCTTGTTCCTCCTCATCTCTTTACCTTAGCTTGAGGCTTCGGTTTGTTCTTTGGCTTCTTGCTATCAGGTCCTTTGAATTAATTTACTTCTACAATGCCCTGTAGCAATTAGCATATTCCTTTTTTTAACCCTTGTTGCTCTGTTTCTTCTAGTGCTTTCACACCCACATTTTCATTCATCTTCACCAGCCTCAAGACTTGTGTTACAAATACTCTGACCTGTGCCTAAAAGCATTGCTCTCACTAATATTCAGGCATGGTTTGGAGACAGGTACTGTTCCCCACAACCAGCATGGCCACCCTGTTTCCAGGAGGTAGAAAAGAGCCGTAGAGATGTGACCCACACGCTCTCAGGGCCAGAGGATAGCCCAGGCTCTCTGTGATTAATTGATGATAAACGGTCATAGCTGTATATATATATATGGTGAGAAGTAAGACAAGGCCAGGAGCCGGCTCATGCATTTGGATAGCTCCAAGAGCTGCCCAGCAGTGTGGGCAGTCATCATTTTGGATCATCCCAAGTGCATCTCCCCAAGACCAAACAGCTACAAATGTGGCCAGCCCCAAACCTGCGTGGATGTGGGACAGTTTGTGTCAGGTGGCAAAGTGGTCAAGGATTACACCCTGGCCCTCTGGTTTTTTATTCAGCAGTAATGGGCACAGCCAGCGGGTATTGCTCGCAAGATGTCACTGGAGGTCCGTGACATACATGATTGCTCCAAAATCAAAGCTGGGTTAAATTTCGCCTCTTATTTCTTAAAATTCAGGGCACTGTTGCAATGCATCTTACCAGGAAATTACCAAGGAAATAAAGACAGAACACTGGTCAAATTACTTAAGAATTTGTATATTTTCTATTTAAATTTGTAAGGCATGTGAAAAGAGTATACAGATTTCATTTTTTATATATTATATATATGTATGTATGTATTTGAAAATACTAAGTAACAGTTAGTAATATGTGATGAGTCACTGGTCAGCTATCAACCCCAAAATGAGAATTCACAATTGAGGGTGGGAGAGGAAAGGTATTGTGTCTGTTTTCTCTAAAGGCAAACTAAAACTGCATATGGAACAATGCTTACGAATAATTGTGATGATAGCACATTTGCATCAGAACCGTGTAGTTTGTAAGACGAAGACACAGCAGACACAATACATCTGACAGACACCAACTATTACCTTTAAGTAATGCTTTGTTAGAAAGCAAGCATATGTTTGACATGGACAAGGATGAATAACTAGTCTATAACAGTCTTTTTGTGGATATAGGTGCTACAAAGGCTATTTTTAGCCATTTTCACATCTATTCTGTACGTACAGGCAAAATCCATCAGAAGGAAACTTCCAGGTGACCCTACGACTAAAGCATTGCACCCTCTACTCCTATGTGCTTGCTGAGAGCCTGCTCAGCAGAAAGCAGCTGTGGACATCACTTTTCGTAGTCCGTGCTTCTCTAATAGTGCACTCCCTGATGCCAGGAGAGAGGCTGTGTCTCATCAGTACTGGCTGCCTTGAACACAGACTCATGCAAGGCTGGAGGGGTTCATCTAATCCACCCCCAACCTAAGGCAGGAGGTAGGTCTACGCTGTTTCTGATAGATACCTGTGTGATCAGCTGTAAAGCTCTCAGCAGTGAAGTCCTAACAGCTGCCCTGGGGTAAGCCAATATACTGGAGCTCAACCAGGAAAACAACGTATAGAAGGACTGTTTCTTTCTTAGACCCTCTCCTCCTCTTTGCTTTCTAAAACCAAATGAGAGTCATGGAAGGATGACCAAGAAAGATCCTACATCAGTAGCTGGGGACAGGTTTCACCCGTTTCTTCTGTCTACAGTGACAAAGCCTCCCCCTCCTCCCTTGTCAATATCTATTACCAGACAGTCCGTCGGCCAATGACAGTCTGTGTTCCTCTCTTTGGGAGCACCAGGAGGGAAGTTTGATGGGTTATGCAGCCCTGAGAGAGAAGGCAGGAATTTTTATTTGTTTGTTTATTTTTAACACCAAAGAAGACTCATGCAATATGAAAAGTTGTTCTTTGTTGACCTGCCCTGCAGGTCTCTAGCACAGAGGAGAGGGCTTCTGGGACATCAGGTGTGGTCCCACCTACAGGCTGGCCTCTCTCCTGGGTTAACCAGGGTGCTGCACGGGCACCAGCTGCTGGCTTGTGGCCCTCTGAGGCTTGCAGAGAAGCAAACAGAAATCCTCTTGGTAACTGTGAAGTTTGGCAACAACTGTGAAACAGAGATCAGAGGCAGCAATAATGACAGGTTAAATGTGTGTTAGAAACAGGGCTATCTCTTCTCAAAATTCAGCAATTTAGCATAAGTCACTAGTCTGTAATATTGCTATAATTGTGTGACCTACACTCTTTCCCTAACTTCAACAGATGCTTTAATATTGACTGATGCCTTTAACTTGCAATGCACAACAGACATTCATGTGTGCAGACATCTGTATAGACACATAAACATGTACATATATAATTTAAGAATGAGCAAATAATGCTATACAATCATTATAAAAGAAGGATTGGCCAATAGCAGAACTTAAAATTACACTGCAGAATGTACGCTGGCTTTTGTTTTTTCCATCTTGGCTGGTGCCCATCTAAATCTTAGCAGAGACATCTTCTGTTTACTTCATTCTCTTTGCAACATCCAAATACGCATACTCGATTTCTTGATCAGCAGGACAAGTGTTTGTAAATTCATCTCTTGCGTATGCATTATTCAAGTATCTTGAAATCCCTGTCATTTCAGGTGGAAAATCAAAATTTCTGTATTTTTTTGCAACAACCTTTTATTAAAAGAAAAAAGAAAAATATCATTACACACATGATCAGAAAAACAAGCCCAAATCTACTCTTTATGCACATTTTTAATTTTTAATGTGTAATTCTGTTGTTGTATGCTACGTAGGGAGAAAGGAAAAGGAAAGACCAAAAAAAACCCAACCAGAAGACATGGGATGAAGAAAAATAGCTAACAAGCTAACTCACTTAAAAGGATTTATTTGGTATAAATATTCTGCTAGAGCTATGCAGAGCTATGTGGACCAGTAGACCACACCTGGAAGAGATGCAACTTACAACACCAAAGGAGCTAGCATAAACCAGAATTAACAGAATAATCTTACAGTAATAAACTGGCCCACACTTGGACACTTTCACTGAAACAGAAATGGAAAACTTGAATTAAAATACTAAATTTCAAATGGCTAGGGAAAACAACTATTGGCCAATACCTAATCCCTCCCTGTTGGCCAGCAAAGATGGTGTGACATTCATCCTTCACCATCCTTCAGACATTCACCTGGCATAAGGTGATTCTCCCTGTATTGGCTCTGCTGACCCAGCTACCTCTCGTGCTTCGCTGTGCCTGAGCTTTGCGTGGGCGTGGGAAAGGGCTCATTCCCTTGCTGCTCTCTCTGGAATAGGTTCAACCAGGACATCTCTGGAGAATGTTTTCACTTGTGGAGGTATCAGAAAAAAATTCAATCCACTCTTCCTCTGACAAAATAGTAATCGAAAAGGAAACTTTCTGAAGTGACCTTGTTTGTATGAAAACCGATGCATTTCCAGTGTGGCCATTTCTCTTCCAGAGCCTGGTTGGCTCCAGAGTAGACCAGGAATAGGCTGTGACTACACCCAGACACCTCGATCACCAGGACTGTTAGGTGTGTGTAGATGCTCCACAGCCGTGCAAGAAGAGGCTGGGAGCCTTGGCTGGAAGGCAGTGGGTGGTGGCTACCCTGCCAGCGTTATTGGTACCAGTGGTGATATTCAGCAAACAAAGAGTTTTGGACTAAAAAAAGTGGGAGAGACAGGTTTAAATTTCAGCTTTTGCTGGCTTCTTGAATTGGCATGGACAAAATAATTCAACATTACTGGTCCATGGCACTTTGCATCTGAAACGAAAACGAAAATACTTCTCCACAGCACTGAATATAGCACTCATTTCATACTTGTGAGAGGCTTAGCGAGTGCAGTCGCAGCCTAGATATGAAACCAGATATTCTAGCTCCAGAGTCATCAATTTGAGGATCTGCCTAGCTGTGCTGTAATGAAATGGCCTTGCGCATTAGCGTTCAGTGTCCCCAGACGGCTACTGTGTGGCCTCAGAATAGAGATAAAGGATTCCTCTGCCTTTTAGAACAGGACCCGTGCTTCTGTGTCGCCCTTCTCTTCAGGAAGCTAAAAAGCAAATCCAAACCTTGATTATATGGAGCTTTGGTAGGAGGTTGCAATCCGCTAAGGTGAGCTCATCTCCATCCAGGAATTTCCGGCTGGAAACAGTGATCTCCTCAGTGCTGTAAGCATCAATTTCATCAGGCAAGGGGCTATTTAAATAGTTGTCCAGCTTCCTCAGGGCTTTAAGCAAAGATTTTTCCAAATCTAGGTTAAGACAATAAAAAGGTCATTCAAGCCTGTACCAAGGTCTTTCTGACACCAAGCAGAAAGGCGACTCCTGCATCCTGTCTTCTGGCACCAACCCAGCTCGCAGACACCCGGCCATGCCAACTCCTGCAATTCCTTTATCCTAAGCTTAAAACTTAACGCTGGGATAAGAGCTCTAAGTAGCTAAAGGGGCTTCTGAGAAAAACCAGGCTGGGGCTGTGTTAGCAGAAGTGGCTCCTCAGACACCTCTGCGGGGCGTGCTTTTGCTGAGCGGCCTGGCAGAGTGGCTCTGCCTTCACATTGACTCTCGCCTTGGGAGCCACGGGGCAAGTGCCTGCCCACAGGCAGGACAGCAAAGCTGGGGGTGACAACGGCGAAGCCACCAGGATGCCACTTTGGGGTGTATGGGAAACCGGGCCGTGAGTGGGGACAGGGCAGCAGGGGCTGGCAAGGGTTGGCTGGGGGTTTTGTAGGCTGGTGGTGCCCAAGTGTCACTGGGGAGAGGGGAGAAGGGAACAGCAAGAGGAACAGGGCTGAGACCTGGAGGACAGAGAGCAGTTAATGCATGGTAGTAGTGAGGGTACTGCTCTAGAGAGATGTGCCACGGGGCTAACGTCCCCGTTATTTACACAAATGGAGTAGAAAAGTAAGGTCTCGATTCAAGCGGGCTGTGCTTTTCGTACAGCTGTTGGGAAGGTGCAGTGTTACGGGCTTGAGAGCTGAAGAAACAAGGAGGAGCTGGAGTTGGTGTTCCATGCTGACAGTGGTATCTGCCTAAACTAACTTTGGGAATCCCCAGATAAGACACAGATAGGCACAGATTTCCACAGCCTTTATGCTCTGGAAAACGACTGTTTAACCTAAGGTGTACATGTGATATCGCCAGCACAGTATGCTAGAATTGTATAGCTCTAATTTCTTCCAGTAACTACCAGGGCTGATGACAGGACTGCAGCACATACTTTCATTAGCGTCTTTTCTTGGGTTCTTTATGAACGCAGAGAATTTTGCAAACACGTCATTTCCTGCAGAGTTAGACTCAGGGTGGTTCGGTGCAAGTTTGGGATACCTGAGGAATTAAAAGAAACAAAAAGAAGTTATATGACTAGCCTTTATTTTAATCTCCGCTAATTATTTAATATACATTATTTACACTGCAGCCTTACAATATACGGCCACACAGGACTCTCAAAGGGAACCATCCTGAACTAAAAATCACTTAGCAAGTGCAAATTTAAACCACAGTTAAACCACATGGATGACCTCCTTTTCCTGAGGGAGATGGGAAATGACTGCCATGGTTGCAGACAGTGCCCAGACAGCCCAGTGCCTTTCCCAGGTCCCCTCCACTGGAGGTGAGGCTGCGTGGAGCGTGGCTCCTGCCATGAGAGTCCCTGCTCCTACCAGCTGCTGCTCCTCCCAACCTCCTCGCCTTGGCCCGCCCGTGCATCAGCAAGCTCCGAGCAGCTGGTCCAGCAGTCGCTGTTGCCAAGGGCAGATAGGAAGGGAAAAATGGAGGGGAGCAGCTGCTTGCCTAGTTCAAGTCTGGTTTGGCTGCTTGAGAAGGCACCACCACGGAGGGGACTGCTGTCCCCAGGGAGAGACGGTGCGTGGGTGGTGGGCATGATGCTGCTGATGGGTGGGACAGTGGGGACGGTTTGGGGAGAGGTGGGAAGAGCTGCTGGGGTGGGGATGGAGAAGTCCGAAAGCCAGACCTCGCTGTGTGCTAAGATGGCCCCAACCCGGCCACTCAAAATGAGCCCCAGCACGTCTGCCGCGTGGGAGGCTTTCACTGCCCTGTCCTTCCAACTACCTGCTCCCAGTACGCCTAATTATTTGTACAGCACGAGGAGGGAAACCTCAAACAAACCCAAGTGGAGGAAAAGAGGACAGGTTTCTGCAGTGGCACGCAGGTTTCTGCACACGCTTGCCGCAGCGGGGTGGATTTTCACACCTTGAATTTCACGCCTCGCAGTGGCACAGCAGCCAACTCGGGGCGCAGGCGAGGGCAGCGGGAGGAGGGCAGCTGGTGTCTCGGAGACACCCCAGGGACACCCCCGGCACAGTGACAGGCTTCAGCACTGTTTCACTCCAGGTCAAAGTTATCCCTCCGAGAAAGCTCCACTGCAGCAGCCGGACCAGCCCCCCCTAAGCCTCGCAATTATAACATGTGCAGCTCATCAAGGGCCTGACCCACCAAAACCGAGGGGGTTTGGTCACTCACTGGCCACCGTCGAGGGCCATGAGGGTCTAAAAGCGGCCAGGAATACAGTACCGGGGCGGCGCTAGCTTTTCTTCCAAGAACTCCTCGATCTTATTGACATCGGTTTTCACTTCGCCGTCAAATGTCATGAAGGGGGGATTTGTTCCCGGAGCGAGGTTCTGCAGGTCAGCAGGCTTTCTGATGAGAGGAAAGAGATGGGGTTGATCACAAGAGGAGCCACTTCTGCAATTTCTACAGTTAATTTCAATGAACTGTGTCACCTTTAAAGTAGTAGGCTACTCTATGTCTGCCTCAGAAAATAAAACTTAGCCAGCTGCCTCACACCAGTGGTGTGAGAATTCGCTAGCCTGTATCTGAATGTGCTCTGAAATGCTTAAAAAAAACCCCCAAAACTTCTGTCTTCTGTTACTGCAAAACAGATTAAAATCTCAACTGCTTCAAAGGAGTTAGTCCTCTTTATACTAGTGAGCCCTAAAGAGGAATCAGGCATCCAGACTGTTAACGTAGTGCCAAGCCACGGTGCGCAGTTCAACTCTATCAGAAGGGAGTCATCTTTTAAAATCACCATTTTGGAAAAGTTGTTCTGAAAATGAGAACGCTGGTCACAATCTCACCTTTTCAAATCCACAGTTGTGACATTAAATATGACACCTTTTAGCCACAGAATCATAAAGAGACGCTGAGAGAATGGGCAATTTCCAATACTCTCTCCATCACTGCCAGCCTACAATCAAAAAAAAAAAAAAAAAAAAAAAACANACATACTTCTGTGACAGTAGCAAATTTTGACAGCAGATGCAGTAGGAAAGCAGAAAACCCAGATCTGCTACAAGTACATGTAGTATGTTACTACTACATATTTTCATGCAAAGTTCCTTTATATCCTTGCACATAGACATGATGAAGAATCCTGTCATCTTGGAGACGTAGTTTTTCATTAAAATGCATAATGAATATTGCCATAAGTTAGAAAACAAAATTGAAATCACAGCAGTCCTTCCAAAGGAAATAGTCTCCACCTCATTTGTCTATGTGAACATAAATCTACTGAAGTCACTGCAAGATTAAAACAAATTAAATCAGTTTATGATCACAGGAAACAAATAGAGAAAGATTTACCAGCATAAATTGAGGCGTAATGTCTAAAGCACTTAAGGGAATAAACAAAATAAATCAAATCATTAGGAATTTCAAACTGAACAACTGCGGGAACCCCAGAGAAGGAGGGAAGTTTGGTGGTAGCCTTGCTCCAACTGAACCCACCCATCTCTGCGCTTTGCTGAACTGAGGACTAATGAAGCACAAGTGTCACGTCCCCCTGGCTAATCCCTCCTCCTTACAGACCCAAGGGTCCCACTTTTAAAGACTAAAGCGTGGCCATATCCAAGTCATGCAAGCTCTCTTTCTGTGTGCCCTTGTAATAATAGTCTTTCCTTTTTGGCTGAACGAATCATCAGGTATCAATGTAAAGCACAAGAGGTGCAAATCGCCATACGTGTCACCACAGATGTTTTGCTCTTGTGTACTTTGCATTGCATTTTGTTAAGAGGCTTCGTTAAAATGAGGCGAAGTCTTGCATATTTGCTATTGGTTAAGTTAGGCTTCATGTGACATTGTTGGAAGAGAGCAGAGGTCTAATTTTTAAGCCCTCCACATGATTCTACAGTTTTAAAATTGAAGATTAAATGTAAGGGCATGAAGTAAAAAAACAGGTGTATCAATTTACTTAGTTAATAAGTTAGTTCATTAAGGTTTGCAGACCTTATAACCAAACAACACACTTCAATGAAACCAGTTCTACTTGCTCTTTCACCTTCCTCAACGCTATCAAATGAATCTCAAATATAGTAAAAAGTCCTCCATAAACAAACATTGCTGTGGCATAGCTTTACAGTGCTTACCTTCACAAAGAGCTCTATGTCTGGAAACGAGCACCTGGTCTGGAGCGGGCAGGTTTCTGCCATGGAGCTGGAGGGACGCAGGAGGAGGGACACTCCTGCGGCTTGGTAAACCGTCTTATTCTCCCTATCAACTCGGAGGATTCTCCTCCGATAACTCTCTGCTGCTTTCTGCCTCTGCTACTGCAACAACCACTGCCTTTCTTGGTAATGAAAACCAGAGTAGCCTGATGCCTTAAACGCTGCCAGGGTATGAAAACTTTTAGAAATGCTAGAACAGCTGGACGGCTGTGTTAGAAAAGTCTTGTTTCGTAGGCGGCAAAAATGAAAGCTGGTCAAAAGCTACTATTGTACTTCTCCTCCTACTCAGAGCACTGCTTTCCAGCGCTGTACAGTTTACAGCAACAGGAACATAGAAAACTACTGTGTATTTCATAAGGACAAGACTACAAAGGCTGCTAGCGTGTGCTTAAAATAGAGCTAAAAACATGACACCACCATTTTGCCTCATCCTGCCTCTTATGTCATGTTTTACCCACCCCACAAGGAAAAAAAGAGGGTGAAGGGTGTTACTGTGACCCATCAGTTCTAGCAATGGGCACCCCACACTCTCTCAGTGCTGGGCTGCGCTGAGGGGAGAAGCAGCAGTCAGGGGATGTCGCTTTGGAGGTGCCGCGTCTGGAGGAGGCCGGCAGATATATCTGGTGATGGGCTGGCTCCCGACGGCTCCTTTCCAGCTGCCCCTCACTCTCTGCCACAATCGTGTCCCAGCCTGCTGCCCTGCCAGCTGTTCACCCGAGATGGGCTCTCAGGGAAACCCCTTGAGCAGGACCACAGCGCAACCTGGTACCAACCTATGCTTTGGTGTCTTAAACCATTTATTACAGAGGATTTCAAACCATCGACCTAAGTCAGTGAAAAAATAATCTTACCGTAACGGATTGCTATGGTCTGGGGAAAGAAAGAAAAAGTGTCCAGAAAAAACAGTTCCTGCAACTGATTTGATGTTTTCATTCAGTCTTTCACAGGAAAAATTAAGCTATCTCAGCAGGCTTCATATACCGTTCAGAGAACTTTGCAGATAGGCTTGTGCTCAAGAGCAGCTATGTGATCAAAAGTGACAGGAGGGTGAACTTTTCCTGATCAATTACTATCTCCTGATGGCCATTAAATACTAACATTTTGGCTCCCTCTAACTTTTACAGCCGGAGCTAAGGAAACGTGGTTGTTGCTTCGTTTTGTTCCACATCACCTTGGTGACCGTAAATTTCAGGGAGCTGGACACAGCAGCCCCAGCCTGCTCTTCTGGAGAAACGTCCATAGGTAGAGTCAGAGAGCCAGGACAGGACAGATGTGTTACCATGACAAACGCAGGCGCGAAGCAGGCACTGAGTCCCAATTTGTCCTTAACTGGAATAACAAATAGGCAACCAGGAAGGTGAAGGACTGGCAGCCTTGGAGATATTACAGAAGCAACTCGGGAGGAAAATTTACTACAGCAGTACTGATTTTCTATTTTGCAATGGATAAAACAGCACACAGCCAACCTCTCAGCCGCTTACCTTCATGTCTCTCAGCCTGCTAGCAACCTTCCTCAAAAAAATAAAAAAAATCATTTGAACACCAAGGAATTCAATAAAATGGGGGATTAAGCATCATTGATTACAGCAATGCTCTGCCAACTGTAATGACTGAGATGATTGATTGTTTATTTGGTACTTTTTGACTACTTCTATGGGCTAGTTCTGATGGTGTTAAACACGCCAATGAAGTTCAAAAGGCATCTGACCTTCACGTGCTGTGCTGTCTCCCCTCCCATGCTGCCTCCAAGGGACATTAATAGTGTACTGCTAGCTTAGCTGTGTTGTGTGCAATGCAGGTACCGTGGTCTCCAGTGAAGTGCTGCAATGTTTGCCCAGCTCTGCTGTCTCCAGTGGTTATGGTAAGCACTTGGCTTTTACCGCAGAAAATAAATTCACAGAGACTAGGATGTTTCCCCATTTCTGATGTGGCCATGATCCTTCTCACAGGCTAAGGAGGAAATCTTCTGAGCAGTTGCCTTGTGAAATCATTGGTGCACTTTATTAATATAAATTTATTCTAAAAGCCCATGCTATCCAGGCTTTGTAGTACATCCCGACGTCTAAGACGGGGCCACGTCCTCGAGGGTTGCTGTGCCTGGACTGAGAACAACAGGCAGATCTTTGGGAGTTACTCAGTCAAAAGCCTTGGCTGCTGAGGTCCTACAGTAAAGGAGACAGCAGCCGTTCAGGTAGGGACAACTGGGAAGCTGGTGAACATCAAGCTTTAGGAAGCTGAAAGCCATTTAGTCCCCAGGGCGCTTGAGCTCTGGGTGAGAAGCGAAGGGAGGACAAATCTCTAGACTAGCCGCGCCAGGGCTGGTAGTGGATACCTCCAGGTTTCCTTCAGTTCTGCAGAGCTGGAGGCAAACTACAGTAGCCCACACAATAGCACAAGCAGTGATTAATTAAACCTCTCCCTACTGTAACAGTGACCAGCAGTCTGAAGTGACCACAAGACCTTGAACACCAAATCTGATTCAGAACTTGACATGTTTTGACTTGGCAGCTCAAAGACACTACAGTTTCCTATAACCTTCGCTGAAAGCCCAGAACATGGGTATTTTGGCCTGCTGCGGAAAACACGGTGAATACAGCTAGCTGAAATGCCTTCAGATACATCAACTTGTGTTTTGGCTTACAGGAGACAACTCTGTTCTCCTAACTCAGCCCATCTAATCTGGGGACTTACAATTCCTACTGGACATCAGTGACACATGCCAAAGGTGTTTGTTCAAGTTTCCAAACAGAGGGTCTGCCATGATGACACCAGCCACTCAAAAATCACAAGCTGGGACACTGAAATAGCTTGATAGCTATGTATCGAGCAACACAACAATAGCTGAAGTATGCCACCATCGTACAATAATGTACTTTCCAACAAAGCAAGGGTGGCCATTTTACAGAAGTGAGACTGTGTGTCGACACCTTATCTTGCAGGGACACGATGCGGCAGTAAGAGAAACTGAAAAGACCTGTCTGTCCCATATTAATAACCCCAGGAAGACAGCGCAGCTAGGGGCATTGCAGCCTGGGAGCAAAACTCCCTGTGTTTTTATCCACAGCAGCGCTCAGGGATGTGTAACTTTGAGCTGTGTTTGGTACACGCGCAGAATTTAATTAGACTTCCTCACTGTTGTGCTTAGTGATGATGCAGGGTGAAATCCTAACTCCAGTGAAGTCAGCAGGAGTCTCTTGCTGTTGATTCAGTGGAGGATTGTGTTTCCAGACTGGTTATAATCTTAATAACCAGGCACATGCTGCTGTAATTGTAGGTCATGCTGCAAGTTGGCCTCTACCTGCAATTGTTGCGACATTGTCTTAACATCCAGCTCTTGTGGGTGAAGTGGGTCAAATCCCCAAAACACAGACCTGGTTTTTATGCTCTTCTGCTGCTTAAATAGATGGCTAACCACTGTCTTGAATAAGTGGCATTTACGCTTTAATTGTCATCGGTCAGGAGGTCAATATGCTTTTTCTAGTAATACTGGGATTTAATGAGTTCATTAATCAAACAATTAAGACAGCCATCGCTGCAGAGGAGAAGAATGTCAGGCCGTGCATAGAAGCTTTCATTCAGAGCCTTCAGAGCCCTAGGCAGCGATTGTATATTGTGACAGTATCAACTTATGACAGCTCTCCGTAATCATGTGCCATTACTTAATGGGATTATTAGCCTACACTCCCTATTTTCATTCATTTTTCACTGTTCCACACTCTCTTCGGTCTTTTTTTGGTTGTTGTTGTTGTTCTGGGTCTTACTCAAAGATGCTGGGAAAGGGAAAAGCTCTCCACACCCTTCTTTCCACTACTGCTTAAGCTCACAGGTAGGAGCCTCACCATGCCCTAGGCTAATTTCACTAGGCAGCAGGACCTTACGCACAAGATATTAAAGAGGGTCCCAAAAAACCTATATTCAGTTTCCGGAGCTGCCGCTGCCACCTTGACTCAGCAGCTCTGCTTTTCTGAGCAGCCTTGAAGAGGTCACTTGCCTCCACATTGTCATCCATAGCAAGAGGATAATTATAGCGACTTTACCCGGGAGTCACACACTCTATGTCATTCTTAAACCGGTAGTTTGGGCCCTCCCTGAGCTGGAGTTGCTCTCCCCCGGAGCTGTTGTAAGAATTTGTTTTGTAATCGTTTCTGTCCAAACATCTTAGGAACCAGGTTTTTGAGGGTTCTACTGACCTCAAATGTTCTGTGCCTTCAAAATCGTGATGAGTGGAATTTGTTTTTCCTGGACTTTTTGTTTCCTTTTGAAGGTTAAGCATGGAAGAAACAGTTCAGAAGGAGCAGAGAAGACTCTTTTATTTGTTTTCATATAATTATATAATCCCTTTGAAGCTACAATAAAAAGGAGAACAAGGAGCATAACTTTTTTTTTTTCCCCCCAAAAGCTGAACTCCAATTCCATTTTCTTTCTTTGACGCAAGGGAGCTAAGTTACCTCCTTTCCCATATTTATGCTGGCTAAGAGGCAGGTTTATCCAGCAAGTGGAGCAGAACCGCTGCCTACTGGGACACAACAAACCGTCCAGCTGGGACCAGCATCGTGGATCTGCCGCTGCCTGTTGTGCTGAGCTAGCTGTCTCAGGCTGAACTGGGACTTTCCTCCAAGTGTCCGTATTCAATCCTCAGTGATCAGACAGTTTTGGCGTGCTCTTCCTTCTCATACCACACCGACAACTCACCCTCTCCTTTTTCACAACGCATTTGATCTCCTGTCAAAGAACAGGAACCACAGCAACCGGCTCAAAACTACCGCCTGAAAAACTACAGGGAGTTCACAAGCTTGGGCCGCCTGTGGG
This sequence comes from Himantopus leucocephalus, assembly GCA_003993805.1. Classification (NCBI taxonomy): domain Eukaryota; kingdom Metazoa; phylum Chordata; class Aves; order Charadriiformes; family Recurvirostridae; genus Himantopus; species Himantopus leucocephalus. Next base: position 129,406,488 of record RSEF01000001.1, on the reverse strand, counting down.
AAGCAACTTTAAGGCTGGGTACGACTTGCAAGACCAACAGCTATTTTGCTTTAATTCCTTCCAGAGACTCATTTGTTCCGCGCTGGCATGGATTAACAGAGCCCACTGCATTCCTAGCACCGACTCTTGCCCTGAACTAAGCCCTGCAGTACCAGCCTGATGGCAGTAGCTGCCATGAGTAGCTACCACCGGCTCTGCACAGGTAGCGGCAACGCAAGAAAGGCCCCTGTGGTAGACACCTCTGATTCCTGACCTGCGGCACCGCTGGGACCAGCCGCTGAACTTGGCTGCAGGATGGCCAAGGAAAAAGGGGAGCTCCCAATGCCGCCCCTCTCCTCCTCACCCCTGAGAGGAAATCCCACTGCCCTCCAGTTTACCATGAAGTACCCAAGCCTGGTTTTTTTTGGTTTGGTTTTTTTTTTTAAGCGCATTTTTATAAGATCACAGGCAGAAAGACAAAAGGAAGCACTATGACTGCACTCCCATATTCTCACTAGGGCAAAGACCTCCTTCAGCCTTGGCAATAGGCTCTGAGAAGCACATGGGTTTGACTGCAGCTACACTAGAAAATGTCTGTTTTCTAGCCATAACTATGTTCTGTGCCATGACAGATATTGTTTTAATTAAAAAAAAAAAAAAAAAAGCATCTACTCCTCAAGGACACAAAGCGCGTTTTACGTTCTCAATGCCTGCTACAGTATTCGTGCAGATTCCTATAGTATCGTGTCACTGGAAAAAAACAAAATTGGCAATATTACTTCTGTTATGAATGCAATAAAAATATACTTACAAGTCATTTTGGTTCACTAAAGGCAACTATAATGCATATCATATTCTGTGCTAGGCACAGAAGCACCACAGGCATGTCATTTGGACCAGATCACATTTAAACCAAAGTTTTTTGCAAGGAAGAGACAGACTACCTGGAATTTTCTCTAAGTCCTGTGTTCATTTTGAGGCCTAGGGCTATGGCAGGAACACCCAAACGCTGAATTTTAGAGAACTCTTTTGATGCCACCTACTGGGCTGGAAATGGAAATCCTGACTTCTGTTCTTGGAGCGATGAGCAGTGGCAGCCTCGGACGGTAGCACATCTCATCATGAGAGGTTCTGCCTCGGAGCCACCTCCGCAGCAAGATGCCTTGCTTTTTGCTAATGGAACCCTTGAGAGTACTTGGGATGCTGAAATTGTACTTCCAGGCTAAGATCTAAGGTAAAGCATCTGTAATCTAAAACACATTTTAATGGACAAAGTAAAAATTTTGCCACTTATTATTCCAGTACTTTTAAACAGTCATGTAGCTCTGCCTATCCGTTAATATCCAACACTTAAACCAGATGTTTCCAGCTGCTGTTTCATTTCTCAGCCAAATAGCAGAAATATTCATATTTAAAATGTGGCTGGTAGTTGAGATTCCTGCACATAAATTTTATTTTTGGTACTTGCCAGGGTAGATTTTTGCTGTGTGTGACATCCACAATAGTGAAGTTCAATGAGAAAGCTGTGTTAAACAGCAATCGGACACTCCTTCAGGTAAAAAAAAATAATTTCCCCTTCCTTTTCTCTCTTTTTTAAGAGCAAAATAAGCACCTTGATCATGAAATGTGCCACAAGGATTTTTGTTTTAAAAAGAAATTTATCTTATTTTATATTTAGAAATATTAATAACATCTGCCTTTTATCTTGAACAGTATTATAGGGTTCAGAGAACACCAAACATACTTAAAGGATTACAATTTATAACACGCAAGTTCAATAACACACTTTTTGTCCTAAGCCCTAATTAAGCTTTCAGGTTAAGGAGGCAACAGTAAATGTAAGTACAAGCACTCTGCTAAAAATAGCTTCTTTCTCTTTTTACGTTGCTAAGAAAAAAAAAGCATGCAGGGGAAGGAGGGAGCAAGCATACTAAAATGTTTTCTCTAAAATGAAGACGTGGTTTGACTTTCATCATCCTCTACTACAACATCACTTGTAAGGCCCCTTTTTCCTGCTGAAGCTGGAAGTCTTCCCCTGCTGACTCAAATGCAACTGGGGACAAACCTGAGGGCTCTCCTTCCGATGCGAACAGCTTCTAGTAGTTCAGTAACTGAGTCTTTAATCAGAAGAGTGTCCATGTTGAATTCCACCCCTGCAGGCAGCATGGCCCTTTTCCACCTCAGCAGGAATGATCCCCTTCTCTACCCACCACCCGCTACATGAGAAGCAACCAAGTTAGGGTTGCAAAGAGTATCACAAGCTGGACCCTTCAGCTAAATCGTAGACAGGTTCTCAGTCTATACACCCCGCCTCGAGCATGTCTTTGGGTGGTTCAAGATACAGTCTCAGTAGGGAGATCATTCAATGCAAGACTGAAAGGACCCCCTGTGACCACCCATCCAAACCAAACCGTGCCGACATGCTGCAATAGATCTTACAGGGCATGCAAAACTAGTAATCTGGATGGTCAGATGAAAAATGGACCCTGGGGCCTCTGGATGTCTTCCTCTCTCTCCTCTTTTCTCCTACCTCTCTTTCAAGTCACAATCAGTCAATTCATTTAGGCATGCCTGTAACGTTTAAACAAGCGAGTTGGCTCACCAACTGCAAATAGAAGGACGGGTCCTTTAAGTTTTTTATCTGCTAATTTAGCAGATAATTAGCTAATTTAGCAGCCTCTTGAATGGCAACCTGAAATGCAGATAGTTACACTGGATCGAGGGGATCTAATTTTGTTGTCAGAATAAAGCAGACTTTCATTATAAGTCCTGTGCACTCAGTAGGGGAGGAGAAATGACAATGCAAAGAATCAATTGACTTCACATCTCAATGATCCAGCCTGCAAACTGAGGCACTTCGGGAAGAGGACATGTTAAAAAGGGTATGTGCCCAGATCAGCAAGCTGCACAAAACCTGAAGACAGGTGCAGGCGGAACTACAGGAAGGAAATCTGGAGGAGGAAGCAACAACTCAATTGGTGTGCGCTTGGCTTGACCATGACCTGCTACGACCCCGGAGGGAAAAGCCTGGTTTTGCTACAGAAATGTGGAGTCCTCTCCACCCAGGTCAATGGATGCCACGTGCTACAGGGAGAAGAAGCAGTGCAAAGAGTCCCACTACACAGAACAGAATACAATTAACCAAAAAGTGCATGTCTTCTAGAGCACTAGGGCAGCTGGAAGTGGTTGAAATCACTGGGCATGTTGGCTTTCCTGTTCTCTTCCTACCCCTCACAAAAATGAAAACACACACTGGTCCAGGAGGGAGCCTTGGAGGTCCTGTGTGGCATTTCAGCGAAACACAAGGGCCAGTTTCAATCAAAGACATGCTGGAGAAATATCTGATCACAAAAAACAGAGCTGCAGATGGAACCCAGGAGGCAGGACCAACAGCAGCACCACCAGTGCTTTTTGGAACAGACTGTATACCCCACAAACCGATAACCCCAAGTGCTGGGATAATGGAAAAAATGATAAAATGGGTACAAACTGTTATGTTACACACTGAAGCTGGAAGCCACCTCATATAGAGTCGGCCAGAAAAGGAGCCTCTGGTTCGTAGAGACAGAGATATATAGATAGATATATAGAGAGAGAGAGAAAGAGAAAGACCGCCGCTCCTTGACAATTCATCCTCTTGCCTGTCTCACCCACACACCCGCTTGGGATGACATGCCCTCCGGTAGTGCCGCTTTCTCCGAGTACAGCACGAAATAGCCCTATAGAGTTTAGGCATCTAATTTAACTCAAGTGAGCTGAATCCCACCCTTGGAGACTATTTATCAGCTAGAAATAACCATTAAAAAAAAAAAAAAAGACCACAGTGCATTATTCCCAGTATGTCTGACCCAACTCTCCAGTGGAGCTGTAGGGAAGAGGCAACGTTGCCTTAGGGTTACATCAAACCTGGCACTTCCGTGGAGACAGGGCAGCATTCAAGCCACAGCACAGGACACTGTACATGGTCCTGAAGATGTCTCTGCAAAAATCTCGTCCTCCGCCTTCATGAAAGACTAAAACACTCAGTCAAGCACTACGAAGATGACGATGAAAATGAGGAACCTATTTTACAACAGAGGACAGGAAAATCTGTTCTTGTTTAGACTTGCAAAGCGAAGACGGGGGGAAGATATGATTACTCAGTGCAAGTACAGTCCTTCCTCTGATAGCTGGGGGTGATGCTGAAACAAAAACAGATGAATGGAAACTGCCCATGAATGTTTGTAGCTGACAATTAGAAGGGTTCCTAACCACCACAGCAACAAGGTTTTGAACAAGGTTTCCAGTAGGATTAACAAGTGTATCTATACGTATGTGCATATGTGACAGCACAAGAGGAAAAAAACCCACATTTTGTTTCAAAATGAGATCTGATCCCTTTCAGCAGGGACTTGAACCTATTCTCCGCTGTGAGGTCCCTTGCTGCCCGTTGTTTCTTTGCCCACAGCATGGACATCACTCCAAAGACAAGACAGTGGCAAGTGCCATGCTTTTGTATTCCATGCCACTGAATGTGTCCAAGGGAAAATCATGCATGTAGCAAACTCAGGGGTAATGATGGAGGTGAAACGCTCATTAAACAGCAGCAGCTATCTCAAACAGAGCAGACACTCTAAAATAATTGAAAGATTCCTTGGAAAAGGAAATGGATGATGGATATGCTATCTCTGACAGCAAGCTCCAGCCAGACACCAGACAGGGTAGGATGCTGTTGTCAATGAAGAGAGTCCATGTATTAAGAGTAGCCAGACAGCAAAAAAGTAAATGGTGCCAGAGGTTATCCTCTTCTGAGGAAGAAAAGGAGAGCAGTTAGCACAAAAAGGCACTTTATTTAAAGTAGCTTGAGCAAATCACTGCAACTCTAACTACTGACGCTGTATGTTTGATGCATGCTTACAACTAGAGATGGACATATGCTAGTATGGGCCAGTATTCATCCACTGGCCAGGTACAACTGCCCAACTTACAGAATACAAGGAGCAATGCAAGGATCCCAGGGATGGCAACTGAAAAAACACTCTCCTCAGCCAAGCAGCCTCACATAGCAATGACAAAAGGCAACAGTCTGAGCTGCAATGGGACACCAAGTCTTGAGGCAGCTACAGGATCCAAATGCAACCCAGACTGGCTGCAGCAGCGGCATCCTCTCGGACAGCAAGGACATCCAAGCAGCTCAGGCCTAACAGAGTACAGGAGGGCTCAGGAGGTATCTCAGCCACCAGATGGCCTGATTGTGGATAATCGTCAAAACAAGGCATAGGCATACATAGTACCAGAATGCCATCTAGCAGAACAGCAGCAGCAATGGATAGGGAGAAAGTCTCCTACCTGTAAAAGCAGTACCATCAAAGGGTGGGATGTTGACTCAAAGATCATAGACTCATAGAGTCACAGAATGGTTAGAGTTGGAAGCGACCTTAAAGATCATCTGGTTCCAACACTGTTGCCCTAGGGAGGGACACCTTCCAGTAGACCAGGCTGCTCAAAGCCCCATCCAACCTAGCCCTGAGCACCTGCAGGGCTGGGGTCTCCACAACCACTCTGGTCAACCTGCTCCAGTGCCTCACCACCCTCACAATAAAGAATTTCTTCCTGATATCTA
>RSEF01000001.1:129355394-129400807 GCA_003993805.1 Himantopus leucocephalus | reverse complement strand
AGAGAGTATGTTCGCATACCTGGAAGATTATGAGCCACCAAAAAGTTGGTGTTAAGGAATGGTAACTTTCAGACAGTTCTAAGTCACTGAGTGCCTGGACCAGACATCAGGAGGCTGCTCTGGACGCTTGGGGCTGGCCACTGCTGGGGCACAGCATGCAGGTAGCCAATGCTCTTGACAAAGAGCTAGATCAACTGCTGAAACCCATCAGCAGTTCTTTGTACCCATCAGATGTTAATGCCCATCCACAAAACAGGCTACAAAGCCTTGAAGTGCTGTCAGGATGTGGAGCTCCAGGGCACAAAGCAGCTGCCAAACTGATGCAAATACAGAACTACGGAAAAGGTGTGGCTGGGACTCTCAGGCAGGAGGATTTCTTAGCCCAGCTCTCCTTTTTTCCTCACGGAGAGAGGGAAACATAGACCTTTATAGTAGCATCTAGGTGCTATAAATTAAGTACTGTAGAAATACTGAACGAAATGACTGCTCTTAACTTAAAAAACAAAGAGAAAACTTACATGCAGACCATTAGCGGGGATGTGGGAATGCCAAAGGATTTTTGGAAGTATTTTTATAAAATGCTGTGTAGATTAAGTCTTGTAGCCAAAGCTAGGCCAAAAAGAGATGCCAAGGGAAAGAGAATAAGAGGAAATGAGTTTAGGTGCAAGGTGGTAAAAGGAATTAACTTTTCACCTGCACAGCTTCAACTGCCCACAGAACACCATTAAACTGGTTTTCGTGTGACCACGGATTATAAGTAGTAGGCTAAAGCTTGAGTCTACCTACAAACAGGACGACAATAGAGATATACCCATCTACTGTGTTTTTAATGATGCAGCTGTACATTAGTGGTCATCTCATTATTAGTTATGTAGCTATTATTACTACTAATAAAAGATGGGCTCTGTCCTGGAGCAGGGCTCTTCTGGCACTGAATGTGAGTTCAGGCTGAGCTCCCACCTGCAGAAATAACGAAACCCTTTCTACCGCACATTTTAATATCTGAAGCTTGGGCAAGATTCATGTCTCCCAGATTGGCCGCTTATTAGCATTTCATAACGTCTTCTAACAATTTCATTATTAAGGCTTTTCTCATTCTCTTAAGTTTCTCAAATTATGCTATTCTTTCTTTCATGCAGTGTTTGCATTAACTTACTATGATTATTTTATTAGATTTCATAATTCATATGTTCAGCATGGCTCTTTGCTAGAAATGGTTCTTTGAACACTCTTGGTCCTCAGTTCATGTTGAGGGATTAATGGTGTGTTGGAGTTTCTTTATGGGATGTTTCCCTCGACCCTGTTTTTATGTAGGGAGCAGTGGTCACAGCTTAAAGGAGTTACATACATCTGGAAATTCTAATCCTCTCTAGATGACAGAAAGGAAAAGAAGTCTGAAGCTATAATTTCCTCTGGTTTCAGTTCTCTCTCTCCCTTACATGCCAGCAGCCATTTCAGAACAGAGAAAGGCTCCTTTATTCTAACTTTCGCTGCATTATTTACTTACTCACGGTCTGCTGGGTAAGTAATTATTGCTGACATTAACTTAATTACTTAGTAAGTAATTAAATGCTTTCGATGCGTAGGAAGAAAATTTCCTTCATTAAGAAGCAACTTTGTGGCAATAAACTTTTTACCTTTGTCCAATTACTTTACAAATAATGAGAAACAAAAGGCCCAAACTCACTCCTGTTATTTAGATGAAATATCCATTTACTTTTGATTTCGGTATCACACTCTGCCTGGTACTTCTACTGAGCGGTGGGTCCACCTGCACCCTGCCCTTCCAGTTCTGACAAAGATTATAAATAAATGAACCATTAAATGATAATTCCGTAAAGCGAACAAAACACAAGAGAGCGCAGGTGAAAATTAATGTGCAATGTCTGGTAACACATTTATAGAGGCTGTGGTTTTACTAATATTCACTCTTATTTACATTAAAGTGATTAAAGATTAAACTTATGTGTGTATGCACTCTTACAAAAGAGAAAAGTAAACCAATTCTGTGATTTTACACGCACTGTTGTTGCTAGCCTTGAGCCAGGCCCTTGCCACGGGTATTTTCANCGCACTGTTGTTGCTAGCCTTGAGCCAGGCCCTTGCCACGGGTATTTTCAACTACAGCTGTGGCTTGCTGCACAGCAGTTAAAGGCAGTCAACAGGTGCTCTTTAAAAAATTCCTAAAATCAAATGAAATCATAAAGGAAAAATACAATTTACGGGTTTATTTTCTCAGCTATCTTACAGNAACTACAGCTGTGGCTTGCTGCACAGCAGTTAAAGGCAGTCAACCGGTGCTCTTTAAAAAATTCCTAAAATCAAATGAAATTTTAAAGGAAAAATGAAATTTACGGGTTTACTACCTATAGCAGGTCTGCAAATAAAGCCACTCCGGTAGCTACAGTATTTAGCACAACGTGCTGAGCGTGGTTTCAGAGCGAAACCATTGGTGTCTCTTGTGACGGGAACGCAACTAATTAAACATAGAGGGTGCCTGCATCTAGCTACCTGCCATCCACAGCGCAGTAAGTATATGGTAATAATGCAAAATCAATCAGCAACCAGGAATCCACTGCTTCGCGAGCTCAACAATAATTTGCTTAAATAATTAATAAATAGTTTGAGTAATAAGGCCCGGCCATCCCAAGCGGAGCTGTCTGAAGGAGGCTCCTCGCACGGGCAGATCCTCTCACGCTGCGCTGCGGGGCAGGGGGAAGGGAAATCGGGTGCTCCTGTGGCAACGCCAGCATTTGGGGGGCAGCAGAAAAGAGGCTTCCCTGAGGCTGCTTCGGCTTTGAGGGGAGATCTTTGCCTCACGCTCCTGCCCCCCAGGGATGCCCACCCGGGAAGTGGCCTGCGGTGATTCCCGCGCCCCATCTCCTGCAGCCGGGCACCGAGGGAGGGGAGCAGCAAGCCCTGGTAGGTAGACAGCTGGGCAAAATTCAGCGTTTTCCCAGGTTTCCATCTCCGGGTCGCAGCGCAACAATCACACACAGCCGTTTCTTGGCCAGATACTAAACTCTTTAAGGCAAAGTAAACATCCTTTCTACTGTTTTTTAGGTGCTTAGCCCCCAGCAACAATACATGAATACAGCAACCCTTTGCGACAGTTCACTTTTTTCCTAAAAGAGCTTGGAAAATTATTTCAACAAAGAGTACTTCATCCCATCACAATTATCAATGCATTATTACTTATTTATCTCTTACTTAGATGACAGTGACAAGCAAGCTTCCAGCAACTGTGCATTGCAAGGAGAACAGAGGCATGGCAAGGAAAATTAAATGTAAAAATAAATAGGAAAATTAACTTGTGCCTAGCAAAGACTGAAAAACTTCAGCCACAATTTAGTAGGGTTTAAATCAGTCTTGCCCAATTTAGGCGTATCATTCTCCTACACAAGTAACCGTCATATTGCATGAATTATACTTGTTTTACGTCTCACTGAAAATGGCATTACTTTCAGTCGTCGCTATTTTTTTACTTTTTTAGTACAGCATGATAATGAATTATACGTGTATTACCCACGCACACTGACCGAGACTTTTCAAAGCAGTATAGGCAATCATTGCCACTCTACCAAAAACTGAAGCCATTTAATTTTAATGGGACATGTGACAAAACCTCCATTGCTTGTAAAAAAAAAATAATCAAGCAGTTTATTCAGAAGAGAATGTTTTAAGCAGAGGGAAAAGGGAACAGCTGCAGAGGTGTCCCCGCTGCACTCCCCCTGAAGTGAGAAGAGAGAATGCCATCATCCCCTTTAACCACAACAGAAATATGCCGGCTAATTAATAAAAATACACAGCCCTCAAAAAGATCACTCCCCCTAATCCTTATCCATTCTTTAATTTTAAGATTCGGGATTATTTTCAAAAACCTGCGAGTAGTCTGAGAAAACTGAGAGCCTTTTAACTGAACACAGGTGAAAATCGGAGCTGGGAAACGCCGCCCAGTTAGAGATCACTGGCTTTAATCTTACACCAGCTAGTTCAAAAACTGAATTTCCTTCTGCTGTGAATTCTGCCTACAGAGTTCGTGCCGTCTGTGTTTGTGTTAATGGGAACATTACCGGGTCACAAGCGCACAAGCAGCAAACCAAATGCTATTAGCTATTTATCCTGTTACAAGAATTATGTTTAAATACCTCAATGCTATTTCTAATCCGTATTTAATAACATGGCAAGATGCCAGCTGAACATTCTACATGGAGACAAAAAATCTTATATCCTTTTTAAATTCTTACAGGGAATTACTTCAACAAAAGAGCATTATATTCTCGAACACATTATAGGTCTGGGAAAAACAGATTAGCTGGTATTTCAATGACACATCCTGTTTTACACTTCACCATATGAGACTTAACCTGCGACGCACAGCCATGCTGTTTCAACCTAAATGGAAAACCTATATGCACATATAGAATATCTGTGATTTGTGTTGTAAACAAATAAGTAAATAAATAAGAAATACCCAAATAAATAAGTTATTTTATGCAGCTTCAGGGAGTAGGTCGCTGAAGGCTTGAGAAAATAATTTGCCAGTGGTACCCCTGATTCTGATGTTTAAATCAAGAGAGGAAAGTGAAAGATGAAAAGAGTGTGAGGTTTTTTTCCCCTCCAACAGTATGTGATATATTGGTCAACACAGAAAATAATTCAAATGACCAGGTAAAATATTACATGAAAAACCTGCCAGCTCCAGTGGGAACTAGCAAAGACGTGTCCTGAAAGAGCAGTTAAAAACTGGACACAAGTACCAGCAAATACCCATTAGCTTGCCAGAGAGGGGGGCTAAACGCTATTCCTTCCCTTCCCGGTGTAACTTCAAATTCAAGGCTATTCTTCGTCCTTCTTTCCCGACCACCTCACTTCCGTTCACAGGCTTTGGGAAACTAGGAGAAACACAGCAATGCTAACTAAAATACAGTTTTTAAATAAAGATATACTGCACGAGTCATACTACAAACCAATCAGCTGTAACACTGGTAACTCCTCAAAACCAGGACTGTCCCTGTGGTCCTGGCCCCCAGGGAGCCCCCGGTCCCTGCGGCGCTCCTGGCAAAAAGGAAGGTCATGGTTTTGCTGAGGGGTTGGTAGCATGTTCATTTCTGCAGGCAGCATAGGCCCCAAAATTTTTAAGTCTTTAGGGTATATTTGGATCCTGTTTCGAGTTTCATCTGCCACCATTACGGAAAGAAACTTGATTTTTTACAAAACACTCAGGTTCTGTAATAGCTTTTAAGAATAATTTCAAAAATGACTACCAGGTAAATGTCAATGAATCTCCAAGACATAAACGAGAATTTTTATGAAATCTGAGTAAATGTTTAACTTCTTTGTAGCTACCCCATTGGAATAACTTGGGAAAGGGCATGCATTTGTGACTCCAGTCCCGCTGTAGTTTACTTCGTTCTGTTACAATTGTATTCCCAGTCTATTTTGAATATTCATATATGCACTAAAATTTCAGCATATGAAGAGGAAAAAAACGTGATGGGAAATTCCACCGTTGCATCTCTGTGAGGCTTCACAAAAACCATCTCCCTGCTCATGGCACGTGCCACAGCCGGCCGGTGCGCCAGCCCCGGGCTCCTGGCAGAGAGGAGGCTGCGACGAGTGCCCTCCTCCTGGGGAAAGCCTCTGATGGCCGTGTGGGTGGCAGGCTGTACAAGCTGTTTGCTTTGAGAAGCTAAATATTTTTATGAAGGAATTAAAACACTTTTCCTTTAGCGCTGACAAGGCCGGTGTTACTGAAAGCAACTGGAACGGAGTCACTCGACTTGTTCAGGATTTTATCAGTAAATAATCAGGCATTGCAAATGGAAACGCATACAAGTCCTTATCACAGTGTGACATTTAATTATCTTAGCAAGAAAATAATCGCATAACCTTCACATGGCATTTACTTATGCTCCTTGGGCAGAATCAGAGGAACATACAATTTCTTACTTTTTAAAAGAAGCAGTCAGACCTCTTTAGGGGAGACACAGAGAACGCAGTCAGCGATGGAACAGGAGTAAGTCTCCGTGCTTCAGCTCTCCTTCCATAAAATACGTATATTTCCTTTCACTATCTTACTCCCTTTACTATCTCCGAAGAGACCTGTCTCTTGCCAAAAAGTATACAGCCGCCAATTCAAAGCAACTTCACCTGCAATTAACACCCTAAAAAAGTGTGGTCATATTAATAATTTCCATTATCACTTCTGCTTTGCAATATTTAAACTAACTTCCAAAAAAAAAAGCCATAAATATAACTTTGCATAGATCCACATGAGACTGTAAGAAAGGCCAAAACCCAGAGTCCCTGTGACGGCTAACTCTGACTGGCACCTGTCAAGGTGAAGAGCCCAAAAAGGCGAAATTGTTTGTGGAAGTGGAGCGATCACAAAGCTGTCTAATACTCTTCCTGCAAACAGGGCAGCAAAGTGCTGGAGAGAACTGATTTTGAATGGAAGACATGGAAAAGTTGGTTTAGTATTACAGACATCTAATAAATAGACTTTTTTAATCAACAAAAAATGTTTTATTTTTACTGTTAAGGATGCTAATGAAACCAAAATCCAGATTCTCAAGTGGACTGGGCATGATTTGTTACACCCATGCTGGGAAGGGGGCATGATACCTTTTCATCTTGTTAATGCCTACCACATTCTGGTTTCTCAAAGCACATGGGTAACACATTTCTTATTCCAGAAGCAATCCCAAAATGCATGGAAACCAGGGGCTACTGAACACCATTTAAAATCTACATACTGCTACAATAGGAAATAACAGCAAATAAACCACAGGATTGCTGGACATGCTTGGCTGCTTGCATTTCACCTTTCTGATGCGTCTTACTTTGCAGGTAGTTATTATATGTTGATGATGTGAAAGAGAGAGGAGGAATAACTCTGTAACTCTGTGTCTATGGGTCTGGCTTCAGAGAGGGATGCACACTAATCTTCCACTTATGCTACAGGTAGCATCACAACCTCAATCACCCGCATCCCACACCAGTGTCCTAAGTACAAGGCTAATGATGCAGCTACTGCTGCCTCTTCTATTTTGGCAACTGTGCCTGAACCCCTTGTGAATGAATCTAGACCTAACACTGGCACATAGTATTTCCTAAAAAAAAAAAGCTCTCAATTTTTATTTAATGAAGACCATTTGCAACATTTCACCTGAATTTACTGATAATTTAATTTTAGTATAGTTATATTTTTCAACTAATTGCCCAAATCCCTTTCGTCCCCTCACTCAGAAAATCATTCACCACACTCCAATGTTTTATGTTCGTGAATGCCATGAGTCCTGTAGGCTGGTTTGTTATTCACCTAGATACAAACATGAATCAAGCCTCAAATTAAACAGCCAGCCAGCATGAAAATTCCCAGGCACAGCTGTGTGGCAATCACCTTGTGCAGCAATCACCAACATTTCTGAAGGTGGCTGCAGCTCTCCAACAGGATTTACGAAACGAAGGTTCATTTCAGACAAGCAGGGACCGAAGGCAGAAAGCAGGCAGGGAAAACTTCTATCCTTGCCCCTGGACTGTGATGATTGCAGTTAAGATCAGCCTTTTAATGAAGACAAAACTCAAGGAGCAGAGGCAGCGTGGTTGAATTTTGGGCAGCAGGCTGATCTCATCAGAAGTTTCTGCTGGTTTCAGCCAGCAAGAAATACAGGCTGTGCCCTAGGACTGAATCAGGAAGGTGCTCCCTGTTTAGCCAAGGGCTTAAATAGCATGTGACTTTAAGCTCATGCTTAAAGTAAAACACATGGTGAGGTGCTTTACTGAAGCAGCGCGCTCAGAGTAAATAAAAATAGGAAAAGGTCCAGGAACGTGGCTTTGAAGACGTTTACTTTATCTCAAAACTGTTTTTGCATAAGACGTTCCTGCAAACAGCAGAGATCTGCAGTCACACTGAGAATAAATAGATGCTTACGGCTTGTATGATATTATGGCTATATGCAGTTTTAGGATTTCCAAAGCATGGACAAAAAGATGACTGCAAGAAGTATGACTAGATCATACAAGAAAAAGAAAAATTAGATGCAACTTCATATTTCTGATCACTTATGTCTATCTGTTCATTTGTGTCTTTCTGGAACAGGACTTGGCCTCTAAGTTGTCAAAACCGACACTGCCATAAAAAAAAAAAAAGCACGCTACTGCTCCATTAAGCATGCCCCCGGGAGCAGAGCGGCAAAACCAATTTTGGTGTAGTTTTCAAAGCTATTCTTTAGTCAGCAGCTCCAAGGAACATTGTTTCTTTTTGGCAGCTATGAAGGTGACAACCTGAATGGCCAGAAATAAAAGCAGGAGAAGTAAAAATTANAAAAAAAAAAAAAAAAGAAAAAAAAAAAATAAAAAAAAAAAAAAAAGATTGCAAATTCAAAAAAATTGCATAGCTCTCAGAAAAAAAAGACTGGTATCGCTGCCCTTCAGACCAGAGTCTCCCAAGCACAGCTGTACTGACGACTGCTGGAAGAGTACTCAGCCCCCAGAAAAACTGCTGCAGGTGCACTTGGCATGCACAATAACTTGAAGAGTTATGAAAGGAATTTGTAATGCCAGTTCCTCTTAAGCTGCATTAGGGAACCTGAAATTNAAAAAAAAAAAAAAAAGGAGCTGAGAAAGGGCAAATACCCATGGGGAAAGGAGCCAGCTTCCTGCTTTGTACAGACAGTCTTGGGACCAGAACCGCAAAATGTCTTTGAACAAACACACCTCTGCTGATTCGGTACTTTTTGTTCAGCTCTATGTAGTCAAAGAATCAAAATCACCGTACAAACAGCCAATTGACCAGCAGCCAGGAAAGCGGGGCTATGCTGGTTTCGCTGGGCAGCCCCACAAGGCCCAGTCCCGACCAGCTTCGGCTTCATTCTGGTTTCAGCAGATCGAGCCTACGCAGTGCTCGTGCTCTGCTCCAGGGAAGAAGGGGCCTTCTCCTGAATGATTTTTTCCTTGGTCTGGGGTAATTTTCGTAACTACTCAGTTATAAAAGCAGACAGGTCTCATAGCCAACTGTAAAACAGAATAGCTGAAAGAACGGTGGAGGGAAACAACGTGTAAAAAAAAAAAAAAAGACAGGATGTTAGTGGCAGCAATGTGGCACTTGAGAAAAGGTCCTGCTTTCTGAAGAAGGTACACGAAATGGAGCTCAAGAAGGATAAAAACAGCGAGTGAGGAGAAAGGAGCAGCCGTGTTGCTCAGGGAAAATACGGCATGGTTTTGACAGTGAAATGCAGCAGCGCTGGCTGGGGCGAGGGGAAAGAGAAGCCGTCCGTTTTCTACCATCGCCCAAACCACACCAAATGCTCCCCTGCTCATTTCACGGCAGGGGATGTCCTTCTGTAGCATCACACAAATCCAGCGTGCTCACCTTTGGCAAGGCCTGGGTAGTTCCCTTTGCTTGGTTAAATATCCAGTAACTAAACTTCCCCCAAAACTTATTTTAATCCATGAATAGGAAGATAGTGTAACTCCACACATAAAAATCTTTACTGTCACCTTCCTGAGGTCATCTAAATACTGTGTTCCTACAGTGAATCTATGCTAAAAAAGGACAGTAAACACCTGTCTGCTTTCATTTTGATACAGGATGCCAGCTACTCTCCTTATACGCCACACTCACCTAACTGATTCACAGACTGACTGCACCCATGAGCAAAACTTAAGTACAAATACCAACTCAATGATTATATTGTACATTTTTACATCAAGCACCAGGCACAGCACAGAGCCCACTGAATGGGCATACAGGCTAGGAGGTTTCTGCAGCAATGCGAGTTCCTGCTCTCTATGGACTTCTTGCCTACAGCACTCAAAGCCCAGAAGTTCAGTTTCTACTTTAAATGTAAGTTATATATAAAGGAGATTCTTTTTTTGTGCTCCAGTATGAAACACCCATTACCATTTAAGTTGGATACATTACCCGTGGTGGTTGGAGGCACAGATGCGAGCACCTGTTACTCCTATGTCTCTACTCACAGCAAGCCTTTTACTTTCTTGTTTATCAGCGCTTTTGATAGTTCTGCACAGCTCTAAGTATGTCAAGTCAGTCAAGCATATCTCAGGAGTGGTGCAAGGAAATTGCGTATCAGTAAAGTAACCTTGGTCCCTGTTAGGAATGAAATAACTGAATGAAAATAAATTACTTTGATTTAGAGATCAAGAATGTCACAAAACCGAATAAAGCCTATTACTTTTCATTGGATAAAATCTGTTATCTTAGGCTCATGGTCAGCTTTTACTATATACCATTTAACCCAGAAACTAAGCAAGAATTGTTTTGCAAGATGAGCAATCTCAGAGAAGGTCTTGTCCCCAAGCTGGGTTGTTTGGCCGACTGTTTGTGTTCAGCACTTAGCAATAAATCACTATCCCTAGAAATCTTTGGAATGATGAAACCTTCAGTTGTGATTCTGGTGTTTAAGTTTTCTATCTGTAAGAAAATTTAAAACTGACTGGTAGGTAACCTTGGAGTTTGTTTTTTTTTAATTTAGAAATAAAGTTTTAAGCCCTACATAAATGTTTAAATTGCTTAAAATTAACTGAATAATTTTGGTGAGAGTTCTGCTATAGTCAAACAGTAAGATAAATTTATGTCCTTTACAGGCATCTTCTGACAAATAAAGGGCTTTTGCCACAGAAAAAAAAAAGCGCCTACATTTACCATTGACCTTAGAAGACCAGCTAGCGAGCTTCAACATGCACAAGGTGTCCTCCCCAAGGTGCTAGATATGCTTAGCTGAATTACCAAAGACCAATCAGAAAGCGTATCTGGATGACCTTTGGAAACATGTGACTTGGAAACACCAGAAACATCAAGTATTACTATCTAGAGGAAAGATACGGTACATGTTTCATGGGAAAATGGTAATCAAACAGGCACGTAGTGCCACCCTCAAAGCAATTTTGATATGGTCTCGCTCCTATAGCCAAGGAGTCTCACGTAGTTCAGCTTCATTAAGGGCACAGTGCAGTTGCCCAAACACAGATGGCTGCTGTCTTTGGAGGTCCCTTACTGCCGTCTGTCCAGCATCAAGCTGCTGGTCCAGTCTGTCTCCCATTGATGCTGCTACATGATGGAGTATCTCAGAGAGCATGAGATCTCAACGTTGAACCCTGGGTGTCTGAGTTCAAACTAAATAGCGCTGCATTGCAACCCAAATCAGCTTAAAAGCACAATTGCTGGTACGCACGCTCGTGGAGCTAGCAGGAATTTTGCCACCCACCTCGCTGTGGGAGGCATGAGGTGACACGATATTCACAATATTCAAATACATAAATGCAAAATGAAATGAACAATTGCAAAGCAGCAGGAAGCAAAGAGGGGAAAAAAACCACAACACCAAACCCTCTAAAAAGAACAGGCTTGATCAACAAGACTAAAACCAAGAAACACGGTTCATCATACAGTTATATCTGAAAAGTTTCTTTCTGCCGGTGGTGCTCCTGTTTGTTATTCTCGAAACGTTATTACTGAAAAACTACCAGGTAATGCCTGCCAAGCCTAGTGTAATGCTCCCTAGCAGACAAACTGCAAGCATCATTCAATCACTACTACTGTATTATTTTCTTGTGAGTTTTCTCCCATTATGGGACCTACTTTGAACATTTCTCTGTATTTGTATAGTGCTATCAAATCATGGAACGGACCTCCTGTCTCTAGCACTGTGCAGGCAGGCACAGGTAACAGGCAGACAATCCCCACCTTGACCATTTACAAGTAAGCCAGAAATCAACAGGCAGGTGAAACAAACAGAAATAGGGATGACAAAGAAATTAGGGTCATACTGAACAGGACAAACAATGATCTCAGTATTTTAAACAGCCTAATCACTGCCCAGTTTCCAGTGACGTTAGAGAAGGGTAGAGTTTTAAACAGAGGTTTGAAGGTCAGGGAGCTGATGGATAATATGTTTACAAGGAAGCCCCCAGCTTGCATGGGAGAAAGTAGACAAGGTGCTAGCTGAGAAACGCAGCAGAAGGGTGAAAGAGGTCAGTGGCACTTGCAAAGTAGAGATGGGCGTCAACATCTCAAAAGCGCCTAAGAGCTAACAGGCAGGCATAGAGTAGGGACATGATGGAGCACAAAAGGGGTGGTCACGTACATTAGAAACATGCATGTGAAGGGAAGTGTTTCAGGCTGGAAATAAATGTTTGCATTCAGTTTGGATCACCTTCTCACTTCCTTTACCCTTGAGTTTTAGCACTTGCTCAGGAAGGAGCATCATGTCTGTGGACCGTCTGCTGTTGTCAGATATAGACACCCAATAATCCCCACAGACACCAGAGTTCACACTGTCCCACGTTGGAATCCACTCTGCCTCTTTTTCCCATCAAAATACACCAGCACCTATGTAAACATAGCATATAATACGTGCTCTTAAAAACTACTTTAAAACTTCCAGTCTCACCCTTTTCATATCCTCTTTCCCACTGCCAAGAGTAGAAAGATAGTGAGCGTGTCCCCAGGCGACAGCAAGAGCAGCATGAACACGAACTCTCCCGACAGCGGGAAAGAGAAGTGGTGCTCATTTCCCAGCCCTGCAGCCCCGGCACATTTTGGTGAGTGGGGAGATGCTGAGCTCTCCAGTAGGCATTTTTTTCTTGCATTGAACTGGAGGAACTCATGCCAATCTCAAACTAAAAAAAAAAAATCTAGCTGCAGGTGAGGTAAAACATTCCAGCTTTGTAATACTCCTCCACTAAAATCATTAGAAGAGCAGCTGTAGTATTTTGAAGGTGTTCTTAAGTTACTAATGCTAAGTCAATCATGAAAATCTTCCTTCTTCTGTTTTCACTAATTCATAAATATTTTCAAAAACCATGCTTAATCCTAATGTTTGGGGACTACAGAGTCACAACAGATGCTCTTCTTATAGCCTGCTCTCTAATTTTGGCCACGTTCTTCCACAAAGCGTGCACCAGGTACAATAATGCAGAGGTAGCCTTTATGACTTTAGCCCTCTGCTACTCTCTGGCATTCCCTGATGGATATAAGAGCATAAAACAAGAATAAGTAGGTTACAAAAGTGTCCTGCAAAGGGACCTGTTGATCTGTGAGCCAAAAAGTCCGTAAATCATCTCTGCCAGGCTCAACAGTAATAGCTCCCGCTGTTTGACACCAAACCAGATTTTGCCTCCAGTGTTACCATCCAGCTACTGTACACCAACCTGACGTGCAGAGTTGCCTTTAGACCACAGAATCCATCCCGGCCTGCGTGCTAAGGAATTGCTTAAACTGGGGACTGGCTGAGGAGCATTCACCAACATCAACCATTACTATCATTCATCTTTCCAGTATGGCATTATCAAGCACATCCAACACTGCTATGTGTAACCCTCAGAGCATTCCTCAGCCTTTTTCAAGCAACAATACTTCAAAGGAGGCTCAGCCTTGAAAAAAAAAGGAGTGTGCGCTGAGGTGGGATAAATCAAGGCATAAACATTGCTTCAGCCCTAACCCTCCCCTCACCCAGAAGAGGGCTGGCAATGAGTTTTTCTTTCATGGTTAATTCTGGCTGCTATAGAAGCAGCCTCAGCCAACTCAGGAGGCACAGTATTGACATGGGAGGTATGGCTCGTAGTGCAGAAGGTCCCAAAGGCCTTCTGCTTCCCTAGTTTTAGTTCCTTAGTTTTAGGTCTACTCTGAGAAAAATATGCCACCCCGCTCCACACTTTATTTAATCCAGAGGGGTCAGAGAAGAGGGAAGAACACCACCTTAGGATGCATTCTACTCACAGAAATTTCACATCTGATATTTCGTTTCTGTGGACAGATGCTGTTTCCATGCCAAGTCCCACTGATTTTGGTGGGATTCCAGGCACAGGCTAGAAAGAAGCTCCAAAGCTCTATACTATAAAATACCAGAAACTACTTTTAATACCATTACAATTTTTCATCTTTTTTGTTCATTCCCTTCTAACCTAAATCTTCCCTGCCCAAACTACACACACTGGACAATTACAAGGGATGCTACACCGCTGGACAGTTTACCGACTCTCTGAATTAAGCCTTGCCAAACTTTGGGGCAATCATCTAAATGTCAGCCACAGTTCATGCTGGAAAATCCCAGTATCACATTTTAAATATTTTCCAGTTTCTTCCACCTCAAGCCCCGTGATGCAATGTGTACCCTTCTTCCTGCATTCTGAAGACCTTAAAATCCCTTGAGAACTCCTTATGTCACAAGTCACAGCTAGCAATTCCAAACAGGTGCTGCTGGGTACATTCCCACCCTTGCCCTGGGTCCCAGCCCCGCGGTGAGGAGGGCACAAGCAGAGCCCCTGAGTCCACAGAAACCGAGATCCCTGCATACCCTTTCCATTTAAACCTAGAGAAACCTCACGTAACCCAGCACAGGGCCCATCGGTGGAAACTACGGGGGAGACCACCTCGCAGGTCAGGTCTGTGCTTCTCTGGGTTGAGCAGTACCACCTCTGTCCCATCCTGCCTGCTACCTGCTGAAGGAATGAGGAACCAGGGGCAAGTTTATTTTGGGCGTTAATAACCAAATCACCTTAGCCAGGCTGGACTTTTGCCTGCCAGATTTAAATTCCACTCATCCCTGGAGTTCCCCAGGGCTCCCGGAGGAGGAGATGGTCACGAACCCAGGTTTCCCCACCAGCCCCCTCACACCCTACCTTGACGAAGAGAGAGATGTCGTGTTCCTGCTTCTCCTCATCCTCCTCTTCCTCCTCCAGGGCGGTCGGCGAGCCCGTCTCGTCCTCCTCGTCCTCCGCCCGGTCCCGCACGCCGTTCAGGCTCCGACCTGCCGCGTCCCACTCGCCGCCCTCGGGACCCGGGGACCCGCCGCGCTGCCCCGCCGCCGCCGCGCCGCCTTCCCCTGGCCCCGGGGCCGCGCTCCCCGCTCCGGCCACCGCCGAGGCAGCGGCCCCCCGCTCCGCCCCCGGCCTCTCCTCGCCGTCCTCGCCGTCGGGGCCGCCCGGCGACCGGCGTCCGCCGTCGGCCTCCCCGCCGGCCGGCACCGGCACCGCCGCCTCCGCTTCCCCGCGGCTCTCGGGAGCCATCTCGCTCCCCGCCGGGGCCGCCGCCTCCTCGGGGACTGTCCCCGCCGGAGCTGCCTCCCACACCGCCTCCTCGGGGTCTGTCCCCGACGGGGCTGTCGCCGCCGCCTCTTCGAGGTCTGTCCCCGACGGGACTGTCGCCTCCGCCTCTTCGAGGTCTGTCCCCGACGGGACTGTCGCCTCCGCCTCTTCGAGGTCTGTCCCCGACGGGGCTTCCTCCCTCACAACCTCTTGGGGGTCCGTCCCCGCCGGGGCTGCCGTCGCAGCCTCCTCGGGGTCTGTCCCCGCCGCCTCTTCGAGGTCTGTCCCTGCCAGGGCTGTCCCCGCCGCTTCCTCGGGGTCTGTCTCTGCCACTTCCTCGGGGTCTGTCCCCGTCACGGCTGCCTCCCTCACCGCCTCCTCGGGGTCTAGCCCCGCCGGGGCCACCTCCGCCTCTTCGGGCTCCATCCCCGTCGGGGCCATGGCCGCGTCCTCGGGCTCTGTCCCCGACGGGGCTGCCTCTTCGGGCTCCGTCCCCGTCGGAGCCATGACCACGTCCTCGGGCTCCATCCCCTCTGGGGCCACCGCGGCGTCCTCGGAGTCTGCCCTCGCCGGTGCGGAACCCTCAGGCGCGTCTACCCCCGCGGCCGCCGCCACCGGTTCCCCTCCTGGCAGACCCTCGTCCCCCGGGCCACCCCCATCGGGGTCTCGCTGCTCAGCCCCCGCCGGAGCCTGCAGCTCCGCGCCCGACCCGACCGGGGTCTCCGCCGCCCCCTCGGGGGAGCCGCTCCCCGTCCCGCCGCTGCCCCCGGGGGGCACCGCTGCCGCGGCCGGCTCCTGCCCAGCCGCCGCCTCCCCGCTCAGCCCCGGCGCCTCGCCGGCGGGAGACCCGTCCGGGGGCTCCGCCGCCCCCTCGGGCGACACCCCGGGCTGCGGCTCCCCCGCCGCCGCCTCTTCCTCATCGCCTCCTTCCCGCGGGACGTCGCTCCCCTCCGGCGGCGGGGTGCCGAGCCGCCCCGGGCTCTCCGCCATGCCGGCCTCCCCCGGGGCCGCCGCCCAAAAGCGCAGCGGGGCGGGCGCGTCCAGCCGCCGGGACAAACGGGGACCAGCGGAGCCGCCGCCGCCGGGGATGAGCGCCGGGCACCGACGGGGGGGACGGCGGCGCCTGCGCACGGCCGCCCCCGGGGCCGGGGAGGGGGGGGGGCGGCAGCCACAGGTGCCCGTGCTCCTCCTCTTCCTCCTCCTTCTCCCGCGCCTCCCCCGCACAGGGCCCGGCCAGCGGGTCCCTCGCTCCCGCCCCAGACCTCTCCGGTAAATCTCTCCTCCACGGATTTTGGCTGCAGCTGGCACGGGAGGAGGTGGCGAGAGCGTCACCGTGGTGGCACCAAGCGCTGCCCGGCCTCTCCTCGGCCATCTCCCCCCTACCCGCCGGCTGCTTGCAGGTGTGGGACTGGAGCCTTTGCGAGCAGTGGCCAAAAATCTTGCCCCCTGCCTCCTCCAGCGGCCCCATCGGGGCCGGCTGGCCATGCCTGCCAAGAACCTGCTGCCTGCCCTGCCCTGCCCGGGCCTCGCCTCCCACCCCAAAGTCCCCCCGAGCCCCATTTCTGCCCTTGCTTTTCCCCTCCGCTGCTGCCCATGGACAGCCTCAGGCGCAGTGTCTCTCGCAGCCCCCCAGACGCCCTGCTGCTCTCCCCAGCCACCATCCACAAGCCCCGGGGCCCGCTGGCAGGTGGGGCTGAGAGCCACCCAGGGGCTGGGGGTTTGCTTGCCACCAGAACAAGGAGAGGGACACTGTTTCCCAAATCCAGGTCTACGAAGGGAACCACTAATACCCCCATCGATGCTGACGCGCTGAAACTGGCAGAGCCCCGACAGTCTTGCACGGTTTCTTAAAAACACAGATGAACAAACACCTCATTTCAGCAGCTACCTACTATCTGAAACGTATTCCCAAGCCGTCTTTAGGCTGCACCAAACGTCGTTAAGAAGGAAAATGTATCCTCATCAACTTGCAAAAGTTGTTAGAGGGAACATTGACACTCTCTGTGTAAAAAAAAAAAAAACAAAAACAAACCAACCAACTAGATTTGCACACTTTTAAGTAGCTTTCCTTCATCTGTGACCACGCCAAGCACTACGCGCCTCTTAGTTTAAATGTGATGAGAAATACCATGCTGTGCGCAGAGCAGGCAGCTGGTGTGAAAGGAGCGGGAGCTTTTAGTTTGGGTAAGGCAGGTTCATCCCACAGGCCTTCTTCTGTTCCAGATAAAAGATATCTTTTCACATTTTTGGTTATTTCTCTGGCTCTCTTACACACACACACACACAAAAAGGCAATCAGCAGGTTCTAGTGTGAGGACCAGCTTCAGTAGTTTTACTCGTGGGCAAAAAGTCATTTTCTAGGAGAGGAAGCCTGCTCTAGTCCCACTCTTCTCAGCAGTGATTTAGGTGAAAACATTGCTTACACTATTTGAATGGAAAATAGTCCTGGTTTTCCAGGTGCAGAGAGGACAGTGGACAGAAAAGTTAGCTGACAGGAATGAGGTATCATATCTAAAAAACGTGCAGTTAAACAGTTTTATGTATGTGTATATAAAACCACCTTTTTGTATTTGAGGCTGGCAAGAGAGGGGCAGACCGAACACAGGGTTTTGGAATGGGTGGGAAGGGAGAAGATGCAGCCAACAGGAGATGGGGAATACTATAGAATAAATCATTCCATCAGGTCAAATACCTGCTCTGATAAAAATAAACAAACAGACAAATAAATAAACAATCCTGCTGCTATTTTTCATAGGTTTTATGCTTGCCCAGAGCTGTGTTGCTACAGAGAAAAAAAGAATGGGAGCAGTCACAGTCAGAACGGATGTTTCTTGAAGATTTAGGAATGGAGGCTCAGCATCTGGCAATGGAGGTCTTCCAGCTGGACCCATCGTAAGGCAATTATTTAACTTCTCTCTTACGGATTCTGATATCGGTAAAATGACACACTTCAGTCATCTCTGTTTCTACATAGATAATATTGGTTTACTCCTCCTAACCTTTGCTGAAGGGTTCTTAACCCTTGGCCTGAAGGCTGGCCACTCTCCCCAGGTGCAATACAAGTCCCATCTTACAAGGCTTTCAGATACGAGACAAGAGCTGTCTTCAACTGTGCAGACCACCTACAAGCACTGCCATGTTGCCTACTGTCCAGTGGTGGACAGGACATGGACTGGAAGGTTCACCTCAGTTTTTCACGATGGGAATGAGTATCAAAGCAACACCCATGGCATAAAAGCGGTGGGCATTTTGCAGGTGAAATGGTTGCAAGTTATAGACACAACCACTGAAGTCAGTTGGTGATGTTTATTGAATACTGTGTTTGGCTGCACCCCTTAAGAAGCCCTCTCCTGCCCCCAGTCCCCATGAGCTCAGTTTTGCTCAGCTTTGGTGGCTGATGGGCTCCGCCAGCTGGGTTCCCTCTGCAGCCCCGTGTGGCACAGCCTCCTCTGGCTCACTGGAGCTGCCTCTTCCTGACTGCTGCTTCTTTTCAACTGTCCCTTGGATCTGCACCACTTCTCTAAATACCTCCTTTGGCTATCAGTTTCAGTTTTTGCTCAGGTTGTGAGCTTGACATGGGACTTGCATCCTGCTGATCTGATGGAACTACATGAGAGGTGATCGCCTCTCACTCATTGCAGAGTTTATTCATTAACACCAGTATCCTCTTTTTCTTTATTTGCCTAGTCCCTGCTCTGTAGCTCTTAGTACAAAACAAGGTGAGGATTTCAAGGCCGTCAAAAAAACAACCTTTCAGTGATAAACACTTCCTGATTATTAACATTGGGCAATGTTTAAGTGTTAAGAGAAGATTAGCTCTTTAAATACTCCTGGAAGTCTGACAAAGGAAAAGGACTAACAGCTCACATAGCCAAGTTGTTAATTATCTTTGTAGGGTAGAGAAAAGTTTAAGGTATAGTGTTTGACACAGTTACCAATTTTATGGAGTAATGACTGAACAGTTTGCAACAGATCTTGCTGTGTTTTTCCTCAAGTGTAGGAACAGACGTTTTCCAGTTCTGCTGGAGTTGAGACCCAGCGATGCCACGTGCAGGCACTGGGTTAATGTTGCTGCTGTAGCAGGTTACCCCACGGGTGCTCATGCCGTGAGGTCCCGGTGCAAGCAAGAGAGACAAAGGTAGGCAGCCAGGGAGCCGGGGGACAGGGCAAAGAGGAGGGACAGGGTGGGCACAGTTCAGAGGAGAGCTGGCTGCTCAGCCCGACATTGCTCCTTGTCACTCTTCAGCGTCGTGGTTTCACAAGGGCAGCTTTGGAAATACACCATTAAGATTAGCTCTGTCCCAGTTAAAAACCCAGAGCTTTGGATATATGTTCTGTGCTCTCTGCATTCAACACACTTCCCCTCTATCTCCATTACTTAACAATTAATCTCTCCTGCTTCACACTCCTCCTGTACACCACCTTCAAGCTCTTTACACCCCATCTGTTTCTAAACTAGGCCCTCAGCTAATAAATATTATTTTCTCAGTTCAGCTTCAGGAAGGATTACTGCACACCTTCTTCATTTAAAAGATGAGTGCAGGTAATTAAATATCACAGATGTTAGACATTAGTGGACAACATGAAGATCCCTTTATAGTCTGTTAGGAAACAAGTTATATCCCTGGGGGTTATCAATTAGGCTGTACTTGCTTGGATTATTGTAACTTCTTTTCCTTCCCTGACTGTACAGGGAGTTGCAGATCAAGGTTGGAGTTTTTGCAGCCTGAGGTAAGGAAAAAACGCCTCTTGCATTACAAGGGTCTCACAGAGAGCCCTCCCCACCGGCCCGCCAAACTCCTGGGACGGGTCTGCCCCACCGCAGAGGGAGCAGACCTCGGGGTATTTGTTCGTGCCTCTGCGACTCCAGTTCACAGTCCTGTGCAGTGCCAAATACACAAATGACAGATATTTAATGGTTCGCCCCAAGTGAACTGGGGTAACGGAGTCAGAATGGCTTTTTTGCCTCCCTGTGCGGGCAGCTGCCTCCCACAGAAGCCTATCGCCTCTGCCTATCGCCTGCTGCCGGCTCTGGCTGAAGTTGTGCTGTTTCATCGAGCCTGTGCATCTGCTCTTCCCAGGGTTTGCCACATTTCAGAAGTGAAGCTACGTACCCCCAGGCCAAAAGCTGCCTGCACACGATTTGTATTCTGCTTGGTTTTGCCAGATCCTGAGAATCTGTTATTTTGCACTGACCTCAGTGGGAAACAGGGGTGAGCAGAGCCTCCAGAAATCGGGTGGCATTTAATTGGGTTCCCCACCATGGGATGGAAGGAGGGATTTATCAGAGTAAGCACAGACAGGTAAAACTGCATGTCTGCAGACACTAAAGCCAACAGAGATCTCGTGAGTGGAGTCAGTGAAATGATTCTTCTCATCCCCAGGTACATGTCTAAAGCAGACCAGATGGTCCTTGACAGAAAAGTGCCTGTTTCTCTACACTGGCTGTACAAGGACCTGAGGGTGACTGGCTCAGGGGGATGGGGTCTGTGCTGGACACATCTAAACTCATATGAGATGAATCCTGTCCCAGGTTATTTCCTTACAGACTGAAATTTGGAAATGGACAGTCAGCAAAATGTGGGCCAAAGCCCTGCAACTTCTTCTGCATTATTTTTGTTGCAGCTGATGGTTTAACTGGAATTTCCACAAATTACTCGTGGTATAAAACATTATCCCTTATAAGAATATGACTGCCTAGCCCTCTGTGATGGAAAAAAAGAAATCCAAAACTATATTAACATTTGTATGTAAGCCAGTTCTATATTCTCCTATTTAAAATATGTTATTTCAACTATTGAAAAGAAAAAGTTGCAAGTGAAAAAATTGTATTGGAGGACTATCATTTTTACTACTTCCAAAATACATGTATGTTTGCTGTGTTTCCCTTGTTTCTTAAACTTCTGTCAAGAAGTCAGCGTGGCATTCTGCTGCTTCATAGTTGAGAGGGTGTTCAGTCCACCCAAACAAAATGAGGAAGGAGAGATGCCTCGTTGAAAATCGCAGCAGCATGCTGCATATTGGGGGGGGGGTGATGCCATCTGTATTTAGTGTTCTGAGCTTCCCAGCACTAAGCTGATTAGGGGCAATCAGCTCCCTTCCCAGCTGCTTAGAGGCAGCCTGCTTGGGAAGAAGGTAGGGATGTAGATGTGCGAGGGGGGGAAAAGCCTGGTTGCTGGGCTAGGAAGCACAGAAAGACAAGCCACCTCTAACCAAGGCTGAAAAAGCAGAGAGGAAGAGCAGGTGCACCTTCTTGCCAGATACCACTGGTCCCTCTCTTCCTTCTGTTTGTTACTCAGTTCCCCAAATTGCTGGCATCCCACAAAGCTGCAGGCGCCAAAGCAGCCTGTACTTAAATTCTGAATGAATCATTCTGCAGCATGTTAAAAAGATGGAAGAATATCAATAAAAAAGTTTTCCAAAAAAATAAACTCTGTACTGCTTACTATTTCTTTAAGTACTTAAAATCTGTTCATTCTCCAAGTCTTTGACTTTTCTATTCTTTTACCTTTATTTTTGTTAAGCAGTACTATTTTAATGACGCAGTAAAATCCTCCATGTGCTGCAGGCAAGTTAACAAACACACCTTACATGTAGTTTTTTGTTGTCAAGTATCATATCAAACAGTAGTTTGGAATTAACTCTGAAAGTGACCTGGAAGCATCAAGGTCCTAGAAAGTCTGACGACTGTCCTGGAGCCTCGTATCGTCTCGTTTGCTAGCTAAATATGGCCAGCTCAACGCTTGCTTTGTTGTTAACAGCATGTCTGACTTGAACTCTGGACCTGCTCTCATTTTGGACAACTCCGGGCCTCAGCCCAGGCTTTTGATTCTGCTTGGGAAATCCCCATCAAACTTACTTCGCTGAACTCCTTCCTCTCCATCGCTTTCAAATGCCTTTCAACCATTCCCGTCCCCTACCTCATGCACCACTGCTTAGGGAAGGGCGTGCGCACAGCACTATTTAAAGGACCATCTTGATTTGCACGATTCAATAGGATTACTGATATGTTTAAAGCTAAGAGTCTTTGCAAGGACCTGGGTCCTATTAAGTAACTGTGGTTTCATTATCGTCATCCTCATCATTCCTCCCTCCCTCTATTTTCTGACACTGAATTTGGGGCGTGAGTTTTCAAAAGTGATGAACTGCTCCAACTTCAGCTGAATTTCATCTGCTCAAGGCATCTGAAAACTAGTCCTTAAAATATAAGCTCTTCGGAGAAGAAAACATGCCTTTACTTGCTTTGCAAAGTGCCCAGGATATATTTATACTCAAAACTAAATGGATAAACTACATACGGTGTTTCATGTTTCCCGTGATACAAACACAGCTTTTCTCACATTGACCTGGTTTACAAAATTGCATATGAAGTCCTAGTTAG
This sequence comes from Himantopus leucocephalus, assembly GCA_003993805.1. Taxonomy (NCBI): domain Eukaryota; kingdom Metazoa; phylum Chordata; class Aves; order Charadriiformes; family Recurvirostridae; genus Himantopus; species Himantopus leucocephalus. The sequence goes on along the minus strand of RSEF01000001.1, from coordinate 129,378,375 downwards.
AGCCATCACAGCATTTTATGATGGAACCAGGAAATAACTCAAAGCTTTTTCTAAGGTCCAAGAGATTTTCTTCACTTCTAATAAAGTGTCTAGATTTTATTGAACTTTTCTATTTTCTAATTCCTATTACATTAAACTGTCATTTATTTTAAATTAGTTTCCCGTTTTACTGTGGCTGTTGCATCTTGAAATAATTTCTTAAAATATAAACCCTAATCACAGCTCATTTGATCTTTTTCACACTCTGGCTTCTGTTTTGAATTTCAGTTTACCCTTCATAGGTCTTAACAGCTTTTTTTTTCCCCCATGTAAAACAGAGTCACATTCTGTACCATTTCCACTTGAACTTGGCTTTTAATACAATTCTTTGTTGCAAAACTGAGAGAACTTTTTAAATTACCATAGCTTTTAAAAGAGATATCGATTTTGAGAATAAAACTTAGAATATTTCAAAATAGTAATAAAATTATTTGAGTTAATACCTAGCTGATACAGAAGTTAATCACGAGGTGCAGTGATCATTTGTCTTGTATTACTAACGTTGCAGTATTTGCAGATTGACTGTTACTGTTAAATTACTCAATTCATTAGAAAAACAGATCACATCTATATGTAGTTCTCTATGAATTAATATATAGCTTTCACTTCAGCAGAATTTTCTGAAATATTTTTATACATTGTAATAATAGCCTTGAAAAGAGCTTTTCATATCATCAGTAAAGAAATCAGTGTTTTTGCAGCCTTGTAGCGAGAGGCTGGAATGGGTGATCTCCAGAGGTCTCTTCAGCCCTACTTTCCTTTTGCTGTGGAATTCCCACGACATCGATGCAGATGACTCTTTTTTTTCTTTCTATTTTTTTTCGATGGGATGTTCAGTGAAGTTGGCTTTGGTGCATAATGCTCTAGAAGTGATGATAAAGGGTAGGAAACTGTACAAAAAGGCAAGCACCATCTGCCTTGGGATAGAATTACACTGTTTGTTCTTTATGGGTCCAGGCCCATTTTTCAGTAAAGTTCATTTGATTTCATTTGCATGCAGGTTATGCCACAATTTCTTTTTCTTTTTTCTTTTTCTTTTTCTTTTTCTTTTTCTTTTTCTTTTTCTTTTTTCTTTCTTTTTCCTTTTTCTTTTTTCTTTTTCCTCTTTCTCTTTCTCTCTTTCTCTTTCTTTCTCTTTTTCTTTCTTTTTCTTCTTTTTCTTTCTCTCTCTTCTTTTTCTTTTTCTTTTTCTTTCTCTTTTTCTTTTTTCTCTTTTCCTTTTTTCTTTCTCTTTCTCTTTCTCTTTTTCTTTTTTCTTTCTCCTACTCTTTTCCTTTTTTTCTTTTCCCTTTTTTCTCTTTTTATTTTTCTTTTATGTATTTTTCTTTTTTTTCTTTTCCCCAGGATTAGGAACCCAATGTTAGTCTCTCTATTAACAGCTTTGACACAGTTTTTGTTGAAATTGTATTATATTTATTGTTCCTTTTCAGAAGTTCTTACTGACAAAACCCATTTGTTCTACAGCACTTGTAAGTGAGCTCTACAGTAAATCAGTAACCAGATTTATTACTGATTGCTCCTGAAATAAATGCCTCTTTTACCTCTACTATATATTATTTTTTTCTACCTAATTTAGGAGTTGACTTACCAGAGCGTAGTTTAAAAATCAGTAAGAGGTACATGGTAACCTGCTGCGTTACTATAATGAAAAGTGTATCGTTGTGAGATCTGGGGTGGCATCCAAAGGTGGCAGTGACCTTGGGAGTCCAGCCCTGCCAGGCACAATGCAAATATAAGGAGACGCATTCCAGAGCAACTTACCACCTGAGGACAGGGGCAGGGAAGGAGCATAATGAGCCATGGTAGATGGGGGAGATACGTACAAGAAAGAAGAGATTGTGCTGATAGACATTTAACAAAGCAACTGATGTGAATCGGTTACATGAGCTTTGTACATTACCTACGACATTAAAGACTCCTTAACAAGCCTTAGCTTCTGCACCTCAAGACTTTTTTTTAGCCTCCTACTAATAGCAAGGTAAAGAAACCTCAGCTTCACTGGAGTTACTTTAATGGCACTTCATTTGTATGTTTCTTCTCTGCCCTGGGACAATTCCTACTCTTCCAAATACTAGCAGTTCTTCTGCAAAACACTCCAGCTAATCCTCCCTCTCCTGGAGGTGCCAGGTCCTTCTACAACAGACCCATCTACACGCTATGGGACAAAGAGGCTATCACTCTGCTTTCTTGTTCTCAGTACTGTGGCTTTGAGACAAAAAAAACCCAAACCAATCAGTCTGTATAAGTTAAAGAAGAAAAAAAAAAGGATGGCGTATTGTACTGGCAAATGAAGTGAATGAAGTGCACCAAACTGCTATCAGAAATAACCCTTTATGTTGTGCTGTTAAAGATGTTTTGCTATGAGAGCCAGAGTATTTTTCAGTCAATACAGCGGGAAGCAGCTAATGTAGATGGTTGATATGTTACAGGCCGTAGCAACTCCTTGAATGCTGTTGGCTACAAAGACCAAAAAACATACAGAAAAGTGATCTATATAAATTGTTCTAAGCCATCAAAAAATCAAACCTGTGGTAATGGTGTTTTAACATGTCTGTCTGCCTCGGTAAGGCTTGGGGAAGGCTATCAAACTGGAGTAAGTGCACTCAGGACACCTGATTACGGTGGGTGCAGCAGCTATCGGTGGACAGAGGCCAAGCTAAGCAAGCAGCTGTGAAGACCGCAGACATCCAGGAGGACGGGCAGGGTGGGGGCATAGTGCTGCAGAGGTACGGCGGGAGCTTAGCAAGCAGCACTGGATGGCATCCAGAGCCTCGGAGGGCAAGGGTGATGATACTCTGAGNAGCAAGCAGCACTGGATGGCATCTAGAGCCTCAGAGGGCAAGGGTGATGATACTCTGAAAAGGGAATCCCTTGGGATGTCTGGATTAAGCCAAGGGAAGGAAAGGGAACACAACGAGGAGAAGTACTGACCAGGTGTGAAACCACTTTCAGCAGCTCTAAGACGAAAAACACTCTCAAGAGATTTGCAGGACTGGATCTGCTTAGCTGAACAAAAAGAATAGTGAGGAGGGACTCCAACATAAAACATCAAGTACTGGGGGACTTTTTATTACAGTGGAGAAAAACGTAACCAGAACAAATGGCTGTAAGTGAGAAACAGGAAAATTTAAGCTGGAAATAAAACATACCTTTAACAGCATTTAACATAAGAACAAACTGTTAAATAAGACTGGGGATTTTCTTTATATCTATTTTCTTTTGGGGGCATATGCTTTGCTCAAACTGAGTTGAAGTAAAAGTAGTGAGATTTTGTGTTCTTATATATTCACTTTAAGATGACTGGCTTGCCTTCAAAAGGGTCAGAGTTATCTCTGTCTCTGGGAGGCTGTTTTAAGGGAAACAAGTCTATCTGTGAGAAATTAACCCAGAGAGGCTGCTTGGCAGACAATAAGCACTTGAAAGAGGTAAACTGAAGACTTTACTGAGTAGGATTTTTAGTGAAAGCTCCTAAAGAACATAGACTTCAGGATGGCTGTAGGAAACGTAGGAGGTAAAGCTCTTTGTGCAGCCTTTGAAGGAGCTACCACTGTGTGGAAAGATCCTCCTGGCTCTGGGAAAGAACCAGGGATGGGTATTTCCCCTCCAACAGAAGAACTGGATTTGGAGCAAATGGACTGAAGAGTGACTGGCAGAGTTAAGGTATGCCCTTCCACATGGGAGTTTGAGAATCCCATCCTTGAACCTTGTTAATAAATAAGAACCCCACAAGTCAGTGATGTTGAACCGCTCAGGCTTTTATGAAGCTCATGTGATCTAACAAGAGAAATGAAGTAAATACCTAAAATACGGTATCATACACTGGTTTGCCATGCTTGACTGTGGGGAAAGTATGAGTCTGGATCAATTTCTTTTGACCACCTTTTAGATTCAACTGGATGTTTGGGTTGCTTTGAGCTTTTAAGTCTGTAAATGCGTTGGACATTTGTTATTGTAACTCTAGGTGGTTATTTGGTTAAGGTTTAAGGAATCAAGATTTTCTGTAACATATATACACAAATACTTGATAATACAAATATTTCAATGTCAATGTAAGGAAGCAGCTGAGAACGGATGCTTTTGGACTTGCAGGATACGGGAGTAAAATATAAAATAAAAATAAAATAAAATTTATTTTAATTAAAAGAAAACTGCATTATTGATAGCCAAAATTAACCTTCAATGTTAATATATGCATATTGTAGATATGCATATCCTTTGTTAAAGTCTACAGCCAAGGAATGACCGCAGTACTGTCTTGTGAATAGGCTTCTATGCAGGAAAAAACCTCAAAGTCTTCTTAAGTACTGTCACTGATACCAATGCCACATGTTTAAACTGCTAACTATTATCTGCCTGTGTGTAGCCGTTAAATAGGTGCAATGAAAATCTATTCTGAGGAATATTAAATAAGCCAGTGGTTTAAATGAGTGTTTAGGAAGTAAAGTTGCTCATAGGGCCGCATGTTCAACTTTTCTCCAAAAATTTTCCATTTAGTTATAATTAAGTTCTGTATAGTTTGATTATTTCTTTTTTCGTTCTGGTTAGCTACTTTTCACTTGAGAATTAAGGATTTTTTGTTGTAGATGCATGTAATAAAAGTAGCCCTTTTGAGATCCTTTGTGCTTTTCTTTCTACCACTAGGTGGTAGTGTGTGTTTTTTAAACATTTGAGTGACACTGGTTTTGTGTGCATTTAGCAATTTACCCCAAGAATCTTTTTTTTCCTGCGTGTAAAGAAATCACCACCGTTAATCATTGTCACTTACATTGAAAGATGCATTCTGTCCCCAAAGCTGAACATTGGGGTGAAGATCTATTTTTTCCTTGGCTTATCAGATCTTCCAGTCAAAAGCGTATGTTGCATTCCCTTCATATGTAACAAAAAGAAAGGATAAATCTGTCATTAAACCCTAAGATCAGGGAGATTCAGGTTTAATTTTTCTTCTGAAGTCTATGACTGAATTAATGCTGGGGGTGTGTGTTCACTTTATGTTTATTTGCCATATTTGTAGAATGTCAGCAATGCTTTCTCTGAATTGTCTGTTTGAACTTCTAAGCTCTTAGAGCAGATAGGTCCTTTGGCTGTGGAGTACAGCAGCACTTGGTAGAATGTGATAATGATCTCAGATGAGTTTTAGGAGCTATTATGATACAAATATAATTAATAACTTATTTTCACCCACAAATCTAACACCTGAGTTACAATAACCATCTGGGGGGTGGCTTATGCCATTAGACTAGTAGCGGGTAGATGAATATTTTTCAATGGCTTTTATAATAGTAAGATGGAAGGCTGCAATTACAGGAATTTGTTGTTGGCAGGTTTTGTTTCTCAACTTTAAGTTTTTAAATATACGTAACAGCAGATTTCCATTCAGATTCCTCAGGTGGGATTTCTGTAGGGGGCTAGAGGTCTTGATGCAGAAAATACGGACAGCTAGCTTCTTCTCAGAGGCAAGTGTCACCACTCCTCTCAGGAAGCAACTTTGAGATCAAAGAATATGGTTAAAAATGGCATTAGCTTGCCTGGAGGTTTTAATGCTAATTTAGCATTAAAAAGTTTCAGCTTGTTCCTATATGTGACTTTTCTTTTAAGATACCATTTGTCTGAATTTTTACGAAAATCGGTGTAAGAACGTACAAACTTATGTCACTTAGCACAATTGATCACGAAAATATCCTGTATCTAAGATGAGAGTTTATCTCTCCGAAAAAGGCTTAAATGGTTCAAAACAGATTAGAGAGTCCGAAGAAACTTCTAACAGAAGATGAGGGAGAAGGCAAACGATTATCTCTTCACGTGGTGTTTTTGTCCTCCTTGTTGTATCCTGCAAGATCTCATTAAAATTGACTGAGACCAGTTACTCATCAGTTTAAAGTCTTTGATCTGTTGAAAAAAAAGGTCAGCAGTGCTAACCAGACAGCGTAACAGTGGTATCTCAAGGAGTGACTCTGCTGTAAACTTTGCATGCCGCAGATCAGTAGGCGGTACAGCATTTGCAACTGTCAAAATCAGTTTTTCACCTAGTTTAGTTTTACATGTTCCTGCATTTTGGAAGAAAATATCTGTAAGAATATTTTACTTAAAACACCATTGAAAATATTTGCCATACCAGAAGAAGTGACAAGTCATAGCCTGCCTCAATACGTCCTATCTTATGTAGCCCTGCAGGTATAGAGTATTAGGTTAGTACTTTGCCAACTACTGCCCAGCATCCTCTCACTCCTTACTGCCTTTTACTATTCTGCATCATCCATGTACTAGTATAGGATCTTTGAGGTAGATGTGTGAATCTCACAATAACTTTATAAAAAACCTGTGATCTCTGAAACTCACTTTTGGGCCTTCCTCTGGAAGGCGATGCTACATATACACATGCAAGGAAAGTGTTTGTCTAAGTCACTTAGGTTAAGCACATTGGGTAAACGTTATTCTACGTAGGAACTTCTGACACAAGCAGCTGCTTGAGTGTAGCCAGCAAAGGTGCAGTTGTCCTTTATGGCCTTATTGACACAGGTAAAAAAGAAAGGTTGTAAAAAAATGTCTCCTTCACGTCCAAAGTAAGGAGGAAAGGACATCGACATGGCTTTATATGCCATCGTTCACACATTTTAAGTCAAAATGTCTCAGCAATAGGATACTTCTGAAAAAAGTGCAAAGAAAGGGTGAAGATTAGCTGCATCCATCGCCAGCGAGAGGAGATGGAGCTGCCCAAACACCAGTGTTATGGCCTTTTTTTTTCTTCTTCTAAGCTTTCTTTCTGTTGTCTGTTCAGTGAACCGTTTGCACAACATCAAGGGCTGGCTGGCTTGTCCTTAAGGCAGGTAAGAGAATTAAGATCTACACAACGGCAACTTTCGGCTGATTTAGAAGTGTCTTAAGTTTTTTTTCGTTCATCTCCNGCTGATTTAGAAGTGTCTTAAGTTTTTTTTCATTCCTCTCCTTGTTGCATAATATTCCTTGTCCTTGAAATCAAGACGCGTTGTTCCGCGCCCCACTTGCGCCACAAAACACAGCAGGCCTCGGCCGGTCACCTCGGCCCTGGGTTGCTGCCATTATCCCTGACCGGGCGGCCACGCTCACCAGGCGTGTGCCCAACCTCAGCTGCTGGGTCACCTCACCTCACCCCCCCCCACCCCGCCCTGACCGCCCGGCCGCCACTCACGCCCCCCCCCCCGTGCGTGTTCTGCTGCCCCACGGGCGGCCGCCCCACGACGCGCCGGCTCCCTCACGCCCCGCAAGCCGCCCGCTGCCCTCACTCAAGATGGCGGAAGCCGCGCCTGGCTCGGGCAGGCCACCTGTTGCTGCGGCGGCGGCTTCCTATTGGCTCACACGGCACCGTGCGCCCGGCGCGCGGGGGGGGCAGGAAGGCGCCGGTCTAACCGGCGCGGGGGGTTAAGGGAACAAAAACGGCGGGGGGGGGCGGTAAGTTTTGTGTGTGCGCGCGCCAAGGCGGCGGGGGGGGTGGTGGTGGGGAGGCGCGAGGTGTCGCCTCAGCGGCCGCTGGGCCCCGCCTCGCCGGGGCTCCGCTCTCCCCCGGCCATGGAGAGCGGCGGCGGCGGCGGGAGGGGCCCGGCGGGGCAGGAGGAGCCGCCGTTCCAGCAGCCGCCCGGGGAAGCTGAGGAGGAGGAGGAGGAGGAGGAGGCGCTGCTGCCGCCCGAGGCCGAGACGGACTGGAGCTTCGTTGACGGGGAGATGGAGGCGGTGGCGCTGCGGGACCTGCCCACCGCCACCATCGCCTGCAACCTGGACCCGCGCGTCTTCCAGGACGGCCCCTGCCGGGTGAGCGCGGCGGGCCGGCCCGCCCCACGCCGGGGGGGACCGCGGGCAGGGCCACGGGCCGGCTCCCTCTGCCGGCGAGGAGCCGCCGCCGCTCGGCTCGGCTCAGCTGGGCTCGGCCGCCGCCTCAGGCTGCCGGTGTGGGGAGCGGCGGCCTGCGGCGGGGGCGGGCGCTACGGGCCGGCGGCGCGGGGAGGCGGGGGAGAAGGGAAGGGACGGGAGGGTGAGAGGCAGGGGGCGGCCCGCCTCCGCCCGGCTCTCGGTGGGCGCTTTGGTCTCCGCGGCCGCCCTCTCCCTCGGGAAGGGAGGGGGAGGCGGTGGCCCTGCGTCCCCGCCCGCTGCCCTGCCGCGAAGCGGGTGTCGGTGGGGAGGCGCGGTGGCGCTGCGGGACGGTGCGTGAGGTGTGGGGTCCCTGTCCCCGGGTGTGATCCAGAGGCTCAGCCCGGCGGATCCACCCACCCGCAGCCGTGGGGCGCATAGACCAGAAGAGAATAAAAAAATACCCTGCCCTGGACCGCTCTGCTCGGAGCGGTGCGGTTATGGCTTAGCGAGGAACAGCGGCTTGTGGGCGCACCCGAAGGCGTTTGGGGAGGCAGGAGGGGGCAGGCAGCGTTTGGAGACCTGGGAGGGTGGCGGGCTGCGGGCTAAGGGGTCCGAGTGGGCGCGGATACTGCCCGCCTGCGGGCACAGGGGGTTGTTGGGTACGACGGACAGATCTGTAGCGCTTGGCTGAGTTGAGGAACACTTTGCTTAAAAAATAATCAAAATCACCAAGCGTTGTTCCAGAGCAGAGAAAGGTAACAGCAGCTGTCAGAGGAATACTATAAACTGCCTGAAGTAAACTGGACCTCTGGGTGTAATAAGTGGATATAAATATTTCAGAATTGCTTCTCGCGTTATCTGTGGCATTCTTGATGAATAAGGAATTCAAATCAATCTAAATTTTTCATCGTTCTTCTACTTGTCTCAGCCCAGGCCAGAATTAAAGAATGAGTGAAGCTAACTTTGCTGTCAGTTTTTATAGTTAGTTTTGCTATCAAGCTTTTATTTTCTAGTGACTTTGATACTGAAGGAGATGTTTGGTTTTTAAACAGATTGAAATTAAATGAAATGGACTTGAAAAAATAGGCAATAATTGTACTGGTTTAAAATCCTATTAAAATAATTGCCCATCTCTGTGAAAAACAACTTAGTGGTGTTGTAGTAGTCATCTAACAACTCAACCCCACTAACAGTTATAATGCATTAAAAATGAGCTGGGAGTGGGAGATGCAGCTACATTGTATTCCAGTTACTTTCTAAGGTTATATAACTTTTAATGGCAGTATACCTTTGTATTGTTTCAGGCACCTGCAGGTGTGGTGGGAATGGCACCTGTATTGGGATTCACCCTATTTACTTTAATTAAAGTTCACTCCAAGTATGCTTAGGAAAACACCTATTATCAGTTCTGTGTAGTATCATCAATTTAATGTAGTGATAGTATTTTCTCACATGGATTCTTGAAGTGCGTGTTTTCAAACAGCAATAAAATGGATGACAATGTAGATGTATAACCCCGTGCAAGACCAGGAGGTATCTGAGCACTTAAACCATTTTTCCGTCTTTCTGGTTTGATTCCAAAGAATCTCTGTCTCCAGACATTTAATTTAGATTGGGACAAAGTCTTATGTATCCTTAACACTACAACAAAAATTGTTTTAACTACTCTTTTTTTTTTTTTTTCTAAGAGCTGCAGCAGGAAGGTATGCAGATTACCTAACAAATTAATTTGAGGTTAATCATCTCAGCATAAACTGTTATCTTCACCATGGATGAGAGCATGTACAGTTACTGCAGCATAGCTGTTGCTTTTAAAATTCAAATTCCTAATGGAAAAATTATCTTGAACTTGAATGCATTTGTGTATCCAAGAGGGAAGAAAAGTCTTTCTCAAAGACTTTTAAATGCAAAATTAAAATAAAAATGTTGATGTGCTTGGGACCTGGTGTTTTATAAATGTGGTAGGTGTATACAGACTTCTAATAGATTGAAAAAACAGCTTAGGTTTTTGCTAACTGAATCTCAGCCATTGAAATACAGTTTAGCTTCAGGTAATACAGAGATGGCAAGAGTGAACTCTAAAGCTGGAAATGTACAACTGCTGTATAGGAAAACAGATTCATGGACTGGATACATTTTTAATGTGTTCTGTTGGACAAATGTCAGGCAGTTGGAAAGAGAGAAAAGGCGGATCGAGGCACTAAGGCTGGATCTCAGACTGTCTGGATATGTGAAAGGTGGCTTCAGCACACAGCTGTTGGATGGTATAGAAAGAACAAGGTTATATTAGAAGTGGGGAAAAGATTACAGTGTCTTCCATGCATGCATCCAGTTTTACCTTAGCATTTACTGATTCTGGTATCCAAGAAAATGAAGGTGCTTTGGTCTACAGTGACAATTTAGCATCTGAAAATGATTGCAAGATAATAATTTTAAAAGGCTATGCTTCATTAGGGGGTTGATTTTAAGAAAATTCACTTAGCTTACTATAGAGTGTATACAGAAAAATCAAACTTCTTATCAGTGTAGCAAATAGTTGTGTGGAACTTTGTTTCTGTGATGCTAAAGGAATGAGTAAAGATATTGTAAAATATAACATCACCAGACATACTGTTTTATAAGTATTCTATGAATTTTGGTGTGTGCAAAGTGCTTTCTTCTGTCTTGTGAACTTCCTACTTTTTCCAGTGTCTGTAACACTCTTAAAATACCTTGTCTACACAGTATTTCTTTTTCTCTTCAGTAGACCCCTTAATAATCCTGGATTGCCCTATTTGAGGAGGGTTGATCCAATCAAAGGTGAGATAGGACAGCTAGGGGATGGCTGACAAGAACTATTTCTATTTTGCCCTCCCCCTTCCCAAACAGTGATTTGCACTTGAAATGCTGATTGTATGTTCTTGCTCTTCCTCTTTTTAAATTTTTTTAAATTTTATTTTTTTTTATTGAGGTGTGAATGTCACAGTTGAGAAACCTGAAGAAGTTTCATTTGGTTTGTGATCAATCTCTTAAAAACAGTCTGCCCTCTCAAGTAAGGTAGTAGTTCTAAATGACAGTTTATCTGCTTTATTCTCATAAGAAAGAATCTGACTTGCTTAAATACTTTATGGCTAGTTTTTCAGTGTCAGTTCCAGAATCTTCCGGAGAACACTTAAATACTTACTCTCATTTTTTTCTAAAACGCAGTTGGAGGAATACCTATAGATTCTATATCCTCTTTTGTTTTCCGTGAAGTAAAACAAATTATCTTAAATGAAAACCCTTTATCTGATCTTCAAGTTGGCTAATTACCTTGGAAAAATGCTGGTCTGTTTTCCTGAAATGTCTTCCACCCCGAAGCCCCGGCTTTTTAGTAGTTTTTAATGTTGTCTGTATGCTTGAGGAATTGTAATTCTTTCTTAGAGAAAAGCAGTATTTCTTCGTGCAACATGCAGATGAGTTTGATCTATTGTAACAGTATTCTTGCATATTCATTTAAAAAAAAAAAAAGGTGTCAGTAGCTAATTACCAGAGCCAGCAATTATGCTTTTGCATATTTCCATTCTCCTCAACTGGTATTCAGTTTTTAAGAGCCTTTTTATGTCAGTAGAGGACACTCGAGTTTTTTTATAGAACTTCTACTGTCAAATGGCAAGTCCAGTAGGTAATAGGCTTGCTTGTCTCTTGTAATCCTGGAGGGATGTGGCATACTTCACTGATGACTTCAAAGTTCTGAGTACAGCCACGGGGGGGCTAAATAACTTAATTTATGCCTGGGTAGTCTCTTGCTAAGTAGGTTACCTAGGTCTTTTCTGACTGCAGGTTTCCATTTCAGCTTAATTCTAGACAAGTATCACTCTTTTAATTTGTGAAGAGTAAAAGAGGAACATAAAGAGAATCTAGAAGTAATTCAACTTTGGGCTACTGAGAAAAGAATTGGGTTTTAGGGCTAAGAGATGAAACGTTTTTGATTCATTTATTTTATTTTTGTTTTTTTTAGAACAGGTTGAGTTCCTTAAGTTACTTTAAAATATCTATAGTTGCCTTAATCTGCTAAGTCTTGCAAGTTACTGCAAACTAATGAATGTAGCAGAAGGTTTGCCTTAATGAACAAAAGCTTACATTCATAGATAACTCTTGAAAACAGGCTGTTATGATAATAGTTTTTCTCTGGAGCTTGCTAGAGAAAGCTGGATTTTTAAAGAAAGTTAGCTTGATTGCTTTTAAGTGCACTAGAAGTAGGAGTGAGCCAGTCTCTCTCCTGCAGTAGTCTGTGACCTCACATCACCTCCAGTGGCAAGCAAAAGTAGGACTGGCTGTGAAACAGCGTCTGTGATTATTCACTTAGAAAAAAAAAAAAAAGAGAAAGTTTATCATTGTGTTTGAAGATAAGGCCTAAATAAGGTCAGAAACAACTACAGTAGTAAAACCAAGGAAAAAAGCAGTAATGGCAGGTGTATTTAATCTTGTTAATGTTTATTGTAGCTTTAAAATTCTACTCTTCCTTTAGCTTTATATGTTTTCAGTACGGAAAAAATTGTTTGTGAACTGATCTGAAAAAAAGCCATTGTTAAATGAGCCATGCTTTTAGAAATTTTTAATTGACTTACAGCCTACTGGAATGATCATGAGATGTTGAATGTATTTCATGTGTCTTAAGTACTTAGAGAATTACTTCTGTGTTACAGGAAGTTTGTCAAATTTCTCAGGAGTATTTACAAAACTTTCTTTACAAAATAGTACTTGGGTTTTCTGGTAATCTTTTCCTGTCTCAGTCACATGCCTCATTAATCCTTTTACTTAAAGTTTGTTAATCCTCTTGGATCACATTTAAAGAAGTATTTTAAAAGTAAATTCAAAAAGGTGAGTGTTTACGTGTTTATATTTTTGTGACCACAGCTCTGTTTCTGGTGAAATGTTCCCTAACAGGCATGTAAAAATTACTTTATGGCATCTGTACTTTTCTGCTTATATTTTGAAGGTTTTCATTCTTTCTCTGCTAATGTTTTTCTCTAATTTCTTTTGTGGCAATGTTTGTAGTTCCTTCTATGCTATTGCTTTCCAAGAAAGTCCAGGGTTAAGATTGTTGTTCAAAATCATATCCCAATGACCTGTTTTTACACTGAACAGTAAAGTGATTAAAAAAAAAATCATAACTGAAGATTTTCTACTTCTGGAAGTATTTAGCTCCTGTACTTTCAGGTGATACAGATTTATTCTGCAGCTATTAACAGGTTAAGGCAGACTTTGAGTGATTTGAAGCCTGGAAATGATGTAAATATAATGCTATGGCTGATGTAATAATCTTCAGCGTTACAGAAGAGCATAATACCATGCTAATGCAGTTTTAGATGCACCTGAGATGCATCCAGTCTGCCAAGTGCACAGGCAGAACTTGTTCTCTGCATCTGAGGACAGACATGAACTCCTGGGAGTCACTGGGATGCCCAACCTCCTCAGCTTCTGAGGGTCTTTGGAAAAAAACATTTTTTTGTGTAAAAAGATGGCATACTTCATGAATAATATGAAGGGTTCTAACACTTTATACTGTATATACATTCTGTATGGAAACCATAGCAATAGTCATGAAGAGATGAAATATCCAGAGAGTGAAGTTAGAGTATTCCTCGCTTTTAAGACAAAAACTGTACACTTTATAGACTCAAAGTAAATAGAGATTTTAATGCTTGTAGTTTGCTTGGGGACGATGCTGTCCTGTTTCTTTTTTTTGTCCGTTCTTTCTATCCTATGCCTTAATAAGAAAATGGAATTAAAATATGAATACTGTTCTACATACTGTCAAGTACTAAAGTTACATTCAATCTTAGTGTGTCTGATTAGTTTAAGGATGGTGTCTTCAGTGTTCTCTCTTGAGTAGCTTTATTTGGCCTCTAAGCCCGGAGTAGGTTTTCTAGTTGCTCCTTCCCAGTTGTCATGTGGGATGCTGAAAGGTGATTTAAATAAACTTCAAATAAATAATTCAATAAAATCCAAATCACAAAGGTGATTTGAATAACTTTTGAGCTGAATACTTTATTTTCAGCTGGAGTAGAAGGATTTGAAGAGACTATACAGTATATAATTTTTTGGTCAAGCAGTTCTTGACTGCTTTTTTTCGTGTATTTGGACTTGAGGCATTTAATAGTGATTTGGGTGGCTTCCTTTAACTGTTGTCCGTATGTTAGTTATACTTCTTGTGAAAGTACAGATAATGCCATGAAACTGGAGTAGAAAGGCTGATTTCACAAGGGGAAGGAGAATTATTTTCATTTCTGTAGCTCTTCGTTGTGCTCAAGACATTTCGGAGTGCATCATAACCAGTTGAAGCCTTGATAAAATAAGGTGCTGACAGAGAACCCTCATGCTGTGGCTTTGAGTATATTGGTCTTGTTAAGAGGAGGTATTTGAGAGCAGGTTGTCGTGGTTTAACCTTAAACCAGGACACAGGTTCAGGTTTATATCACACTTCGAGCCTCTGTAGGTCTCCTAGGTCAGGTGAAGATAACAAAATACTTATTTCTATGTCCAAAATCCGCTATTAGTTAAATCCTTAGTGTGCTGATCATTCCATTCTCTGAGCAAACAGTGCAAATACCTTCATAAGTAGAAATAAAGTGGAAGTATATAATAATTATATAGTATGCTGAGATAAGTCAGACATATGGGATGAAAATAAGAGTAAGCAACAGTCAAATTATCATTGTTTAGAAACAATTTCAGTAATGATGCACAAGATGGTTGTTGGGTGACTTAAAAATACCTAAAAATGAAAACAAATATTGTAAAATTGTCATTAATAGAATACATGTTGGAGATAATAACAAAAAATATTTCCATATGATCCAATTCTCTAGCTGAAAGTCATGAAAAAAGATCACAGGCAAGATCTGTGCTACAAGATTAAGAGCTTTAATCTTCCTGGAGAATCAAATGGAAACTTGGAAGAACTTTGTCTGGTTTAAATCACAGTGCTCTGGTCACACCAACAAGTCTAGTATATGTTAGAACGCTATGGAGTGCGTTTCCTTATATTCTTTGCCATCTGTCTTTTTTTAGGAACAAATTTAGCTGTGTTCTCCAGGAATACTGGAACATACATACCTGTGTAAGAAGAAAAATATCAAAATAACTACAGGATGTTAGATGTGATACTAACTTGAAACTTATCTCAAACACCTCTCAATAACATAAGTGTTAATAAAATGATTGACTGAACTGTTTAAAATGATGAAAAGACAGTCTTTTTGGCAGCAATCATACAGAAAGCTCAATTCTACAGCAGTTTGTTACTGAAATTGCTTATTCAGTTGGGCAAGTTTTAATAAGCAATGTTTATAAACTTGTATTTATAAGTAATATTGGTCATTAATATAGAATATGCTTTTTAGTGTCATAACTGAATGTCATAACTGAAAACGGAAAATGAGGAAAATAATTTAAAAATGGTTACACAAAGTTCATATGTGTTACATTAAATAGAAATGACGTTGTAGTTTGGGTTTTGTTCTTATATGTGTGAAAACATACTGGAGATCTGGATGTGTGGTTTTGTTTTTGTTTGTTTTAATGGTATTCTAAAAAAGATCCACCACCTTCCTCAACTGGGATGTTAGGTAGTCTTAATTTGGGTTGGTTTGGGTTTTTTTCTCTTGCTCTAAGCATGACCAGGTCCAAAGCACGGTTATAGACTTCAGACTTTTCATGGAGATTCTTCTTGCGTTAGTGAGGAAAAACTAAGTTTTTGTTGTTACTGTATCTTCTGATAAGTAATCTAAGAGCTGTTTTGACACCAGTGTGGCAGGTAAAACTGAATGTGAAAGAGGAGTTCATGAAGCTAGTTAATGTTTTCTAATTTATGAAAAATGTAGAATAATTCGGAAGCCCGGCTTTTGACTGAGATTTCAGTTTGGTGAAACAGAAGTCCCACAACCATTACATAGAGACTGTGGGTGTTCTTTTGAGGTGTTTTGTTCTCCCACCTCAAGACTTGATACAGCTGATCATAAAAGTATCTGAGGGATGGATCCAACTGAGACTCTTGTGAGTAACATAAGGACTTTGTCTGTGGTGACAGGTTTCTAGACACCTTTGGCCTAAAGGCAACTAGGAATGACTTTATAATTTGTTACAGTTTTTTTTCTGTTCAGATAGCCAGAACCTGTCCATGCACCCCAAGGGAAAGTCTGAAGAGGTCATTCATGCAGTATGAGTTATTGTGACCTGGCATTTATGAAGGATTTTTAGGCATGGTTGTTTGTTTTTCCCCTTTTTTTTTTGTTAAAAAAAGACTCAGTCTCCATCAAATTCCACCAAAAAAGTTTGAAGCATAAAGAATTGTCATTTCCATGACACAGGGAAGCTGTGGGAGTGAGCCGCTGCCGAATGTTTGTACTCTTATTTTTCTCACAGAAAATGAGAATATGCTGGAATTGTGCTAGTGAAGCTGAAATATTCACTGACTTCAATGAGCCTGAAGTTGGGACTGAGGTCTAAAATATCTTTTTTTTTTTTGTATTTTTTGTGTGTGTAATGCATAATTAAACTGTGGAAGCCATTGTGCTAGAATGCTTGGGAGTCCAGGAGCCTAATATTAAAAAAGGGGTGGGATCGATTGATGAGTGGAATCTGTCAAACACAGTGATAGGGTATAACTCAATCCTCAGAGTTCAAAGGGCTATTGCCAGGTTTAGATGGGAGAAGGGTAGTCTATACGTACCTGGCTTTGTACCATTTGTCTCTTCCTCCAAGTATTTGTTGCTGCCAGAGATAACTAGAATGGCTTTCTTCTTTTCATTAGCGATGTGGGTCATTATTTATTACTGGTCCCACTGATAAAAGCAGAGCTATCAATACTTAAGTGGGTGCTGTGGATTTCACTTATTAAAATGTAACCTCATTGTCCAAGATAAACTTTCCTCTTCACTCTACAGATTTTCAAATAATTCAGAAGTTAATAGTTGGATTTGAATTTTTGAGGTTTTCCTTTTTGATGTTTTCTTTTTTTTTTGAGTTATTTTCATGTTGGCTGAGTTCCTGGAAGAAAAATGCACTCTTAGCTATTGACCTGAGAGTACATTGCAAACCTAATGAGTTGGATTTTAGTTACTTGTTCCTGAAGTACAAAAGGTATTATGAAAATGCAACACACGCGCACTACAAACACCATAAACTGTGAGACAGTGTTATCTTTTTGATGCAACAGTGGTTTTAGGAGTGGTAAACTGCCCTATTATGAGACTGAAGGAGGAGTGGGTTGAAAGTGTCGCGGTTAGTTTTTTCCTGTCTATATACAGCCTGGCTGAAGGATGTTTCTGATGGGGTAAACTTGAGTCATTTGGCAGACAACTGCCAAGGAGAAGAATAAGGTGCTTTTGGCACTTCTCTCCTGGCAGCTACGTTGCAGTTGCCCTATTGAGAAGCTGCAAAGGCTTTCTTGAGGCACACATAGAAATTGCCATAAAAGCTTAATGCTGTAATAGGTGTGTGTCCAGCCTTTTAGCTGTAAATATGCTGGATTGCATGTTGGCTTTGAGTGGAGATTATGGTGAGATGAGGATTGTTTGAGAAATGGATTGATATATATGTGTGTCTGTATCACACTCTTAAAAAAAAAAAAAGTGGTATCCTTAAAAAAAAAAAATACCTTGGCATCCTTAAAAAAAAAAAAAAGTCAGACTTTGACTTTTCGATGCTGTATAGGCAACTAAAACAGAATAACTTCATTTTCTTTCACTGAGAGAATACCATTCTGGAAGCTTCTGTTAACATTTGGGTCTGCTTTCAAAACAAGGGACTGTCTGGATGAAAAAGCCTCTTAAAAATCAGGATGCTTTCCAAATAAAAACTGGCTGAAAGGCATGGAGAATTGTTTCTCTTTTTCCTAGAGGTACTGTTTCCTTTCTCAGTAGAGATAGGAAGCCAGGGTAACTGAGCTGGTGGACTGCCAGAAGACACAAGCTGTATTGTTACAATAAATTGTTTTTTCCCTCTTCCCAGCTTTTGTAGGTGAAGAAGCCATTCCATAAATCCATATAGTTAAATAAAACCCATCTCTGGGCTTCTAGTGAAAATATGAGAAAGGGAGTATATAACTAAACTAATGTAGATAATATATGTTATGAAATGTGTTAAGAACAACTCCCATTTCTGATATTTCTTTATAGAATTTTGATAATTAGTCAGGGCTGGTGGATTTGCTAGGAAGCTGCAGTACTAATATATCCATTACTATAGAAAGCTGGGGCTACTTTTAGTCCTGCTTTTTGTCTAAAAGTGGGAATATGTATGTTGCAGACTGGTTTCAACCAGATTCCCAGTTCAGGGAGGAGGATGAAATGAAATACGGGCAAAAGAAGAAAAGATGAGATAAGAACTAAAATGTATATTTCTTGCAGGTTGTGACATTAAATAGTAAGAGATATTTTCTTCTGTTAAGCAGAACATATGTACTTGCAAAGTATTGTGGAGAGCGCTTATGTGCATCGCTTGTGTAAGCTAGAGGGAATCAATGGGAACTCACAAGTGGTATTTATCCAACTTCTGAGGTATGTGGATGCTTCTTTGCAGGATGGATTTTTTTTAAATCAATTTCCTGTAGTTAGACTACTTGGCACTTTGGCCGTATCACATCAAGCCGATAGCAAAGATCGGTTGGCTAATGGAAATAGTGATTAAGGGCTTGAATTTTCCTGAGGCTCCAGGGTGATAGTGAAACAGCTGCTGTTGCAGGCAGTGGAAAGTATGAATAACTCTTGCCTGGGGTTGTATAACCAAAAGAATAATCGGATCAGAGACGAGGTTAAATCATTGTGACTTCTATTAAAAACGCTGTTAGCCCATGTGTTCACGCCTCATTACAGCATATAATTTAAGGACACTAAATAAAGCCTACCTATTAGGAATGAATAGCTAAAGCCTTCGCATCAGGAGTCAGGTATTTTTCTTTTGAGAAAGAAGTGGGGGGAAGGTCACTTGCCTGAGAGGTGTATAATAACTTTGAACACACTTTTAAAGTTTTTTTTCTTTGGTATATGCTAAGTGAACTTTAAAAGCAATTTTAGTAACCTAGCCCATAGCAGATTTAAGTGCAGTAATTCTTTGCAGGAGATGATTTCAGGAGAGATTGTTCCTTAATTAACTACATGAGATGCAGCTGTGTCTCTTGTTTCTTCCTTAGTAAGCTGCCAAAATAAAACTCTCTTCTTATCAGTATTAGACTGCAAGGATGAAGTTGTCACCTCCCTTGCTGAAAAAAAAGTGCAAACCAAAAATTTGTATAGGATGGGCGGGGGAAGCAGAAGGTAGAATGAAATGCAGAACTGTATTGATTTTCAGCAATGTTAATTGAAGCATACGTTCGTAAACAATAAACAGTTGCCTTGGATATTCAGGAAGTTATAATGGTTTCAGCAGTTTCTAATACTGATCTTTTTTCCCCTTCAATGAAAACAGATGTGTTCTTGTCCTATAAACAAATAAATTGAATGCATCCAGAAAGCTCTACTGTTAAGTACCTCAAAAGCTTTAAATGCCAGTGTTTTCTGTTACCAGTAGTGTTTCAACAGCAAAATTACCCTGGGGCATCTCTGATTAGGTCGGATGGTCATATGTCTATTTTGCTGGGTTTTTTTAATGCCAAGATATTGCCACTAGTAGTTGAAGTAATTTGGCCCTTGTGTTGCTATTGTGTGGCTACTGCAACGAAAGGGATAAGTTACATAGGAAGCTTCACAGACTGTTAAAAATTTGTAATTGATTATATTGTAATATGTTCGCAAATACAGGTTATATAATTTATCACAGTATATAGTATGTCACTATCTTAACATGCCTGAGAAAATTACAGTATATTAGACATTAACCTTACCAAAAATGCATGTGATTTAGGATAAAATCCAGACTCTTTTGTGGCTCCTTTTATTATCTTTTTAGTATAGTTTATACTTTTTAAAATTTTTTAGTATATATTTAAAATGCTTTTGAAACTTATAGGTGCACTTAGTGTGTTCTTAGAAGTACAGTAACTATTGCAATTATATTGTTGTTCTGCTACCCACCCAGAACATTCTTCTAAAATATTTTGAAATTATCTTCCATTCTTTCTTCCCTGACTCCAGTGGAAAATTTCGTTCTTTAAAGTTCACAAAAATACCAGCCTGCTTCTGAACAAGTACTGTGGTTTTATAAAGACTCCTGTGTTGGAGTATAATTTTTTTTCCTTGACTTCTGTTTTTTCCCTTAGTCACAAGGAATGTAGCAGAAGAGTGGTGAAAAGATGAACACTGTAAATATGTAACTTTTACTTGCCTATGAGAATATCTTTCATACTTAAGTTAAATACTGTTGTCATGCTATAAAGAACTAGTCATTAAAAAAGTCCCAAAACACATGCTGTTTTTGTACAGTTTAGTCCTTATCTTCCTTCTAACTTTGCACTCCCTCAAGTAGTAGTTTTGGCATAATATAGTTGCATTTTTTTAATGCTAGTAAATAGTTAATTGCAGAAGTATTTTTCAATAAATTTCACCAGGATTGTGGCCATATTCTCACTCAGTATGCTGTCATAGCTGAAAAAACACCATAACAATTTAGAAAAATGTTTTGGGGACAACAGTTTTACTTTTTGGGAATGACAGCTGAAGAGCAAAAGGAAAAAAAAAATCACTAAAATACGCATTCGTGCTGCAAGTTTGGAAAAAAAAAATGCCAAGGTAATATCTATATTTAGCTTTACCTGTTAAGCATCTTTGCCATTTAAAGGATAAACTGTGTATCTTAGGTAAAATTTGGCACAGATATGGAGACTGAATTTTAAATATAAGCTATATTACATGCACCAAAATGATAGCTGACAACATGCAGCAAAGAATGAGCATAAATGCCCCAAGCTCCCACTTTGCTTTTAGAAAACAGAAGCAGCAGAAAAGTGAGAGGAGGAGGTTACTCCTGTTGTGTGATGAGGGAAGTGTTGATGAGTTAGGCTGCTGTGGAGACATCCTGGCAATACCAGCCTTGGAAGAGGCCATTCTTTCCAAGCAGCTACTCTGTATTCTCGTGCACTTATCGCTAAGGCAGGGACTCCCAGGGCTTTTGAAGGCTCTGAAGTGGGCCAAGTTGGATAGCTGCTGCGCGTTGTGAGTTGCTTCTAATAGCACAGTTCGCAGTTTCTAAGAAACACGCCTTAGAATTGTCATCAGATTTTGCAGCATTCCTGGCATTAGGTTATATGTATGCATGAGCTTGTCCAGTATTGTAAAACTATCATTGCATTCTGGCCTGAATGAACTGGGTTTATGTGAGAGCATTTCCCCTTTGTCTATTATGTTTGTTCCTTCCTTTCTGAAAATGCCAAGCATACTCTTTAAAGCTGATGACAATTCTGAGATCTGTGCATATTCAATGGAAACAAAATTGAAATTGCCAACTTTCTTGGGAACCTCTGAAGAGCTGCCTTCTAGATACTGTAAATGACAGCAAATTTTAATTTAATAGATGAAGATAGTAATACCTACTATAATGAACCTCTGACCTGATAGATGATACAGTCCTGAAAGTGCATTGGAAAGCTAAAAGATATACAAAGTGTTTGTTAGTCATAGTGAAATAACCAGTATAAAATTATGTGCAGCTGCTTAATTCTTATACACTGCTGTGAGTCTATTTTCCCCCTCCATAATGCACAGAAGTTCAGGTGTTACAGAGCACCACACTGATTTTGAAGCTTTTATCTCTGAAAATGCTCTGAATTAGCTTTTTATTTAATAGCAGACTTTTGTCAAATTAAGAGTGTTTTAGTGACTGTCTTGTGGTAGATTCCTGTAGAAGAAGTCTGTGCAGGAAGCAAACAGAAATACTGAACAGTCAAGCCCCTTTGTAATTTGCAATACAAGGGCGATGAAGAGTCTTGTATGACACAGCATCAATTCAGGTCCTAGCTATTTAGAGTGTCCTCTGGTCTGGGAAACAGATGATGACACTAGTGTCTATTTTTTGAGGGGTGTTTCTTTCCCACAGTTAATCAGCTATTAAAGTTATTTGTAGTAGATCCATTCTTTTAAATGCCGTGGTGAGTTATGAAACAGAAGGCATGTGATGCTTTAAAAAGTAAAGTCTGATATTACTTCTATAATCTAGGATTTTAAAATTTTTTTTATTTAGGACAACTAGACCGAACGATAAGAATTAACTTCTCATCAGTTAGTGGTTGATGGTGGATTGGAGAGTAGAAGTTAATTAAATCTGTGCACCTGTGCTGTCTTTGCTTCTGTGTCTCCCATTCCAAGACTAAACCTGGTTTAAACTCCCACAGCTGAGTGTTTGGGACCTGTATTTTAACTATAGTTATTAGGAGGGTAGTTGCCCCATCATCTTGTCCTTAAAAATTGCCCAAGTATAAGCTTTATGTACAAGGTGAAGGATCCTGTGAAAGCCAAGTGACAGGAGAACAAAAGCCAGCTGCAGCACCTCAGTGCTCTAAGACTGCAGTGCTATACAGCCACTTAAAGGTAAGCTATTGGCAGTTTTTGCTAATGTAGTCCAAAAGCCGAGGTAGTGTCAACAGAGGAGCCGAGGTCCCTTTCAGGCCCCTGCACACCAGGGCAGCTCTGGCAGGAGAACCTGCTGTTTGTGGCACTGAGGAATTGGCACAGTGCTGGGAACAGTTACGCTGGGTGGTGGTGTTAGCTTGGAAGGTCAGCCACATTCTTTCTGAACAGTTGGACATATCTAATAGGAGTAAAGGCGAGGAAGACCAAGAAGTTAGCTGTGTGACAGATCATGAGGGTTTTGGGGGAAATAGTAGTTGGATCTGTCAATCTAAAACCAAAGAATGACCATAAGCAAATATGTGCTGAAATGTCCTAATGTGTTGACCCAACCAGATTGCCTTAAATCTTGAAATGAATAATCTTATTTTTTAATAGATTGGATGTGGGACACCAAAGTTTACTACTGAACAGATAGATCTGATTGTATTTATTTTATAGCATATTGGAGCCTCATCCATGTCAGACAGAAAAGGAATTACTGTAATTGCTACATCCTGCAGTTGCGTTTAATTACAGATGAAATGGTGTGCAGTAGAGAAATTTAAAAGAGAGTTGTTACTAGTTTAGCAGTGTGGGGTGGTTTGGTCATTTTTTTT
>RSEF01000001.1:129321659-129355294 GCA_003993805.1 Himantopus leucocephalus | reverse complement strand
TTAAAGGTCCCTTCCAACCTTAACAATTCTATGATTCTATAATGTAACTGGTAGTTTCTGAGCCTCAAAACAGGCAACTGACTCTTTCTGGTAGTTGACAATGTAACTTCTCTTGTAAATTCACAAGACCATAGTTTCCTATGGGAACTGCTGGTAAGATTATTTTTTTTTTCCCCTCTCTGCTTCTTTTTTCCAATACACTTAATCTTTTAATGTATTTGCACATTTTTGTTTTATCTCTCTTCCCCTCCTTTCCCACCTCCCTCCCCCCCGCTTGTTTTAAGTATCACTTTTTTGCTGACTGTTCTGGTTAGTACTTTGCATTGTATATCATCTTATTTGAAGACTGCAATTCTTCTGCATTTAAATCTTCAAAAACCTTTCCGTAACATTTAGGTTGCATAATGTAGAACTGGAAATGCTTGTTGTAAGCTCTTTTTTGCTCTGCTTGGCAGGTTTGGAGTGTCAGCTGAAATTTTCTGAGTTGGCTTTAGAAACAAGCAAGGTAGTGCTTTCCTTAGAGACTGTCAGAATCAAGGGACTTTGAGAAGTGACCAGTCTGTGGTCGTTAGAAATACAGTGTTTATGAAACTCGGACTCCTAAAAGTTAATCATGCACAAACTGCTTTTATGAAGAACAACTGAGCACATTGGTGTGTTTTCCTCATAGTCAAACTTGTGAAATAAAATACTATCTCCAAGCTTTCTACAGAAGTAGTTCAATCAAAACCCAATTCATCTGGAAAAAATTATAAGCCTTAACTGTTCACATGGGAAAGATGTCTTTATGTCTGTATTTACTTAAAGGCTAAGTATACAATAGTAGTCTTTCCTTTGACTAGGACGTTATTGTTGCAGTAACTTAATGAAGTTCCTCAGAAATACCTTGGAGAGTGGCATTAATAGCAAACTGACTAAGAATAGCTCAGGGCAGCGCCCTGAAGGGAGCTGTCAGCCTTTCTTCCTTGGACAGAGAAAAGGCTTTGTGGTTGTATTTTCCAAAATAGGGTTTGGGGGCCTACAGGAACAAGTAAACAAGAAATTTGAAAGTGCTAGGGGAACCTGAGAAATTACATCCATGTTTAATATCTCACTGAAATATCTTTATTATTTAACCTTCATTGGGAAATAAGAACAATTTTATAACACTGAAAACCTATTTTGATGGCACTTTTTTACTTATATGTGTGATAACCTATGTTTCTAAAATTGGTAAAAATGAATAGAGCGTAAAAACTTCAAGTAATTTCAAATGGCGGCTTAATGGAAGTCCAGCAGAACTTGCCTGAAGCAATGACTGTAAAGCTCTCATCAAAATGAAACTTGTAAGTCATATTCACGCCATGAGAAATGTGAGCAGTGCTTTGTCAGAGTGTCTGGGAAGGGAGGAATTGGGTGATCGATTGTCCTTTTAAGCAGGAAAGAATGTCTGTTGAGAGAAATCAACCTGTTATCCTTTGAATTGTGCAGAGGCAGCAACCCAGATATAAATAATGTGAAACAATGTTACATGCAGTTTCGCTATACCCAGAGCTTATCTGCATACTAAACTAAATTAAGTTCCTTTAAATTTATTAATGAAAATGGGAGGAGATGAGGGTCCTGGGAACTACTTTGAAGACTCATTTGTTTAAGTAGTACCCTCCTGACTTGGGCTTGATCAGACAGAGGGTAACCAGAACTTTGATCAAGTACTGCAGTCAGCCTCACCGGTGTGTGCTGTGTCAAACTGACACCACAAGGGATTTTAGAAACCAGTTGGGCAAGTAATTTCAGGGAACATGTAATTATTTCTCAGTCCCTCTATGTAAATAAACTCTTTGTTGTGAATTCCAAGAAAAGAACAAACTCTTAATAGAAGATGCAAGTATTTGGAGACGCTTAGAGGTTTGTTCTATATTTCCTTAAAAAAAAAATTAAAAAAAAATCCTGTTTCCTAGGGCATCTAAGGCTGGAGTTCTAGTAAATGGGGATATATATGAAATGGAGTGAAAAATATGCATGTTTTGTTTTTTTCATAATATTTTGGGGAAAAGATAAGCATTGAAAATGAGCATTTAATTTCTTTTCAATTTTTTTAAACCAAATGAAATTACACCCCCACCCCCCCTCCTATCCTCAACTTACCCTCTTTCCCAGTTTCTCAAGGCTTCTGTCTCCGAGGATTTGGCAGAGAAGGTTTCCTCAGAGATGCTCCTCTTAAGAGGCCAAGTAAATTTCTTGCTGTGTGGAACACCATTTTCACCAAAGTCTTGAATTAGGACAGTGTTTACAATTACCGTCCTTCTATAAAGCAGCAAGAAGAATTGTTTGGGAAACTCTAATTCTGTTTATGACTGTGTCTATAGATTTGGGATTCAAATGTATATACTTGACTGTTTTCCTTTCCCACATACAAATTGATAGAGGATAAGTGTTCTGCTATTTAAACACAGTAGCCCTTTCTGGGTTAATGGAAAAGGCATTAGGTCTGCTAACAGCTCTGCTCTTTGAAGCTTCTTTTTGCAGGAACTGTTTGTGTTTTCACTGGAGCCTAACAGCTTCTGGCTTTTGAGGTTGCCATAAAGTCAAATTATTGTAACCTGTCCTCATAGTCTTACCTTCAGTTGTATTAAACAGGTAACCGTATGTATTGATAGTTTTGGGGTTTTTGTCATATCATTTTGGCAGCAACATCTAAACAGTGATAAATCCCTTCTAAGAGGAGCTTACAGATAAGGACTTGATCTTCCTTTCATTTAGGAAAGTGGCAGTGTTATGGCATTAACTTTAACTGGGAACAGAATCAAGACATAAAATAGTGATGTCAGGATCAGGACAGGCGAGAGAGGATAAAATGGACTATTAAAGGATGTACTAAGTCTAGTTAAGTGTTGAAGTAGAACTGTGTGTAAACCTGGAGTAACTTGTTTAGCAAAACAAGCGTGTGCGTGTTTGCCGTGATGGCAGTTATTCTGGGAATAGGTGTGCTTTACTTAACAAAATCGTATTTGATAGAATGAAGTCACTAAAACATGCTGTTTGCTTTTAAAGAGAGAGTCTCAAAGATTCACAATTAGAAACTAGACAATGAGAATATAGTACTTTACATACTGTGCAGACTTTGAAATGTTTTCCAGGAAAGTTGAGTACAGCCATGAATCACTTATGGAAAACCCAGTGGAATGAATTAGTCAAAGAAATATTTGAGTGACCACCCTTTGCCTTCTGCTATCAGGAAATAGTGCAGCTTTCCATGATTTTATACAAATCATGTGGCATAAATAAGAAAAGCTATAGTTAGAATAGCAAGCAATTACAGTTGCTGCTTTTTGACTTTCTTATAGCTTTCTAAAAATGCTTATTTTGAAATAAGTATGAAATTTAATATTAGACAAAAGGTCTGGGTATTTCAGGGGAAATCTTCAAATTTTTAAGATGCTCAGGGAATTTCTCTACTTTCTTCTCTGAACTTGCCTCTTCTACCTGTGTTTTCCTGCTGGCAAAATTTAAAAAGGGGGGGGATGGACTGTTTTCACACTCTCTTCTGAAACTGTTACTTGTCTTCTCTCCTTTGACTGTCAGGCTTTTACTTTCAGGGTAACAACTAAGCAAAGTCAAAGACTGTACAATTGAGACAACTTAGCTATGGAAATGGATGCTTCTGCATCAGTACTCCATGAGTTATGCATTTGACAATGTACGTACACTGCAGTATTGATTACTGTTGTTCAGAGAATAGGTGGAAAATTATGTCCTCATATGCAGTAAATTGGCCAAATATTTCTTTCCTGGATGTCAATGAATATACTTTATTTCATGTTATCAGTGTAATTATCAGCCAAGCTCTACAGTCTGTTGTGTGGTTTACCCATGCAAATGTACGTGTGTCAACTTTCCATGCTTCTTGCACTGGCAAGTGTGATCTGAACAGTGTTAATGATTATAGCATTACAAGACTGAAAGGGTATATCAGAAATGACAGAAAAAAGTGTGTGGTGTGAGGGAGTACAGCTTTCAGTCTTCCTTGGAGTGAATCCTGCGGTCGTTTTTGTGGCGCAGGCTGTTGATCCAAAAGCCTAGGGAGCTCTTGGGGTTTGGAAAGGAATTGCTTGGACTTAATGACATTCTTTCATAGGTATGAAGCTATGAGTATTGAATGACTGACAAGTCTCACTTTTTGCAACTTCCTCTTTCTTGACGAGAGCTGGTTCTACCAAAGACAATTGCATCTAAATTCTTCTGGGGGGCTGCATAGGAAGTTGGTTTGCTTTTTGTTTGTTTTTGTTTTTTTTGTGGGCAACAGCTTCTGCGTGAATATATCCTTGATTAGATTGGTTAGGTCTAGTGGAATAGGTTGAATATTTTGTTATTTAGTAAGTGAAAGCTGCTGCATTCACTCTTCCTGTTCAGCTGTACTGAACTGTGTCTTGCTAACTTACTGGGCTATTTTTGAAAGAGGGCAATGTAAAGGAATGGTGCTTAGGCAACTTTAACTTTGAATTTCTTTGGAAAGTGGATGGGTACCTACATCTGAAGAAGTTTAATGACAAGAAAAGGCTTTTAAAAGTTAATTGTTAGCCATACAAGATACCACTGAGTTGAACACTGTCCTCCCCTGCTCTGTATAAAGAACTGAGCTTGAACCTATCACTGCACTTCTCCATCCATTTGGATTCTTTTTTTCTCCTCAATTTTTGTCCACTTTACCATGCTCCGGATAGCCACTCGTAATTCTTTCTGTCACTTCCAGCCTTTGCATTCTCATTGCATGGCCAGCAGGTTGAGGGAGGTGATTCTGCCCCCCTGCTCCACTCTCATGAGACCCCTCCTGGAGTACTGAGTCCAGCTCTGGGGCCCCCAACATAAGAAGGACATGGACCTGTTGGAGTGGGTCCAGAGAAGGGCTGCAAAGATCCTAAGAGTGCTGGAGCACCTCTCCTGTGAAGACAGGCTGAGAGCGTTGGGCTTGTTCAGCCTGGAGAAGAGAAGGCTCCCAGGAGACCTTCTAGCAGCCTTCCAGTACTTAAAGGGGGCCTAACAGGAAAGATGGAGAGAGACTCTTTATCAGGGAGTGTAGTGATAGGACAAGGAGTAACGGTTTTAAACTGAAAGAGGGTAGATTTAGATTGGGTAGTAGGAAGAAATTCTTTACTGTGAGGGTGGTGAGACACTGGAACAGGTTACCCAGAGAGATTGTGGCTGCCCCATCCCTGGAAGTGTTCAAGGCCAGGTTGGATGGGGCTTTGAGCAGCCTGGTCTAGTGGAAGGTGTCTGTGGAAACGGCAGAGGGGTGGAACTAGATGATCTTTAAGGTCCCTTCCAACTCTAACCATTCTATGATTCTTTAAACTGAAAGCATGTATGTCAGTATACTTCTCAGATCCATGTTGCTTGCTTGGTGTGCATTTCAGCCTTTATGTGCAAGTTAGGAGGTGGTCCTTCTAAATTATTTTTAGCCCTCAGTCATTCTTGTTTTGAGCTCTGGGAACTCCTGGAAAACCAAGACAATTTTTTTTTTCCTAAGGTAACTTCAGTGATTTTTATTTTCAAAATTTTATTAGTGTGTGGATTAAGTGAGGCCCTAAAGCTTGCAAATTCCTTTGTACAGTAAGCATATTTCACAGACTGTGGAACAAAGGTCTGTCTTTCTTTGTATTTGTGTCCTTGGCTGTCACCTTCTAAAAAGTACTGAATTCTCCCTTCTTTACATCCTGCGGCATATGCTGATACTTGTTCTGGCTTGTCTGGAGGCCCACATAAGCTACCTGGGTGGCTTCTGCCAAACAAAATAGCTGACAGTGTTCTGCATTCTTCTTCCTTTGTCTTCCTACCCTGCCCAGTCCTTGATGTTTTCATGCAACTTTTTATCACAAATGCTGTTCTTTGGCCTTTTATCCCGATATCATACGTGATTGAAAGTTGCCAAAAGGCTCAAGACAGTACATTTTTTGCCTGCTGTCTGATGACTTTGAGAAAACTCTCCCTATCACTTTAAGGGACATTTTTCTTCTGCGGATTTATAGTTGCATGAAGGAGCTCTCTCAAAGTAAAACACAATAAACAATGCCTTTTTTCCTAGATTATCCTTTAAAGGAGTAAGTAATGTCCTGAGGAGATTATCCCTGAATGATGTCTGAATATAGGGTTATAGGCTCTTAGTAATCCTCCAAGTGAACATAGAGTGCACCTCAGAAATTCCTAACCTTTTAAGATGCTGTTTGCTAATGACTGTTTTCTGCTTTCCAGGTGAGAACAAACGTTATGGGCTTTCTAACATACTTCTAGGTATGCAGTAGTCGTAAATACTCTTTTGTCTTGCAAGGAGACATCATCTACTCCGGACTGAATGGTTTGTAGCTCCCAAGTGCAATATGGTTTTGAAGTACAGATGAGTGGGAAGGAATTCTAGTGCTGATCAGGCTTGCAGGTGGCATTACATGAATTGGTGACAACTGAGCATCATGGTTGCTCAGTTCAGGTTAACACCTTTGTTCCAAAATATCACCTGTTTATCAAATAGAGGTTTCTTAAGAGGGCTCTGTTCTTTTCTCAGCAGGTTTATTCGTGGTCAGTCTAAGATGCTGGTTTATATGTATGTTAGTATTTGAATAGCTTCTGTTTGTATAATCTGTCCATATGGACTGACAGAATGCTAGGCAGTTCTTATTTACTTGTTCTGGCTTTGCCTTTTATTAAAAAATATTTTTCTCAATGAAACACAGTTAATTAAACAGAAGTTGTTTATCTTCTAANTGTTTCTCTTCTAAAATGCTCTCAGCGTATAAAATCCTAAGATACTTACTTTTTTTTATAAGTCCACTACTCTATTTAGTCACTGCAGTTTTGCAGACTTTTGGATGCTAGTTTTTAGCAGTTAGAAGTCATTTTTCCAGGTGGAGTCATGTTTTTAATATGAATAGAAAAATAGTTGCTAGTAAATGTACTGCATGAAAATGTTAATTCCTTCCAGAATACTTGAATGAGGGCAAAATTGTAATCCATTTACTATGGATCATTTGAGTAAATTCCTTGCAGGAGTGGGAACGTGTTGAAAAAAGACTCTTAAGTTTTGGAATATACTTGCCATATTAAAAAGTTTTCTAAATGAGTCTACTTGGTTACTCAAATATTCTGTAGTGGAATTTCCAAATTACCACTTTTATGTTACCAGTCAGTGAACAGGAATTTAGTGTTTAATGCTTGGAAATGGAAGTGTAAGTCATGGATTTTTCCAAGGAAGGAATAAGCACACTGTAGGTATTTATTTTTCAGAAGGTTGGCTGGAAAACTGTCACACATTGAATCTGTAACTAGCCCTTCTGTGACAGAGCACAGCTCTTTATATTCTGTTTGAACATATGTAGGCTACATAATGCAAGCATGACAACAGTTCATATATTTTAAGCTCCTATTAAAAAAAACTCTTGTAAGAGTGTATTCAGTAAAAACAGCTACTTTCCTTCTTGGCAGTGCTTTTGGAATCTGTGTTTAAAAAAAATCATCAGTGGGTTATTTGAATCTTTTTTTAATCCCTCAGTGGAGTAATTGTGGAGTGGATAGCTTCTATGTGCAGAGAAATGGCTGAATTCAGCACTTGGCTTCATAGAAACCTCGCTGACGTCCACAGGTGATGCACACTTCTGTGGTCAAAACTCTGGATCCCTTGGCACTATGGCTTTCTGCTGAAAGGAAAAACAGCTTCAGGGTACAGTCTGCAGTTTCAGACTTCAAATAAATGTTTGTAATTGCATTAAGAACTAATTTGAGTAGGATTTCTTCTTTATTCTCCTTTTGAAATAATAGCAATAGGTGCAGATAACCTTCTGGAAGCTGTTTTTCTTCTGTTATGTGAAAAGCTGTTGAATTAAGATCAAGAAAATTAGTAAGCTAACTGGCATTCACTGGAGCCTCAAGCCTGGGTTGCAATTCACGTGTCTTTTACAGGTGAAATTTTTAAGTGAAGGGAGAAAATACAAGGTTGGAGCTTTCAAGAATTATTGATTAAATGTTAAACAAAATTGTTTGGGAGATCCCCTGAGAAAAGACTGATTGAGTGTTCCAAACCATTCTCCACAATTTTTTGTTCAAAAGAAAGCGCTCGAAAGTTGCTGTGAAGTAACGTGACTGTAGGCAAGCCAGTATGCTAGTTCAGCAAATGTCATCAAAGAGTAATAATAGCTCTTGAAGATTTTGAATCAGCTGTAGTCGATCTGTGAGGGGGAGTAGTCCACAGAATGACACCTGTGTATTATCTTTGGGAGCAAGACTATACCCAAATTCTCAAAAGTCTACCAGAGTAATGTTGAGAAACAGCTTCTGGGAGGTGGAGGGACCACCAAGACCACTGGTTTGAGCAAAAGTAGCACATTGCTGTTATGTTGGGGGAGTAAATAAAATGCTTATTGCAGTGATGGCCCAAGCTGCCTCTTTTTCTGCTGTCATTAGCCTTGAGGAGCGTTCGTCTGTTCTGGAGAAACTCCAGATTGCAGAATTTCAAGACTTTCCCATAAGAAAATACAGGTGGAACTGAGGAGTGAATACTGTTGTATCCTTCCCTATTTACTACTGTTTTGTTTAACTAGCCATGGTGAACTGATTTTATTTCCTCGATGTGACCATGGAAGATTCATTGCAGTTCAAAAGCTCTGGTTTGGTTTGAGTACAATCAGATAGGAATTGACTGGGTTTTGGTTTCTGCCATCAGAGGTTGCTTACTTGTTTTGAAATTTTCACTTAACGTGTCATGGGCATGTCATATTGCAATGGACTTTGTGGAATCAAGGAGCAGAGGTAATGGTGCAAGTCATATCAGAACACAGGTTGGTGACACGCTCCTAGCAGCTTCCAAAATCATCAATAGAAATGTCAGCTGGTTTCAGAGTTTTCTTGCATTAAAGAACTTCGGAACTCTGTCTAACCAGTTGATCCGAAATGCTCATCCGAGATCCTTGGCCATAGGTCTGGAAACCACCAAAACACTATCTGACTGTTTCAGAAAATATTTGAAAACAAAACCTTGGTCGCTCAAAGAAAAAGTAGTTAGGCTTCTTAAATTGGTTTATCTGAAGCTTTAATATGCAATGATTCATGCTTTACAATGCGAACTCTCGATTTAGATGATGAGTAGGGGAATAAAGATTAGCTGACACAGATTCATTCCTTCTGCTTTCTCTTCAGTACTGACCTTTTATCACTATCTCCTTCATTATATAGAATGTACAAAGTGAGATAAAAATATCTTGACTTTTTTTGGTCTTTTCAGAAAAGTTTCAATGGATACAGAAGACTATTGAACCAAAAATGCCACCTGCCTTTTAATCATGTGGTGGTTGGAGTGTGTTTCATAAAGCCGGAGAGCTGGAAAAGTTGTTTTTTGTTTTTTTGTTTTTTTTTTTTCCCCTCTGGCAACATTTAAAAGGCTAGGATGCTGACATCAAGCTTTTATTCTAACTAACTTATATTATGTGTGTGTGTATATACATATATAAAAGACATAGTCTTTGATATTTGAATCTGTATCATAACCCTGCCCAATCACCTCAAAACTTTTTGAAAACTCCTGTTTTGTAAAATGTGTCATGTTTTCATCGATGTTCCCAATTTACTGGATTGGATTTTTAAAATCATAACTCAAATTTAGGTTCAATGTCCTGTTAGCATTTTTCATTTATGTTATGGATACAGCTTCTAGCTCCGGGGTGGAAGGCAGGAATTTTGAAGGTGTCTGCTTGCTACTGGAACATCTGGATATTGGGGAGATTTGACCACACTGGCTTCCATTTGATTGGGTTTGAATAAAATACTCTCAGTTGTGGGACTGGATTGTGATACACTGCTGGATCCTTTACTGGTGTCTTTTTCCCTCTTACAACAAGAGACATTTGGGGAATTTCGTTCCTGTGTCTTTCTCTGTCTACATCCTTCCTTGTAAGCTGTCACAACGTGATTGTTTTTATGCAAGAACTTCCATTCCTCATCACTTCTTGTTTCGGGTGCTGAAGATAGTTCTTCTTATGCTGCTGTCAAAATTTAAATATATCTAGGTTAACACTAAAGGCCCATTTCTCTTAAACTTGGTTTCTGTGAACAGTCTTCAAACCCAGTATCTTGTAGATACCATTGTATAAGCCCAGCACCAACATTTCCTCAATGCCCCTTAGCTCACCCTAATGCATGGGCGATGTGCAGAGGCAGCATCGGAGCGCAGCACTCCAGCTGTGCTAAGTGTCAGAATATGTATGACGTGCTTAAAGAATGCATGAATCCCACTCTAAGCATGTGCCCTATCCCCTGGACCTCTCCCTCTGCTGAATCTAACTTATAAATAACTTTACAGCTGTTCCCTCTTTACAAAACAAAGTGCTCTTCATCTTCAGAAGGTGCCCCCTCACTCAAGAAATAATTATCTGAAGGGCCGTTTTTGTTTTAGTTGCTAATGTGTATAGCATGTCCTGTTCTTAAATTGTTTCATCTTGCAAATCCACCTATCTGTTAATTACTGTCTAGATTTTTTTCCCACACTGGTATTCAAATAGATAACCTTGAAAAGGTCAGACTGCTGATGATTTTTCCGAGTTAGTGGTAGGAAGAATACCTCATGCTTCCTTTACTTCATAGTTTCACAGTGCTAAT
Organism: Himantopus leucocephalus; assembly: GCA_003993805.1. NCBI lineage: Eukaryota > Metazoa > Chordata > Aves > Charadriiformes > Recurvirostridae > Himantopus > Himantopus leucocephalus. Next base: position 129,344,680 of record RSEF01000001.1, on the reverse strand, counting down.
GAGATATTACTTTAAATCTTGGGGGGTACGGAAACACTTTTTTTTTAACAAATAACTTCCTTCAATTCTGCTGTAAATAGTTTACAGATGCTTTTTCTATAGTATGCAAAAACGGCCTATTAACACATTTTGGTTTAAAAGCCCTTGTTCTTTTTTAGTTCATAATAAATATAGATGATCTTTGGAGAATTCTTCTCTTTCCCCTTTTTTAATCTTCACTCTGAGGAAAGGATTTATATAGATATCTATATTTATAGAAGCCTTCTAGAGGTTTAAGTTAGAAGGGAAGAGTTGTTTAAGGATTTCCTGCCCTTCCCTTTCCATAGTTAGTCTTTTCTAGTGTGGCATGTGCACTGCTTCCGTGATGAGTTGTAGCTGTACTATTGTCCCTGTCACCTTTTCTTTCCCCTCTCCACCTTAAATAGAAATAAATAATCACCACTGCAACTGCATCTGGCCATGGGAATGATCTTGTTTACATTTGTCTTGGTTAAAGATTATCATCTTGGTGTTTGGCTTTTTATTTTGTGGAATTTTTTTTTTCTTGCAGCCCCTCCCACCTCCCCTCCCAACATGTAATGGATTGAACTATAATATTGCTGGACAGTCTTTTTCAAGTATTTTCATCTGCTTTTAAAAAGCATCTTCTTGAAGGTTGTTTTTATTATTTGAAACCAAGTTCTCTTTCTGTGGTGGGGGTGGGTGGAACATTTATGATTGACCTTGCAAGAAATTCCTCCTAACTTTTTTCAGTCCTCCTACCCAATTGCTGCAGAAAGACTTGGTGTTTCATGATATGCTCCTTCTACTGTAAATATATTGCCTGTAGATAATTTTGTAATTAAAGTGACTCAATTAATGAATTTAAACAAATAAATATGGAGAGAAATAAATACAGGAGAAATAGGTACGTTATTTGAAAAGCTTGTTTTGATTGGCATTTATCCCTCTATAATTTGAGGTGTGTAAAGGTATTTGAGTCTTGCATCTTAAGCATGTGTACCATCTTAGTAAAGGTGCAGAGTCTTATAGCTTGTCTGCTTGCCTTTACATGTTTTGCCTAACACCTTAGAAAATGGTCATTCATTCCTCTGCCCTGTTTTCTGTTTGGAAGAGGAAAAGTTTTTCTTGGAAGAGCTAAGAGTCTAAAACAAAGGTGGTACTGCACCCCAGATGCATGGCCTTTAATTTTTATTGTCAGCTGAGTCTAGCCGTGTCTATCTGCAGTAAGTATCTACACTGACATACTAAGTATGCTAGTGATAATTGTGCTGAACTGTTGCACTGATAAATATTGCTGACAACTATTCAAGATTTAATTCTGGAAAGCTGCTTTTTAGATATGAAAATATTGTCCAATAGTTCAGAGTTTCATAGCTATTGAATACTTTTTTCAAATGGCATTCCTGTATAGTACTTGACATAACTTGATGTAGTACAGAGTTAGGCTTTTCTTTTGTGTACTGTATTATGTGGAATCAGATGCTTAAATTTTCTTAAAACTGCACAAGTTTTTGTCTCTATTTTTATGAGTGGAAATTCGTTGACTAAAATACTTGTAAGCGTATGAAATACTGAATGGTCATGTGTTTGCCGTTCCACATTATAAACAAAGTTAATGAGAGGAGCTGATGATGACAGTCTTAACTCTATGCTTCATGCCCCTTTTTCCATTTTGTCATTGTGTGGGTGTTACCTTGACTTAATACACTGCACGTAGCTCTGTGTAATTTGGAAAACCAGTTTGTGTACTTGTATTACGGTGCTCTGTGTGATTTGCAGATATTATTTTTGCAGTTTATTCCATAATGCAGAAGACTTTTTTGCTTGTTAAAAAGATGTTTTGCAGATTATTTCTCTGCTGATGTACTAACTCAGTGTATATACTTATTTTGCTTGTAATATCTTTCTGATGATCAGATGAATGTGTAGAATATAAAATCAATGAGTATGCAACTTTGAAAAACTTAAGGTTTTTCATAACTACAAAGCAGAAGAAACTGTCCATGAACACTTTCAGCTGTATGGTAGTTCTGACTCCCTTCTTCTCTCTGTGTTTCTGATCTGGGTTTGCCTGGTATGGGAGCAATTTGTATGCCAAAGGTAAGGGCTGTGTTACTGCCTGACTACATGAGTAGGTGTATAGCCATTCCAGTGTTCTGGACTAGATGTCAAAAGTGCAGGTCTCCCAATACTCAGGCTATTGTAAGGATTTTGAGGAGAAAAGTATACTCAAGTATGGTTGGTCTATCACTTAATTTTACTTCATAACAAATCCTATCAGACTTGCAAAAAGAAGTCATGTCCAGGTTTCCTTTCAATTGTCTTTGTTTTGGGGGGATTTTTTTTGGATGGGCGGAGTTGATTCATTTTTGTCTAAAAAAAACGAGACAAAAAACTGCAGACAACTTAAGACAAGTGACTTAACTTGCTGCCCTCACTCCTGGCTCTTTGGTTGAGCCAGCGGGCATTGATGTGACTTCTTGTGCTCATCAAGTAAGTTTCAAAACAAAACAATCCCCACAACACAAACCTCCACATAAAAACAACCTGCTTGAATCCCAAGGACAGGGAAAAGGTTTTCCAATGATGGAGAATGTTACTGTTATCTGATGGCAGTGTTAGTTTGCAGAGCACCCTTAAAGGCACAAAAGAAAAATACACTGTTAAGGACATGTGCTCATTAGCCCTTCATATGTTAAAATTCCTTATTTTTTTCAGTCGGTCTGAGTTCTGGGCTTTTTCTGTTTTTACCTGAATGCATGCTGAAGCCATGCTCTAGACGAGCATTAAGTTCTAGAAAGGAACACTTACTAGCTTTTCCCATTCTCTCCTTTAGCATGCCTGTCCCATGCAAACACATAGCACCTCTGCTACTGCACTGATGGAACAGTGCAGCTTAGAAGATCGCCCGCATTCAGGTGCATGCTCCTGCACACAGAGCAGAGTTTACTGACCCTAGACATGCATGGATAGCTCTGGAAGCTGTTTATACTTTACTGTCTGCCCCTCCCTCTCCTTTCCCAACCACTAGGGAAATGAAACTAGTAAGTATGATTATGCATTCTAGATAACTTCAAGATGCTTATCCCTGTCGTAAGTAAGGGCTAAGGCAAGATAATTAACATGAAGACAGGAATAGAAACTATATGTTGATAGCAAAAGATCAGCAAGTATGTATAGTGGGAGTACAGGGATTACATAAAGAGCACCCTCCAAGGGCAATTGTAAAAGCCTGCCAAGGATGAGAGAAAAGAATGGACTACATTGTTCTGATTTATAGCTTGTAGATGATAATTTTATTAGCTTACAGAATTACCACCACATTTATTTTCATGTTAATTTTCTTCCTCAGTTTGTTGGCTTTACTAATGTAGTTATCGGCAATGAACTGTCATTTTTGTGACTTGCCTTTTTTCTATTTCTGTGGTCTTATTTCCTGCTCTTCTGTGCCTTACCTATTTTACTGCATGAAGAGATTAAATTATAGAACTATTTATGGCATTCAATCATTTTGTGTTCCCAGTACTCCACATGCTCATTTGACTCCTTTCACCCCCAAAAGTAATCAAAAAATTGTCTCTGTTAAATTTCTCTGACTGGGAAGTGCTACTAGTGGAGGATCTGTCAGGTGCTGTTGATATTAGCGTGTACTTTAGGTCTTCATTGAGCATCTTGTCTACAATTTTTAGAACTTTACGTTTAAAACATGAGCTCCAGAATCTATACCTTTCAAGGGAAAGGTGAAACCTGAGAAAGCAGGGCTGACCGTGTGGTCATGTCATACTATTCTTACCCTTTTGGTTTCCCTGCTTCCCTGCCCAAAGTACAGCAGCATCCTGTTGCACTGAAGAAGTTTGTGTTCTTTAGTATCAGACATTATTTGGTATCTGGATGACAGCATGTATCTTTAAGCAGGTGATCTCCTTGCCCTTGTTCTCTTTCTGTAGGTCACTAGGGAGTCTCAAAGAGAAGACAGCAAGCAGCAAACTCTCTGAAGAAAGACAGGGACAAGAAAAACTGCACTCTGATAGGATCAGAACATCAAATCCAGAAGTTCTGATAGTCTTGCCCTGTTCTTGTTCCAGACAGTCTGTTAGCATGTGGTTGGGAAATGTTACAGGACCTGAACACCACAGAAGAAACATTGCAACACTGTCAGGATTTTGTAATGGTGGTTTTGTAACTTTGACTCTTGGTTTCTACAATAGATTTCAGGGCATTCAACATAATGCTGTTGCCTTAAATTACATGTCATTAAATGAAGCAGGGGTAATGAGAATTTTTTTTCTTTTGAGAAAGTAAGTCCTTTTGGTTTTTTTTAATAATTCAAGGTAGTTTATGTAATCCACTAATTGAGACATTGTAGACTGTGTTTTTGTTCTAGTCAAGTATAGCAGTGAGGATATTGGACCACTTCAAAGTGATATTCCCCCCACCTCCCCACCCCCAGGATACTAGTTTTCAGTTTATTCTGTGTTGTGAATGGAGTGTTAGTATGCAACCATCTTTTTTTGCCTGAATTGTTTCTTTAAGAGTGACTGCTGACACAACCTCACAAAAAAGTAATGATGATAATGATAAAATGGAACAGACTAGGACTGGTTTCTTTTTTCTTTTTAAAGGGGGAAAGTAAAAACCTAGTGTGTCTCAGTAGAAGACTCAATGTTTATTTTAAATCTGGAGAACACAGTGTGAAAAAATTCTTTTGTGAGTGTTAAATGTTCTCAAAAATAGTTTGTTTACAGCTAACAGTAATACAGCAGGCTATAGTCCTGTTTTAGATGACATTAGATTTGAAAGATGGCCGTAGTAAGATTTGTAAAGTCATTTTCCTTGGGCCTCAGTAATGTGTAGGGGCCTTGAGGATAGCAATCGGAGGTATTTTTAATGTCTTACTGTTCCTTGTATCTGGGCATAAACATGTAAACCTAGAGTTACAAAGGGATGCAAGTGTCTAGGATCTACCTGTCCCACTTTAAGCTGTGAAGTCCAAAATAGAGCTTTTGAAGGCTTTTATAATCACTGGTCTGCTAGGAAGCTTTGACACGCTTAGCTATATAAAGGTCTGCAGCTAGGTTGCCAAAGGCTTCATTCTGTTGAACAGCTCAAACTGTCTCCTGTGTAGGCCCTATGAGGCTCTACAAAGGAAATATTGTTTCCACCTGTCACCCACAGAGATTCTGCAGTCACCTCGGTAGCCTCAGAGCATGCCAAATGACTCTGACTCAGTAGCAGGTTAAAGGGGGGGAACCTTCTTTACTTTCTTATCAGTTGCTATAGCATTCACCTAGGATGTGGAAAGCCTGTTTTTCTTTTATGCTCAGGTGATTCATGGCCATATTTTCCAGATGAGCATCCTGACCGCTGGTCTATGGAGTCATACATGGTGCTTCTACTTCCAGAGTCTTTAAGACACCTGGCGACCTAATTCCAGGGCAAGGGCAGGATTCAAGACATACTCGGCATGATTTTCTGTGTGAGCTCAGGTGGTTTACTGCTTGGTGTGATGGCTGCTTATGAATCCTCCTCTTAAGTATCTGTGTTTCTGGGTACAGGTCGCGAGCTTGGGCACTCAGACCTGTTCTCACTGCATGTGTGCCCAGTCCAGACCTTGGCAGTGTTGAGTGGCTGGATAGCCACTGCATCCTGTCTTCCTGGGAGCTCAGTGAGAGGAAAAGACCTGTTGTTTCTTCCTATCTTTCCGTCCATCAGGCACCCGGTATGTCCAGTGCTCCTGGAGTGTTGGAGGCTTGTTACCTATTTCTTTGAAAGTTGAGTTTAATCTCACTGGCAGTATCTATACCAGTTGTTGAGCAGAGCGCCTTCTCTTTTCCTGAGCTGAGCTTACTTTTAAGCAAGGGCTTCCAAGTAAAGGTGCTAGGAAGTTGGTCTGGGTAGTCTTTTGCACTAAGGTAACTTCTATGTTAAAGTAATTTAACAATAGCAGAGCGTTTGACTACTAAATGGGGATTTTAGCTTGTGGCACAATAAGCATCCTGAACTTTAAGCAAGTAAGTAGAGCCCATGGAAATGGAGAAGGCTATTCATGTGAATAGTTATACATGATTAAATAGTTACGAAATAAAGTTTTCAATTTATGACTGTCTACTGTTTTCAAGTATTTAATAAAACTTGATGCTTTTGTTGTAGCCCTGTGTTATAGTAAAATGAACTAAATGCACTTACAATTTTGACTTCATGATAAATTTTGATCTGAAACTGCATAGGAGAGTTCCAAATAGCTTGTAAAAGCTTCAGCTTAAACTTAATTAATTGCTTTAAATGGTAATGATTTTTTTAAATGGTTCTTGATTTTTAAAAAAAAACAAAACCGACAACAGCCCACCAACAAACAACCCAAAAAAATAACACCAAAAAAACCCAGCTGTGTCCTGTGCTACTTTCTGGGAAATATTCTGAAACTGGGATACAAGTATCTGTAAACCAGAAAATGTCAGATATTTCATATCTCATTACTGCTGTCAGTAGTTCAGGTTGTCTCTTAAAACCCTGCCAGCAGATTTCTTATAAAGCTCCTGTTTAAAAAAAAAAAAAAAAAGGCAACAAAAAAAAAAGCACCCAAAAAAACCTATGCCAAAACCCCAATAGTTTGAGACTCAGACTGAGTTTTTATTAAAGTGAGAATGGTAATTAATCTGTATAGTTGCTTTGAAGAAAGCTTCAAAATTAACTCTCCCTGTAATAGGGGGAAAAAGTATATTCCCAAACCAATTCCTCCTAATCTCTAAATTTCAGTCTGGGTTTTTTTTCCACAAAATTATCAAAAGCTGTTGACCTGAGGGATTTGTTTTCCGTTCCAAAGTCTTGAAATTTTCCTCCTGGCTAATTACAGCCTATTACTCTAGACTTTGGTCCTTTAGCAGTAACATTTTCCATCTTAAGATGGGTTGTCCCATTCCAGTGAAGAGCATGTTGTCTGAGCGCTGAATGGAATTACTACCAGTGGAAACTATGCTGCAAGAGGCTCGATAAAGCAGCTGCTGTGCAAACCTCAGCTGTTTTTTCCATCCTCCTGAGCACTGGTAATTAGCATAGGGAAGCTGACTAATGTGCTGACGTCACCTCTTTCCAGTCGCAGCTTACATTTTGTTCCTGACTGCCTCAAAGCATGCAGGACTTTGTTCAGGAATTCGCTGTCACATACAGGATGCTCTGAAACCTTTCTTTTTTTTTTTTTTTTGAGGGGCTGGACTTGTTTCCCTTATAAACGCTGCCTGCAGGACCAACGGCTTCCTTAAAAGTCATTGGTTTGTGCGGAACAGCAAGTATATCGCTTTGGCGAAGCACAAAATGCATTTTAGAAATTTTAACTACAGTTTCAGTTCTCTGATTGCCTGTGTGGCAGATAGCGATGTCTTCAATCAAGCAGAAACAAGGGTATGCTTTATCTTTTGTATTTTATTTCTGTGAACTACTGGAAGACTAAATTATATAGGTACTATTTCAAATTGCTTAAAATACAAATGGCTTGATAGCTTTTTGACTTGTAAGAAAATTTCAGTTTGATGGTTGGGTCTTGGGTCTTACCAGTCTGCAACAGTATGCTCTGATATGAATGACTAACTCTAGGAATTATTAGGTATTAAGCTATGTGTTTTTGAAAATGATCAGAAGTTTACCTCCAGGCTTCCTTCACTGTCTGTCTAATGTATTCTTCACTTGCATATGCATTTTCAGCAAATGTTTAAATTATAGTTTTGGTAGTAAGGGTCGCATAATTTATAATACACTTTATACTTTTCATGGGATTTTTTAGCTGGCACTGTAGTTAGGAGCATAATGTTAAAACTATAGGAAGTCACTGGATTTATATTTAATTGACTAGTAAGTAATCCAGTCCTGATACAGTGAATTGTTGACTGCTAAGATACCTCAAGGACAAAAATAACGTTTTGTTTAGTGTTGTATAGCTAGCATGACATATATGACCTCTATAATCACACACACTTTAAAAAACTATATATGTTGCACAAATCTAGCAGGTACTCTCAGAGTTTAAATGTTGAATGTGAACTTCGAAATGCAATTTAGCATGGATTTGGCTTACTTTTGATGGTTGTGTCCAGCTCACTCTGGAGTACAGGAGGCTAACGAATACAGGCTTTGTGTGTGGAGGGTTGTGGTCTTGTTTCAGAGCTTATTCTGAAGAAGCTTAAGCATGAAGCAGGACAGCTCTGACTTTAAAATGTCTTTGAAATATAGTGGTTATATACACAGCCATGGCAAGTTTGTGAAGCAGAGCTTTTCAGGAAGGAAAATGAAATTTTGAAGTGATCGCTGCCTTCTTGTGTAATCTTCGTTGCTTTTTTTCCTATTCAAAATGTAACAGTAAAAAAAAGGCAACGTGGTTTTACATACTTGTTTATTTTTATTTTGGCATTGTATTGAACTTCTAGTAAGCTTTTATGGAAAGAATAAAAATATCTGAAATCTGAATGCTCGGTCTGCTGCCATCACTGAAATAAGGCTTGTGACTGGTTACTGTGTTCTCAATGTGAGCTTGAAACACTTTGCGAGAGCATGGCAGCTTCAGAACCTTCTGCTTCTTTCTCCTCCTTTGGTCTGGCATCCTGAAGTAAGAGTGGAAGCACTCTTTGTATAAATGATACCAAAAAAAATTGCCAAGTCAGGTTTGCATAGGTGTCCTAGGAGCACAAACTTGAAGTGCAAAATGGAGGTAGCCAGCTGTTTGTAAAGGTGCTTCAGTCTTTTCACACAGGCAGGACAGCACAGTAACTCAGCTGCAGATCTATGAAGGTATGAAGTTTTGGTCCAGTTCCTGCTCTTACCACACAGTCAAAACAGAAAGTGTGTCAAAAGCCTTTCAGGAGATGTATGGTTAGTGCTTATTTTTTTTTTTTTAGGAAAGATAGTGGGAGCTTTTTAGAATTTGGTTCCAGAAATAGAAAAGGCTATTAAACTAGAGTTCAGTAATATGTTCATTTTCCTAAATGAAAGTAGCAGCTATTAAAGCAGGAGATGTTCATGAACTCTATTATGCGTGCTGAGTCACTGAAGAAAATTACATTTAGCTTGCAAATATGCTTTTTTCATTTTTCTCTATTAAAACTGTTGTGTTGGCTTCCTTGAAAATTGCACACAGACAAAGGCATGCTTGTCAGACTTTTTTCCAAGGCCTTTGGATATTAATTTTATAAGACAAGCATTTCTTTTCAATATCTTATCAATACTACTATTATGTCACTAAATCCGAGTATCATATCCAACCCATATTAATGATGATAATCTATATTTTCATAAGGAAGAAAAAAGCTGCTACAGAGAAAACAAGTCATAGGTTAGAAAAATTCATTATAAAAGAGAGAAGAAAACTAAATCTAAGCTGTTATAAATACATTAATAATCAAGAGTGGTGGTATGCCCTTACTAGTAATGGCAATTTCTTTCTGTATTTCTTTAGAGAAAATGTAGTATGTTGCATATTCACGTTCTTCTCTGGTCCTTTCTTTTCAGGCCAAATTTGAATCGCTGTTTAGGACATACGACAGAGATATCACCTTTCAGTATTTTAAGAGCTTCAAAAGAGTACGAATAAATTTCAGTAACCCTTTATCTGCAGCAGATGCTAGAATCCAGTTGCACAAGACAGAGTTCCTTGGAAAGGAAATAAAACTGTATTTTGCTCAGGTAAGTTTTCTTGTGATTATCCTTACAAGGCACTAAAGCGTAACTTACTTGTGATAAGCTTCCCCAGGTCTTCAATCCTGCTAATGAACGCTGTTAATTTTTTCACTCTGATTAGAGAATCACAAGTTGTTCCAAAGCTACAAGTATTTGGAGGCTATTGCGTATTTTGCATTTATGTCTCACTCTATTGTTTTAATAACCTTGGGGAAAGGGAGTAGATGATAGTAATCAGCACAGTCAAAGATAGAGTTTAGCAGGGTGGGGAAGCCAAGTGTGCTCTGCCAGCAGTACACACGCACACACATGCGCACTCAAGTAGTATCTGATGGAATCCAAAGTGTAGAGCTGCACGTTCAGGACTATCTGCTCTCGCTGCTGCAAAGTGTTTGTTTAGCACATGTTTGTACTTGGAGACCGCCATCAGTGCAGCTCTGTAGCTGGCTAGCATCTGCTGCTAAAGATGTGAAACTCTCAGGTTCTGATAATCTGGGTGCTTTTCGGTAGCTGCTGTGTATTTTCCTCCATAAACTTAATGGGAAAATTAATCTATGTGTGTCTGTTTCAGATGTCCCTAGGGACAGTCCTGAAGGAGCCAGTTTATTTATATACCTTCTAGAATTCTCACCACTCTCACTTGTGGTAATGAGTTTCAACACCATTTGTCATTAGGCCTTAAAGCCCATATCCAGCTTCCTCCTACTTCAGTATTTTAAGGACAGATGTTTTCTGGTGAAATTTTTGTAAAACTCCATAATGAGAAGATGCGGATGTGCATACTTCATTGCATGTTTCATCAGAGTTAATGAATGTGGTGGCTTGTCTGTATTTTTGTATCCTGGGTCTTTCATATAGCTCTCTTCAGTAATATAGTTACATGCTGCCACCTTGAGTGCCTGTTACAGCATAACATCTATCCAAACCTTAAAATTCCTCATGAATGATGGATTCATTGATAATAGTGAAACAGCTTTGGCTTTTATGCTTTTTGCAGACTTTGCACATTGGAAGCTCACATTTGGCGCCACCAAATCCAGACAAACAATTTTTGATTTCACCTCCTGCCTCTCCACCTGTTGATTGGAAACAAGTAGAAGATGCTACTCCAGTCATTAACTATGACCTTTTATATGCTATCTCCAAGTTAGGACCAGGTAAGAAGGAGTAGAAATGCTAGAATTCTGGTTGCATAAAACACCTTTTAAACTTTCTGAATTTCTAGAACTCTTCAAATTAATCACTATCTATCAATTAAATTTGCAGTATCAGAAAAAGTATTAATAAGTGGTAGTTTCTTAACACACATAGTAATTCCACAGGATCGCTTGGAGGGCCCAGACCTCCACAATGTGATCTTTTTTGTGATATGTGGAGACCATGAGTGTTGCTTCAGTAATATATTAGCTTGTTCATCAGAATTTTCAGGAAGCAGCTTCCTGAAGATGAAGAGGCAGTTGTGTAGTTACATACTTTGTGAACGAACAGGAAAGTCCTGTTTCAGACAGTGAATGAGTTAACAGCTGTGTAGCTCTGTGCTAGAATTACCTCTGCATCTGAGGGAGTAGTGTGTGTAGGAGGGAAACTATCAGTATCAGGCTAGTTTTTATTTTGGAGTTAAGAGGGAGAAGTTTCTGCCACTCGTTGCTCCTTCTGATTTTCATCTACTGCAATTTATTCATTTATTGGAAAATTTGAGATAGCTTCACCCAGGAAGGGAAAGTTTATATAGGTTCTTCTTTTTTCTCCCACTGTCCAAACTAAAGGAGATATTACACTTACCCCTTATTTCTAGTGGTTTCCCATAAGTTGCTTATCATTTCAGCTGACCATGATGTGTAGACTGTATAGGTCCATTTATTAAAAATGGATAGTACCACAGATAGCATGTAGAACTGTTTCTCCTATTTGTGTTTTAAACCAAATACTACCTTCAGAAATAGATGCAAAGTTCAACTAAACTGAACTCCTACTTTAAACATGATTCTGCTTTTCAGTGATTAATGATCACATCCCTTGATGTCATTTTATACCTTAGTTAAGACAACCTTCTTAATGAGAATTGGTGCAAATTATATTTCACAAAATCTACAACTCTGATTTAACTTATTTGCAACTATACTATTAAGTTTAGGGGAGAGAAAGAATGGCCGCATTTAGTAGCAGTATCAAAAAGAATAAAAACTGTAGTCTGGAACATTTTACTGTAGTATTTTTATATACCTGTTTACCTACCAGCTTAGGGAACATGTCTTACTGTCAGTAGTGAGCAGTGGAGAAGAGGCAGAACTTTTAGCTCCTCATGCATCAGCCTTCGGTGTATTATTTTATGGTTGACTGCATGCTGGTGATATCCAAAGATTTTAACAAAAATAATATGCATCTCACCACTAGGGAATTCTTACCTGTGAAAATTCAGCCCTTGGCAGTTTGTGGAGGGACAAAAATTATGCTTATGGTGCCATAAAACTTGGGGTAGATTATTGCCAATTTTTAATTTAAAAAAAGTCTTTCAAATGGTGTGTGAATTATAATGGAACGAACAATTTATGGGAAAGGTAATACAGCCACAGGTAAAGTGGAGGTATAAAATGCTGCCACAAATAATTTGTTTATCCAGAAATGTGTAAACTAAGCAGATGAGCCTGCATGTAGGTCTTTAAAACTATCCATCAAGAATACTGCTGGCATACTAAATGTTTTATCAAAGATGTTATTTTCCTGAAATCAGTTGTTGAAACAGAAGTCCCATAAGACTATGCTTGTCAGAATAAAAGTTGTTTTTGATGAAACACATGGAATGAATAAGTAAATAACGTTAGAGCTTACTGATTTTATGAAAGTTCAGACCTTGCTCCATGGCTGCTGCTTTCTTTACTACAAGCTTTCCTTTTAAGTTTTAGCTATACCAAAAAGAAACCTGTAGGTCTTAAAATACGTAAGGGCTTATTAGGCAGTAAACGTTGGTCTTTTTTCCCCTGAAAGTTCTGTTATTGAGATACCCTGCAGTAACCTCACCGGCAGATCTGTGATCCCTTTTCCCATGAAATTTTTCATATATATTGTAAACGTTGAGCTCTATAAAGCTCTGCCTCTTTCTTGACTGTGGTGTTCATTGGAACATGGTGTTAATGACGCTGTACCAAGGAACAAGCAGAAGTTACTCTTAACACAATGGCTTGTGTGTTTCTGAAGAACTGGAGGCAAGAGCCTTTTCCTCTATGGAACTGCTCTTTGTACCAGTTCCCCTTCCTAAAGTTCTTGGGCGGGGGAAAAAGAGCAGAGACCACTTCAGAGCCTTGGCACACTAGAGTGTGCTGCTTGCCACCGGTGTTAGCTCTTTTGAACAGCTGATGGGCAGATCACTGTAGTGGCCTTAATGGAGACTGTTCTCTCCACCGAGAGGTAATGAGTATAAAGTAACTAGAAAAAAAACATTAAGGAGACCTGATCAGGGAAGTGGTGAAAAGAAATAGTTTGCTCTGTCCTTGATCTAATGTAAAATTAAAATTATTTAACATCTGGTTAGATTCAAAAGCAGATTTCAGAGCAATGCACAATAAAATTTGTATCACAGCACTTCTACGCACTGGCTGTATTATTTCTGAGTGTTTCACATTATGTATGCATGAAGCCTGCTGTCTAGCTCTGCTGCACCACAGTGCACGCTGCACCGGAACAGTGTTAGAGCAAGCATCTCTGTGAGGCGGGAAGAACTTAATCCAGTTTTCTTAATGCCGAAAGCTTTTGGGGGGAAGAAAGATCCTGTGGTTTTGCCATCATTCAGGAAAACAAAGTCTTCCTGAATGTGGTACAGTGGATAGATAATCTTGTACATGTTAAAATTACAAAAACCCACCAAGAAGACTTATGACTGCTCATGTAGAATGCTTTCCTGAATTCCTATGGTAATTTATGTAAACTTGCTTTTAAGAGAGCAGCTGAGCTATGTTGCTTTGAAAACAGAACCTAAATACTTCCGGATGGTAAATGTGACTGTTGGCAGTGCACCTGCTTGCACCACCTAATGCGTTGTGGCATCAGACTTTTGTCATCAGTGTGTTGCTTACACATTTTTATGAATTTCTTTCTTCTTAGTAATTTCTTTCATACTTTTCTACAGAATGGATCCTTTTTAACCAGTTTTGCCAATATTTTAACTTTCAGGAGAAAAGTATGAGCTACATGCTGCAACAGACACTACTCCTAGTGTTGTCGTCCACGTATGTGAAAGCGACCAGGAAAACGATGTGGAAGAAGAGACGAAGAAACCCAAACCAAAAATTATTCAGACCAGAAGGCCAGACTATACTCCTACCCATTTAAGTTGAACTGCTGTTGTTTTTCCAAGGGTTACAAGTAGATGCACACAAGGGAAACATTTACTGTGGAAATAGCATGTCACAGGTTTGGTGGCAACAGCAGCAGTTACTGTAGGAGAAATTCCAATATACGTTTGCTCAGAAAAAATATAGGAAGTTTCATCCTTATTTTTTGATGCTGCAGGTTGATGGATGTCATGAGTGTATTCCCAGATCACTGGGAGCAAAAGATAGGCAGAAGACAACATTTTGAGACATAACAGGACAAACTAGGTTTATTTTTTTGGGGGTACTGTAGGCTGTTCCATTATAAAGCAACTGGGGGAAGCTTTCTTTGTTCTGACTCACATAAATCCTCAAACTAATAGGCTAGTCATTGTGTGGAGTACATAGCGATAACAGAGGTGGTTTTAAAGATTAAAGTATGGGAATTGTAAACCTTTTTCTTATAATAGATTTTGTGCATGTGTATTCTTGGTCTTCTAAAGTAACTTTGCATTATTTTCTATAGTTTCTCACATGTTTCTGGAAATCTGGGAAATTGTTTAAAGTATTTATTATCTCAGCATCCCGGACTAACTACTAGATGTGTACATACATATATATTTATATTTGTTTTTATTGGCACTCATTTTCCAGCCGGCATACAGTTTCTTCAGCACCTTATTTTGGTGCTATGTAACTTGTGCTTTTAAAATTTTAACCTTTTAAATGCCTATATAGGGTTTTATCTGGCAAAGTAATGGAAAAATGTGCAATAGGAAAGTTGTTTAAATAAGTTGATTTTAAATTATTTAAGTTTTTAAATAATTTATATCTTCAATAACATTTGTTCAGTAGCTTTTGACTCTCATTTGAAAAAAAATACTCTTAAATGTATAAATAAAGCTAATGTTGCATATTCACAGCAATGTAATTTTTCAGTGAAAAAAAGGTGATGGAAAGACGTGAACTCTACTCAGTATGTGAATCTGCATTGTTACGAGCAAAGGTTTAACAGTGATTTAAAAATTGCACACAGTGTGTAGAACAGTGAAGAGAGATGGAGTGCCTTTTCCTCGTTCATTCCTGATGTGAACTGTTCTACAAGCTGCACACTTTTATCTTTTTCTACTGGCTTTGTATGTCCATAAATATAAACTTTCTTAGCTTTGCTTCAAAATAAGCTGATATTTAGAAATGCTTAATGCCAAGTAATGATGCATACTTAAGTAATGGGTATATGTGGGAGAAGCCTTAGGGTTTTTTTATATGTTAGTGTTTAAAGACAGTAGCTCATGACATACAAGTTTAGAGGAAGAAAGATGGCAGAAGTGTATTTTATTACTTGTTTTTTAAAATTGAGATCCTCACTTTGAAATAGGTTTCAGTATTTTTTTTAAGAGATAGTAACTGATATCTGTGGGAAATTATCACTTACAGTTTTAGAATTGGGATGTTTGAAGCTTCTCAACATATTTTTAAAAATCAAAGCACGGTTCTCTGATGGTTTGCTTTTGTCCTAGTTGGTCTGAGAATGAGTTTTGTAGCTGGAGTCAATATTAAGAAATCCATTCTGTGCCATTTGAAGCAAACATTAACTTAAATACCCAGGTTCACACCTTTTTTAAAATAAATAATGTATATTTTAAAAAGTAAGATGTATAATGAAGCCATTCCAAGCTGTGGTGCAGTGTAAACATGGTGTTATTGAAGACCTGACATTATACTAAGCAAAATAGAAATTGATATCCTCTGACTACAGAGAGCAGGAATATATTGAACTTGAGTAATATGTGCAGTTATGATCTTGTTTTGATTGGTATGCCCTGTAAACTGAAACAAACACTGGTACCTGGTGTCTGTCTTGGATCTAACTCAAGTGGCACTCTCTCCATGTTAACAGTGTTAAGAAGAGCTAATGCCATGTATTGTTGGAGCCGTGTTTTATGGACGTAGGTTATTTTGTGTTACTAAGGTGTAACAATCAGCTGGATACCTGTATTGTTTATTAACACACAAAATAAATAAAATGGAGAGAAAGCTTGTAGGTTTGCCACAACTGCCTTTAAGCATTTCCAAGGGTTTTTTTCCATGTTTCTGAAATTACTGCTGGACTTAGTGTTTCACTTCATTCACTTTAAAACTGTTGGAATAATTCCTGTTCTGTCCTTTTTCCATCTTGCCCTGATTACCAATTAAAGCATCAGTTTTGTATTAGAAACCCAGGTAGTTGCTGTTCTGTTTCCTAGCAATCCTAAGAAAGCAGTGCTACCTTTCAATTAAAAAGAACAGAATGTTAAATACCAATATGGTTTTCATCACTTTAGTACACTAACATCTGCCTAATAAGGCGGGCACTTAGAAACCATGGAAGTCTTGGGATGGTTACAGTATGTTTCCCCTTCTGATAGTAATTGTAAAGAAAAGTTGTGAGATGGTAACTTGCCATCTTTCTGGTTGTATATCCTGGGTTGTGCCACCTTCTGTTACCATTACTACAGTGTGCTGCTTGCTTTTTGTTTGTTTTTTTTTTTAATGTTCAAATGAATGCTTTGGTGGTATTTTATACAGTTGTATAGTATGGGCATATTTAAATTAAAATATTTTGTTGTCTTCTTGTAAATGTCATGGTATTTCTGCATGAAACTAGTTAAAAATTTTGCACCTAAGTCTGAACTTTAGGATTCCAAACATCTCTGATTTGAAAAAAGAATATTATCCCAGGTCACATCCTTACCAACCAAATTAATTTATTCAGAGAAAAGCTTTTCAGCCTTCTATTTAAGAGACTTGCATGATCTCAATCAAAGTATGAGAACCTACTAATAAGTAAAATACAGTTCAGAATATTCCAATTAAAAACTGATTCTTCTGTGCCTGAAGTCAATGTGTTTCCTAATAAAGATATCAACATCTTACTATTCTATAATAATCCCTGTGCATTCATAATATCCTTACCAATTTTCTTCTACAACATGAATAGTTCTATTTTTTTAAAGCCCTTGGAAAATGAAAACATATCAGCATTTAAATGGCTTTACCTAGTAACTGTAAGTTTTTTGGGTTGCAAGACATGTTAAGCAAAAATGTATTGAAGGATTCACTCTCAATATAGATAGAAATCCTTTCACGGCAGAAAGGAGTTATTGATATTAATGCTCCTCATTCTTCTCTACTTATGACTGGGAAGTATTGATGTTTGTAAGAAAATGTTCAATACACAGAAGTGGTGTGAAGTAGCAAAGTGCTGCTGTGTGGAGGCCCATCCAGGGGAATTCCTGCATAGAGTAACAGAAATAACTTGGTCCTTAAGTGATCTAACAAAAGATAGAAGGTGAAATAGCAATTCCAATGGAGCGACCCTGCATTACGTAGACAACCTCATTTCTTTTTTTTTTTTTTAAGTATAGCTCATGTTTTGTTATTTGCCCTTTCCATAAGGATAGCAATCACAATTTCCATAAATCTGTTAGTGATCACTAGCATTTGTCATTTTGCAAGACTTGTTGCCAGCTTAGTGATACACGTTCCTATTGTTGGCTTATGCCTTTGTGCATACATTACTATATTAAGGACGTTACTTATTACCAAGGTGAATTCAACAACATGGAAGACTAAAGTTTGTTTTTAATCAGGATTTTGTTTTTCAGAGCAGCAACAAGTGTAGTAACTTTGATATTTGAAATACTGGACAGGTGTGTTGGTTGTTCTTCTTGGTGTAGTCCAGACTTGTCAAGGGTGGGGAAGGTATGGACTCCAGCAACACTCTCTCATACCATTTTAACAGTTACAGCATGGGTTTTGCCCTAGGCGTACCAGCCTATTCAAGTTTTGCTTTGTTACACTAGGAAGAATGTCTTGGGGAAGACAAGTTCTTTAACATGAAATTGTGATTTGTATCTATAAAGCTTGCTTGCTTGTTCTGGTATGTCCAGAACCCTCTCCCAGTTCCAAACATACAAAATGATAGCAAGGGGTAGACCTTTACTGTAGGCATAGACTAAGTTCAGAAATTCACTTACTCGGTCTTGGGTTCAGTTGTTGCATCTTTGCTTTTGTCCTGGCTTGCCCAACACACTTAAGAAGCATTTTGTAGAAAATTGTATCTGCTTAATGTTTTTAATAATTCATGCTTGGATGTCTAAAAAGAAAAGAAAACAACCAGTAATAACAAAGCTAAGACATCCCCCAACATACTGTATGTTACAGTGAATAAAGCAAGACCTCAAAGGTAACTAGACGGCGTCAGGTGATTTGACAGGATGGATCTGGCAGGACTGGATTTATCTTCTCTGACAAAATTTCCATTGATAAAGTAGTGACTACAACACTTGAAACTTTTTTTTTTTTGAGTAACTGGCAATTATTTTTTTACTGCGGTACATTCCACCTGAGGTATGAAAAGAAATAAAATGATGGGAGTTTAAGTATAAAAGGTTGAACAGGTGGAGGAAGAGAGAGAGGCACCAAGTGGCATGTTGTCACTTCTGGCAATCATGTCACCCACTCTGTTTTGGACTTTCTGCCTCTCAAAGATGAGCTCAAGAAGCTCCAGTTCTTCCTAATGTTGCTTTCTGCTCCTGCCCCTGCCCTTCTTCCACAAGATTCCAAAAGATTGAGAATCTCTGAGGCTTACAAGCATTTCCTAGGTCTTCTTTCTGAAATCACTTTTTCTCTTCTCCAAGGATAGGCATAGCCTATCGGTGTCTGTGGCTTCAGAACTTTGTTACAGGCTTTACAAAGGTTTAGCAAAGGTCTTGCATGCTGGTAGCACAGCACTGGGGGAGCATTTCTTCAGTAGTTTTCAGTCTTGTGCTGCCCTTGCTGCTAGATTTCATGTCTGTCAATAGTGACTTTCATATTTGGAGTGATTATGTATTCATAGCTTGCACTTGGTAGTCTCAATCCTTTTCACGGAGTGTGAATTTCCTGGGGTGGGATTTTGGGGGGTTGTATCTTTGTCCCATCTTGAAATCTTTCTTCCACTTTANTTTTTTTTTTTTTTTTTTTTGTCCTTCTTCCTACACATTGGGCTTCATTGTGTACAGTGTACCAAGCAGGTCCGTTATCTATCTACCTAGCTTTTACTTTTAACTTTATTTGTGTGGACCTGCCTACACTTTGATTGTTTGCATGTTTTTTTGCCATTGAAGTTATACCAGGAACTCATTTTATTTGCAGTTTCGTTACTACCATATCCTGCCCCAATGAAACCTCTAAGTGCAACTAAGAACTTTTCCTATATTTACCTAATGCCCAAGGTGTCATGTCCTTTATTAATCTGAATGAAATTATATGTCATTTTCTGTTTATTCTGTGTTTCATGTCTCCTGCTGTCATTTATACATGCTTATCCTTTATTTTGGTGGTGCAGACTATTGTACTGTGTTCTGATGCCATGCATATCTAACTCTGGCCAAGCTGTAATTAATTCCGTATCTCATAGAGTGTGTTGTGATACCTTCAATACCTCTGGAGGTCTGGGAACAAGTCAGGCTCATGAGTGTGATGCTGGCTGCTATCTACCATTGTCCAAATCTCTGGCAATTTTGATGGTTTCTGTCCTACCCTACCATTTCCTGAGTCCAGCGAGGAGAAGCTTCTTCAGGGATAAACAAATATACAAAGAGCCCCGGAGTATTGGCAGGAGTTTGACTTGTATCTCTATTTTTTAACGTGTATCACCTATAAATTACTTATCAACTTGTGCTTGTTAGTCAAGATGGACTCCTTATATCTGAGTACTTGCATTTGATACTTAGGATTTCACTGGGTAGCCAGTGTTTTGCTCACAACTCCATTGTTTCCAAATCCATTTTGTTCAGGTTCATATCTGGAGCCTCACTACTCAAGTTAAAGGTTTTACAAAATAGGGCTTACTGAGGTACTGCAGAAATCTGGAGGAAGAGGTAGAAAATAGATCTGTCTCTGAGTCTTTTTGTGCCACTGAGTATTATGTCTCTTGACTGAATATTTGGAGTTAATATCAAGCCCATAAAAGTGCTGAAGAGGAAAAGCTGAAGAGGTCCTTCAAGTGTCATTCAGGTAGACATTACTATTATTTAATTCAAATTTCTTTTGTGGGAATGTGTGCTTTTTGGGGTGCCTAGGGGTGCTGCTAGGTCTAGGCATGTCCTGGAACTCCCCTTTGAGCTCTCTGCCTCTGCGCATTTCAGTGGTTGAAAGTTTATACTGTGGTCTCTGCCCAAATCCTATTGTTACGTTCCCCTCTCCCTTATGTCATGCACTTAGGTCCCCCAATTCTTAAGATCTTTTCAACCTTTTCTGTAATAGTTCTAAAGCTTTAAAATGCATCTTTCAAAACCCGACAGGCTTTTAAATAGATTTTGGTGAAGTCATCTTAGTGTTGTTTGCTTACAGTGTCTCTCTCTTTTCCAGAAAATTAAATAAAATAGTCTTTCTCATGAAGGGTATCTGTAGTATTCAAAAATTCTTGTTTCATTTCTTAAATGCAGTGTTCTGGGTTGCTTTTTTTCCCCCTTTTCCCTCATTCCTCTCCTTTCCATTAACCATTTTGTGTGTTGCATGATTGCAATAATTACTTACATCCTAACTTGAAAACAGTTCTCAACAGAATTGTGCATCTACTTTTCTTCTTTGGGTTGGAGGATAGGGGAGACTTGTGTGATTAGAGCCTTAAAGCATAACTAAATTGTTGATTAATTTCAATGAATTAAAGGAGGTATGTGGAGGTGCCCATAGGTGGAGCTAAATATCAAGCAATGTCATTGCATACTACTGAATAAAACTGAAAAATCAACACTCAACCTCCAGCTAAGGCTCTCATCGCAATAGCAGGTGTGGAAAAGAAATATTTTCACTGTTAGATTACAAAAGTATGGTATTCCTTGTCTCTGATCCCTTTGAATATAGCTGATGTGAAACATATCTATGGTGTATAGGAAATCTTGTAGCGAAATACTTTCTAAACGCAATCATGAGCCACTTTAGCAGTAAGCTGCAGTGTGGCACACTGTGCTCTGCTTAATTTCATTAACAACACTCAGGAAAAAAAAGTTCACATATGCAAAGTGTTTGAATCAGCCTGCTAAGAAATCTTCATTTTCAGGGCAGGTTAACTAGTGGATGATAGCTAGCAGTTAGTTTCACATCTCAACCTGTTAGAAGGCCACAAGGATGCTGTACTGGCTTTAAAGACTTTTGTTTCTGTATGTGCAGCTTGTGCTTTGTAACCTCTAAAAAGTGCATGGTATGTGTACCCAATATTTCACGGCAAGGTTGCTTCCAGTACGTGACTAACTTTGGGCATCTCTGTCTTGAGTATCCCTGTATGCAAGTAAGCACGCATACTATAACATGGGGTTAATCCCAATGACAAAGCATTTTGTATGTGGGCTGTTTATGCTGGGGTGTAGCAGTTCCGTGGAGAGAAGTTTTTTATTACTGAAAAGAAGTTATCATTGCGATGCTCACGTAACAGGAAAAGCAAGTTATAAAAGGCTGGCGCGCGTTGCAGGCTTGCAGTGGTGCTTAATGCTTGTAATTTTGCAGATGTCTTGATGTCATACCTTTTCAAGCTAATGTTACTCTAATTCTCGTAGTTAAGCACACCAGCTCAAAGGAAGTGTAACCAGCAGTGAAGCTGCCTTTTAAAAGTGGGGTATGATTTTTATGCCAGAGGATAGAAACTTACCTGGGATGTAGTTCTGTTTGTATCACATTATCATTCGCTCAACCAGCTGCCCTGACCGAGCTTTGTGCCACGTAAACGAGAGTAAAAATTGCTAGTGTTACACAGCCATTAGACGTGTTTAAAGTATTATGAGAAAAATTTCTAACTATTTTTGTCAACTTTTCTTCTTAAACCCGTTTGCTTTCAAGGGACACATAGGACGCACACAGTAAAAACTGGCTGCTTACAAATGTAAAAGGTGAAGTTCAGATGCACAGCTCTTTGTGGCCACTATATAAAGTGATGATAATTCATAGCGTGTATTTGACTTAGATGAGTTCATCCAAAACCATTTCTACATAAAGTGTCTTTAACAGCGGCATGGAATTTTTTTGGCCTTTTCCAGGATTGGAGCTGAACCGTGTTGGATGGAGCCTTTGTTAGGATAAGTAAAGTAATGATCAATTTATTGATCTTATTAGAGCTGGTGAAATACATGACTTGGCATAAAAAGCAGTTGCACAGCCCTTTGTACCTCTTGTTTTCCACTCGTAATATTTTACTCCTTCTGTGAAACGAAGTGTAATCACGCTGGCCTGGCAGGGCTTGAAGAAGCGAGGCACTTGACAGTGACTGCAGCGGTTCACGTGCTGAAGCACTTCTGTGTGTTAGGCCAGGGGGACTCACCCCTGATTTGATCCCTGCTCAGTAAGCACAAACAAATCAGCAGTGAGCTGGCACTTTACCAGAGCAAACGCGTGGAGATTTTGCGTGCAGTTCTTTCTCTAGAAAGCATCACGTCTTTCAGCGTTTGTTAGTATCGCCTCAATGTCCCTCTGGTATCTTGCGTCCCCTTCAAACGTTTCTAAAAATGCTGTTTCTGATCTCTTGAGAATTGCAGAAACAAGACAGCCAGTGAACTCTGGAGGCTGCAAGGAAATTTCTGTTCAGACCAGTTAATTATTTTTTAAATGGGTATTTCAGATGCTTTGTGTGTACTCTGTACCTCATTCAAAGGAGGGAGAGTATGCAAAGGGAATAAACATGCTAATATGCTCTTGTGAGAGGGAGTTGGAGTATCCTTCTTGTTCTGATATTGAAGGTCAAAACTATTGCATGTTATAACATGGAATATTCAGGTTGAAGTCAAACAGGCTAGTTTGTGATGAAGGACACCTGGAATNGAAAAAAAAAAAAAAAAAGGAAAGCTGCAGGGAGAAGTCTTGCCTGTAATTGCTTTTCCAGTCTGTGGAAGGTGGCTCTGTCTGAAACAAGGTAGCTGCCCAAGCTGTCTTAACGTATGCTTCTTAGATATACTGGAGTTATTCTAAAGACTGAAAGGGTCAGGCTTGTATTTCATAGAATGGTTTAGGTTGGAAGCGACCTTGAAGATCATC
>RSEF01000001.1:129299888-129321559 GCA_003993805.1 Himantopus leucocephalus | reverse complement strand
AGTTCCCTGGGCAACCTGTTCCAGTGTCTCACCACCCTCACAGGCCTGCATTAGGAAAAGGAGAGGCAAAAGATTCCTGAGGCTGAGATGAGGAGACTGCATTCAAGACGGAACCAAACAGGGAGAGTTTGACATGGACATCAGAGCAAGCTCAGCTCAGAGTTGCTCTGCCAGTGCCCCCACATATGTGTCCTTAGGGTAGATGCAGCAGTCCTCCTGGTTCTTCATACCACTGGCAATACTACTGCTGTAGGAATCATCACACTGATCCTCTTTGTAATAGCTCTGATCCAGCAGCTGGACCTGTGCCCCTGGCACTTCGACATCCTCTCCCAAAACACAAGCTCTGCATCACCAAGTTCCTCACGCAGCACCAGGTGCCTATCAACTCCCTACCCTTCTCCTGATTTTTGAGGTTCACAGAGAGTAAGCCTCATCTTTCTTATGCTCCAGTTGCACATCTGTATTTCACTGACCTTCCTTCACCACTTGAACTTGAACCACGTGGACAGGTCTAATGGCCTTACCAGTCATGGTGCTGCTGATCAGGATCTCTGTCTTTCAAGGTTCAGCCAAGCCCAACTTGGTATTATTTTTAAAAGTACGAGCAAATATAATTTCTTAGATTACTTTTAAAGCTAAGGACTTACGTCTTAAGGAGAATGCACAATTCAGTCTAACAGCAGGTACGCATATGCTCATGTTCTGTACTATACAGCTGAGCTCATCATCTGAAGGATGGGTGTTGCTGCACCATAAGGAAGTCCACTTAGATGGAGTGTGCTCGCAATAAGCAGGGAAACGCTAACCTAATTATGCTGGAGGACTAGTAGTGTGAGTGAAGACTTCTACGGCCTTAGATCTCTTGAGGAAATGTGACGTGAAGAACTTCAGGCTCATTAAAATAATGCAGTTCATCCTGTGGGAAATCTTCAAGAAGGGACATGGGGCTGTTGTACCTGACGGTAAGGTCATGAATTCATTTGGGTGAGTCGAAGCTACGTATTCAGTTTGAAGTCTCAGATGTACTAAACAATTCATATTAATTTAAAAAAATATTTTAAAAACATACTAAACAAAAGCCCCAAGAAATTTGATGAGTAACCATGAGTTTCCTAGGTACCTTCAGTTCTGGATACTCTCTCCTTCCAGGGCAGCCTTATAGAATGGACACAAGCTTAATTATAGGCTAATGCTGCTGGAATATAGCTCCTGTAGGTAGGTCAGGAAGCTTCCTGAGCACGGTATGGTGTTGCAGCATGTACTTGTTGAGGAGCAGTTCTAATGGCTCGCTGCTGATTAAGGAGAGTGGTTTAGCAGTCAAAATTTTTACAGGAGATTAAAAAGAAGGTGCAGTACACTATGCTGTTAATCTCTCTGCCAAATTGTGTTGTGTGGGAGAGAGATTTAGCAAGAACTTTCCATGCTTTGTCAGCCTGTGGAACCATCCAGGGAAGGAACTACCACCATTTTGGGGGAGTGTTGTGCTGGTTAGTAGTAATAACCAATCTTTCCTCTCCGTAGAGCATGGCAATGAATTAACTCATCCACATTTCCTGTAACTTCCTTCTATTCCCAAAGGTTTACTGCTCATTACTTGGTCTCTCTGCCCTTACCTCCTTTATTCATCCAACGTGTGGCCACAGCCATGTTGGGACTCATCTTACGCATAGCCCAGTTTCTATGCCGGAGAATATGAATACGGAAGCAAGGTGTTGCTGTGTGGTCTTAGGGGTACGTTGCTCGTCAAGATATCAGGGTTGCTGAAGGCTGTGGCAGATTGCGTGGACTTTGAGGAGGAGGGAGGAACAACCGCTGAGGTTAAAAGCTATGATTAATTGTTCACCAAAGTTCATGATGATGCGTGACCAGAAGGTGTATGTCTCAAGCAACCTGGAGCTACAGTGTGAGCAGAGAGGACCAGACACCCAGGCATGTGAGACAAAGACACTAAGGAGGCTGGAAAGAAGTCGTCACTGAGCATGAGTGAGGCATCAATAGAAACAGCCCGGGTCTACAGCTTGGCTACGAGCTCCCTGGGGGAGGAGCTCTCAGAGCTACTTAAGAGAACACTTAAAAAATGAAGTCCTGCTGGAAATCAATTTCTTATACCCTTGGGCAGATGAGAATTGATCTAAATTCTGAGAAGCTGTGCCGCCTCTGCAGGCTGGATGGCACGAGGCAGTGGTGAGCGGTAAGAGGGAAGGTGTAGGCAGCCGATGCCAGCGCTGTTTGTTTCCTCAGCAGTAGATGCCTTCACTTGGCCAGCTGAGTCACACAGAATTGCTTCTGCATCTAAATGGATGCTGACTGCTGGCAGAGAAGGAAACGTGCTGAAGAGACGCATTTGCTCTGTTACCCACAGGGTAACTCATTATAGCCCAAGGACGTGCTAGCGGAGGTGTCGCCTGTTGCCTCAGGTGAGCGGGAAGTGAGAAGGTTGCCATTTTGCTACCGGTAGTCAACCTGAACAGCAGCACGATCCCCAGTCACCGTAAAAACAAATGCTTCCTCAGCTGACATTGCAAAATCGCTGAGCCTGGATCTGGAAATGGCAGACTTCTGCGGATGACACCACAGCTTGGCTGGCTACAAGGCTGCTTGCTATCTGCAGATGCTAGCTATTTTGCTTCCAAACGTCTCAATTTCCCCGTGCTCCACTTGATTACACGCTGCCAGATGGCGCAGCGAATTCTGTACCAGCTCCACAAACAAACTCCACAAAGAGGGCTTTGGACAGAAACCGCGTGGAGAGCTTATACTGCAGGTAATTTTGCCGTCTGGTCAGGTACGTGGGACTTCCATGAGGAGATGATAGACAGATGCAGGAGAGATGCCTGCTAGTGCGTCTAATGAGGGCAAAGGAATAAAGAGGCCTTTTCTTTATCAGAGACAAGAAAAAGATCAGTGTGGAGCTTGTAAGCAAGAGGAGGGAGGGAAACGCACACAAGAAGTGTCCTGCTTTCCAGGAACACTTCTGCCATTTTATGGGTTTTTTTGGACCACGAAAAAAATGCAGCTGTAGAGTAGGTAACCTGTAAGAAAGCAAGTTTCCTTCATCCTGCTGCTTGTGGAACAATTGGTTTAAAAATATCTATTATAGGTAAAAATGATATGTTGCAGTGATGAAGCTTTTAAAGTGCTTATAAAGCATTTGGTAGAAAATGTAGGATGACTTTTTAATGCACGTACAAGGTCTGTTCAAAGAGGTCCAAATTCTTTTCCAGCTCTGTGTCCTGGTCTGTCCAACCTGGCAGTATTTCAGGGCATTACCAGAGGCCCATAAACACATCAGAAAACAGACTGCGTTAAACACCTGAGCTCATCTACCGTTGAACCGTGCCCACGCTAGCTGTCTCGGTGCCACAACGAGCTGGCTCCGTCTCAGGCCAGCCTTTTCATTTGGGTGAAGTCCAAACCTGCGAGCGTGTGAGCATCCAGCCTCTTGGGGTCGTTTCCTTGATCAGCACATCAGGCACCCATGTTGTGCGTCTTAAAACGGGCGTCAAAGCTCTACGTGGTGGAGCAGATGGATCCTCAAGCACAAACAGCTGCTCGCAAATCTTCTTTTTCCATTATCGCCTAAGCAAGCGCATAACTTTCCCCTTGGGGAGGTGGGAGGGAGGGAGGGGGAGAATCTGTACACTTTGCCAGGTGCCTGACAGGTTCGGATTCCCCAGCTAGCAGTTTGAACCCAGCAGGCATCGTGCTCTTGCGACTAGAAGCCACGCTCACAGCTGCCGACAGAAGATTTTTTATCTGGTAGTGAAAGCTGCACTTCACTGCTTGAAAGCCTTTTAATTGTAACTTGCAGATTTGGAGGCAGCAAAGTGCTACTCCCTGCCCTTCCCACCAGCGTGTTCCACTTCTATGACTATGAAAAATGCAATTAAAAAGATATTTGGATAATTTCACGCAAAGATTTTTTCCAACCAGGGAAAATCCATTTGCGTTGTTTCTTAGCGCTTCAAAGGGTGAGGGCTGGAGCCACAGAACTTATCCCCTCCTTTTCACCTTTGGCTGCAATGTCCTGACTGCCAGGTGAAGGCGTGTACTGGGAGCATCTTAATGGGAATTACCCTGTATCTTTGTTTCTTTTTTCTTTTCTTTATAATTATTTGTTGGTACAGAAAATGGAGCAGAAGAGATGTCCCTATGCATGTGCAACCACAGAAATGGTGATAGACGCGTGCTTGGAATCCTTGTGTTCCAAATCAACATATTTCCACAGTTTTAACCTCAGTTAATGGCATATTATCAAACAAACTGAAATGCCAGGGGATTTTTACTTCGAAGACTGAACAGAAGGCTTTTGTATTTGGTTTGCTCTGGGTGGAGTTGGGAGGGGTGTGGGGGTGGAAGCACTCTTTCCCCTTTTTAGCTGAAAATCACCTCCAATTATTTGCACTTGCCATGCTCTGAATGCAGCTTGCTTTGTTGGGTGATCGCTCTTTGGGCAGATAGGTAAATTCTGACCCACCTCGAAAGAAAAAGAAGCTTTGGTTTGACACGTCTGTCTGACATTAGATGTTCTACAAAGAACGGTGTCAGGGCGTCAGCCTGTGAGCTGCCTGGTGCCTGGAGGCTGGCCGGTGGGTGCTTGCTGAGGGACACATGCCTGGTGGCAGGTGGTACAGGCACACGGCTCAGGGTTTTGGGGGAAAAAAACATCTATTTTTATATTTTGCAGACTGCTGGATCAGTTTGTGCGAGCGTGGTGTATAGGGACCTTGTTGTAGTTTGGAGGTACTTGAGTGCCTGGTGTCCTTGCCTGGGGTTCCTCTAGGGCAAAGAGAGCAAAAGGATAGTCTCTCCAGAAAGTTTGGTCATGCCATGTCTCCTTGCTTGACAGTTGCTTTTGCCTTGCTGTGACCTTTATTTCGGTGGGAGCAAGGTAGCTCTCGCTGAGCCTGTGCTGAATGCAGCAACTCATAAATGAAATCTGTGTAAACACCTGCTCTTTAAATGTATTTTTATAATCTGTAAAATCCGATGATGGCCACACAGCAGAAAGGAAACCCCTAAGCAGGAGGACTAAGTCATGTGAAAGCATGTGGGCAGAATTGCAGCAGCTCTTGGGACTGTTTTGCCTCAGCACTGGGATAAACGTACACCAGCTTGACCCAGCCTGCGGTGGAAGATGTTAAAGGCTGAGGTTCTGTCACCATCACCAGCCATCTCAGAGGTGGAGTTCTTGCACAGAGGGTGTCTGCAGCTTCATCAGTGCACGTATTTGGTCTTGGCATTAATATCATTACCCAAAGCAGATGACCTATAAAATCCTTCCAGGTATCCAGTGGTTCAGTTTTTAAAACAAAGCACACAGAAAGGTGACCTTAGAAGCAGACTAAAATATGAATTTTGTACTACTGCAATGTCTAAATAGTGACTTGTGTTGCTACCTGACCTGGCATGTACTTTCTTCTATTTGTTTAGTTGTGAGGGTTTTTCCAACTGTTTTTTTGGGTGATGTTTTTTCCTACATGTGTAAATGTTTGCAAGGTGGTTTGACATTGATCTTACTTAAAAAGAAAAAAACCCCAAAACAACAAACAAAAACCCCCTGTAACTAATGGAAAAAACCCCAAATTTACTTCCATAAAGCACAAAAATAACAGAAACTGCCTTTGACCAAATGTATGAAAAGTCATAGTCATCACTTTTTCCCCTCTGAGAATGGATGCTCCTCTTGTTAGCAAAGATGCTGCTGTGTGGTGCTGCCTGGGAGCTGCGACGGCAGAAGTGGTGGCACGGGGATCTCTGAATCCAGCAGAAGCCGGCAGGCATGGGGCTCCCCTGAGCATCAGGGACTGGAAGTCCTGGCAGTGCCTCTCCAGCCCTTCCCATCTGAAGTCCTGCGAGGAGGTGGAGGCAGAACAGGTTTCCCTGGCCGTGAATCTGCCCTTCAGCAACCATCAGGGTGCCCTGTCTCGCAGAGACGAAGCCACCTCTGCTGAGACCCACCTGTGCTGCTGCCGCCGCAGGAAGAGGGGAGGTCTGGGCAGCCCTTGTTCACCAGGGGCATATTTTGGCAGGGGGAGGGGCTCACATGCATGAGCAGAGCATCTTGTGGGGCATCAGGTGATGGGGTGTAAAGGATGGGGAGCATCACTCATTTTTTGGGGGAAGGAGCTATGGGGCTGCATTCACAGGGCACCTGGCCGAAGGGCACCCCGCTCCCACTTGAGGGTTTGAATATTGCAGCTTTAATTAAAAATGAAAGGGTTGATATCTTGGTTATTTTTCCATATGCCAAGTAGGTACTTGCTCTGTCATTTTTGTTAGAGAAACTGGGTCAATTTGAGTTTTGTTTCTTGTTACTTTTAAGCAGTTTAGATGTCCTGGTTTGTTCACCAGTGTGATGCAGCAGCATTCAGATCACAACACCTATTGATATAATTGTGTACACGACTTTTTGGATGAGATTCAAAAGAAAATGAACCATGGGAACATTTTTCTCCTCTGTGAAAACATAAGTGGTTAATTTTGAGCTTGAGATGTTCTGATGAGATGCAATCAGGTGTGAGAAGGGAAGCAAAAATAGTGTTTTCATGCTACTGCTTTGTCCTAGGAAGCTTTACTTTAAGGTACACTTTTCTCTTTGACTTTTTTCAAGAGGTTGTCTCATCTCCAACAATTAAATCATGGCTGTCAACGTGTTTAATTAATTTGCCATCAGAAGCATTATTACATTTTGTGAAGGATGAGAAACTCTAAAGATATTAAAGATCAGCTTTGCTGGAGCAAAGCTGAGTGGAGAAGAGTTACAAACAGCAGCATCTACGCAAAGGATTCAAGTGTTCACCCACCTCCCAGCCGGTGTCATGGCAAGCTCCTCGTTATTCCTGATGTGGCAGCATGGGTACATGGTTGAGCAGAGCCAGACGAGGGGCAACACTCAGCAAATACCCGATTTCTTCTTCTTGGCATCACTGGGTGAGACCTGCTGCTTCTGGTGCCAGGCCAGGAGCAGTAAGGGCAATGCCAGGGCCACCCGCCTGTGATCGCACGATGGTGATGGTACGAAGCCTTCTAGAGGGACCGTGGGGGCTGAGCTGGTGAGAGCCGCCTGCAGCCAGAACTGGAAGCAGGGTGGGCACAGGCACCCTGTGATGCAGAGCCTCGTGGGCAGCGTGGTCTGCCCCATGCATCAGGGCGTGCGTGGCACTTCCCGAACACTCACTGGGGGCGGATCCTGAATCAATTTGGTTTTTCCTATCAATGTACCACAGAGGAAAACCTCCCAGAGAAGTGGAGCGGTTGTTGAGGTGGTGGAGGATGGGACAGGCAGCTGGGAGCTCAGCCTGCAATGCTCTGCAATATTCAAACCAAATACTTCTGGTTCATATAAAATACCCAAGACTAAGACGCTAAACCCTTTGAGCAGTTTCCAGTGGTCCTGGCTGGCTAGAGCACTCCCGTGATGCTCACAGGTAGTGAATCACTGGTGGTTAAAACAGACAAGAATCCTTATTTTTTTTTAAAAAGCATTTGGGATAAAAGGTAACGCCAAGTGGAGCTTTTTGACATGAGTGTCACTGGTCATAACACCGGGAAAAAAACATCCTCTTGGTGAGATCTACTGGAAACTATTTGGATGGTGAATTTGTTGTATTAATATGGTTTGAGTAACGGATGGTGTTTGGAAACTGAACTTTCCAAACAAAAGGAATAATGTACTATATCTGGCGCAAGAGTTGAACAACAGGAATTCACATTTTCCATTTCCTAGTGTGGAACAAACAAAGTAGGCTTAAAATTAGTAAATCTGTTAGTCATTGCTTTATGAACAGCATGGACAAGTAATGCCACTGCTTGGGGAAAATGTTTGTTATAGCTCTATACAGTTTTCTAAATTAAATGGACATGCTGCTTGCCACGCGGATCTCACTTTAGTAAGATGGAGTATTTGGCATCTCGCACTTGAGCATCTTCATTGGTGCGTGACAGAGGGATTTGGGCTCGGATGACCGACAGGAGTCAGCAACAAGGAGTCCTTGGACTTTACTGGGTTGGGATGTACTTGCAAGGGTTATTGTGGGCTGAGCCCCGGGGCAGCACGCTGCAGCCTGGGCTAGCTTGCCGGGAAGCTAAGAGAGCTCACGCCTATTGACAGCGCTGGTACTTCTGCTATGATGACTTTTTCGAAACCCATGCTTTTTGTAGCAATTTGGGATTTCAGTGAAAGAACTGCTCTCCCATAGTAAGTTTGGGTCTTCCAAAGCATTTTTGTCTGGATTTTTAGCTCTCGGCTTTTCATTTAATGGCAACCCATCCTCTGAGGATGTTTGCTTTTCAATAATGAGAAGGCATAGGTTCAGCCAGGAATCTGTAAAAGCAGGAGAGTAGAGTAGCTTGTTAGAACATCTTGGTAATGAAATCCAACTCTTCTACAAGCACTGTGATTAAAGTCACCTCACCATTTGCTTGTGGTGTTTTTACCCCTGGACTGCGACTGAGTATGGCTTATCACGGGCAACAGAGTTTGCTTTTTCAGTCCCGATCGAGAACCAGCATGGGTTTCAGCCTTGCTTGTTGACCGAGAAAGAATGGAAATTATGAGTTTAGCAATAGTCCCTTATTTAAAGCAAGAGGAATGCGTGGCAGCCTGATTTAAGGAGGGACAGTTTCAGTCCGTGTCTAGCCTATTGTTTTGAGTGGGAGGGAATTCAAAAAACTGGGGAGGCTTGTTTGCCTAGGAGGAAAAGAAATGCCTAAACTAATGAAAATGTGCAGTGTGTGGAGAAAATGTCCACATGTTAACATTTAAAACATATGTATGTGTATAAATATACATATAAAAATCCCAGGCGAAGAGGAGGAGCGCAGTGCAAGGGAGTTGAGCGAGCGGCAGCCCCAGCGCACAGGGCTGGTGGGCGCTGTGGGAAACACGCCGGGGGCAGCCAGATCAGCCCGCTGATCCACAGCATCCACACGCGGCTGGTGGGCACTGCGGAGATGCAACATGTCTGCTCCCCGCACACACGTTTTTGATTTGGGTTTGCCAGATTTTCCTAGAGGTGGAAATTTTATAGATGGTGAAAGCAGGACAGAGCTTTTATTGTCCAATGGTTCCCCTCTTTGGAGATGGTAGCACAAGAAGATTCTTGCTTTCTTGCCAGTCTAGGAACTGATGGTGTAGACTAAAAATGTTTCACAGCTCTCAGAAAGCCATCAGATTACGTGGGTGTGCCTTTCACAACCACAACTGTCAGGCAGTCTTCTGAACTTCAGAGAGCTCGTTCCTTCTCCTGAACTTTCTGCTGAACTCGCACAACTGATAAATCTCTGTCTCCCTTTCTTTCTTTCTTTTATGTCTGCACAAAAAAANAAAAAAAAAAAAAAAAAAAAAAAGGCAATATGCTGAGGGACTGGGTTTTAAGGCTGGCAGTACAGATATTGTGAATCATCAAGGCATTTATTTCAGTGGACTGGTATGAAACTCTTGGGCTATGCTTCAGTATTACTCTCTCCATCACTGCCTTTGACTACTAGCCTTGGGAGTCATTAGCTGATATATTCCCAAGTTCTGCCTTTTTCAGTAGCCTTGGGCTCATGTCTCCACATGACTGACAATAAAAGTTTGACTGGAGCACTGACAGCCTATCTACCACAGTTAATCTCTTCCAGCATGCATCTGAGGTTTGCTTTTAGCAATATCATTAGGTGGAGCTACAGCCTCTGGCGCTTCTGGGAAGCTCTGCCTCTGTCATTTGTTAAACGTGCTGAAGATGGATGGTAACTTCAAAATCAATTCATTATTATCATCATCGCCTCTAACTGCATCACGCCTAAACTCTGTGAGAGGTTTTCTAGGTAAGCGAGAGATGAGGTCTCTGCCGCGAGGAAGTTCCTGTTAACACATGATGCTGATATAGATAAGGAGGAGAAGGACTTGCATTGAAGAACAGAGCAGCCCAGCAGTAGACCCTGTGTGTAAAGCTTTGTTTCGCTGCTCTCCTCCTCACCTCGGTGTTGTAGACCCTGCTCGGAGGTAAGGATTTAAGTGCTGATTAATTGAATTTGCATAACCTCAGCCCAAGACAACTCTAGTTAAGCCTCATGCTTGCAGGCAAGGCTGCTGGTCCCCCAGGCCAGCACAGCCAGCTCCTCACCCCCATGCGTGGCTGGCACGCACTCGTGCAGTCTGCAGGCAGCTTGGGACACTAACTCCAGGTTAAACAAGAACCAATTTTATTTGAAAGGGAGGAGAATTAGTTATCGATTTTTGGTAAAAATAGGATTTCTTGTCCACAAGTTGAGCAGACACTGTCTGCTCAAGCCTCTGCAGAACGTTTCTCCTCCAGACCAGAGACCAAACTGGGCAGCAGCCCTGTTCACGCAGCAGGCAGTGCTCAGGTGCGGCCGGGATGGGCACGGTGTGAGATGCTGTATGGGATGGATCTGAAATCAGCACCAGCTGCAGTAGTGGTGCAGCCGTACAAAAATCTGTAGTCATGGTCTTCTCTTGTTCAGTGCATTTATGGTCTGTAGGCACTGCGTGATACCGAATGAGTGGGCTCAGCACCACCACAAAGCGGAAACTCCCAACCAGACTTACGCTTATCCAGTGCTACCTTTGTGTTTGTTTTTCTACATGTGTTTTTAGTTAGGGAAATGCCTCGATCATTTTATTGTGTTCTTAATTCACATAGATCACTATTGTCTCTAATTTCAGCAAGACACAGGGAGTTAGTTGTCTAAAAACCTGTGGTGCTGTGCAAGGAGTGCCTTCTACAGCCGTGGCTGCTGGTAGCTGAGAGGCTGCTTAGCTTGAGATAAGTTTCTTACCAGTGTTGCCTAAACATGTTCTCTGGCCACTCAAAATATTGGGTTAAATGGAATCAACCAGTTATGGCTGTTTGCATGTAGGAGCTGGTCAATGTTTCCTGGAAGAAAAAAATCACAGCTTGTACCTTTGCTTCAAGGCATTTCAGATGCTGAGTGCCCTGTCTGATATTCACGTCCTCTGAGTCAGCTCACGAGCTTTTGCTTTTTCTCCCATGAAATATGTGTGTCCAAGCAAAGAGGAACCTGGCAGAAAACACTGCTCCAGGTGGAGTAAAACCACTCTTAGGCTGACTTTTCTGTACTTTCTGTTCCTAAGCCTCAGGATTTCATTTCCTTCTGCTTGGTTGTGATCAGAGAAGAAAGTTATCCTATGTGTACTAACCTCATGTACTAACTAAGGAATGAAGCTCTTGTACTAACCAAGGAATGATCTTGACCTTTCCTTTATAAAGGTACAAGCAAGTTTTTACATAGCCCGAGCAGCTCTCTAATATGTGGCATCACTTCTGTTGAAGAAAATATGGGTGATGTGTCTCACGCTTGCCTTCTTTGATGTCTGGTTTAGTTAACGAATGTGGAAAGTCTTTCCTCCCTGACCCGCAGAAGGACTGAGCAGCAGGCAGTTTTCTTGCTCACCACTTCCAAATCGCAGGGACAAGGAAGGCAGAGTCATGGCGTGAGAGGTGCCAATGGGCCGCGGGGTGCCGGGGTGGCTGGAGGGTCGGGCTGTGCCCAGCACTCACCCAAGGCAGAGGAGGGCAGGACAGATGCCAGAGAGCAGGCATTCTGTGTTTCTGTTGTGCACACCCTTGTTGGGATGATGGCAGCCAGGCTTTGTGCTGGCTGAGCTGTCGGGGTGTGGTGATGAAGAGACCTGCTTCGCTGCCTTGTCCTTCCCGGGCTGATCTGGCTCCTCTGCTGCTGCTCGGGAACGTATTTTGGGACCAACTGCAAAAGCTCTGGCTGTGCCCTCGAGGTGATATGCGAGGTCTGAGTTTCCTTACACCAAACTGGGAGAAAATTTACTCATGCTAACATGGTTAAATCCATGCGAAATTGGGGTGAGGAAAGATGCAATGCTCAGGACAGTGCAAATCTGTGCCAGTGCTTCAGCGAAGGCTGCAGGGGCGTAGCTGCACCTCCAGAGAAAGTGCATCCCAGGGGCAGCCCTGGCCCTTTCGCTCTGCCGTGGGTCAGTGGACCAGAAACACAAAGGATCTCAGAGGTTTCTGAAGGGTGGCAATTTTCTCATGCTGCTTGCATCTGGTATTTGCTCAAGGGGAAAAACAGCACAGCAGGAAGATACGTGTGGCTGCTTCTGGAGAAAAGTTTATCTGTGCCTCACTGTAAAACATGCAGCTTCTTTAGAAGAAGAAAAGAGAAAAAAAAAATCGGGACTAGTGCTGCCTTTGAAAGACTTCCTTGATAATGCAGGCAAGGTTGGACCATAGGTGATGTGCAGGCACAGGAAGCTGTGGGTTGCACGGGTGAGAGAGTGAGTGTATAGCTTTCATTATTTTAGCCAAATTAATGGAAAGGTATTTTTCACTTTTGCTTCTCAGGCTACAAGATTTCCCTTCCCCCATGATCTGGCGCTTCTCCTGAATGGGTGCGTTTTTGCGAACATCCTTCCTAGTGCATGGAGGGCTCTCCTCTCCCAACCTTACCTAGCAATTTAGTGCAAATTCCTGGGAGATTAGAGGGGGCGTTCGGAGAGCTTGCTCCTTCTGTACCATTAGGCGATCTTTGATCTTTCTTTCTTCTGGCAATACTGCCAGAAAAATTGGTTTCTGGGCAAAAAACGTCTCTGCTTCTTGGTGTATTGGGAGATCTGCTGATCAAACTGTGGGTATAAAATGCTCTCTGAGGTGGTTGGATTCAGTGGAGGAAAAGCCAAAAGTTCAATATTATTTTTGCTTAAGCAACACACTGCCAAAGGAGAACAATGCAAACCTGTCAGGTTTTCAATATTTTAAACACTGGGAGGATGAATAAACCTCCAACAATGTGGTGATGCTCTGGTGGCTTCCAAAAGCCCTTCCTACCTGACGCCATGGCTCTTCATGGGTCATTGTGAGTACAAACCCTCCGCTGCCCACACAGGTTTTGGGGGATTGGGATGGGGTTTTTTTTGGAGATCCTATCACTTAATGGCTGCTGGCTCTTCAATACTGAGGGATCTAGTTTGATTGGATGTGCTTTGTGAATATAACCTTTGAGTTTTGCCACCTGATTGAGTCCGGATTGTGGTTTGTCAGCCCACTTTTCCCCCCCGCAAAGGGGAGGGGAGGGGAGCTGGGCACCGCAGAGAGACAGAGTGGTGAAGGGGAGCATCATCTGAGTACTCCTTGCTCGACAAGGAGTGCTGCCATGCCATAGGGAGAGGGGGCACAAACCACTGACCGCGCTCCTGCAGCATGGATATGCTGTGTCCTTTTGGGTGCTAAGCTCACATTGTGATGTGCATTGCACGATATCTGACAATCTCTGGCTTACTGTGGCATGGTGCGTTGCAGATATAACCTTAAATATAAGCAGGGAGCGGGGTTGGGGTGGTTTTTTTGTACTCTCTCGTCCTTACGTGGTTGGTGACAATGTGACAAGTGACAATGGATCCTGTCCAGTCATATGCTCTCATTTGGTACTTGGTGCATCATGAAACCTGCATCTCTAAGGTGTGTGCTCTTTTTGGAAAAATGCCATTTTGATTTTTTAATGGAATCTGACATGAATTTCCACTGCCATGTACTGCAAAGGAGGAGAAAGCTTACAGTATTTTCCACTCACTAATTAGTGTTAGCATGACCCCAGCATCAAAGTATGGAGGGATCTGTGGTGCTTTTCCACTGCGCTGTTTTCATAGGCTTTTTTCTCTCAATGTTTTATTTTTATGAGTATATAGCTTTTGTAATTACACCTGGTTTAGGTGAGATCTTCAGACTGCATCCTTAAATCCTCACTCAAAATATGTCTGAAGTGCTATTTTAGCTATACTTTGCACAGGATAATCCTTCCTTTTGAAAGATGCATGTAGCCTCACCTTTTTGTAAACTATGACAGCAAACAAATACCTAATTCCCCTTAGACAACCTGGGGAAAAAGTGTGGAGAGGCTCTTGAGCAGATGGCTCCTTCTGGCTGTGCACAGGTGGTGCAGACCTCCAGGATGCTCGTCCTCACCTTCCTCCATAGCGGTAGAGAACAGGGCCTTCTAGTGCACTCAACCAAAACAGTGATCCAAGTGAGTGCTGCCTGGCTCCTGCCAAGCCCTGGAGGTGCCCAGCCATGCTCAGCAGCTTCCCGAGGAGATCTGCTGCAGGGTGCTCTGGAGTGGGCCAGAAGATGTGCTCCTGGGGCGAATATGTCTGAGCTTGGGATCCAGAGTGTCATCCCTTCTCCCTCTGCCTAAATCCTGGAGGTATGTGTACAGCCCGACGGGCATTTGCAGAAGACACCTAACACAGGCTGGGTAGGATTGAAGTTCTTGTAAAATGTATTTTTAGCTGCTTGCATTTACCTTGCTGGTGGTGGCATCAACAGGTTACAGCAATTATAAAGGGAATGAAAGACAGCGATTTGGTTGCATCCTCAAAAAGTTGTAACTGTGTCACCTGCTTTTCAGGACAGCACCTTGCAGGCTGGTCTGGGTGTGCCTCAGCAGCTCCAACTTATATCACTCTGCTGAACGCAAAAATTGAGGCAAATGCCAGGATTTGAGTCTCTCCTCTCCCAGCACAGGGTCCTCATCCACAGCTTGCAGAGTAGGAGACCCTCTTCACTCCCTTTTGGGGCCAGGGGCATGACATGACCCAGCCTCAGGAGGAGAGCACCCCATGCACATGGCAAGAGCAGCAGCCTGCACTGTGGGGCCATGTCTTAGGAGGTGGGTGGCAAAGGCTTGAAATGTTTTGGGCCAAGGAGACACTTGCCCCAGGGCCTCCTGCATCTCTAAGGCTTTGAGTGATGGAGGTCAGAGCGGCGGTGTGGCCAGCTTGCCCAGGCGTCCTCCGGTGTGGTGGTCTAGCAGCCATGTAGAGGACATGGGTCGGGAGCTCAGAGGGATGCGTGGCTCCAAGGGGCACTGCCAGCCGGGTGACCCTCGCTGGGAACACAGGCAGGGGCTGGCTGGGGGCTGGCTGGAGCAAGGCACCCAACTGCTGAGGGCCATTCTGGGTGTGCACACACGCCCCTGCTATGGCAGGAGCAAACCCAGCATGAACGAATAAGCAGGTTAGGCTGGGCACCGCAGTGGTTAGACAGCAACTATCCTTTTATTTTTTTTAATTGCAATTTTGGATGGGTTTGGGCAACATGCCAGGATCACTTAGGAATCCTATGGAGGATTAAGTGGCTCTCAGTCCGAACCCAGTATTTTAAGGAGCAGAATATTCTGAAGGAGATAGAACTGAATGATCTCTGCAAAAGAATGCTTTATTTTTTTTTGTCTCGCAAATGGATGCAAGAGTGAAATGGAGAAATCCCTGCCTGCACGTATGTGGTGGTATCATCTTGGCGGTACGAAGGAGTTCCCCGCCATCAGTGCTCGCAAGGTCAAAGATGGGTGCTGAGAGAGGGTGAGCCAAAAATGGGTGTTCTGCAGAGGGGAGCCCCCAACATCTCCTCCAATGGATAGGTGCAGAGGGGAGATGGGTCAGACGCAGGCTACGCTATCTGCCCTCCACTGTTTCTGGCCTGTTGCCGTAATGCTCCTGATGGGTGAGGAGCTGACGTTACCAGCAAAGGCAGAGGGTGGGGAAGCTGCCCTGATCTCTGAAGTGGCCATGGGGCTGCTCTTTATGAGGTATCACTGGGAAACACCTGCCTCCCCCTCTGCGCCGTGTCTTCCCTCACCTTGGCACATGTGGACACGCTCCTCCCAAGGAACAAATGCCTCTGTCAGAAATGAACAGTTGCACCTTTGCAGACCTTTTAAGTGGCATCCGTGCCCTAAATGGAGGGGGCAACCAGTCCCTGGGTAGTGACCACCTGCTGGTGTAAGATGCCCCGTGACCAGCACGTGGAGGACTTGCCATGGAGCAGGATGAGTGCTGGAGCAGGGATGCTCGTAGCCGCGTGGATACCTCCATTACTGCACCCACGTCAGCACACGTGCCTGAGCCAGTTTTGGATGAGGGGGGAGATGCTCCAGAGCAGACTCAGCCCATGACTTATACCTGCATAGAACAAAGCTGGAAAAAAGTGGAAAAACCAGTCTAAGCATCCCTTAAAGCAAAAAAGCTGCCTGTATCACTGCTCCTTCTCAAGAAAACGCGTGATAGGTATTCTTCCCCTTTGTTAATGTGGCTTTTTAACCTGTGGAGACAGGAGCAGCAATGCGTGCAGGCAGGCTCTCTCCGCCTGGGAGCAGGAAGGAAGAAATGTGATGGCTCTGTCATGACTGATCTCCTGTACCACTGCCTGGGGCAAAACTTGGCCTCCTCTCCTTGGGCTGGCTTCAGGGTGAGGCGAGGATTCGGGGATTGTTACCCATGTAAACAGTGTCTTTAAAAAA
Organism: Himantopus leucocephalus; assembly: GCA_003993805.1. NCBI lineage: Eukaryota > Metazoa > Chordata > Aves > Charadriiformes > Recurvirostridae > Himantopus > Himantopus leucocephalus. Next base: position 129,305,257 of record RSEF01000001.1, on the reverse strand, counting down.
ATGTTTTTACAGGACTGAATGTTCGTAGGTGAGTGTGGTGAATAAAGAAAAAAAATCTACTGTTTCTTACTTACCAGACTCTACCCATTTGAGGAAAAAATGTAGCCACCATTTGTTAAAAAAGGGAATGGAATATTTTGTGAGCAACGCGCCCCACTGCTAGGTGCCAAGGGCCAGTGCTGCTGCTGGTTATTGAGCTGTGGCCACCTGCCACAGTGCTGAGACTGAGCTGAGACCTTTTAATGTGATTACTCTGCTCCTGTCCTGGGAAGCGCTCATTCCCTGGCAAGACCGGGGCAATTGTGAAACAACATTGCCAGCCAGTCGGAAGGTGTCCAGGAATTTTATGGCCGTCTCCATGTACCCGTGGAGCGTGACTGTGATTTTTTTTTAATGAGGTTCTGCTTATTGTTAGGTAACTGTGCTGCTTTTCACGTGTGTTTGCAGCAGTGCCCGTGGGACCAAGTGGTGGGGACAGTAGAGCTGTGCTGCATGGTGGTGAGAAAAGGAGTCGGTCTTTTCCCCGCAGGCACCGCGCCGCAGATCACCCAAAACGCTGCTACTGGAAAAGGGCAGGAGCCACAGCACAGGTACTGTGGGAGCTCATAACTGCATCTTGCTCTCAGGAGATGTAGCCCGGAGTGGATGTGAATTTGTAGCTAATGGTATCTTCCCACGATGCCTGGTGAACTGTGAGAAGAATAAACTGCAGCATCGGTCACCACTAAACCAAATTTCCCCTGTCTGATCATTAAAGCAATGAGTGCTTGCTGATTGGGGATGACTCATCTGAATCATCATCATAAAAATATAACACTCCAGCATTTGTGTCTCTGCCGGCATCTCTGAATTACTTTTCAGTAAGGGAATTGCATTTAACCTTGTTATGGGGGTCAGAAGCATCTCCATCCAGTGTCTTTTCCAAATGCTGCAGGTGTCAGCACATTTTTAATTTAACATTGTGGTTTTATATGGACTAAATTGTATTTCACTGGCAGGCTGCAAATGGCAAGCCAGTTTCCCCAGCTGGTGTCAATCCGCACAGCTCTGCTTACTTTGCTGCAGCTCTGCCGATTTGTGCCAGCTGCAGCCTTGACCTGTGGCATCTCTCCTGCTGCTGCAGCCAAATGAACCTTTATTTTGTGGCTGCATAACAGCAGAGGTTGTGCAAACTTAGGGGAGCAGGTGGTCCACGTCCTTGCTTTTAGGAATTGGATGTGCTTGCATTAGTGCTGGGATACCAGCAAGTGAATTAGTGTCACCCCCTTGGCCAGGTTTGCTAAATTCTGTGTGATTCTGAATACTTTTATTTTTGGCTATCTGATAAGCTTCATTTGCAGAAAGCCATGGCTGTGGTTTTCCTGAAAGCTCATCCTCTGTAAGATGATTTGGATAACCCCCAAATCCAAAGTCGCTTCTACAGCATTTGGGCAGAATTGGAGGCCACGTCCCAAAGGGGCCAGCCAAGACTTTTAGCAATAGAGCCATTTGGTGGGAAGTCATTCTTGGGATGGGGGACGGAGCTGGAGTAGGGCTCAAAGCCCCATTTGTTCACCTCTCCCCTCAACTCGACCATAAGGAAGCAGAGGCAAGCAGGCAGCCGCACCCTGGTGCCCACCATGAGCTGAGCCCAGCTCAGGTCACTGTGGGACCAGAGGAGACCCAAGGCACTTTCTAAGTTATTTCTCCTTCCCCCTGGCTTTCCCTGAGCAGCCCTTTCATTTCTTGCTCAGGAGCCCAGCAAAACTCTGCAAGTAAGGGTTTGCATAACTTTCTGGTGATTTCCCCTGATTTTGAGGGATTAACATAATACGTATGGGAAAGTGCCAAAGATAATGATCTCCTGGACAGAAATAAGTTAGACTTCATCTATTTATGTGTAAGAGCCACAGCAGTAACCTTTCTAAGAAAGAGCAACAATTCATTGAAAGAGTAAACTATATTTTCTACTCCCCATGCCCACTTCAGTATTTCTTTCCTCAAAACAAGACAGAGACAAATTTAAAAACAAAAGACCTCCACACCTCCACCAGGAATACGGTTTCAAGAGATCTGCAAACTCTCACCTTCCAGAGAAAACCTGCATTTGCTTTCCGAGGGATCACTCTTCATGTCATCATCGTACTGAAGAAAATGAAACCTTCGGCTACTGACAGATCCGGAAGGGCAAAGAAACGTCTTTCCTGGAGCAGTTTTGTAGCCTTGAGCCTAGCCTTTGTATATTGCCATTGCTATATACAAAAATAATCTCCCTGTCAGATGCCCTCCCAGGTCCCACCAAAGTCGAACAGAAGTTGCACAGATGCTTCTAAACCAAAAAGAATCTGCTCTTGCCTAATGAAGACATAATCTTCCTCTCAGCTGCAGTGGAGCCCTGCTGGTGTGATGGTGGGGGAAGTGAAGTGCCACACACACCCTGAGACCTCTTCAAAATAATCCTTGCTTTGTTTTGCCCAGCCCCACCGTTTAGCCCCCTCTGGGGCTGCGTCAACTGCAGCGGTTTCGCCGGAGGTTGCCCCAGCGCTCAGTGGTGCGAGGAGGCTATGGGGTGAGGGAAAGCAGGGGTTAGTCACTGTACTCGCATTTTTCTTCCCCATCACAGGATGTTAGCTAGCGGGATCCCGTTCACAGACCTCATACTGATTTTAGGAATATGACAGCGAATATTAATTCTCTGAGATATAACAACAATAAAGCAAACCCCAGAGGCGCAGTGGTGTTTCTAGAGGGTTGCAGGGAGACTTGTTCCTCATCCCCCTGGCAGAAGGGGTTCATTCCCCGACAGGCAGCTGTCATATCCCTTATTGGGTTGGTAATCTCCCTGCTGCACATTTGATGCTAGGTTGACACCCCACTCTTCACCTGCCTGGGTGGTGGCAGGGGACTCGTCACGTACCGGCTGCTGCTCCCTATGACATGCTCCTGCCTTCCCCAGGGAAAGTCTGCTTGCCTGTTTCAGCATGGGTTTGGTGATGCTGCCCCAACTTGGACTTGGTGTTGCTGCCCAGCACAGCTCAGGCACTCACCTTTGTGCCAGTGGAGAACCGTGCCATGGGGGCAGATGGCAAGAAATGGGGCCACTGCTGCTAAGCCCTGGCTGGAAGTGCCTTCCTTGGGCACCATTGCCCAGCCTGCTTCGTGTCGCAGCGGCTCCTTCCCCATGCCTGCCCCTCTCCCAAAAGGGAGGCATGGCCGCACCAAAGCGATGCTCCTCTTTCCCAACACCTTCCTGGTTATTCAGCCATGGGAAAAGGAAGGCTGGGCCAGGAAGTGATATGATCTAATTTTGTCCTGAATTTCTCCCACGAGGAGGAAGCAGGGCCTGACCGTTTGCTGTCTGCTGTCACTGACCATGCACGCTCTCCTTCTGTCCTCTTCCTCTTCCTCCTCTTTCCTCATCCCCTTTTGGATCCTCTCCAGGCTTGAGGCAGCACCTTTCAGTGTGCTCAAGCTGCCCTGAAGCAGAGTGGGGTGCAAGCCTTCACTGCCCTAACCCTATTTTTGATCCTTCTGCGTTGCCAAAAAATTTAATCAAATTGTTTATCAAGCAGTGCACTGTTTTTCTAATTTGCCACAGCCCATCCTTACAGCAGCATCTTTTCCTGGTAAGGCTCTCATGTTCAGTTAAACTTTTGGGACACCCTTATTTGATTTGGATGAGGTCACACACCTGGGCACATGATTTCTTTTTATTCTGGTATTTTGGTGGCTGTGCTTGGCCTCAGGCTGGTGCTGCTGGTCACCTGGGGAAGGGAAACACTTTCCCCAGCGCTGGAGGAGCAGTCCTACGCTGTCACCAACTCCTCCTCTGAACTTGGGCCATCTCTTCAACTTCTCCACCTTCCTGAGCCCTACAAACACTGTGTCTTGCGGCAGGCATTAAAATGCATCTAAAAGATCCCAAAGGGGAATGTTAGGCGGGTGTGTGAAAGTAAGAAAGACCAGATCTGCCTCAAGGCTTCCCAGAAGCAAAGTGAAACTTAATTTTGTTGCCCTGGAGGAGAGAAACTGAGCCCCCAGCAGCACGCAGGAGCCAGACCGGAAGCAAGCCAGACTTTTCCAGGGCTTTGGGCACAGCTCAGGACAGTCACCAGCACTGCCCACCCCCTCCTCCAGTGAAGTCTGCTGTTGTAGATATCTCCCCACCTAGAGCCGGTCTGGGAAATTATCCTGTCTTGTTACCAGCCTGCTCCCTCATTTGGATGCAGCAACGTCACGAGCAATGAACTCATAGGCTTCATCCCCCACCCCACCGAAAATGCAGAATAAAGCTCCTGAAAGCAGGCATGCGAGAAAATATCAAGATACTGTTTTCATCCATTCATGCCAATACCTCAGTTACCGTCTAAATTCTCCAGTCTGGCAGCCGTCCTAGCAACAGCCCCCGGTAAATCCGAGGAGGGGCCGCCCCCGTCCCTGCTTGCTGTGGGCTGTTGAGAGTCTCGGGACAGGGACCTGCCAGGGGCCACACCACGCGCCGGTGATGATCTGCCACGGCCCCGGGGATGCCAAGGGCACATTATCCCACATCACCGGCTTCCTCCGAATGAGTTTAAATGCAGCTGCCTTGCAAAGGTAATAAATTCATTTTATAGGTTCCAGGTGGGCATTAATGAACCCTCCCTTTGGCTAACTGGTGACTACAGACCTTTCTTTCTCAAATGGAAAATAGCGTTTTAGGTTTTTGAGGTTTTTTTTCTTTCTTCTTTTTAGGTGGTGGGTGGGAGTTAGCCAGTGCCCCTTGTGTCCTGGTTTGACAGGACACCCTGTCATGAGCTGTTTGTGTTGGTTTTGAGGGGCACACCTGGAAGTGGTTCCCCGATTCCTCCTCACACCCCAAAGGCTGTAGTGTCACTGGAAGATGGACCTCACCTTACATTGTAACAGCTCCTAATCCCAGGGGGTTTTGCTGACAGTGCTGCCGTTCCTAAAAATGCCTCCATACGTGCCTACCTGCACAGCTTTGATCCCTTGTCCAGACCCAGGGACACGCGGGGCACGGTGTCTTTGTGTGTGTGACCATGCAGGGCAGTGAGGAGGCGAGTGCTGAGCTGCGAGGGTGGCCCGTGTGGGGTCACCAGGGGAAGCCAGCTGGGACACCGACATCCCGGCATCCTCCTCCCGCTCCCCTTGTGCTGCCCTGCCTGCATCCAGTGCTGACGGAGCGTGTGGCACCCACGGGTGCCAGCATGGCAGCTGCCCCCCCACCCCCCCTGCCGTGTCCCCTCAGCACCTCCCACCTGTGTGCCCAGGGCTGGAGCCGGCACCTGCAGCGGGAGGCCGGCCGACGGCACCCACGCCACGGGCTCCTGCCCTCCCCCAGCCTGGTCAGTCCGGGTGTTTTCCTGGTTGCCTCTTACCTCTTGCAC
>RSEF01000001.1:129250639-129299788 GCA_003993805.1 Himantopus leucocephalus | reverse complement strand
GGAGCCAGCCTCTGCCCGCTCGCACCCCAGGGGCATTACCCCAGGGGGCTTTCCAGGGCTCGCATCTTCCTAAATCCCCTTTCCCCAGGAGGGGCTGGAGCCCCGCATCCAGCCGTGCTTTGCTGCCAGGTCTGTACCGACGCTCGGCACAGAGGGGCTGGGGGGACAGGAGCCGGGGGTGACGGAGAACTGGGAGGCTGCAAGAGCCACGGAGCTGCCGAGCCGCAGAGCCGAACTGATGGAGGAGAAGAGGGAGCCGGGGTTTTGCCTGCCAGGTTTTGTTTGCTGTTACAGCCGTGCCAGGGTTTGCCTTGCTTTTTTGGGCTGGGTGCGAGCCCAGGGCAGCCGCATCTGGGAGGATAAACTTGGTTGCATATGGGCTGGGGGGGTTTGCTGGGTTTTCCCCTTTGAAATAGTATGGCACATATACAGTGTGTGTAAGAGGACTAAATTTCTGTCTTGCGATCAGACAAAACTGGTGCTTTTGGGAAGAAATGAGTGCATACCTTGCTGCATGAGTGTTGCTTTTTAAAGCGGCACAAGGACCTGAAGCCTTGTTCAGGTGGGTAGGGGCGGATGGTCCTAGGACGGCTCGGGAGAGGCTGCAGATTTGCTAGAGAAAGGTGGGGACTGCGGGCAGCGCGTGCATCTTATGTCTACCTGCAAATCTATCTGTACAACCCTGCTCGCTTCTGGGCTGTGCCGTTGTCCCATCTCTGACAGGATCGCAGCGTCCTGGATGCTGCACTGTTGCAAAATTTCCAGGAGCTGGAGGGAGGAAACGGGGCTATCTTGTGCAATGCTCTTGGCCTTCAGAAAGTTGTCTGACCTACTCATCCCTGTATCGAACAGCCAGGGAAATGAGCCAGGGAGGTCAGTAGATCCATTGCTTTATGGCGGTGGAGAAGCACGTCGTCGGCAGAAAACGTGGGGAGGTGGGCAATGTGCTGTGCTAACTTTTGCTACTAGCGTAGCGCAGGCTTTTTTTGTGTGTCACCAGTTCACGAGAAGTTCCTACAGCTGTGTATTTTCTAAAGGTATGTATTCCTCTAGACTCCCTCAGTTTCTGGTGTTTGGTTACCGATGCTTTTGGGAGCAATATCAGAGAGAGAGACTGTTGGAGGTGTTTGCTTAGTATGAATTAGAATATAGGTCCTTTGATTTGTGAGAGCTGATAAAATTGTATTAAGAGACGAGCTTCTGTCATTTAACATTCACTTCTGTTTACGTGATAATTATCACATTTTGACCTCAGCAAGGAAGTACAGCAAGCCAAAGCAAATCAGTTTGCCCACCTAATGCTCGAGGACAAAATTGCCATTGAGCTCCAAAGCTGCGTATCACATCCTCTAGGTACATGTTGTGGTTTAACCCAGCAGGCAGCTAAATACCACACAGCCGTTTGCTCACTCCCCCTCAGTGGGANAGTAAAACACGGGGGTTGAGATAAAGACGGTTTAATAGGACAGAAAAGGAAGGGGAAATAATAATAATGATAAAAGAATACACAAAACAAGTGGTGGGCAATGCAATTGCTCACCACCCGCTGACGGATGCCCAGCCCGTCCCCAGGCAGCAGCCGCCACCCCCCGGCCAACTCTCCCTGGTTTTATTGTTCAGCATAACGTCATATTGTACGGGATATCCCTTTGGCCAGCTTGGGTCAGCTGTCCTGGCTGTGTCCCCTCCCAGCTGCTTGTGCACCCCCAGCTTCCCCGCTGGCGGGGCAGTATGAAAATCTTAAAAATCCTTGACTTAGAGTAAGCACTGCTCAGCAACAACTGAAACATCAGTGTGTTATCAACATTATTCTCATCCTAAATCCCAAACACAGCACTGTACCAGCTACTAGGAAGAAAATTAACTCTATCCCTGCCAAAACCAGGACAGTACATTACATGACAGAAAATTGCCTCTTTTTAAAACCCAGCGGTCTCTTGGGACCCAACAGCATCTTGCAGAGTGTGCTTCACTGAAGCTCAGCTGTTGGAAATAAGCCCAACTCAGACAGGGGCCAAAAGGACTGTGCTGGAGCTGGTGGTTCCAGCTGGGCTGGGCGCACTCCACTGGCAGCCGCATCCAGGCTCATGGAGCGGCCTCCAGCCTGCCTTTGAGCAGACAGACCCATTCTGCTTTGCCTTTGTTGGGAACCAGCCAGGTGCAAGTCAGTTCTGACATTTGTGACGTAGACAGAAGTAAATATTAATTGCCAGATGCTCTGCAGCTGCAGATCGCTCTATTTGAACTCAAATGTCAATTTACAGTTTGCTCTGTAGTGATATCCCCGTCACAGTCCTACCTCTCCAGCACCAGTGGGTGTGACTGCCTCAGCACCCAGACAGGCACAACATGGTCTCCAGCAGCTCAGCTTGGCCTCTTTTCAGACCCAACCGGGGTCAGACTCCACATCACACAAGCAGTCTCATGGACTTGAGTTTTGGAGCTCTAGCACTCCATAGCTGAAAGCATCTGGACGTTCAAGAGATTAAGATTAGGAGTAGGTCTGTGATACCATGGTCATACTGGAGAGACATGGCCTCAGCCATGCTCAGGGATGGTTTCTGAGATGACGATGCTTATGGAGCCTATCCACACTTGCCCATGTGTCTCCATCCTCCAGTGCCACAATGTGTCCTGCTTCAGGAGTAACTGGGCTTAGTTGTCACAGCACTCCATCACATGCAGCCTTTTTACACCAAGAGGCCTTGGTGGCTTAAAGATTTCTTCCCTAATTCCTCCTGTTAACTGTTAAAATGCAATCCTGACAGATGCCTTCTGCCAGAGGCCCTTCAGGTTCATCATTGATGCCTAACAGAAGATGAGGTTGGGCAATGCCAGCAGTACACCTGCACTGCTGGGAAACCCATGCATTGGGAAGCAACCTGCACTGGGCCCACCGCTTTTGCTTTGGAGATCTATATCACCTGGATTTAGTGTAATGGACGGAGAAGCAGCAATGCACCTGAGAGCAGGATGTGGCCCAGGCTGCTGCCAACCTTAGGGAACTCCCTCTGAATCCCTGGCCAGTGAAAGAGTTGCTGAATTGTTAAGTTTTGCCCCAGGTCATTTTTAACACAGGCAGTTCACTGCTCAGTGCTTGCCCCCTCGAAAGAGGTAGGAGGGGTGACCCTCCAGCACACACTGAAACCTCCTGTGGGATGCTGTGGGATGGGAACCACCACTCCAGCTGAGGTCCTGACTTACCAGGATGCAACCCAGGTAAACGGGGATGCTGATTTTGGGCTGGACACGACTTCACTCAGAGGTCCTCAGGGGAGACCCATGAGGCAACTGGGCTGTGGTCGCAATTTGCAGCCCATCAGCAGTCATCTGGGTAGAGCAGTGGGGAACAGAAAAGCATTCCGGTTGTTGTCAAACCAGAATTTTTGGGACAGTGAGATGTGACCATCAGTTATGGAGTAGGCCAGTGAACCCAGGTGACTCTTCCCAGTCCTGTGTACTCCAGCTCTAAACCAGTGCCAGTATGGATTTCAGTGGAGTTGCACAAGGCTTGTGCATTGGTGGAGGAAGCCTTTAGGCATGCTGAGATTTCAGGAGATTTCCTGGGGAACAGGACTGTACCCTCTCCCTCCCTTAACCTCTCCTGTTACTGCCATCCGATGTGGTTACGGAGACGGGGCCACTCAGCTCCCGGCCGGCTTCCAGCCAAGACAGCCTGCAAGCAACCCAGGGGTGGGCAACACCTTGCAACCCTCAGAAACCTCCCCAAAGAGTACAGCTGAGGATATTCTGCCTCAAAATGTCAATTCATCAGCACCAGAAGTGTTGCGAGTGCTACTGATAATTATTATGAGAAATGATTGCCTGTTTTTCTCAAAAAAAGTTGAAAGATCTAGTGAAATTTGTCTTTGTTTTGTCTTAAAGTTACTGCAATGATTTGTTAGCAGTTTTACATTTTACAGTGTCGACACGTTCTCCACACTTAGGAGGAGTAATCTCAGATAAAGGTTTAAACTTCTTTTTCTCTTCCTTTCCTTCTTAAAGGATCTGAACACAGCTGTGAAATGTGAATAGATTTTAACTATTAAGCCCAAACTGCCAAGATGTTATTTCCTGTAGCTTTGACTCATGCAACTGAAGAAACAAATTGGATTGGAATATTGTTTTGTACAGGGGATTTTTGTCTCCCTCTGCCACCCCCAGGCTCGGCTCTATTTAAAGCCAAAATACCAAGGCACACTGTCATGGGTGCTCATTTTTCCTGCTGGTGAGGCACCTCATGGCAGGAACTGCTGGCTTGGAGCAGGGTGAGTCTGAGCCCACAGGAGCCTGACCTCACCCGCTCGCCAGGGGTAGGGGTCTGGTGTCATCTGGTGTGGGCTGGTGCCACTCACGTCCCCCAGGGTTGCATGATGAAGAGAACACGGCTTTCTCCATAGCATTTATCATCCTGGGCTAAGCGTCTGACTTTCAGGGAGACCCAGCCCCAGATCCATGCCTGCACAGCCAGGAGGTCTAGAAAAAGGGTTTGGACTGAAAACCAAAACATGCAGTTGCAGTAACATTTGGTTTACGTGAGTATGTTTGATAGTATTCATGTCTGCATTAATTGTGTACTTTATTCGGCCGCAGTGGCACCTCCTAGCACAGAACGCGCCAGGTACGTAATTGCTCTTCATATGAGGGACAGCGGGTCGTAAGATCTCTGCCTCAGCATCTCCTTTTACAGCATTTATGCCATAACAAGGTGCAGACAATTCAAAGAAGCCTCCAGATACATCTCATTTACTGCAGTGTCATTACTGGCAGCTGGAGGCTGTGTGCGCAGCTGACCTCCCTCCCGTGCAGAGGTCCCGCACAACATCTATGCATCATTAATGTTGCCCTCACAGAGGGATATAATTGCTGCCTAGGGCTTTTGGTGGCTTTCTGCCCAAGGGTTCATTTCATTCTTGATGTATTAGAAATTATAATAATATAGTACCTCTTAAAAAAACCACAAAACAACAAAAGGTAAGTATGCTGGGGAAGCTTTTGCTAACATGAGCTGGCCTGCTCTCTCAGATTTAAAACTGTAGAAAGCACTGACAGCCATCTTATATGATTACAAGATGGTTGTCACAGAAGTCACCTTGAATAACAGTACCTCATTCAGATGTGCTAAGGGCAAAAACAGAAGGAAACTATTGTCTTAATTTTCTAGAGACATTTAAATTAGGCATTGTAGTGAGATTGTCAGTCATGTTACCTGGCTGCTTTGGGACTGCAGTGCTGACAGGATTGCTCTTACTAAGTGATTTACAGCTGACATTGGAAAGGGGAAAAGGACACTTCAGCTTCATGTGTAAGAGTGTCCATGCAGAGTGCCATGGCTAGGAGGCTTTGGATGTTCAGGTGCTTCTTGCTTTTATCATCTCCTGCCCTATTCCTGACCTGCAGCGATGCCAGTGGAAGTTTTCCTAACCAGACAACAAAACATCGGTTGCATAGTAATTTAGTTTGGAGGAGAAAGCAGTGAACTACCTGGGGGAGAACTGCCAGTCTGTAGAGGGAGGGATGAAGGGAGGTGTTTTTTCTTTCCGCTGCTGGGTAGGCAGTTGCTATAGACCCCCTCTGTATCCACTCCTTGGGCAAATGCCCACTGGGAAGTTGCATTAAATTAGTGTGGGACACATTTCTGTCAGATATTTGTTTCCTTAGTTTTTCATGGTGCATCTCATTATGAGATCTGCAGAAGAAAGGCAAGACTCCTCCAGAGGGGTGGGCAGGAGGAGCTTGCTGAATGATTTCAGGTACAGAAGTTTTGTTTCCAAATTCAATCCGTAAGCTCAGAGTAGAGGACAGAGGACCAAGGGAAGCCATGATAACAATCTTCAAAGCCAGAACCAGTTGCCACAGAGTGGGAGTGAGACACTCCTCATGCCTGTGGGGGCTCAGAGGAGAAGTCATGGCTTTAAATAGCAGCACAGAAGGCCTGGGTGAGGTGTCTGTGTGAGTGGCCAAGAGCTAGGGCAGCTGCGCGCCGCTACAGACTGTCCATGAGGACTGAGGATGGTCTACAAGGCAAGTGTTTATGGGGGATGGACTCAGCCTAACTGGCCTGGCTTGGAAACAGGGGGTGAAGAGGTCCCTCCAGGCCAGTCCAGCTGCCTTGCCTCTGCTCTGACCCCGAGATAGCTTCCTCGCTGAGGAGGGGAACTGGTAAAGAGAGACAGAAAGAATTGCGTCTTTATCTGATGATTTGTCTGGCATGTCCCTGATTTTTATGCTTTTCTAGAAAAACTGCAAATAAGGAAGGAAGAAAGAAGTGCAAAGGACAGAAAAACAAGATGTTGGTGCTGTCTAACGACACAGCCCTGAATTCACTCCTCTCCAAGCTGCTTCAAGACTACCTGGAGCAGACAAATAGCTCTGCACCTTCCCAGGTCACAAGTGCCAGCAACAACCTGGAAATCGTCTATGTGCTGCTGATGATTGGCCTCTTTGGCTTCTTCACGGTGGGAGTCATGCTGACCAACATCCGCGCCAGGAGGCTGGAGGACTCCCGTGACCCCTACAACACCTACATTGCCACAGATATTTGGCACAAGAAGGACAGGGAGTATTTTCAAGCCAAGCTCATAGAAAATTACAAGCTGTGCTGTGTCTTTGAAAACCAGCTGGCCGTGGAGCAGCCAAGCACACAGATTCCCGAGGCGAAGTCTTCCTAGCAAAACGGGAAAAAGGATTGCACTTTGCACAGGGACAACCTGAATGATACCTGGTATGAACCAGGCTAGCTGCTTGCCCATCTGCAGAGCCACAGGTGATGGCCTCAGTCAGGCTAAATAACTGAACTGATGGTGAAGCTGATGGGTCTGTGACGGCCCCAGTGCTGCAAGTGCCTGGCCACCAGTACCTTGTTGCAATCACTGTAAGGTCAAGGAGGGGGACACACAGCAGGAGTATCATGGACTCATCATCTTCACCTAGCGAAAAAGCCAAATGTTGGCATTGCCAGGGTGAACGCTTGCAGTAGTCCATGTAATTAGAACCAAATTGGATCAAACACAAGCTAGAGGCATTAACAGCCAAGTATGGTTTAGGCAATCATTTTCACCTAAGACCAGTTTCTTCCAAGAAAAAGTAGCTGAAATATTTCATTTGCATTTTTGTCCAGCATAGAATAATAATTTTATAAACGGTACAATACTGTGGATGACCTATTTCTTTCAGAATCATGCATCCCTTTGAGATAAAATTTTAGAAAAAGATTCCCATTTTTTGCTGAAAACCTTTTCTGTGGAAAAACGCAGACTTTGGAGAGAAATTTTTTAGCGACTATCCCTAATTCCTAGCAGGTATCCCAGACCGGTCTTGCCAGCTACTTTTGGTTTTCCGTCTCATGGGTGGGGACTGATCCTGGCAGGAACATCCACCCTTGTACGAAGATTCGGCAGCCAACAGGGTCTATGCCATGCAAGTGTGTAATGTTTCAAGAGTTTCAGTCACATTTAATTATTGCACAAGACCTAAGTGCTAGCCCTTGGCTGGAAAGCGAATTGCCACTCTATGAAAAGCAGTTCCACAAAGTGTTGGATATTTAATCACTGACACAGCTTATGTCTGTGCTTAACTTAAATCCTGTGAGCTCCAGCTTCTCGGAGCAGCCTCCCTCGGTACAGCTGTTTATCTGTTGCAGTACCCGGTGCGCCATCCGTGCCAGCAAGGTTTTCCTGCCCTTGGCCTCCTTACTCCCTCCTTCAGCAGGCCGTGTCTGCCGAGCCACAGGGGAAAGGCGGCAGCTGAACTCGTCCTCTGCGGCAGCAGCTATCAGCTGCCTCTGCTACAAGGGAGAAATACGGCTCCCCTGGACATTGAGTTACTCAGAATAGCAACCTCGCCAGCTTGAAGCCTGTTTTCTTGTTTGGGATCAAAGAAGCAATGGTCGGGGCAGGACGGGGGGTTTATTTCTGGTCTGCAGATACACACCCCATTTTTAGCTACTGGATAGGAAAGAGAAGTGGGAAAGGCTTGAAAGAAAGTCATGCAGAGCAGCCGCTTCAAAGGCAAGGCGAGGGCAGAGCAGGGGCAGAGAGCTACCCACGTATTTGGATGGGCAAGCGATACAAGTCACAGCACATCCCTTTTCCATGCATAGGTACTTCTTTAGGACTGCACTTTCATTAAAGTAATATTCTAGCCATGTTTGTGTTCCCAAAATACTTAGGACAATTTAAAATGCAGGGTATTTTTTTTTTTAAAGGTATTTATATCGTGCCCACCATTAAGCTGAGGACAAGATACGTGTTTTCAGTGTCTTGAACAGCTTGGAAAAATCTCCATCAGCTTAATTATCTGAGTCACTTTTTCCTCCAGAGGAATGTAAACCAAACCCAGGCTTTGGAAAAATGTTGATTTCTCAGCTTGGGCACTGCTCTTTTGGGATCTCACTGTGCAGTCTGTTTATTACTTGCATTTCCCTCCTGCTGTGAGAGTGCAAATGCTCTTGCTTGCTGGTTCTCCAGAGGCAGGCCCGTGCAGCATTGCTGACAATGTTTAAACTTGCATCAAAAATGGCCTTTAATTACATTAAAACCTTTGAACACTAAACTTGTCAACAGGGCCCCCTCCTGCAGCTCCCCCTCCACCCCAAGTGTTTTCAGGTATTTTGGGTCTAGGCGCTTGCTGGTCACCTTATTTTAATAGCCTCAATGTAGTTCTTTGTGACAAGGGTGATTGTCAGCATTAGTTGGCTTCCGCTTTTTTTCTTTTGAGCTCTGCCATTTTATTTATTTAAAAAAGAGGGGAACCACTGTGCCTTAGTCATAACTCTTTCCTGTGCCACCAGGCTACAAATCACCCTTCGGTGGCAGTTGTGGACTCCCACCGTGGCCTTTCACGTTACCTTTCAGTCTTCTTGTTCTCCTTTTCCCCCTATTTTTTCACTTGTACAAAGCAATAAAATACGAATTACAAACTGTGCTTGTGGCCTCAGATTTTTTTTCTCCTAAACTGTTTCACAAGCTCTCAGAAAGAGCGCTCATACTCCCTGATGGGCACCCACTCACCCGTCCCCTTTCTACACCCTATTAACCAGGGTCAGACCTGGGTGCTGGGATATCTCTCGGTACACCTAGATCTGGAGAAATATCAAAATGTCAGGAACACATTCCTCATCTCAAGTAAACTCCCAGGGTTTGCAATACCCCGGGCAAGATTGGCTCCGGTGTTCGGTGCAGCCATCCCGGCTGCAGCCTTCGGGCACACATTGCGCACAGCTTTCCACTGCAGCCCCAGAAGCACCTGCCCTGCGGGGGCTTGGGTTTTGTTGCACCCCCCTAGAAACAACACTGGGCCTGGCAAAAGTGGAGAAATAGCTGTGGGGTAGTAGTCCCCCCAGCAAGGGAGGAAGGTCTTGTACCCACCTGGAGCCCAGTGGCTCTGCACAAGGCATCGGTTGGGTAGCTAGCCCTCATGGGATGCTCTTTTGGTGAGGTTTTTTTAAGGCTGGAAAGGATGATTCTGATCACAAGAGAGGTGGGAGTACACCTCACGAGATCTTAAGAGCTCAGTTCAGCCAGGTCTCTTTGCGTGCACTCCTTGAAAAAGACTCTGAAATCCTTTGCTATGTCACTCTGGATTATGTAGTAACAGTTTTGGAGATGTGAAGTGTGAGCCAAGCTGCAGCCCGCATTGCTGAGCGTCCTCCGGGGCTTGTAAACACAGCTCCTGCTTCCTCTGTCATCACCACTGACTCATGCAGGATGGCTGACACGGGACCTATCTCTGACTTCATGTAATAGGAGAAAGAGCATTCACTGGCCAAGGAGTGCCTAGAAATGTGTGATTAGTTCACTCGCTCGTTATCTTTGCCATAGACCAAAGGCCAGCAACAAGCCTGTCATATAATTACCATCACACAGAGCTCACGTTTTCCGATTTCCTGCTTGTTGGGGAGATTGAAGAATCTTAAACTCACTGGGCAATTGTTGCACTTTCTTTGGCCCAAACTTTAAAAGTCTTTTGCTCAGGAGACATAAAATAGCCAGGCAGACTGTCAGAGGTTTATTTTTCTGTGGTCCCCAATAGCCAAAGTCCCTGGCTTCATCAGCTGTGGCTTATTCTAGTCAGTAGCCTTGCTGCCGGTTGGCCTAATGAGCGTACCTCCAGGCACAGGTATTGCTCTCTGGCCACTTACGGTTTTTATAATAGAAATCACATTATATAGAAATGCCAGCATTATATAGAAATGACTTTTTGAATCGAAGCCCTACACTGTTAACAGTGAAGTAGTGGGAAAGCACGAAGGTCTCAAGCAAAACCAAAGCCCAATATACCAGCTTCTCTTCTACATATATTCTGGGAGGTTCTGTTTTGTACAGTTGTAGACTAACCTGGCAGTTGTGTGGTACAAAGCCACACAAATAAAATATTTATAAATAGCTGTGGTACAGCACAAATGCAGACAAGATTCTGCGTCATACTTCTCAGAGGGGAAAGTCAGTCCTCATGCCTTGGGGGAAGAAGATCCTGGGAAGTTTTTCACTAGGTTATGTGGCCACTGATTCATGGGCAGATGAGGTCTCCCTCTTCTCCCCTTTCCTGCCTGCCCTGGAAACCTGTCTGGATTGCCCAGACTGTGTGACTGTTGCGGCCCCCCAAGCCTAAAGCATGTCTTCTCGGGCCATGCCTTCAGATCTGTTGCAGAAACATCATCTGCAGTGCCTCTACCTGAGAAGACTTCAGCAGCCATGCGTGGACCAGGGCACAGCCTTTCTTCTCTGGCAGCACGCAATCATTTGCCAGAGTGGGAGTAAGTTTACCTGAGGATACATCTGCATGGTATGGGTGGCCCAAGCTCAGCTTTAAGACAGCCAGATGCCCGCTCTAGCTGGAAGAAAGCATGGGTGCAGTGCTGAGGTCGAGATCAATACGCCCTAAGCCGTGGCTAGAAATGGTTTACATCCTGGGAGCACAGAGCCCGGATAAACAAGTCTGTGCTGATGTGTGCCTGATGTGCACAGCCTTCCTGTACAAAGCCCAAACTGAGAGCTCATCCTTTGCCTTCACTGCAAAACCTTCCCTCCTCTCTCGCCAGCCTGGAGAGCTTCAGGCCCTGGTTATTATTTCCCTGGAGAGCTTGCATCTGCAGCAGCTGGCTTTTCATTGTACCCAGCAGAAATCCTTAGGGCTGCAGGTATGAGAGATCAAATCCCTGGTATTAAGTAGTCCATCTGGAAAATACTTTACAGTCAAAGGTAGCCCGAGTGTGCAAGTCTGAAGTGAGTTCCCTCCCCCCTCCTCACTTTATAGTTATCAGTGTTATCTTTATTTGCAGTTGGTTGGGTCAGACCTGCTGCACCGGGAAACGTGCACAAAGACAAGCAGAAGGAAACCGATAAAAATAGAAGATATGAGCAATCAGAAGCAAGCAGAACATTCTTTGCAGCTGATAACTGGAATTATCTTATATAATATTTCTATGGCATCCTGTTCCATTTTTACACATTGTTATCACTATGCCAAACTCACTCCCTAATCTCCTTATCGAGCTGGAGCCATCAGCTACGCATGTGAAACCTCCACACCGCCTTTCTCAAGAAATTGCTCAAGGGACCAGCACAAACGTGATTTCTTGGCAGAGGAGGCTGCAAAAGGTCACGCTGCATTTCACCAGTGAGGTGGGCAGGAGGCTGTTCCCTGAGACCAGAGATGTCCGCGCAGCTGGCTTTGTGGATACGTTCAAGCAGAGAAATGGTCCCACTCAATTGCCTTCAAACAACAAGAAGCAAAGGCCCACACCATGCCGAAATAGGCAAGCAAAGTACTTAATTCTTGGTAGTTCTAGGGCAGGGCTTGCAAGGATAGTTGTCTCTAAAGCCGGTTTTCCACTGCACCCACGAGTGTCCTTCAGATCAAAGAAAAGGGAAGATGTACATAAATATCAATGGAAAATACATGGATGCTAAATCCAGAAGTGAACGTTGTGACCATCTGATCTGATTCAGCAGAAGAAACACCAAAGACTCTGATGCAATACTTTCTCCAGGCAGGCCCAGAGCTTCTGGCTGGGCTACGGCGCATTATTTTCAGATGCACGCTCAGGATCGCCAAAATAATTCCTCTGCACAGTCCACAAAATCCACACACTGGACCAGGGGCCACTGACCTCCCAAGACCAAGAGCCAAGCAAAAGAAAATGTTACACTTTAATGTGAGAGCACTTGCTTTAAAACATGCTTAATTCAGTATTGGTCTGATGAGCGTGATAGCAGTTTTATGACAGGTACACCCCACAACCCGAAACATAGCTGACCTTCACAGAAATACACTGATTTCGGCCGATGCCCAGTAAACAGATTCTCAGATGGTTCTGATTTTTTTTCTTTATGTGGTAGCTTTCCTACTTTTATACAAGAAAAGCATCGCTCGTTAGCCCAGCTGTGAGCATTCATTTTGATTTAATCCCAAGGATGAGGGATTGATCGGCGGTTGCTGTTCAGCACAGCACACTTAACCTGCTGGGGAAGTAATGCTCTCCCGTGGCACAGCCCCATCAGCAGCACCTCCTCTACCTCCCCCCCACTGCAATATTCACCGTTCTCCATGTTTCCCTCCAAACCACAACCTCTGGCCTTTGGACCTCCCTCCCCAGCCTCCCCCGCAGGTCCAGAGGTCCTCACTTGGCACAAAGGAGCATAACCCCTCTGCCTGGGCTGAAGGGGGCCGTATCAGTGGAGGATCTAACCCATTGTTCCCAAAGTCTGAGCTCCTATTTCCTTTTTCCTTGTGACCTCCAGCTTCAAGTGGCAGGGTAATTTGTCAGGGGAACAGTTGATGCAACAGCTGTTCTGGTTCACCGTTGTCCACATAAGCCTCAAGCATGGGTCTTTGTTCAGACCCATGGCAACAGCAGGCTTAAGGACCTCCAATCTGATGGGACTTTTTGCCCTGGCAACATTTTCTCAAGCCTTTATTATCAGCTTCTCACCTAACAATGCAAAACGAAGCTGGGAAAAGAGTGCAAACAATGATCTCATACAAGCTCTGCACCTGCAGGCATGATCCCTTCTCCGGGCTGCTCCCACCGAGCTCGCCCTGCAGGTGCCTCTGCAGCTTCAGCCCCAGCAGTCCAGTGCCCAGGGACTTGGGGGTGGATCTGTCCCTGAGCTGTATGCAAAGAGCAGAGGAATAAAACATCAAATCCTCCCCATACTTTTATTTTTCACCTTACTATGCAAGAGTTATAGTGCAGGAATAGGCAAACCAGCAGACTCATCAGTCAGGCACCCTCTGCCAGCCAAGGAGCCACAGAGATTTACCCTCAGGCAGCCCATGGCAGGATCGACACCTAAAATTAACCCTCTGATGTGCTTCTATTTATTTCCTCACCTCAAAAAAAAAAAAAAAANAAAAAAAAAAAAGTGAGATCTCTCTCTTTAACAGCACCAGCCCAATAGTATTTCCATCCAAACCCTGACCTTGAGAAAGGGATTGTGCCAGAATAAAATGCAATTTGAATAAAAGTAAGTAGATGAGAAACATACTGGTTCATGCTAATCCAAATTTCCAGTAGTGTTGGCGAACTCACTGCAGAATACAGGCGATAGAGACAGGGCCTTCTTTGCTTGCAACAAATTGTTTAATCAAGCATGTGCATATTAAACAGTCTCTTCTGGATTTCTTTATGTGCGTGTTGCTCCTTATTTCTGTTGGTAGAAGTCACTGAAACGCAACAATCCCAGGCCTGTTGAAGCTACCACCGAGTAAGACCTTTCATCTTAAGGGCAGACTACCCCAGCTCAGATTTCTGTCCTATGTTCCTCTCATTTCCCATGTCCCTCCAGGGGAACATGACTATGTCTGCCCTGGCTACGTGGGGCAGCTCTTCTCCCTGGAGACCGCCCTGGCAAGGCTTGGGCAGGAGCAGAGGTAATGATAATGCCTCTGCTGATGGCAGTGGTGTCACTGACAGCAGTGGGAACAGGATCTCACCCTCTGATTGGGAGTCACGAGGGTCAAAGAAAAGGGCATCATCTTATAGCATAGAACAAGATGACATCCCAGGATGTGTCCTGCGAGGGAAATGGTCTGGTCTGAAGAATGGTGTTTTATGATGTAAACTGATACCTTGTGATCTGGCAGTGTAAAAAAAGGAGCAAAACTACCTTGCCATGGTGTGTGTTTAGCATTTTGTGGCACAGCATGTATATGCCAAGGCATAACTTGCAATAACAGCAGAGGCAATTGTCAGGCAAGGTAAATGGTAATGAATGCATCCAGTAGCTGCTCACAGGGGCCGGCAGCCATGCCAAAACCCCAGACCTGCTTCCCAGCTCTCCCACTAAGATACCCAGGACCTGGGGTACCATGGGCATCATAGCTGCACTGGTGGTACCAGGTCTTCCTTCCTTCAGCTCCATGCAGCTCTCTTCTTCCCTCCCGAACTTCCTTTGGCAGGAAATGACACAGGTGGTGCCTTACCCTGCATCCAGGTTCTCCTTTTTATTTATCCACAGGGGCAGTTGGCACTTTTGGGGATTTGCAATGAATGAAGTCATAGAATCATAGAATGGTTTAGGTTGGAAGCGACCTTGAAGATCATCGAGTTCCAACCCCCCTGCCATAGGCAGGGACACCTCCTACTAGACCAGGTTGCTCAAAGCCCCATCCAGCCTGGCCTTAAAAGAGAAGTCATCTGTGAAACTCTAGAGAAGAAGAAAAGGGATATTGAAACCCAATGTGTTTGTCAGATGTGTTTGTGGTTTTATTTCATGATACAGCTTCCATCCAACAAGGACCACAACCCCGCACCTACTGCAGGGACCAGACCAGTTTGTACCAGTTGGTGGCCAGCTGCGTGGGTGCACACTCCTGGCCGGCTCTGAGGAAACACGTTAAACCCCAGTGCAGGTGGTTCAGGCTAACACAATTTTATCTGGAAATCTTCAGGGGAGGGGGAAGAGGAAACAGGCAATTATAATGGCGGGGACAACATGGGGCAACCTGTCAAACTGCCTGGCCCGCTGCCGTCATGTGTGGCCATACACAGGTGCCTCCCTAGATCATGGCCCTACACAAATACTCCTCCTCTGCTGACAACTCCTTCTTCCATTTTTTGGGACGTTATGGGCAGATCCCAGATGGCTGTTCCCAGCTGCCTAGCCTATGGTTTTAGAAATGTCCAACTCATAGTCAGTGTCTGAGAAGCTCATTGCAGCAATGGTCCAGAAATAACACCCTGAAGGGTAACCACCCCACCAGAGCTGCACCTCTGCCAGGGGCTGCAGTCACAGGGCAGCAAACACGACTTCTCTTCCAACGCTGCAAGCCCTCTCTGTGCCCTTCTCTTCCACCCACCCTGACGGCTGACTGCAATCAGGAGTGAGACACAGGAGAAAAAAAGGTCTTTGAGAAGTTTCACGGATATTATCAGCATTCATCACAGACTGTGCCAGACTTCAGTGTCCTGCTGTGCTTGGTCTTCCTGCTCCAGCTCGCCTCCTCCTGCAGGGAGGGCACCGCTTGTCCTCTGGTGTCACCATCAGCCAGCAGCCACCGCCGGCGGGCTGGCTCAGGCTGTCCCAGGGTGATGTTGTCCTCGGCAAGAGCTCCTTAATCTGTAGCCTGTGGTGGAAACAGGATGTGAAGCACAGGATGGGAGTGGCAATTGATTTTGTTGCTGTCCTGAAGGTGATACTACTGAAATTGTATTGCCATGTGTTTTGGACAGGAGCCAAAAACGTGAACATCAGACCACAATAAATGTGGACATTTCTGCTTCCTGGGTACAATCAAAGGGCAATATTCAGAATTTTGCTGTCAGTAGGTGAGTCACAAGCAGTAAAACCTGGATGTGGCTCTGCGACAACAAACTCCTGAAGCGGTTACATCTGCGCAGAGCCTGCACGTGAAATGAATTAAGGGATGAAGCACAGATGAGTCTGCAGTGCTTGGCAATGCCTTTGTCTGAAGCACACTCTGTTGCAAGAGGATAGGTCCCGGTGGCACTGGCAGCCACAGCTGCCTCCCAGTGATATGGAGTCACGGCAGCTCTCAGACAGCATTAGAAAATGAAATTTCCTGGCAAAGGGAGAGTCTGAGAATGGTGGGAGAGCAGCAAAAGCTGTGGAGGTCTGTTACACTGGAGTACTGAGAATGCTAAATGCATTTAGAAGGATCAGCCAATAAATGTTGGAAAAGCTGGAAAAAAAGAAGAAAGAAATGAAGAGCCTAAACTTCACTGCCTGAGACTTTTATCATCAGAATCACTCACAATATAATGTCTAATAATATCTTTTTTGCCAGCTGACTCACACTACATATCTCACAGAAGGCAAAAGCTCTTTTCTTTCATCTCCTGTATTCAATTTGCAAGCAGCTATTCAGTGTTCACCCCTATTGCTAAGGAGTAGTACTGGGAATATCTAAAGGTCCTGTAGGAAAAACCAGTTAGGAAGGAGTGAGCGACATGACTGCAGTGCACAGGCATGGAGCAGAGACCCTTGAGCAGATGTACCAGCACCATGCTGTTCCACTTAGCCCCATTGTACAATCGGGGCTGCAATAGGTTTTGCATAAATACTCAAGGATTCAGATGAGCTTTTTCTCACACCTACACTTGAACATGGAGAGAGAGAAACAGGTCACCAGATAACCAGGACTAGCCCAAGGCTTGTTATTGCAACAGCAAAATGAAAGCTCTGGCTCATTCTCAGCCACAGAAACTTGGGCAATGTGATGCGTGACATGGTCTGACCTGCACAAGAGGCAATGTGCGCTGCCTTGCACTGGGGCCATTACCTGGAGCCCTCACCCTCAGCCACCACGCGTGAGTGCCCCTTCTCAGCCTCTTCTAGGAAGCCAAGATGACTCAGCCACCACCGAGAGGAAGGACACGGCAGATTATCGCCCTGCCCAACCAGGGTCCTAGGAAGGGGGTTTCTACATAAAATAGCTCAGTACTCTAACAAATCCTCCCCAGCTCTTGCCTAACTCTCTGCAAACTCAACATATTTCTCCTCCAGTGCTGGCTTCTCCAGCTCCCCGCAGAGCAGGTGCCCTGTTGGTGCTGCAACAGTGTGCCAGACTCCTGGGTATTGTGGCCCTGCCTCGTGGGCAAGCCAGGCCTGCCTCTGAGGGACACCTTGGGGCCCTCCAGCCAACAGCAACCCCCAGGAGGATTGCTGGGGAAGGGGCACCCATCAGCATCCCTGTCTTGGGGTTGGTTCATTTCTGGAGTAAAGGGCATGACCTAGATTTTTTTTGAGGAAGTCACAGGACTAGCATGCAAGGAACCACATGGGGCTGAGGTCCTCAGTACCCCGCTGTCCCCAATGACCGGTGTGGTCTGTTTGCAGGACTTGGCCATGTGAAGAATGCTCCATCGCTCATCTTAGATCCAGACATTCCTTCATCCCACTTCCTCTGAGGCAGGCAGGTTGCCCTGGCTCAACAGGAAAGATGGCTTGAAGACATGATCCATCTTATATCCCATGGGGGTGAGAGATGGAAAGAAAATGAGCTACCATGCTGCAGAGGAAAGTGTGCATGGGAAATGCTTCAAGTCTGAAGCTCATTTGGGCTTGTCCGGGCGCTTCAGTAGCATGATGAATCTTCTGTTCCTGGCTCATTCCCACCCACAGGATTTTAAAGACATGTCTGCCTGTCTTGGTCATGTCCCACACGTACTTCCAGGTGTCATTGGCCCTGGAACAGGGGGAGCACTCGTTCAATTTCCACCAGCCCCTAAACCCCCCTGCAAGGATTTGATTCTCACTGTAGAGTCGGCAACACTCTAAAATCCCACATTTGTGCAAAAATATGACTAAAACAGCCTTGCTGATGTGCATTGTTTCCTTATGTTATCTTTTTTAAAAAATGAAACTTCAGTAGTAAAAGAATCATATCCTCAGCTGATGTGCCCTAGCCTATCTCCTCTAAAGCTGATGGAAACCTCCCAGCTTATTCTGGGGTCTATATGCCTTCATTGAAAGACTGTCAGAAATACTTCTGGCTGTGCCATTATGTTTGTGCTCCAAACCCTTTCCCTCATCCTTCATTCATTTTTAAAAGAAAGGTGCCACCTGGCACTGGCACAGACTTCCAGGGCTGTGGGTGGAGGAAGGAAGCTGTCACCATAAGGCAGGTGCTGAGTGCTTGTTCCTGGTCAAGGGACATGGTTGTGGCTGCGTGCCTCTCTCCATCCACACCGCAATGGGATCCAGTCCCGTGACACACTCCCACAATTTCTGCCCTCCCCCTCACCTGGACATCTTACTCTACCCCAGCTCCTGCATTCTCCTTATCAGGAATGGTATCTGGATGCTTCCTCCGTGTGACATGGTAGTTTTGCTGTCCTGCCTTGGGAAGGACAAGCAGGAATCCTACTTCCTTTGCCTTGATACAACTGAGGGGGGAGTCCATCTCACAGCACCTTTACTGTCGTCAGGTTAGAGGCTGACACTAACCACAGTCATTAGAAAGCAGGCTCCTCTTGAGGGCACGTCATGCTGAGAGGTGGACTCATCACCCTTTGGGGTTACCTGCCTCTCCCCATTGAGCGGAGAAGCTCCCCACAGAGTCCCCAGCAGTGAAACAAACCCCACCTTTGGTGTATTCTCTCATACTCCCACGTTGTGCAGGGGATCAGATGGTCATTGTCACCAGTGGGTTTGCTATCAGTGTTTATACTTTTACATTTCCATTTGATTTTGTTTCCAAGAAAAAGGACCATCAAATCTAGGGAAGATGTATGAAAACAGGTGGGTTTTCCATCTCCACACTCTAGCTAGGTAAAGGGGTGGGGACAGGAGCCTCAAAGGAGCTATATTTGATGGGGCTAAAGGACAAGGTGTGAGGCTTGTCCCTAGCCATGAAAGGCTAAAACCTCCCTTCCTCTAAAACTGGAAACAAGACCGCCATTTCAGTCTAATGCCGGCTTGAATGTGACAAGCCCTACAGAGAAGATGGCTAATTAGCCATGCTGTAGGGCTGCGCTGACCCAGCTACGCCACTCCCTGGCCCTCGTCGGCATCTCCACCTGGCACTGTGCCAGAGCATCCACAGCCAGCCTGGGTCTCCAGCTCTGCCTGGTGCAAGACTGGACAGACAAGGCCTGCTGGTATTTCATGCTCTCCTCTGGGTTTTGGCTCTTGGAGGGATGGTGGCTTTAGACCAGTGTTACTCTTCACACCACCTTTTGCTCTGAGAGCTGGGGGTCAGCTGTAAATGCAGTCTGGCAGCAGTGGGGATTATGTGGGAATGGGGGAAGGCACATGAGGGAGTTTACCAAACCTCTCTTTCTCCATCAGCTTTGCTGCCTGGGAGCCCTCAGGTCTCCTTTTCTCCAACCAGTAGCTCCCTGCTTCTGATTTTTTTCCTATTTCTGCGTTTGTTAGCCAAAGGTGCAGCTCGCCTAATGAGCTGCTGATACTTTCAAAGCACTGTGTGTTATCCAGCAAAGATTAGACGTGTGAAAAAATGAGTAGTTTGAACCAACTCCCACAGCAAGATTTATGAATCCGTCTGACTGCAATTTAATAGTGATAGCTGCTCCCGCTTCCCACAGGCCTGCGTACCCTGTTGTTGTGGGGCCCTGCTCCCCGCACCTTTAATAGTCCTCCTCCTCCCTCTGGCTTTCCACAGAAGGAAAACCATCCGCCTTCAGCATGAGCTCTCCTCCTGCCTCAGCCGCCTTACGTTGCTTGAGTTGCACAAAGTAACCCCATGCCAGCCGCCGTCTGTGGCTCCTATGGCAAAATCTGAGTTACATTAGACATGTTGCAAGCCACAGCTGGTGCGACGTGTTGATTCTGAAAGGGGACTTCGCTGTGAAGGGGCGTAACTCATGCTGTTTTGCCATGGAGAGGGTGTATGAAGGGAATAAAACACCCATGCCCAGCTGGCAGAACAGGATATAAGAGGTTGGGGCAGGAGGATGCGAGATGAGAGATAGCAAGGTTGCTTCATCCAACATCCTCTTTCCTATTCCTGGCTACTTTCTTTCCCCATCCTTTCACCAGAAGGGTAGAGCAGGACGAGCAGGGACGTAGGTGTGCACTGAATGAGGAGGCACGACTGTGTAGCCTCTTTCCTCTGGCATGACGAGGTGGTATCAGCCAAACGCATCTGGGGGGCACCAGGCCACTGCTATTTTCTTTCCCACTTCTGAGAGTCGCTGACTTAAAAATTGACAGATCTATGATGAATAACTGAAAACCACGCAAGGCCCACAATCTGCTCTGACACGGTCTCTGTCCAGCAGCAAGCACCCGACCTCCCCGAGCTGCCTTCATGCTTTAATTCGCCCAGTATTGAGGCAACTGAGTCCTCCTCCACGTTACTCTCCTCCCCTGCACGATACGAGAACATATATGGTCACTCGCCTGGAGCCCCCAGGTAGCAGAAGCCTCACAGGCCCATAGTATCCTGTTACCACATTACTTTGCCGACACTCCCTCATGCATAATGTGCCGGTGATTACTTGCTAGAGGCAAGAAGCAGAGGCCACTCCTCTCCTATGCTCCTTAAATAGTTAAAAGCATTGGTCAGCTCGGAGCGAGCCTGACAGCTGAAAGAGGTGCTGCTCCCAGGACAGAGCCAGGTCTGCATGTAAGTAAGCTCTCTGAAGAGGTACAAACTTTCATAGCTGTTGTTCTGGTGCCTGGGGTGTCTGCAACTTCCTCTACATAGTGATAAGTAGGCAGTGGTTTAAATTTCCATTTCCATTTTTCCATTATTTTGAATACATTTACTGGATCTTTTTTCTTCTAAAGTGCTGTTCTCTGAAAGTCAGCTCTGTTTAACGCTCAAGCTACTTGTCAGTGGTTTGGGTTTTTTTTCAAATTAGCTAGATATGGCAGTATACATGTAGCTCTGTGGATGTTTTTATATTTCAGCGTGTGTTTGTGTGTGTAGGGAGAGGAGAAGTATACTCACATATATATCTGCGTGTGTGCATTTGTACGCATGGACTTATGACTACTTGTAAGGCAGACGATAGTGATGTATATCTCGAGTTGATGTGTACAGCACACACCTCTGCACACACACAGAAAATGGTCAAAATGGAAAAACAATCCTTAGGTTGTGGAAAAGCAGTGGAGAGGAGAGAGGGTAGAAAGGGGATGAGTCCCACCATGGAAAAAAAGGCTGATTTCTAACCTGTGTATCTAATACGATGATGGGGGAAAAGTAGCGATACAGATGTTTGAAGCCTGGAGGAGTGCTGATGTGGTGTCCCAGTATCTTTCCAGCATTGTCTGTGGTTGTAGGGGTGTGTGTGGGGTGAGTGTGCACGCATACACAGACAAATGACACACAGCCTTATTTGTACAAAGCCATGTGAAGCCTGTTTTCCCTCTCCTAGAGGCGCGGTGTGGCACAACAGCAGCCACTAATCCTTTCCCCTGGTTGCCACTAAAGGCAGATCCTACCCTAGACTTCTTCTTTCGCATTTTGGGGTGAATACTCAGGTTCTGCCTTTCAGTGAGATAGCACTTGTGTTTGGCCCCCACAGCCTGCTGGTCAAATATCCCCAGTGTGCCGTGTGCCTGGCCAAAGGAGAATTAGGCAGCCATTAAAGTTAACGGGCAATACTCTGCCCTTTCAGCTTGTTATGTCATTTGCCTCAAGCCTCTCATTATTGTTTTCTGGGGATCGGTACCTGTCATGTTGTTTTTCTGTTGTATTTTATATGGGAAGGAAAATTGTAAGAAAAGCATAAATGCATATTCCCCCCAAATTTTTTTCTGGAAGACAGGATTTTACTGTAGTGAAGTGGCACATGGCTCAGCAATACCCACACTTGCAGATATTTTGAGTACCAGTCCAACATTTAGTTAGTTTCACTGTTCTAGAGCAGAAAGCACTGTATTCCTTAGAAAGCCATCTCTGAGGAACTGTGTGGCAAAACCCTGTAATTCTGTATTAAATCTTAAAAACCCAGCGATTTGTACACATTGCAAAAGGAGCAGCCCCGCTCCAGTGGTGGCAGGTGTCAGGGAGCCCATGCCGAGAGACTCCAAAGGGCAGCATGGAACCGCGGTTCCCAACCATACATCATCTTCCCGAACGTGAGAGGGACGGTCCATCTAGCTACTGTCCTGTCTCCAGGGGTCTGGAGAAGAGTTTGAGGTGACCCATAAGGCAGTACAATGAGTGCAGAAGAAGCCCCTCAACAAAATGCAGGCAGTGGTAGGCACTGGAAGTAATAAACATGGATAAGAGCATTCAAAGCTTAGCCTCACTTTTATATGATAGCAAATGAGTATAGTTGTGGCAACGGGGTACAGGATAGTCCGGGGGTGGGCAGGGGGTGGGTTGTTTGGGTTTTTTTTGCAGTGGGATTGCAGAAAGTTGAGAAGTCCATCTATCACGAAGAGTAAGGACCACTGGTATATCTCTGAACCTTGGTCCTCCACAATGTGTTGTAGCTCATCATGGCATTAGCCACACAACCCAGGGCAGCCAGCATAGCAGAATAGGCTGGAGAGGCAGAGAAGGGGAACGAGGGTTTGGGGAGCAACAGAGAAGATCTTGTTATCAGAAAGTCAATTTACTTTCAGTAAGTCTTTTTCAGAACAAAACTTTGACCTAGAGTTCAGGCAAGGTATGGATCACTTCTTTCACATCGTGCCCTCTGAAAGGGGAACACCAGGACAGATTTCACTTCTGTGGAGTATTGTGATCACTGATTTCTACTGCAGCCAAGTAAATGTCACCAGGTTCAGCTGGGGTGGAGAAGTGTTTTGTAATCTACGGGCAGTTTACTTGTATCTAACTTAGAATCTGGAAGGAATCTTGCCTTTCTATTTTTCTGTATAGATCAAAAAATCCCGGTTACCTAAAAGCTATACTCTACCTAAACCATGTGGTCCCACACGTCCACTGTTGTTGCAATTCTTTATATTCCCCCAGTACATCTCCAGTTCCCGTGCTGCGGTTGTAAATCTCCTCATGCCTCTGTGAATGGGTCCTGCAGAAGCGCGGTACTCAACTCACGCAGCCGCCCGTCGTGGTTGTTTGGCTATTAATAGATTCCAGGCAGACCAGTCACAACCCAGCCAGCAGAGTAAACACATTCATTAAAAGGTAATAGTTGCAAGAAGGAGGAAACCTAACCAGGAATAGCTAACCTTAATCATCCAGGATGTTCAGGCAATTTCAGCCACCCAGTCGACACTTCAGTGGTCTGGTGATGGGCTCATCCTAGCTGGACCGGAGAGGAAATGCCTGACTTTCCTAAGTCAGGAGTAGAGAACATCCCAGTGTGAGGCATGAGGAGGGAAGATAAAACATCTCCTGACACCAGTGCCTGCAAGCAGGATGAGAAAGGGAAGGAGGCTGCAAGCCAAGGATGCGCCTGCCCTGACCTGGGGTTCAGGTCACGATCTTTTCCAAGGGTAACCCCCATTTTAATACTCCCAAATGTCTCTGGGGTGACTGGCAGGCAGAGCTGCTCGGAGGGAGCTTTCTCTAGTGTCCATCAGAAATTTTCCAGAGCTTTTTATTCTGTTATTCATATCTAGCTCTTTAAATGGTTTCTTGTATAAGATTTAAGGGAGCGGTCAAATCCTCAGGTATCCAGAGCTCTCATTGCAATACGTGGGGTTGTGGCCTCCATTTGTACAGACCCTTTGCAACAGGAGAGCTACACAAATTAATCAGCGCTGTCTGAAAAGCAAGGAAAACTGCAACAAGGAAAGTGAATGACTTTAAATTAGCAGAAGTTGCGCATTTGGGATTAAACTCTTGGCTTCTATTTACAGCTGGGCAAGACCTCATGGGCAGATTTGCACAAAGCTTTTCTAAGATTATCACATACTTCCCAAAGAAAAGGATTTCAGAGAACCAAAAATTATACATAGATTTGTATCAAAATTGGGAAATTGTTGCTGCCAAAAGAAAAAGCTTATTTTTCGGATATGGCATTGGGAGATGGAGTCAAAACTTTTTATCTTGAGATTTTTCAGAATGGAAGGATTTCATGGTTCACTTAGAGACAGTGATTTAAGTTTCTCTTGTGCTAAAAATGACTTTGAAAAAAGCTCATAAAGAAAAAGAAGACAACCTCAAGAAACATAATTTGGCAGAAAATCATTTCTCTCTCAAGTTCCTTCTCAGCAAGATAACGAACTTACATCAGTTTGGATTCATTTAGTTCCTTCCCACAGCTCTTTCTCAATTCAGCAGGTTTTACTGTGGATGATTTAGTGCGAACAGCCCTTCCACTCAGGAGCCAGGGCTATAATACCAGTATTGTTCTTCTCTCCCCTTAGCAGTGTTATTGTTTGAATTATACTGGTACCTAAGAACGAGTCATCCTGTTTCCATTGAGATAGTCGCTGGAATTGGCAGCATTATTCCTGTGTCCTGATTTTGACGCTACGTCACCAGCAAAACAAAGTCAGCCTAAGGGAGTAGTATGTGCCCGTGCATGTACACGCACGTCTTTTATGCAGAGAGCAACAGCTTTTGATTCTCTGAATTCTTGCGCTGACTTGCCACTAACATTTACCATGGCTCTCTGCATGCAAGACATGCAGCTAAAGGACAGCCGAGTGCAGTTACCTACACAGCAGAGGAGAGGAAACGGTGTGAAGGACCTGAGCTAGAAGACACAGAAGGACAGATGTGCATTAACCAGCTAAGTTGGTTCTTTTGTTTTGCTTTGTTTCACTTAGCTTTTGCGGCCAGAGGGGAAGTGGTAAGATGGCTCTCAGCAACCACACAAACAGCAGTTTGGTCACACCGAATTTACTCCACATGTTTGTGGAACAAAAGAAGACCCTTCGGTTCAATAATTTCAGCAACCCAGCCTTGGAGATGCAAGAGGAGATAATGGCCTCATTTTATATCCTCATCATCGTCGGGTTTTTCGGCTTTCTCCTCTTTGTCATGATGCTCAGCAATATTGTTTCCAGCAAGCCTGAAAACTACATTGACTATCTCTATTCTGGGAAGCTTAACCCTCAGAGAAGTAAGGTGGAGCTTCCAGGAAAGGAGAGCAAAGACACTTTTGTTATTATCAACAGCACTGCCTTACTGGAGCAGCTAAGGCAGGACAGCAAAACCAGCCCCGGGTCTGAGGCGCCGAGCACAGACGCAGTCCTGAGGAATGTATGACAATGGTTTCTTTTTATTACCATTCTGTTGTGCATACGGAGCCTAAACAGGTATATTTTTCGTTCATGAAAGCAAGAAATGAGGAGCTGTGCCAGGACAGATGCAGACGGCTCTTATGCAAGCTTCCCACGTGCAGCTGTGAAGGTACCGGAGTACAACCTGTGTTATTTCAGCCCCAGGCCTTTGGAGAGGAGGCTGGAAATCAAGTCCTTGCTGGCCTAGCTCTTTCATGGCTGTTTCTACTGTGTGTTTTTATGGCTTGTCTCTCGGGAAAATGGAAGGCCTTCCTTTGCATGCTGTTGCTTCAAGCAGGGCCAGTACGTTTCCAGCTGGGGCACAGCTGGTGCGCCTGTTTGCTGTTGTTATTTATTCATTCATTTATTTATCTGGGGGGGAGGGGGGGGGCAGAGCTGCCAGTGAGCCCGTTGGGTGCGCTCTTGGCAAGCAGAAGGAGCCGCAACTGCCTCTGTGTCCACCTTCACCAGCCACGCCGGGCACCCAGACCTGGAGGGGAGCTGACCCATGTCCGGCCCTTCTGGAAGGAAGGTTATTTCAAGGGTCTGGAGGCACGTGTCAGACTGGAACTTTTTTCCTCACTTGGCAGGCTTGGTCTGCAGCGGGTTTTTGACAGTGGTCGTACATTTCTCAGCAGCTCTCTTCCTGCATGTCAGCCCGTTACCAAAGCCCAGGACAATGAGGAGGGCCAAGACATCCTGACATCTTTCCAGGGTCCTTCCTGGCACCCACATGGACAGCATCGGGGCTGACAAGTCACAACTGTAGCCCTCAGGGTTGTGCCACCGTTGTGTCAATAACCCCTGACAAATTGCTTCAGTGTTTAGTGCTAACCCCCTCATCATGAAATCCCACCAAACCCGTAGTCCCTGCTGCTTCCTCGGGTGGTAGATGGCAAGCAGAGGGGTGCCATGGCAGTTTTAGGGTGTCTTCTGCTGGCCACCAAGCCTCAGCAGACACAAGGAGGAGAGTCAAGGATGGGCACCTGTGGAGAGGTGAACATTGGCAGTGGGCTTCAGCTTGCTGTATTTGGTCCACGTATTCATTGGAAAAAGCTCTGGAGTCTGCAAATCAAAATGATTGGAAGCTGGTGGTGCAGATACTCCAAGAACTTTAAGGCATTTTGTTATAGAAGCAAAAATCCTGTGAAATCCTCTAAAATTGTATGCCTGTGGGGTGGGTGTTGCTGGTTCCACTCAGCCTCCTTTATGTTTCTTTGTGTATTTGCTTTTTGTAAGTGATAGGAAAGAAGTTCTCAACACTTTTGTACCCTACAAAACATTATTTCCTAACTATTCTTATACAGTTTTTTACTCTATCTGTAGCTTCATGTTTTGCTACAGTGATTATTTTTTTTTAATGTATCCTTTTCTGCCATGATACAGTGTTCTTATTATGGGGTTTTGCCACTGTTTGGTCCAAGCTAACTGCCTGGAAATTATTTGCTTCATGTGGGCCGTATCCTTAAAGGGAGTTTCCAGAGCCTGATCTCAAAAGACATGTTCCAAGGCTGATATTTCCAGCTGATAGCCAAGATGAAATCCACACCACTCTCTTGGCTTTCCGCACTTCTTCTTTGAATTCCAGAGATTCAGTTTTCCAACACAGACATCTCCTTTTTTGGACAGGTGTATATTCCCCAGACACTGTCTCCAGCAGAGGCCAATTAGGCAGTTGAGTTAGTTTTGGACCTCATTGCCTTTGGCTTCATTACCATGTCTGGTTTAATAACTGCTCGGTTTGAGCCAGGATCCGCTATTTATGCTCACTGCTTCTGACTCCACTCAGTAGCCAGGCTCCCATTGCTGCAGCACAGCTATTCACATCTGAAAAATGAAAGGCGTTTTGAAGGTAGAAAAAACATTTGTGGTTCCAGGTTTGTTCCTTCTACCCAGTGTGGGTGTTTTCCAGAAGGTGGCGAGTACCACCATCCATTTTGGAAAAGGATCAATTTCTGCCCAGTGCCAGCATTGAGAGGAGACTTTAGCCTGACCTCTAGCAGTAGTGACAATTCCTCCTGCTTTGCAGACCCNATCCATTTTGGAAAAGGATCAATTTCTGCCCAGTGCTAGCATTGAGAGGAGACTTTAGTCTGACCTCTAGCAGTAGTGACAATTCCTCCTGCTTTGCAGACCCAGTTTATCAATTTTTCCAGTCACACAACAGTGTCAGGAAAAGAGTAAAATCTCGCTTTCCATCGTGAGTGTTAGATACAGGTTTCAGAAGTCCATCAGCCACGCCAGGTTCTGTGCAGAGAAATTTCACCTCCAGCAGCAGCGGCTGCTGCTTTCCTGGATGGGCTGATGCAGGGCAAGCACCAGGCTGGAGGGTGAACTCCACAGCCATGGGAAGTGCTCTTTGCCTCCCTGCAAACCAAGCTTCTGAAAACTCATTCACTGCTGATGTATGACAGAGGTCTACTGGTACTTTGGTGTCCCCTTGGGGACGAGCCCATTCCTGCTCACACCCTTACGGGTAATCTGGTCTTGCAGGCAGCCTGGGGTGGGGGTGAGGTGGGCCCTTCCTCTCCCTTTGCTCACCGTGCAGCGGGGGCTCTGCGTCCTGTATTGAGAACTAAAATCAGACCTCAACCACTCAGGGAACGGACCTAATGGCTGTGTCCCCTTCCCAGACCCAGGTACACCCATCAGCTCTATGCCAACCCCTTGGCCCCGAAGCTTTCCCTGAAGCTTTTCTTCCCCACCTCAGGGAGACGTCTATGTGTGTACATACAGTCTCAACCACATCTGATAAAAAGCTTCAACTCCCACAGATACCCCGTTCCCACAGAGTCCAGGCAGTAGACAGCCAAGTATTTCTACCTGAAACAGTGGCCATGCTTAGGCAGAAGCCGTGACCGTGATGGCGCCAAGGGGAAGGCTGATAAGCTCAGCCTTGGCAGAGAGTCCCTACTGCTGGAAAACAAATTTTATCAGTTTTCACAAGGTGTCTTGCCAGTCTTTGCGGGAAACTGACAGCAGTTGTACTAGTTCTGTTCTGAGATGTTTAGGGCTCTTGCTTTAGGTATAGGATTAATTTGTTTTCTGAAGTTTCCACCTCTTTCTGTTTCCATCCTGAGGCCATCTTTGATTTTGGCAAGTGCTTCTCTTACTGGTTTCATCACGGATCAAGAGCTAAAATTACACACTTTTGGAAAGTCTCATTTGACACCAGAAATACTACTTTGGCACAGGACTTTAGCTAGTGTTCAGGACTTCATCAGACATCTAGGAGGGAAAATAGATTATTTAAATTGGATATGGTATTTGTTAGAAAAAGAATCCTAATTTTTCTCACTCCATGTAAGACTGGAAGAGAACCAAATTCCCTGTAGAATAATGTTTTCAAGTGTTGGTTTTGGAAGAAAAAAATCAAACTTACAAAACATTTTGTTTAGATAAAAATAAAATGTTAAATTTCAAAATTAGCAACTTACTTTTAGCTGCTACATGTAATATAATACAGCAGGTAAAAACATCCCCTGTTTGCCTAACATTATGCCTACTGTTTATATGTATTTCATTATGTTCTGTATTTCATTATGTTTTTATTTGGCATTTTAAAATAAAGGTTTTGTGATGATTTTTAGCTTGCATATAGAATGTGGTGACTGGTAACCTAATAACATAATTACTACTGAAATGGGTAATTGGTATGTAACTGATAATCAGTATCCTAATTGCTTCATTAACAGGGACTTTGTTCATGGGTAATTGGTAAATTTGTTATTTAGCTAAGTGGTACAATGCAATTTGGTGAAGCACCAAAAAAAGTGCATTGAGGGGGGAGGGGTGTCACTGCTCAGCCCCAACTTGTGTACGCAGGCAGTGATGGAGGAGCTGGCAGCTGGCAGGGGCCAGTCCTCCCACCTCCTTCCCAGGGGGAACGGGATGCCGCCGAGCCTGGGCATCCCTGAGAAAAGCTCCACGTGCTGCTGAGCCCACCCTCCCACAGCCACAGACACCTGGGGGGCAGGTACCACCCACGGCCAGAGCCCTGTGCGTGGGGTGCCGCCTGCAATGTACTCCGTGCGCTGGGGGCGGTGGAGGGAGACTGGTGGTCCCAGCGCTGATGCCCAAACACCAACCGACCCAGCAAGACCGCAGGTCTTACTGGTAGGGCAGCAGGTCAAGAGCAGGAGACTCCGGTGCAATGGCTGAAGGGTAAGAGAGCGATCGGAAGTGCGTTTTCCCAAATCCCAAATGCACTTGTGAGGCAGGGGCTATGCCCAGAGATTTTGCACTGTGTGGCCTTGCTAGGGAATGTCAGAAGTCTAAAATTACAAAAGGAGGAAAGGTCCCTGCCCTAAAGAGCTCACTGGCTGTGTAGGCATGGGGGGGGAGAGGGGGAGGATGGAGAGAAGAGGCAAAAAGTAACACAGCAGACTAAAAGTAGCACGGGAAATAACACACATCTTTTTGTGTCTCAGCCCAGTGCCTTATGTCTGCTGCCTGAGTTTTTTAAATGATGTTGAGATGCTGGGACCATGAATAATTGTTTTTAAAGCAGGTTAACAGGTGGGTTTGTGTCATATATATATGAATGGGACAGAGGACAATCCGCTTCTCAAATAGTTACTCTGAAAAGGACATGAGAGCAGTCCATCCCTCCCATCTCACTGCGTATCAGCTGCATTATCATTGGTATTTTCATAACTGTTTAGGCTCAGACTAGTTCATGGGATTGAAGGAGCCAGGGCCAGCCAGAGACACAGGCATGGTGATGCCACCTGACAGCGTAAGAGCATCACCATGTCCTTCTGGGACAGCACCACAATACAGTGACACAGACCTTGCCCGTGCCTAAGGCTTCGCAAGGAGAAAGGCTGGTTTGCACCTCCTTCATCCACCTTGCTAAGTCACTTCATCGGCCTATGAAAGCACAGGAAAGCGCTCAGCCTACAGCAGCAGGCTGTCTTTGTCTTCATTTGCCTCGATGCTGCAAAACCACAAAAACCTGGAGTGGTAGACAGAACAACGGCTTCAGGACTGTTCGCGATAGGGGGGGTCCAAACTGAGGAATGTCAAGCCCAATTTTCCTGGGCAGCCCCAGCGGTACCTACATGTGTGGTCCAGTTCAGAAGAGGACNGGCCTATGAAAGCACAGGAAAGCGCTCAGCCTGCAGCAGCAGGCTGTCTTTGTCTTCATTTGCCTTGATGCTGCAAAACCACAAAACCCTGGAGTGGTAGACAGAACAACGGCTTCAGGACTGTTCGCGATAGGGGGGGGTCCAAACTGAGGAACGTCAAGCCCAATTTTCCTGGGCAGCCCCAGCGGTACCTACATGTGTGGTCCAGTTCAGAAGAGGACCGTGCTTTTGAAGTGCATCTCCTGACCGCTGCTGCTGTGATTTGGGTTGCCTCATGGAACAGTCTCAGAGCACACAAACGGGCTGGGCACCACGGCTTCCAGCCCATGGGCAGCCTGCAGGGGACAGCAGCACAGAGCTGCTACTTGCCACTGGTGACAGGGGCAGGTCTGAGCGGGACGAGGTGGGCAGTGTTAGAGCCATCCTTAGCCTGGCATGGCCAGGAGGCCTCAGGGACAAGGCTGGAGATAGAGGAGAGGACAGGGAAGGAGAGGGGAAGCCCTACCTCACTTTTGTACCTGAGGACGCTGCCTGGATGCTACCACAGTTGTTCCCCTGATGCATTTCCTACTGGTGTCCATTCACAATCAGAAGGTAGCTAGAAAGCAAGAGTAACAAAAGTGACATGACCTTTTTGTGTTTATCCAAAGGATGGCATGCTCCAACTCATGCACAATTAAGAAAATCCCCTCTGAAGAGGAGACAAGGAAACGATAACTTCAATTTAGGTAACATGGAATATGATTTGCAGTTCCAGTGGATGTCATTGGTGGGATGCTTGGCACGCGCACCAAGAATAATTAGGGAATAAGATTTCTTTACAGGTAGTTCTTTCAACACTTTACATCCGAGTCTTGAATGGTGAGGCCCCTAAATCAGCATTTTGGGGACCTCAGGCCCTAAGCAGGCTGCTAAACATGTGCACTTTTCAAAAATAATAAGCAGCCAGTAACTCCAGCAGGACTACTCATGTCAAGTTATGCTCCTGGTATACCTTTATTAAGGACGAAAGCTAACATGAAGAGAGAAATGTATACCACAGTGTGAAATGCTAATAGAAATGAGTCAATACTATTTCATGTTGCATTCTCATATGAATATATACTGCATATTCAAGGCTTTTTCTTCATATGTGTACAATCTGAATCTGCCATCATTTTGCACCTGGCTAACAAACCATATAGGCTTCTTTCTGGGGGTATACCCTTCTCCTTATATCAAATTTTCAGACTTCTGCTCTTCGTGAGATGCTGCTAGCATGATGTGCTCCATCACTCATCTGCCTCAGCACGGAGAGCATCCAGACCGCTGAGTTAGACCCCACTGGCCGTGTTCATCTTCAGACATTTTTTGACTTCACAAAATTTCCTGCTGCGTTAGGGGGAAGGAAAACTGTTCCATCCATCCATGTTCTGTGCCATCAGCAGAGACTGACGTGTTTATGCTGTTCAGCCCCATCTGGCAGGCTGACGATGCTGCCAGCACTCACTCCCAGCCTTGTAGGTACAGCTAAGTGGGAGCAATTTAACAGTCTTGTACTGACAAGCTTGTTCCTGCGGTAAAATTCTGCGTGTGCATCTGCAGGGAGGCGGAGGGATAGGTAAGAAACAAGTTGGGTCAAAATAGTCTTCACTTTCTGCTGCTCCACAGCCTTCCCCAGCTGAATGCTTGCTGCCCTCAGTGCACCTGCACACACACGCACACGCACACACACGTCTTTCCCTGACTGTTCCCGTCTCCCCAGGGAGGCTGCAGCCCTCTCTTCGCCACATGCTCCTGTGTCCCACTTTGACTTGCCATGGCAGCAGGGTGGTACCGGTCCAGCCTTCTGTTCTGACCTTCATTTTGGCCTGTGTGTTCACATAACACCACACGAGCAATTTTCTTTTTCCTCCATAGTCCCTTCTGTTTCTCTGAACGTGCTGCTCACCCATGGAGGGGATGATGGTGTTGGTGTTGAGCTCAAGGCAGGTGCCTCAGGGGTTCATC
This sequence comes from Himantopus leucocephalus, assembly GCA_003993805.1. Lineage (NCBI taxonomy): Eukaryota > Metazoa > Chordata > Aves > Charadriiformes > Recurvirostridae > Himantopus > Himantopus leucocephalus. Next base: position 129,267,624 of record RSEF01000001.1, on the reverse strand, counting down.
AGTAGGGCCAGCACAAAATGAAGAAGCAGGTGCACAAAGTGGGAACCTAAGAGGACTCTAGAAACCAAATTACTCTTAAAAATACCTCACCCTGAAGGGACGTCTGAGGCACCGCTTATTTCTTCCCCCTCCAAGGCCTGGAGCTGGGCAGGCTGAGCATGGTGGACATCGCACAGGGCGCCGGGCACCAGGCATCACCTTGCAACGCTGCCAGGATTGGGCCTGCCCATCACAGAGGCTCACGTGGGGGTCCAGAGGTCCTCCTTCCCCCCATAACAAGATACCCACAGTTCAGCCCCCTCCTCCACCCAGGAGGATTTCAAGGCCACGTCTTCCATGAGGCCGCATGCTTGCCAAGGGAGGGAGGGAATGGTTTCTACCACTGGTCTCAAAGCTCAGGCATTGGCTCAGTCTCCATGCTGACTCTGAGCAGCACCTTCCACCACATTACCATCCCTCTGGACCCCTTTCACCAGTGCCTGACTGGCCCACACACGTGCACAGGGCCCAAGCACTCACCCAGTGCTGTGAGAGAAGGAAACACAATGTTCAAGATGAGCAAAGTCCTGATGCCAGAAGCCACTACCTGCCCAGTTGCAGCCTACCCAGCCTGGTGGCACCATTGTTTTCCAAGACGCCTTTTGATCAGCCACCTGGAAGCCCTTGCTGATGCTGCCGCTGGTTGGGTGTGACACCGCGGGTAGCGCTGGGGCAACAGGTGCATTGTGACGTCTGTGAGCATCCTTCATGAGCCTTGAGACACCAACATGCAGCGCTTCGCAAATCTGCTCCTCAGGCATGTAATTCGCAGGGGCTGCTGTGATGCTGCTTCAAAGAGGCAGTGCCTGCAGTATTTAAGAGCTCTGAAGACACTGCAGCTTAACAGTTTCAACACCGTTTTTTTAGGGGAAACAGATATTCCAGAAAGTCTTATAACAGGAGAAAAAGTAGCTGAGGAGGCCAGCTTGCGCTGGCCGGTATGGACACTTATTCACGCTGGCAGCAGCCAAGGGTGGGTGCCCTGGAGGTACAAACTGCTCTTAAGAGGTGATCTGCCCACCCACCAGCAGAATGGTATTTTTCAGGAGTTGTGTGATTCTCTGACCACCTCCTATGGGAAGTGCGTAATTGTGACAAGGGACAAAAGGCAGATGATGCGTTTGAGGGCAAAAGAGGGCAAGGAGCCGGAGACAGAAACTCTGCCGCCAGTCCCACCAGCGATCTACATGTCCAGCATTGAGTGTTGCCCTGAAGTTGCTAGAGCCAATGGCCACGAGCTTCTTGTTGTGCCTTCGTCTTACAACTATCTCTATCCTATGGATGTCGCCTGGTCTTCCTTGAAATGGTTTATTATAAACAACAGGAAGGACTTTGCCCTGAGGTCGGTTGAGAGGACCCACTCCTATAGGTGTATCCTCTTCAGTGACTTGATTGCTAAAGGAATAGAGAAGATGACCCCAAACAAATGGAAGGTAGTGATTAACAGAGTGAAGAGATGGGAGAACTACTACCTTGACACACTTTCTTAAACGGCTCTTCCTGCAGAAAGGCCTTAAATCTGTTTTGAATGAATTACCCCATTCCAGCTCTGCTGAGCCCTCTCCTTCAAAGGGTGTAACTTAAAAACCACATGTCACTAGCAGTAATAAAAGAGATAATTTTAAATCTGAATGTTTCATTTTAGGTGTATGCCAGGATTAGGTTGTCGCGCACAACACTTGCATAGGGACAGTTAATTTGCCTTACCACAAAAATGGGCCAAAGTGTGCCTAAGATCTAGTTTAGCCATCCTTCTGCATGAATTCCTCTGTTATGGGAGTTGTGAGACCATGGCTCAGATGTAAATGCCCTCAATTTCGAGAAAGACTGGGCTGCAAAATGAATTCTGTAGGTCAAGCCTGTCTCTTTGACCCCAATGGGAGATCTGCTCCTGAGCAGGGAATATGATAGACCGTGACTGACACCAGAGTCCATGGCTTAAAGAAGTCTGAAGAATTTAATGCGACTTTCCCATTGTATACACGTTAACAGCTGCTATCAGCTCAGTAGTTCATTACACCGAGTACCCTGCTTCCAACGGTGGTCTGCAATAAACGTTTCAGTGACAGGTAAAACAAATCTTTCTAAAATGGAAGTTCCTTTCTGAAGCCTGACAATTAGTACTTGGTTCAGGCTTTAAAGCATGAAGAGTTCAGTCTCAGGATAAAATATGGCACTCGTCATTGCAGACTTTCTTTATCTATCGATTACTGAGATGTAATGATTTCTCACGGAATGGAGTTCAAAAGATTATTTATGAGTGATGCAAAGTAGTATTTCTTAACAGCAGTTTTTTCAAGTTCATTGAACACTTTCTTGTTTTTTCGAAAAAAAAAAAAACCCTCCTAATTTACATTCTCTGTGTTGCTCATTACTGGGCATGTGTTTATTGTGTACTTCTAAGAGAACTAAGACCATAAAAACATAAAAGAAATAAGTTATGAGATGATTCACAGATTCACTAAAACATTTCAGTACACTGAGGCAAATCTGTGCAGTTTTTCTCCTGTGTGTGGAAACCATCTAAACGAGCATTGTAATTTGGTGTGGCAGAGAGATGTCTAAAAAAGGGAGTCTCATCTACCTTCAGAAGAATCCACGCATGTAATTCTCTAGAGCTGAGACATGAATATACAGAGAAAAATAACCATCTTTTCTCAGCTTCATATTCATCAGCAACAACATCTGCTCATTTTTTACAAATATGGATGTAGCAGAGAATGGAAAATTAGGTGCTTCAAATGCAAGGAGGAGAGAGTGGGGGAAAAAGGGGAGAGACCGGAGAGGGGCAGAATGCTTTTATTGTCCTGGTATCATGGCCCTGAACATAATTTCACGTTGGCTTGAAGCAGCAATTGCTCCACTAAAGATCGATGAATATGAAGTGGTGTGAAATCAGCATGAGGAAAGAAAGAGGTCCGGTGCCTCTTTACCACAAGGATAGGCAGTAATTGCACCCTAGCTTGGTTTTCTTAAGAAGCAAAGGATGCACACCCCATTTTCCCAATGACTTACCTTCACCCGATGACACTGCGCTACACTATTGGGCAGAAGTAACAGTGCGCTGCAGTCAAATCGGCTCAAACCTGATGACTTCATCGCTGTGTTCTGGATTCACACGAAGAAGAACGAGACCGAACCTGAACAGAGCAGAGTCCCGGGCTGCTGCCTCACCGCAGCTCAGCCTTACTGGTCTCTGCTGTCATGGCTTATGCGGCTGCGGCTTTAGGGCCACATTGCAACATTTCTTCATTGGTAGGGTGTGCCTTCTGCCATCCCTAATTCACAGCGGAGTCCATGGGACCAGGTACAGAATCACCTGCTTTCCATCCATTTTAGCAACGAGGAAGCATCAAAAGGAAGTAATTTGTGTCACAGGAAGCTGTAAGCCTTTCCTGGTTTGTATTTGGTAAAACGAGGGTGAAGCCTCCATGAAGGGTTTCATGGAAACAAGCATGAGGGAAGAGGAAGTGTTTGGTGCCATATCTCCCAGAGAGCGAGGGAAAAACATCCTTTCCCTGCAAAGGGCTGGGAAAGCCTCGCTAAACACCTTCACTCTTCCCAGCCTCCCACTGGGAGGTTGAGGGCTGGCGAAACTTTTCTACCCAGTCCCATTTAATTTGCATGGAAACCTGTGGGCAGGAAAAAGAACCGAGTCTGAAATCAAATGAACTTTGGTATTTTGTATAAAATCCTCTGAGATGAGTCCTCTTCTTTCTTCCTCCCTCCCCCCAGCTTTGCTGCTGCATAAGGGTAATTACAACCCATGTTTTCGACAAAACGTCGTAACCCTTTGTACTGAAGAAAAATATTGTGGCTCATACAGTTCTGACTCAACTGGTAATTTAGGATGACAAGCAATTCCTTTAACATATGACTAAACAAGCTAATGGGAGGATGTTACCAAATAGCATGCACCTTATTCAAGAGCATTTGAAATAGCATGCATGAGTCTAGTATCTTCTTGGTAGGATTTTAAATACCTATTATTTTATTAGGTTTGCTAGCAATAGCTCTTGTAGTGAGGCTCAGTACACTTGACTGTTGCAGGATGTCAAAGCAAATCTCTTTGTTCCCACTCACGACTCTCCCTGTGTGACTGAAATGCACCACTAGAATAAAATGATTAAAGTATCTTTGCATAAAGAGGAGAGGCAGATGCAAATGCATATGTTGATGAAGAAGCTATAACAGATGTCCCTCTGCTCTAAGCTAGCTGGGATGCAAATCACCTGAATTTTCATGATGTCTCATTGACTAATTACTTCTAAATGCTTTTCCAAGCCTCATCTTCATGGAAAAAAACCATTTATTTTCCTCCAACTCATGAAGCAGGCCTGTAATGATTGACTCAACACATTTTTTTCCCTATTTTCAAGTCATCTGTCCTAATAGCATGCTGCAACCCAGGGTACAGACGGGACAAATGCACCTGGGGCATGAGCGCAAGCCAGGGACGTAAAGATGGGACACAAGGTGTGAGCTTCTGTGACTGAGCAGGCAGAGTGGGGCCCATTTTGTGCGACGTCTGAGAACTGGGGGAAGGCTGGCAAGATAGTGGAAAGGCAACCAGCATCGCTCAAAGCCCAGCCTCTGTCTCTGTGAACTTGTTCCTTGACATTTCCTTCTGCAGCGACCATGTGGAGAAGGTATGGAGAGAAAGGCACATAAGAAAGAAGGAGGGATACGGGAACAATGTTCTATGTAAGAAATGCAAAATAAGAAAACTGTTTTAGAAAACAAATACACGTAAGGGCCAGTTAAACTGCACATAACTGTCAGCGTCTGACATTTTTTTGTTGGCTAGCTCTAAGCCTCCTCAAATCAATGAGAAACACTAAGCCAGGAAATTAGCCTGAGTTTAGGCCAGAGGAATATGAGTCGCAGCAAATCAAAAGAGCCATAGGACTGGGAAAGTGCCACACCATTGGAAGCTGAGGCATTGGAGAGCAAAACCAACCAATATGGGAAGTCCAGGAAAAGAAGAGACTAATAAAAAAGGATAGTCACCCATGCTACGTTTCTAGTGATCAACAGGAAGCAGCTATATCCATTCTCTGCTCTGTGACAGCCATCTCAAGAGGCTTTGGGTAGAGTGGAAACAGTCTCGTGGTGAGGTACAGCCTTTGATGCTGGTCCACACCGACATTTTCAATCGCTCTTTTGTCAGATTCAGAGAGGGAGAAATTGATGCCATATGGAGATACACACGAATACATGCCTAATCACTTATTTGTGCCCAAACTTTTTCTCTGCGGGAACATATGAGGAGTCCATTGCTATGGGGATAACTGTTCTGGCAGCTACTGGGTATTTCTGTTATCAGATGCAGAAGGGCCAGCTGGTGCTCTGATTATCCCCAAGATTGGGACACACATACGCCAATCAAGGTCCCGCTGAGCTTAGATGATACGCTGGGTTTGCTCCAGTAGCCAAGACAAACCAGCTTCAAAAGCCAAAGCCAAACTGTGGAGTGACGTGGGTTGTGCGTAAACATCCAGCCACCTCTGAGTCCCCAAACCAGATAGCTGCTTCCAGCCAGCCTATCTGAAAATGGCTTCTGGCACATCTCTGGGGGTGAAACGTAAACTCAGGTTTTAGAAATTTTACCTGATCTGGCTCCACACGCTCACGTGGGTTGTACACTTGCACAGCCATATCGCTAGGTTTGTTTTCCATGTGATTGGGAGCATGTCAGACACAAGACTGTCACAGAGTAGTCAGCTCCTTCACGAGAGGTCTCTCAGCCCCTCACTAAACTTGACTTGAAGGCTGAGGTTAGTACATAATAAAGAGGGAAAGGATGCAGCACGTTGATGCATCTTTGGAAGTAATTTTGCAAAGACTGAAGAACTGGTGAAGGCTGAAACAAGAGAGGTTTGTTTCAGCTTAGTCTACTGGTTTCTCCCCTGACAGAGCTGGAAAGGGCCTATGAGAGTTTGCCGCAGTGCTCCTCTTTGGCCAGAGTTGAGGCCAGGGGGTCGACAGTCAGCAGGTAGGCAGAGATGTTGACTGAGTGTCACAGGTTAGAGCTGGGATCAAGAACTGTGAAGGACTGTACCCCAGGCAGAACATTTGCGGTGCCTTTACTGATAAAGAGCAAGAAGAAACAGCTGGAATTACTGATCCCCAAGAGGAAAACCGAGGAAGGAAATGTTGGAAAGAGTTGTTTGCATGTGAGGTTCTTGAAAGAGCTGAAAAATATTTAGCACTCTGACTTGCAGCACAATGGCTCAAGAGTAATCTCTCCTGCCCTGGGGTGCTGCTCAGGGAGCTCTGCCTTCCTCCAGCACCAGTGCTGTTGTCTTTCTGGTAAAAGTCCGGTGGCCTTCAGACTAAAAGCATTCAGTGGTACGAAAATCAAGCCGAGTTCATTTCAGCCAAAGTCTAAAATGGATAATGAGAAAACAGTCCCGTTGAATGCTTCTTCACTTAGTTTTCACTTTAAGGACCACACATACCCCACAGCCACTGAACTCCTTCAGGCCGGAAGAGCCCGATTCCAGCAGCCACCTTAAGTCATCTCAGAACCTGAGAGAGTTTATTTTTTTCCCTTAAAATCCCAAATAGCTCCTTTCTTTATTACTACACAAGGATTTTGGCTTTTGTTTAAAAACACGCGTTCTTCGTGTCAGTAAAAGAAAGCCTAAAAGTGCAAACACTAGAAGTTTAAAAGCCAGCAATCCTTTTATTTTCTGTCTTCAACACTTGGCACTGGAGACAATGACAACATCCGATAGTGAAAGACCTGTGCAAGTGAGGTCCTGCGTAAGGTTAAGCTGCCCATCTATACAACATGAATCCTCTTTTTGAAATGAGTAATTTTATGGAATGGGGGGGGAGGAGGAGGAGACTGTAGTTCTGTAGGCACCAGGACAGTGTGACCAGGTTCGCTTTCTGGGATGGGAACATCTACAAGAGGATCCTGTGTAGATCCCCTGCTGCCTAACAAGCTGCGCACTCATACACACTGAGCACTTCAAGAATCTCTACCCTTGCTGCCTCCTGTAGCTTGCGGAAACTCAATCGAATTGAATTCTCTGTTCCTCTTTTAAACTTGCTAGGACTAGTCCTGTAACTCTTCTTTCAATAAGAAACCAGACTTCGAGGTCCCCAGGTGGTTTCTGAACAAGAAACTGAAACAAATCTGAGCTGCTGTCTCCCCCCAGTGTCAGCATATTTTCTTGTTTAAGGCTGCAATTGCAGCACATAGGATGCCCAAGGGTAAAAAAAAAAATATGCTGTAACCTATCCAGTAATAGCATAGATCAAAACTCTACCCTGATATGTCAGAGACCAGATATTGGTTCAGATTAGGGAATGGGTAATATTTCTCATTTTGGAAACTCTAAGATATTAGCCTGCTGCGACACCCATCACAAGCTCTAGGGGCTATGTATGTGGTAGCGCTACTCCGAAGTTAAGGAAAAAAGCAGCCAGGTTGGACCAGATTTGAAGTCTTACACGTACAAAGAGGTTTTCTGATTTGGCTGTAGAGGCAAAAAGGTGGTGATGTGGAGGACTTCTGAGGAGACTCCTCACAGCTGCTCTCTCCCCCATTCAAGCCAGGGACAAAAAGAGGCTCCTTCTGGTAATTCCCTTTTTGCACGTTTGGCAAGGTAGGGCCCCCAGATTTTAATGCCAGTCTTGATTGCTTGGGGTGCTAAATGGTGCCCAGTTGTTTTGATCGTAGATGACTTGCTTTAAAGGAGCACCAGGGAGGTGGTGGATTCGCCATCCCTGGAGGTGTTTTAAAAAAGGCTAGATGTGGTACTTGCAGATATGGTTTAGAAGTGGTTTTGTCAGGTTAGGTTAATGGTTGGACTTGATGATCTTAAAGGTCCCTTCCAACCTTAACAATTCTATGATTCTATGAAAGGGAAATTGTAAACCTTTGATTCTGCTTACAGAGCAACTGTAGTGAAGTAGAGGATACTTCTGCTTTCAGTTTTAAAAAACAAAAAAATCTCATTATTACTATTGGTCTAGAAAAATCTACTCCTGGTTGAGAGTCTAAAAAAATCCAGATTGTGGCCAATATTCGAAGGCAACCAGTGGCTGCATGGAGCCAAGACGTTGCTTGCTTTTGTAGCTGGTGGACACTACACAGGCTTGATAATTTCCTGTTAAGGTTTGGGCGTGTGGCTTAGCTAAGTACCTTGGCGCCTTTCCCTCAATAGCTGTTTAATGGAGGTGGTTAGCAGAGTCCGTTCTCCCTGAACACCGCAGAGCCGTTTAATTAAATTACCATTCAATTCCACCTTTGCGTAGACAGATGACTGCTAAGACCGTAGAAGGAAACTGCTGGTTTACAATGGCACTACGAATTCCATAGCCTGGCAGTCCTGAGGCTGCTGTAGCAAGGATATTGCTCTATCCCAGGAATGGGTTTCTGCAATACTTATATTCCCCGGTCACCAAGCTGACCGCATGAACAGTGAGCTTTTAAAAATCACCGCAATTCCTGGTGAGTAACTCCACCACAGCGAGAGCCCTCTGAGCATCAGCTGTATCAGCTGCACACAAACATAGGTAAGGCTTGAAATGGGGATTCTGCAGCAGCGTGCGCTGGTGTGACCACAGCTGTCACCTCAGCCCGCAGGCGCAGGGAGAGGGCAGAAGCGAGCCATCCCAGAGGCCTCGCAAGTCCTGCTGGGCTCCCAAGGCTTCCCCAAGGGCCCTCCACCTCTCCTCTTCCCTCCTCTCCCCTCTCCACTGTTAGATTTCAGCTTCACTTTAACTTCCAGAAGATACAAGAATCTAGGAAGTGCTTTATAATGGAAACGTGAAGAAAAACGTACCTGTTGGCACTGCTACACATGCCTAAGCTTTTACTTCTGTGAAAAAAATCTGCTTTGTTGATTAACCTACCGTGACTGAGTTAGCTTATCCTCCAGGATTTGGTGTTATTGCACATGCAGGAACAGCTAGTGATGGCAATGAAAACCCCCTCTGCTTCATATGCCGAGTACTAAATAGAGAGCCACGCACAATTCTCAGATACTGTGCACAGCAAAATAATGTAAGATACCTTCTAGCATGAAACTTCCTCAAAGGTTTTCATACTGACACTGTGATTTGCATTACTCTAAGGAAGTCCTAGGTATGGAAAGTGCTTTGAGAAAGACCTGCCTGGAAAAGCTCCTCTCCTGCATTTGTTCATCTGGATTCAATAAAGGGCCCACAAGTCTAAGATTTACACCCCTGCAGGAAGCAGTTGCTCTGAAGAAGTTGCGTAGAGCCCTCCCCATTTACTTCTGTCTGTCCATGAACGTTGTACACACCCACGATGGATTCAGAGTGTTTTTCTCTTTAAAACCAGCCACCTCCTTGCAGCTAATATCTAAAAACTGTCTCCCCTGCAGCTCTAACTGTAGCATTCGAGTACGCAGCAACCAAGGCCATTACTGTTTTTTTTTACAAAGGGTTTTTTATTGCATAAATAGAGGCTTAGATATTTTGCTGTACGTATAAAAAGTTGAGATACAGTTCAAGCAAATGTTACTCTTGAGGATTTTATTCCTTTGACACATCCTTCATCTACAGGAAGGCTTCGTTCTCCCAGGAAAGGAATCCAATGCAAGCTGCCAAGTGTCAGAAAATCTGCAGGGTGGGGAAACAGCAGTGAGAACAGCAGGCATGACATGCTGGCAGCACAGGGGCTAAATCTGCCTGCCCACGTGGCACGCTGCAATCAGAGCTAATCACAGCTCTGCGGCGCTGACACCGGAGAACATTTTTAGGGTAGGAGAATTTGCCCCTTCTCGCAATCCCATTATAGAAAGACATGGCTGACAGTCCGAGAGATGGCAGGATCTGCGAAGGACTGGGCCTCTGGTAGGCGACACTGGGTGACTGAGCAACTAGGGTATTTTCTGCAAAATCAGAGATGCTTTAACGCCAGTCATTCAACAAGGTCAACGTCACACGCTGGACACAGAGGCCTTGTGGGATGAGCTCATTACCCTGGTGCAGCAATCCCTTGGGCTGTGGACTCTGCCAGGCAGAACTCCCTGGGACCCGATGCTGCGCATGCAGCACGGTATGGTCCCCTCATTACAAGCAGCAGGCTTGCTTGTTTGCAGGGCAGCCCATCTCTCACGTGTTTAGCAATAAAACTCCATATAACTTACTCTGCAAAAATGGAAAGAAGTGTTTTCATGGCATTTTCCAGTGGCTAGCGAAAGGGATTTAAAATACAAGTTTAAAATGGCACAAGTCTGCCCAGAGACAAGTCCTCAGGCTGATGTAAACAGGAGACTGAAAAACACCTTTGGTTTTGTTGCTTTTTCTATGCGAATGAACCACTTCGTTCCCATGGTTATTTCCAGAGCCCCATTTCTTGTCACAATTTCCAATCCTTGTTGCACAAAATAAAACAGCGATAGGTTTGAAATCAAAACTAGTAAACATATCTAAAAACTGAAACTCTTCATATGTGAGGTGATGACCTCAAAAAGGGAAAGTTAAGTTTTCTAGTTTAATTAACAGTAACATTATATCAAACTCCCACCGAGCTTACAAAGGGCAGGCAGGAATAGAATTCCCATTTTTCTGCAGAACAGAGAGATGTGAAATGAACTGATACAAAAATCACATACCAAACAACTCAGGGAATATAATCTTAGCACTAGTCAGCACTCATTTTCCTAATGGACTTGATCCAATAAGGCAACGATTGCTTAAACTTTGAAAGTTGAGGGAAGGAATTCAGCCCATGGGGAATGAAACCCCAAAACGTTAAGAAATTTTGTAATGTTCATTTTGCTCTTTTATGCAGAGCAATGTCCACTTTTCTCAGTGAAGTACATACGGTGGATGGTACATAGCATAACCTGTAGCATTTCTGTTACCTTGGGGAGTTCCATGGCATGAGATTTGGCCCTTCCAGCTAAACTATCTCCAACTTGTCATGTATTTAACTAATATGGAATGGCTGATTCTTAATTATGATTAATGATGATCTTAATTATGATGACTTAAGGCCAAGAGGTCTTATTGCATCATCTTGTTTGTCATGCCTCTCATGCATTTTTTGCCCAATTTAACCATCTCTTTATGCATGAGGATTTCCTATGCAATTGGTTGGGCATAAAAATTCAGGGAGATTAACAGCAGAGAAGGAATACTGCGCTAAGAGCTCCTAAACCATGAACCATGGCTGCCAAGTTTTCTGGTGGTAACTGCAATGCCTCCAAAGAGTGGGCACGATACAGGCGTGCAAATACGCTGAAACATCACAGGAGACAAATATTACAAGAACTCAGATAATGGGGATAGTTCTAATTACACAATCCAAATGCAACCAAGTCAAAAGATAATGGGATTAATATGTCAATGCCATTATCGAGCACCCGGTTGTCGAATAAATTCTATACCTGAGAGACTCTTCAATCATCCTTCTTCTCTGCTTCTGTTTTCAATTTCTCTTCACGTTCCCTCTTCAGCTTTTCTTCAATTTTTTTGCTCTGGTACATTTTTACTCCAGCAAACGCTAAGCAAAGAATCAATGTTTTAGCTGCCAAAATGTACATCAGCAATGGGAAATTCTCCAAAGCCTGAAATGCAAAACAATATATTTAAGCAGTTACTGGAACACTTGGACAATTAAAAATGAATCTACAGGGATGCAATACAGATTCCTACAGCAACAGCATTATTCAAAGCAATGGTAATGCTCCCCTGTTCGTGCTTTTTTTTTCTGTAGGAAACTTTAAACTAGGCAGATCAACGTCTAGGGGAAAGGACAAAACCAAGTTCACTTCACTCAAGTTTGTATATGAACCCCCTTTGAACATGTCTTTGTTGCTTTTGCTTGCTTCACAGCAAAAGGAATATTGGCACGATCTAGAGCAGAAAAAGGGGAAGAACTGAATATCTTAGGAGAATTGTAAAAGTGGAAACGCTTCTGAACAATTCTCCCATGAGCAACGGATCCGTGCATATCAGCTATCATCAGATGTGATCCCCAAAGACGCTTTTGTGCTCCTAGAAATTTTAATCCATGGTAGTTTTGCAATTAACTTGCCCAGATCTGGAAGGTATAGGTAAAGGCCTTTAAACGGGAAGAAAAGTAAAAAACCCACAGCCTCCAGTGATTCAGTTTCAGGAGTTTTTAATGCCTGGAACCACTGAAATTGCACCTATTTCAATGTTATAAAAGCATGCTGCTGTAGATGCACATGGAGTGGAAAATAAAATGCGAATGGGTAACACTGTGAACTCAGAATACAAAATAACAAGAGCAGCACAGGCATTCAGTGACTAAGATGTCAATTCCAGAAGGATACTGAAGGTACATGAACTTCCCAGCACACAGTTTCAAAGAGCCACCTGGCCTGCAGGATTGGTCCAGTCTTTCAGGGGTGCACAGTAGCTTCACAGTGCCAGCTCCCTCCTAGCAATCCTCCCAGTACCCCCCGTATCCCTAGCAGACCTTCCAGCACCTCATAAAGCTCTTTGGCCATCGTCAAACTAATGAATTTAGAAAAAGCCTTGTATCCATACACCATTATTGTGTGCCCTTAAAGTCTACAAATCAGAGGCTCAAGTGGGGTCTTTTATAACGCTGATCTCTACAAGCTGCACGTTACCTTTGACATCAGACCACTCCCCTCTAATTTTGTAAAAAAACATCATCCTCTGTCAATCTCTCCACATATTAAAAGTGGCAATCTCTTTAAACCACAGCTCTGCAACCCCAGAAAGGTAAAGCCAAGGCTTGGGGTTAGCATCGCTTTCTTGATAAACGGTTTGATTTAACATGTTAAAATTGTTAATGCATGAGGTTCTTGCTCAAACATTTCTGTGCCTTACACGCATACCCTGCAGAGTGTTTATGGCCCCAATACACTAAAAGACATAGTAGAGAAAACACCCTCCAGTAACGAAAGGAGCTGAGGAAAGAGCAGCCGGAGAAAAGCCTGGAAAAGGGAAAGCCAGGAGGAGCAGAGGCAAGCAGAGCAGAGCTTGCCTACCAGCGCTGGGCTCAGGCCTGAAGTGCAAGGCCCCGACAGCAAGTACTGGGGCCAGCCCACAAGGTGCAAGCAGGTGTATGGCAGAAAAGGACAACAACAACGAGTCCTCTGTCTCTGAGGTGCAGAAAGTGTGGTGGTTAAACAACCTTCACCCAGGCAAGGAAACCACCTTTAAACACAGGACCCACCCAACCACATCTTACATGCATCTGCTTGGAAGAGCAGAAATTTGCTGCTTTATGAATGTGAAACATCCTCACCTTCCAGTTAAATGCCACCATCTTGGCTGTGTGATGATACTGTCTGTCCCACAGCAGGCTGCACCCAGCACCGGCAAGCGTCACACTTCTGAAGGCACAGACCCGGCCAGAAGCATCTTCAAGAAATGGAAATTATAAAGAATTAGCCAATCTGTTTCTTCTCAGCATGTCCACCCTGCACCTCTCTGACAGGCTCATCTGCTGCACAGCATGTGGCAGCGTACCAGTGCCACATGGTTCAGGAATGACCTACGTGGGCCTTTTTGGAGCTGAGTGACAGAAGCAACGTTCGTGCCGCTGAAGGACAGGGGTTTGACAGGCCCTGGGCAGGTGCCACGCTTGCGCAGAGTGGAGGCTGTGCTTCTACCACGCGCAGCACATCCCAGCAGCTGCCCAACCGGAAACCCAAGGCTGGCTGCTTTCGAAAGCTTGACACGTGTGCACATCACACAACCTCACTGATGTTTGAGATGTAGCGGACAGAAGCATACCCAGGAGAGCTGTCTTGTGGTTTTTAAGCCCACCTGCCCTGTTCAGAACCTGAACGCATAATGAATCCTAGTATCTAATATAATTTGCCAGTTCCCTCTGATCTACTAATAAATTACATTCTCCATGCAGCTCATAATAACACAAAAGCGAACCAACCACTCGCTGGATCCCTTGAGTGGTCAACATATGTTTCAGAGCTGAACTTTGGGGCTGAGAAGTGCCCGAGGGGATGCTGAAGGCTGCAGCACACAGCCACAACACTGCTCTCTGGTCTCTGTTTCAGCTGCCAGATTTCAAATTAAGCATGTTTCCCTGCCTGACCCCCTCGAGGTGTTTCCTGTATGTGTAACAACAGTCACTGAAAAGCAGGAGGAGGCCCTACAGCTTAGTCCAAACCTTCACCAGCAGCTGGGCTAAATAAATCATCACCACACCACAATAGCTGCTGCTGACCTTTCAGAAACAGGGAGTCAAGTAAATGTTCTTGCAGCTCCTGCACTGCTCAGCCAGCTTCTTCACAGATGCCCTTATTTCTCCAGCTAGGGCATCCTCTTCCCTCCTCTTCCCCCAGCTGCAAAATCCTCACCCTGCAGAGACCACCCTGGAAACGTCTCCATGTAGAGCAGTGGCGTGGCCAACTCGTTTGTCATTCAGTATTTACTGTGTTGATCCTGAGTTGTGCAGCTCCCTTCTCCTGTTGATAAAATGTCAGGGCAGCTGTGAACTAACGAGTCAGTAGTGTTACACCTCCAAAAACCCAAGCATTTTAACTTCTGATGTTTCCACCAGAATTTCAGCGACCGTTAAGATCTGAAGTCCCCTGCCAGATGGTCACAGCAAAAATCCCCCATCAGAGCAGAATCTGGTTCTCAGTGCACGGTTCAGATGGCTACAATGCTTTTCAATAAAACCAAGTTACACAGCCTGGCCTGATCCGAAGGGACTGCACTGCCCAATGGGGTGTCCTCATCTCAGAATGCTGACTTGGGTGGGGGCTTCATCAGATGCAGTCTTCACTCTTCACTCTTCTCCTAAATTGCTGTAAATTCTGTGCTTCAGTCGGAATCAATTTTGCAACATGTTGTAAAAAGGCAAGAATTCAGCCATTCAAAGATAGGCTAGCATCTGGCATATGATGCTGAAAATGGGGTTTCAGTGATTTTTTACGTACAGAAAAAGTTTTAGACTCAGCAAACGTTATGTGAGCCCATCTGTGGGGTTTGATTGCAGGGTACTGTCCCACCAGCAAGAAGCAGCATATAACGTGTATCACAGTGTGCACTCCTGGGAATGCTCTTGGTTGTGAGTCGATTATTTAAGCATTCAGCACAACACTTCTGTAATATTTCCGCCCTGCTGAGACACAAGCCTGAATCTGCCCGAATTGTGTATCCATCACGAGTAGCTGCACTGAAGTCACAAAGGACGGGAAGTAAAGAAATGCTCCCTTTGTTTTGAGGAGTGGTGTTTTGATCCAAAATGTTTCCTGTGAGAGCTGACACTTTTGATGGTCTGCCCTCACAGCGTCTTCTGTGGTTGGAACGGCGCAGAGAAGCCACCGCTCTCTGCATGTTGCATTCCCACATCCTGTGCCACCAGCTTCCAGTGGTCAAGCACTTCTCCCCACTTTGCCTCTTGACTTTTCCAGTCTCCATCTTGATCCAGACGTTGCTAAATGCAGCTGGAAACCCGAGACAAAAAAATGGGTGGAGCTGGGGCATGGGGCAGAGAGAATAAAGTGGGAAAAGGAGAGAAAAAGGCAGGGTTCACTTCACATTTGAGAAAAAAACATTTGATAGCACTGAGGTCATCAATTCAAAAGCAAAAAGCTCAGACACTGTACTTTCAAGGTTGTGGTATCTTAAAAGCATGCAGGCAAATAAACAGCTGAAGTTTCATGTTTGCCTTTTCAGAGGCAGATAAGGCACAGATAGGAGTTCAGAACACATCTACAGTCAGGCATTGTTCGTTCTCCGGGAAAATGCAAGCTCCCTTAACAAACACAGTGCTACTGGGAATGGAGACTGGGCCCCACGGAAGGTCACTATTACCTTTGCTCACTGGCAAAGAGGTCTTGTATTGAGCTGTGTGAAAAAGAAAGAGGAGCAGTAGGCTCTGCCTGAAGTCCTGCTGGAGACTCCGTGACAGATGCTAATCTAACCATCATGTACTTGTACACTCCTATGCAGGGCAGGGATAAAATGATAACACTCTCACATGTATCGGTGGCCTTTTTCACTGGGATTGTGCCTCACAATCACTAGGCTATTTACACTCAGACGTCTCTGTGAAGCAGATCAAACTACTGCAGACAGGAAAGGGAAGAGAGGGTCTGCCCGTACCGCACACCTCTGCACTGTACCAGCAATCCCCTGCTAGCTTTGAATGCTGTGAGGTCTTCTGGGTCCAGAGCAGGCAGAAGGAGTGCCCAGTGCAGCCCTAGAGGCTTGTGTCCTCAGCAGGGCTAAAGAGCTCCCAGGGAGGGCTGCACCAAGTTCCAGAGTTAGACTTCAGCTGATACCAGCCCCAGGATCTCTGCACAATGCTGTTGTGCAACACAGACCACCCCAGACAGACTAAGGAGTTGGGCCCCAGACAGATGGGAAGCCTGTGGTGGAGCACAGAATTGAATCCAGGTCTCTCAGCCACTGAATTACAGCTCCAGTCCACCACAGCAACCGCATCACAGCCCAGCCACTCTCGCCATTGTTTGCTTATGCAGCGGCAGAGTATCGACTAGCCCGCACGCACCAGAAAAAGTCTACACAGCCATCTGGGTACTCCCAAACCCACTTGAGTTGTCTTGGCTGAAAGTCTCGCTCCGCCTGCCAACAACTCCATCTACTCTACAAAATGGGACTTGAGATATTCTTTTGTCTGCTGGGGATTTCTGAGCACCTCCATTTTATCCACTTTGTAAAAAGCTATAAAAGTCACCAGCCACAAGGCCTTGGAAAGCAGTGAGCTACTAGGGTTATTTGGCTGCATTTAAAATGGGGTGATGGCTGAGCTAGAAAAGGGGGTTCATTCCCCTGTCTCTTGTTGCTGATTTCTTTAATGCACATATTTCAGGAAGCAAAATGCATGTTTCCCACCTGAACAGTCACGGGAGAACCCATCATTACATGTGACCCACTGTGTCATGCATCATGCTGAGCATCTGCAAGACAGGATCTAGCCTTCTCACAAAAAAAAAAAAAAAAAAAAAAAAAAAAAA
>RSEF01000001.1:129204273-129250605 GCA_003993805.1 Himantopus leucocephalus | reverse complement strand
GGCAAAGCACAAAGGCTACAGAGAAACACAGTGGAAGCAACTGTGAGCCAGAGCTGCTGCACTAGGAATCCATCACAAACTGCCACAAGATGCAGTGGTTATATTAAGTCAGATGCACTCAAACCTGTGCACACTTACAGCCTATATGTGTAGGTACATCAAGACATCGCTCCATAAAAAGACCTGTGTAATCACTCGGTTTATACTAGTGTCACTGATGAAAGGAATTCCTAAACTAACACCAACTCAAGGAACATCATAAACAAAAAGCCATATAAGATCTTCAATACCTGAAGAAGGAGAAATTAAAATATTAGTGATTCCTCTGGCAGCTTCTCACATGCTCCAAACTCTGGAAAATCAGAGGGCAGATGGGATGTATCAATCATGGTGCCTGGATTAAAATCCAATCAAATCAAAACCAAAAGCATCAGTGACGTTCAGGGATCATTTCAGTGATCATTTCATTTCATTTCATTTCATTTCATTTCAGTGATCATCAGGGATCATTTCAGCCACGTCCCAGGGTCCTTGCAAGCTGCAGGACCTTGCCTGCTGCCACCACCTTGCCCTAGGAGTGTCCCCTGCCTTCATCCCCACCCCAGCTCTGCCCCGGTCACCCCTCCTGCACCCTGCAGCACCAGTGCCCAGCACAGCCAGAGACCCACACATGCACTGGAGGAAACCAATTTTCTTCAACAAATGATAGTTATTGCGAGGGAACTTTACCTCACACCCCGGCTGGTGCCTGGGGCCAGGGCGGGAACTGAGCCTGTGCGGGGGGGTCAGGCAGGCAGGGCAGGGGGCAGGCAGGCAGGCAGGCAGGCAGGGAGGGCGGTGGGCAGGGGCGCAGGCAGGGGCAGGCAGGCAGGCAGGGAGGGCAGGGGGGCAAGCAGGCAGGAGAGCAAGGAAGTGGGGGCAGGAGAACAGGCAAAGGAAGGTCGGCTGGTCAGGATTGGGCAGGCAGGGGAGGCAGGAGGACAGGCCGGGGGGCAGGAGAAGGCTGAAGGGAACCCGGTGGTGCTGGAGGTGGCAGTCAGGGGGCAGGCAGGAGAGCAGGCCGGCGGGCTGGCAGCGGCACAGGCCGAGCAGGCCGGGGCGGGAGCGGGGCGGGGAAGGGCGGGGGGCACCCCGCTCCTGCCCGATCTCGCCCCGCCGCCCCCGCCAGCCCGCCTGCTCCCCCCCCCCTCCCCGGGCGCCGCGGGCGGCCNAGGAGAGGTGTAGGGGAAGGCCGGGGAAACGCGTCTCCTACCTCACGGGGCGGCCATGGCGCTGGGCGGGAGGGCGCGACAAACTACATCTCCCAGGAGCGGCAGCGGCGGGGCGCCCGCGCTCCCCCCCACACCCTCCCCCCCGCTCTCCCGGAGACGCGCCGTATCCCGGGCGCCGCCTGAGGCCGGAGCGGAAAGTAGCCCCTCTGTTTCTTAAAAAAAAATAAAAAATAAAATTCTGAGGGAAAGCAAGTCCCGCATGCCCCGGGGGTGTAGGTCCGAGGGGAAAGCAGTGCCCAGCACCGCCGTGCAGCCGCACAGCCAGCGGCAGCAGGGCCGGGCCTGAGGCGGGAGCTGCCGCCCGGCTTTGGCGGAGAGCGGGGCCTGAGGGGCTCGGTCAGCTGCTGGGGACGCCTGGGCAAGTTCGCCAGGGGCGTACCTTGCCAAAAGGGCATCTGCCTGGCCGTGGCGTGGCCATAAGCGCCGGGCTCAGGTGGCCCCGGGGTCCCACCACCCAGCCGGGGTGCGGAGCGCACCCGTGGCGGGAGCCCGGGGAGGTGGGGGGAAGGGGGGGGGGGGGTGCTTTTGAGTGGGGNGGGAGAAGCTCGCCCGATGGCGGTGCTGGGACCTGACGAGCCTTCCCCGGCGCTCAGGGACTGAGATTACGCAAAGGCTTATTGCGGTGCCGGCAAAAGGCACATCTGGAGCGTGACAGCAGCTGCGGTGCCAAATCTCAAGACCGGGGTCCAAAACAAGCCGAAGCTTCCCGACAAAAGAAGCCCTTTTCTTTTCCATTTCTTTTTTAACACGAGCGAAACAAAAGTGTCGGAAAGGCAGCGCCAGACATGGCTGAAGTGTTCCAGCCAAAACTTTCTAAAAACAAACACCAAGCCCACACGATAGACAGCCGGCAGGGGAACTTTTAGCTTAAGCGGTTTAAGTGTGGCAACATGAATGGGAGCTAAACCCAGAGTCTTACAAAAGGAAGCAAATTTTAATACTAGAAGTGTCACCAGTTCTGCTTGGAATTATTCCCAGAGGGCCAGCGTTGTGGTACTTCAGCAGCACAGGAGAAGATAAACCGTCTTGAAAACCCGTTTCCCAGGCAGTGGAAACGAGTACCCAAGATGGGAAACACTTAAAAAGCACGGCAAGGCTTCCTGAGGCCATAGGGCAGGATCTCAGTGGTTTACACGGAGCCCTGGCTGATGGGATGTAACCAGCGCCTCCATCACCCAGCTTGAATCCCAGATAGACAGATTGCTCTGGAGAACCAAGGAGCAGCAGAATCATAGAATCATAGAATGGTTTAAGTTGGAAGGGATCTTGAAGATCATCTAGTTCCAACCCCCCTGTCATGGGCAGGGACACCTCCCACTAGACCAGGTTGCTCAAAGCCCCATCCAGCCTGGCCTTGAACAACTCCAGAAGAGGCAGCTTGGCCAACTATGGACCTGGGGACAGATGATGAACCTCTGGAATCTGCCCTGGCTAACCAGGACATGCTCCTAGGTGAAAATGCTATGCTAGTGCAGCAGCTCTTCTGCTATAAAACAGGCCTTGTCAGAAGGACGTTAATGAATCCTTGCTGGCAATGAATAATGAAATCAAAATGGGAACCCAGTCATTAAAAAAATAGTTTGGAATGAATGTGTGTAGGTATAGGTTACCTCCTATGATTCATACCATAACACATTGTTCAGTCAATAGATGGCGATTTTGATATTTTACTGTACATTTTCAAGTTATTTTTAAGATGGGCTTAAGTCATACAGTTTGGATCTAAATCAGCATTTTTGACCACTAATTCGCAGTTATTCTGAAGTGGGAACATCCAGATCTGCTTCTGGATTTAAAAATTCTAAAAAAAATTAAGTTATTCATTCTTTTGGTTTTATTTTCCCAAAGAACAGAATATCAAAGCAAAGCACAATCATGTGTTTTTCTTGGGTGTTTCCTGGCCAGCTATGCCAAAGTCCTCATGGGAAACAGTAACGTTGATTTCCGTTCCACATTGACCTGTCTGTTAATTTAATGAACAGTTTCACAGCTATTTGTAATTCCAGTGAGTTCCCTGCACGTAGCTTTATGATTTCCTCATTGCTGGTATTTCCAAAATGTTAAGGTGATCCAGGACTTGTTTTGTCCCTTGCACCCAAATTTTCATGGATCACACACTTGAGGTCTTCTCGATTCAGAACCTGGCTTTTATACTTCTCGCCCCAGTCCTCAACGATGTACTGATGATAGGGGTCATTGGAGTGCTCTCGCCTCTTTGATTTCACAGTACTCACCAAGATCGCCACAATAATGAAGGAGAACATCCCAATCATCACCATCAAATAAAGGATAACATAGTCAAAGTTTTCAGCATCAACCTTGGCTTGCAATTTATCTGCTGCTTCCGTCATGTTTTTCCTCCAGCCATTCATGTAAGTGAGAAAGGTTTCCTTGAAAATATCTTCCACTGCCCAAGTGAAGTTTCGTATTTCAGCCATCCTTGCAAGTTACAGCTACTAAAGACAACATGATACTTATTTTAACCAAATATCTGTACTAAAACAGTTACATTGGTTTCTTTTGCCTGCATTATGACAATTAAATAATAACACCTGCCACTTGCCAGTGAAAATGTAGTGCGAATTTTAGATCAGCTGAGAATCCCCCTCCCCATCCCCGGTGGTTCAATATGTTCAGGGACGCAAGGAGCTCTTACTCCTCTCCTCAGTCATGTCAGTTTTGGGCTGTGGGAAGCCAAATATGCTTTGGTGAAATCCAGTGAGCGTGGGCACCCATGGCCTACGTTACAGGGGTCGAAGCACACTGCCTTCCCTGCTGAGGCAGTAGCTATCGAGAAGCTCTGAAAAAAAGCCACTGTCCTTTTCTGCTTTTCCTACGTAAAGAGGAGGGTGCGGCTGGATTGCAGCCTGCTAGCCTGCAAAATGCAAAGGGTCTGGTACAGAATTTCAGTCTGATGCTCCTGTATAACACCTGTCCTTCAGTGCTTCAGGCCAACCAAGCCCTTCAACCTGAGGCAAAGCTTCCACAAAAAGTCACTGGATTTCAGTGCAGTCTTCACGCAATGATGAACTTACTGCAGCCTGTGGTGAGGGGTGGTGGATTTTCATCACTCATAAGAAATTGTGATGTCTTGCAAACTGGAGTTCAGCAATCTACCTTCCCTGGTTGCTAGACTAGCCCTGCGATATCAGTATGCACAGAACAGGCACGCACACGCAGAAGGACACGGGTACACGTGCATTTATACAGTCACACACACTCAAGCATAGGGGATAAAGGGGATCTAATGAAAGTAAGCAAGCTATAAGAAAACCCAAATACAAATTGTCTTGAAACTTTTTTTTGGTGTAAAATCTGTCTACTTTTTCTTTGATGCAGAACAAAAGTTACTATGCTTTTTCAATAGGAGCAAAAGAATTACCAAGAGAAACTTACCTTTCTGGTGTCCTTCTCTAATGAGATACACAGTAACAATCAGGATTTTAAAACTCCACTGGATAATATGGTGATACTCTCGAAAGGAGCAGATATATCTTAAACTGTAAGTGGCCTCCAGCCTGCACAAGCCTATAAGCAATTGACTGTTAAATAAGTGCCTTGTACTGCACGCTTTATGTTTATATTAAATTAAATGCTAAATCTAATCTCACCTGGAAAGTCAAATATTGGCTGACAGCTTTCATCAGTCATCCTGTCAGGTGCTGAGTACTATTCTTTATGCTTATTACTGCAATTTCATATATTGTAAAAGAGCACTGTTGTGCTTTCTAGGGTTAAACATTGATGCAGCTTGGTCTTTGTTGACCCAGACAGAAGAAGAGTAAAGATGATCTCTACAAAACAGTGATGATAATAATAATAATAATTTCCTTGGCTGATATGGGCACAAGAGGCCAAGCCCTGAGTCGGCAGTGTGAAAGGGCTGCCAGCCTGTCAGGCTGCTTAGTGCCCATGATTTGCCTTTCTTTTTCTTCCACCAGGATCATGCTTGCTAGTGACCAGCCCCTCCAAGAAGCCCTTGCTGTGAGAAGCAGGTCCTCGTGCACAGCCAGAACCAACCTCTCTGAGCTCTGCTCTGTGTGTACCTCATTCGTGATCTGGAGCAGGAAAAGACAAAAACCTACATTAAAAAAAAAAAAAGGCAGAATTAATTAATGTTGATTTTATTTCTAGCAAATGGCACATGCTGACACCTAACTGAAAGGCTCTGAGTCACACCTTAGAAAATAGCAGTGCGCTCAGTGAAATGAGACAACTTTGGTTTTAGTCAACAGCGGTTCCTGGCTATGATGGGGACATCCAAAGCAGGGGGATTAGGGTGGGACTGTGGTGCAAAGTGCTCCACAAGCACACGTGCTGGGACAGACTTTCTGTAAAAATATTTTCATTTTGCAGGTAGTCCTGCCTAAGTAATTTGCAGAGAAAGCAATTTCTGAGGTAGCTCTGCTTTGACGAAGATAAAGCAAACATGGACTACCACTGAATCAACAGCACACATCAGAAAAAGGGAGATACGCTCTTGGTACGGAAAAGTGTTAATCCCTGAGGAAGCCTTGCTAGTGCCGTGCTGCTGACATTGTCATGGTTACTGCTATCATTTCTTCTGGATTTTCTCTGCATGAACACCACCCAGCACGGGGGCGAGCTGCTGGCAGCACTTCCTCTCTGATCCCTCACTTTTCTCTGGCAGTTTCCCACGTGCCCTCGGCTTGGCCCCTCGAAGTCAAGGTAGCTGGCAAGCTGCTTCTGTTTGCTGTGATGAAGCAAGTAAGCCAGAGGGACTGCGGCAAGTCCAGCCTCCTGCATTGCACAGCCAGAGACGCATCCTGGTGGGTCCTGGCTGGATAAAGTCACCTAGAGCCACCAGGATGCTGTTAGAGGAGCTCCAAAATGCAGGGCTGTGAGCCTGGCTACGGAAATGAGAGAGGAGCCATAGCCCTGGAGCTTCCAAAGCAGAGTAGCTTGGGAACTGCTGCCCTGGACTGCTGATAACCAGGTGAAAGTACTTACCTTTCCTTCAACCAACCTCTTCTACTGTCTGTTCCTGTTGCATTGGCTGATACTTGCAGGCATACACTCACACACGCACACAGGCATACCTACATATATCAAAGATGCATATGTTGTCAAGCAGACATGAAGTTTAACTGCCAACTCTGTTCTCAACCACACCAGAAGAGTCCTTGAATAATCCCCTTCTGCTGCATGTCCCCCTGAAGGTCACATTTGCTCAGGGTTTGCTTAGTCTCTAAAGCAATGAGGTGATCAAGGACAGACAGCGTGGAATTGGTTAAAAAGGAGGAGGGGTAGCCAAATATCTTGGGCAGGAAAGGCAATTGCCTTAGTATTAGTGTCCAAATGGAGACTAATACTAAGCAAAATGCTTCTGATCTCAATGGAGAGAGGTAGGAACAGCTGGTTGAGCCTCCTGTCTCTACCCCAAGAATGGCTAGGTCCTGGCAATCAGGAAGAATCCCTAGTGACTGGAAAAAGGCAAACGTCATGCTCGGCCTTGAGAAGGGCAATGACAGACCAGGGAGCTGCAGGATGATCAACCACATCTCAAACCATGTGTCGATTAAGGGACAAATCCTTCTGGAAGCCATTATCAGGCATGCGAAGAACAAAAGGTGATTGGAAATAGCCAGCGTAGGTTTACCAGTTGTGCCTGGTTAAGCTGATTGCTTTCTATTGCAAGATGATGGGAGGACTGTTTCAGTGGATGAAGGCAGACTGATAGTGGTGGTTTACCTTCACTTTAGCAAGATTCAGCGTAGTCTCTCAAAATATCCCTGTATGCCAGATTGGAGAGATACGGACCACATGTGTGGACTCCAGAACTAGTTGGACCACTGTCATGGGCAAGATAGAGTAAATGACAGCCCGTAACCTTCATGACTCACAACCCTTTGGTGACTGTTTAGCGGTGTATTCATTTGTTGACTATTTTACAAATCCTTTGTTAGTCTTACAGGTGAGATGGTGAGGAAGGCAGCAGACATGCTGAAGATCTTGTGATTAGACCCAGATCTCGTGGGAGGGTTTGTGTGAGTTCATTAGCAATTCATCTCTCCCAACATTTTGCAATATCTCTTGTAAATGCATAAAGGGATACTTGTAAATAAACACAAATATGCGTACACATAACATGCATAGATGAGTATCTATAGAATTGGAATGGGGTGCTCAATTTTCTGTGTTTCTTGTAGATTGTTATTGACAGTGATCTTTGTTCTCCAGACACTTCCCTTCATAGAAGCTTCCTGTATACACAAGTCACTTTTTTCCAACCCTCCATCAGTTGTTTTCCCATAATCTCTACAATAAACAGACAAACTTTATACTTTATTTTAAATCAGCAGCGGATGTATTTATACACAGCTTTTGCCATCTTCTTTTTCCTTCCTTTTCTGTCAAGTAAGGAAATTAACTGCATAATTCATAAATTACAGGGTTCATTACTTAGGATCATGAATTTTATAGGGTTAATTCTTAGAAACAAAGGAATATAGCTGTTAAGTGTGGTTATTGGAGAGGTATGAATATCCTGTCATATGTACCTATGTAATTTTCCTTTGGTATTTCTTCTGTTCTGGTTAAATCATACTATTGTACTATTCACTGTGCCTTTCAGACCTCAAACCTTTGTGTACACAGACTTAACCCACAATCTTCTCAGCCTTTAACTGCTGATATGCTATACTGCTAACTACTGATACTTAGAGTTCTGATAGCATTTAATTAGTTTCCCCACTGCTTTAAACTTTTTACCCTCTTGATAGCCCTCCTAAATTCCTTCTGGTATTTACACATTTGCTTAAAAGAACATTAGTGAAACCAACAGTTCTGTCCCTGGGTCTGGCTGCTGCTTTTCAAGTTGTTGTCTGTCAGTCAATCACCCTGTAAAACAAAAAGACCTACCAAGGCCACTCGGTTTTTATAGTTTGGCTTTGACTGTGACTGTTGAAACCTTTCCTCTTAAGATTACTCAAGATTACATCTATTAATTAAGTTTGAACTGTTTCTTTATGTTGATCTTTCTTTACAATCCAATTTTTACTACATCTCGGGACATGTTCCAGCTCCTGGTTTCTCATAACAGTGTTGGTAACTAAAGATGCTGTCTCTTTATTTTTCCTTTTGCAGCCGTGCTTCTTGCTCACTCATGTTTCTTGCATTCTTGTGCCAAGCCTCTGCAGTGGGTCAGCATGTGTAAGCCAGCACCTCTCCAGGAGCTTTGACTTCCACCTTAAGAACATTTCACTCTTTTGCCTCTGCATTTCTTTCTGCATTTACCCCATGTGTGATGCGTGTTATTTTCTTTCCCGAGATAAGGGAGTTAGGATTGGTGTATCTTTTTCTCCCAAGGCTATGGTTTTCAGCACAACTGGGAGTTTTCATAGAATCATAGAATGGTTAGAGTTGGGAGCGGCCTTAAAGATCACCTAGTTCCAACCCCACTGCCATAGGCAGGGACACCTCCCACTAGACCAGGTTGCTCAAAGCCCCAACCAGCCTGGCCTTGAAAACCTCCAGGGATGGGGCAGCCACAACTTCCCTGGGCAACCTGTGTCAGTGTCTCACCACTCTCACAGCAAAGAATTTCTTCCTAATATCCAACATCCCCATCTTTCCTGTAGGCCACCTTTAAGTACTGGAAGGCCGCTATAAGATCTCCTCAGAACCTTTTATTCTTCAGGCTGAACAAACCCAACTCTCTCAACCTGGTGCTCCAGCCCTCCAATCATCTTCGTGGCCCTCCTCTGGACTCGCTCCAGCAGGTCCATGTCCTTCTTACGTTGGGAGACCCAGAGCTGGACACAGTACTCCAGGTGGGGTCTCAGGAGAGCAGAGTAGAGGGGTGGAATCACCTCCCTTGACCTGTTGGCCATGCTCCTTTGATGCATCCCAGGATGCAGTTGGGTTTCTGGGCTGCGAGTGCACGTTGCTGGCTCATGTTGAACTTCTCATCAACCATTTTGATGTGCTGCCCTATACAGTTTTGGTTTTCTTTTAAAGTGAGGAAATCCTTTTGCAATTGTTTATTTCTTACCTAACTGTTCTTCCCTCTTTCAGGGAGCAGTGTTTAGAGGTTTCATCCTTAGCCTATTTTCTTGGGCCTTTGTCTGCTCGATGGTATTTACATTTGGTGGTTCAACATTTGGGGTATTCTGTTTTTCTGAGAGACCTAAGACTTAATTGTGTGTTATATGGTTTGATCACCTATTATAACACTTGGGGTACATTTGCAAATGTATTAACACCTATCGTTTTACACAGGATCTGATATGGGTGCCAGCCGAGAGAAACAGCTGATCTGCTGGAAGGTTGGCCGCTATTCAGAAGGATCTTGACAGACTATTCCCAAAATGTTCGTAGCTGGTGAAAACCTATCTCTAAATATTAGAGTAACTCCATGTGTGAAGATCACTCCCTCATCACATCAGAGACCCACATCAGGGTGCGCTGTCCTTAATACCTTGTATTAAAACAATGACAAGAGCAGACAGTGGAGCGGGACACCTGGAATAGACCTTTGTGACTAAATAAAAATATGTTTTCAAAGCAAGATTTTCCAGTCATCACTGAAACAAGAGGAAAAGCATTCAGAAGGAAAGTGAATTTTAAGCGTATTTAGTTAAGCAGTACAAGCATAAGCAAGGCTGTGAGGAAAATATCTCATCAGGATGCATTTGACAGTGAGGGGCTCCAGCCTAAGCAGTTTCTCAACCCTGAGTGCTTGAAAAAAACAATGAAGGGGTTAGAAAAAAAACAAGAAGTTGGGTCCCGAACTCTGATTGTGTCTTGTGCCAGGACTGCACTGCAACTGAGGTACAGACACCTGCCACCCTGCCACGAAACGCACTGCTCCCCTCAGCCCAGGGTGCAGGGATGGAGAAATCATGGCCAGGCGGAGACTGCAGTTATTCAGCTTTGTTGCTATGGTTTTACGTGTTGTTGCAAAAGCTTTAGAGGATGAATAAGGGTGTTGCCTGCACATAGTCTTTAAATGAAAAGACAAACACTAATATTTCACCATGTCTGATGCTTAGCTTCTAGTGACTTAAGGAAATGTGCTCCTCAGGCTCTTTGAGATCACCCTTCTGAAAGCAAGCTGGAAAATAAACACCTTTCAAAACAATGACCACAGGGACGGCTTTTGCTGGGAACATATAGTTCTGAGGGAAACGTTGTCCAACACGCTGCAAGTAAAGGGCATCCCCACATCACCCCTGGAGAACATGAACTGCTGAGTGACCTCCACTCCCAGCACAGTCCATGCCCAGCCTGCATGCACCGCTGATAAACTGGGCAGGAGCTGGAGGCGCTGCCCTCCTCCTATCTGCTAACACCAGGGTAAGACTAACAAGGACTACCCGTACGGCCACATGCTAATTAACACCTCAGTGTGTGCCTGTGCACAGGCCTATCACCTCTCACGTGGAAACACCATCCTCACTGCAGCCCAGGCAGCCAGAGGGCTCCTGAAAGGCAGAGTGGGCTGTCAGCTCCCAGCCTGACCTCTTCACGCTGCCACAGCCTGAGGACAGTATCCTTCTGGCTGGGAAGACAAGATGTGGCACTTCAAATGCATATATGTGTGTCCCTCAGAGAAGAAAAGAAACTTGTAGCGCCCTCACAGGTTCCCTCCTAGATATCGGAATGGATTTTAACCATACTTTCAGCTGTAATTAAAATAATGTTGCCGGCAGCTAAACTGCACTGCACTACCCACAGTTATCTGAAGGCAAGGTCCTGCTCAAGTTCAGTGTCACGAAAGGCAAAGTTAATGGCAATAACTGACAGCAACACTTTTATTCCTAACAGATTAAGCTGAATCTGTCCTTGGGATGGGAAGCTGCAGGTCAGTTGCTTGCTGGGTTGTAGGTAGGAACCACAAAGCTCTGCAGACATGCACACCTCCCACATGCACAAGTGCACTCTGTACCACCCAACATTGCTGCCCTCTGCTCCTCCACCGCAGTCCCCAGGCCCTTATGGAGGAATACGGTCAGTTGCTCAGCCAGAGCAGTTAAAGAGTTGGAGAGATGGTAGTAAAGAGTTGGATGGAGAGTATAAATGTCACCCAGGGCAGCACACACAGCAAGGTGCTGGCTGTGCCTGCCTGCCCTCTGCTTCCATAGTGTATCTCTGAAAACCACAGGTCATTTGCCATTAGTGGTTTCAACTAGCACTAATGGTGGTATGGAGGTACCACTGTCCCTCATGCCCCCACCTAGCCTGGGATCTGGGCCCTCTGCCCTGGGAGCCCCTATACAGCGCTGATGCTTATACACTTGACAGCTACACCCCTGGTCCTGGAAATAAAATTGCATCATGATCCATCAGCCTCAAATGGCTTTTTTTTTTGTCCTGGCCTTTGCGCTGATAAACATTATCTGTGTAGCTAAAGACTGACTAAAGAAGTGTATGCCATGCACTTCAATTAACAAGACAAAATAAGACCTTCTGAGACATTAATGGTAGTGACTGCTGTTCTCACGCAGAAATGCTTGCCTTGTGCAGAGAGCCAGCCCAGCCTGACTTAGGTATCATCTGTACCTTGACTTCCAGTGATGTCCACAGCTGATCATGATGACAGCTGAACGTTTCTTCCTTCTGCCTCCATTGGCTTTTTAGGTGCCTGGGCTGGGGAAATGAAACAGCTCTTCACATGTTCTCTCCACGTTCCCGCAAGGTATCCAGAGACAGGCAAGCCAGACCCCAGGTGGTGCGAGAGGGCCAAAGGGATGTGCTTCGGCCTCAAGCTGAGGTTTTGTTTGGGATTGCAGTGGGTAGCAGGTCACAGAAACTGCAGCGCGGACGTGCAGTGGTAGCAGGCATCGTGCCACACCTGCTCTCTAGCAAAAGGCCATTTCTCACAACCAAACTTACTTGACCCTGGTCTCTCCTTGAGAGTGAGCTGCTAGAATCCACAGGTTTCCTGGGGGATGGAAACTGGGAGAGGCACCCTTGCTGAAACCACATTTTATTGCAAAGTCCTGTCCTCATAAAGCAGAGGGAAGGGAGAGTAGTAATTACAGCAACCGGCCATGGGTTTGGCAGGAGATCGTCGCGCTGACAGAGATCACTGATTGCAACAGCTCCTCTGGGCAGGGGCAGCTCCCAGCTTCTGATGGGGCTGAATGCCCATGGTAACACTGCCTGGGTTCAAGGCTTGTTCCTTCTCCTTTCATATCCTAACCGCAGAGGGTGGCCTGTAGGCTGGATCCAAATCCTGACTGAGTCTCTGAGTCTTTACAAAAGGATCTTGGCCCCTTCTGTCTTCACACAGTGCACTGCTAAGCTGTGGACCTTCTTGCCACAGGACCCTGTAGATGCTGGTAGCTGGGAAGCATTCAAAAGTGCTTAGACTGATTCAGAGAAGAAAAATACATCAAGAGTATTTGAGTAAAAAGTTCATATCATGCCCTGTCACAGCAGACTGCTGAGAATTATTCTGGGGAAGCGTGACTACATGCTTCCCCCACTTTTATGTTCTTTCTTAGGCTTCCAGGTTTGCCCATTCCCTTGACTGATTTCTTCATTTAACAAAACCTCCCCACCCTGTCTGATAAAGGGGAGGGAGAGGCAGGAAAGAGGATGGTGGGAAAAGAAAAAACAAGCATCTAGGAATCAACCTGTCCAGTGGACAACAGAGAAAAAAAAAGGGAAGGATGTAAAGGTCACCAGGATGCTCCCATCACACCTCCCCCTCTGGGGGCAAGGGTGCCATGACTTGATGGAGCTTCAGGTGGGACAAGATAAATAAAAAGGGGAGGGCAGGGGAGCAGCCAGAACCTTGCTAGGAGGCTCTGCAGGGGCCAGAAGAGAGATCACAACTTGCCACCTTCAGGTGGCCCATGTGCCAGTGTGTCCCTCTTGTCACAGAAGGCTAGACGGATTCGTGGCTGACCCAGGACAGACATCCTTGTGTTGTTGTAGCCCACTGATGCACCAGAGTGGGCTTCAGCCCCGAGTTTGATGACACCAATGTAGAGTCACAGCTGAGAGGTAGATGGGGACAAAGGTGCAGGAGTACTTAGGCCAACTTTGGTACCTGCCGTCCCATGGACTGGCCCTCCAGCATGGCCCAGGTTGTAAACGAGCTAGTTCTGCACTCCTGGCTCACGTGAAGTCCAGAGAAACCAGTGGGGAATTTGGATGGAACGGAGCAAGGAGAGCCTGAACTGGAGCTGGAGTTACTGCCAATACCCACTTTCACAGGGCTTGATGTTGTTAACTCACGTGTCTGTAGACTTACAGACTTGTTGCTAAAAAGTGGCACGTATGAGTGAATCATCTGTTTTCATAATTCCTCAGCAAAACAAGTTGTCTGATTCACACGGACAGGAGAGTTCAACCATGTCTCCAGGAGGGCTGGAGGATGCATTTAGCGAGGATGCATTTCAAGACACGTTTTAAACCAATGCTGTTTATAAGACAGAGGCCTGAAGTCAGGGATTAAATTCTAGCCTCCCTGGTCTCTGAAAAATTACAAGACACTTCTGGGCCTTTCAAGTTCTGTTGGAAGCATTTCCTCATATTACCAAGCACTGCGGATCCCGACAGCGAATCTATTACTCATCCAGTGGATAGATCTACACAACTTCACCTGCTCCAGAAAACAAGCCGTGCTTTAAACCAGCTTGCAGCCACATGTAGAAGACTCTGCCGTACCTCACACTTGATCTCTCCCCTACCAGACACATTTAGCCAGTGATCTGGATCTGCTTCCTGCGTGGCCCTGAGATGCTTCTGCTCAGGACAGGCCCCCTTTGACAGTCTGGCAGGTAGCTGTGTACCACTGCTCCATTTCTCGGAGGCTGTGAGAGCAGAGCACTGTCAGAGCAGCGTGCCTTCCCAGCGGGTACCCTCGGGAGTCAGTGACTGGCAGAAGCTGGGAATTAAAGCCCTTGCCAAATAGCACGCCTGTCTCCCCCTAGCCAAAGCCTAGTGCAAACCAGTCCCTTTTCAGTACAGGAGCTGAATGAAAGTGCCAGCAAACAGCACAGTCTCATGTTAAGCAACTTTGTGTTTAAAACTGCACCTTTGTATGCCTACTTGCAAATGCATGCCTACATTTCCCATATTGGGAAAGAAGAGATCTGAGAGCTGCTCTTCTTGCCTTGTGGCACTTGCACTGGCAAGGTCCGGGCACCAGGAAGCCGTGCGGAGCGCCTGTGCCACATTACACTGCGCAGGTGGGAAGAGGAGGAGAGAGAGCACCCAGCACAGGTCATGCCAGTATTAGCTGGTATGAACACGTGGCCACCATGGCTGGGCGCAACCTGCTGATGAGCTCAGCATTTTGCAGATATCTCAAGTTAGTTCTAGAGCTGCTGTATATTTTGAGTTTAATGCACTCCATCATAGCATATTAAAAAAAGTGCTATTTGTTTTTCTCAACCTGTGGACCTGGATACAGCCTAGTAGAGATGCTCATTACTCATACTTGGGACTTTAATGGAGTCCTGTGATCACTGAAGCAGTTGATGCTGCTCAGATGGTGATAGTGAAAGGGGAAGCAAAGGCCAGGTCAGGATATTTTATTGAAACAGAAAACCAGAGCAAGCATCCTACACAACCTCATGCAATGGCATCTTCTGAGCTCAACTCCACTGTCAGAGAAAGTTGCATTACACTGATATTTATTATGGCAGAAAAAAATCTACGTTTTACACACAACAATCCATAGAGGTCATTGAGGCCAAAATGTATCCCGAGGCCCCACATCACCCCAAAAGCTCTAAAAAGTAAAGACAACTGATCATTTCAAGCTCACTGACAAGGCAGGAAAACAAGTGTGTCAGCACATGAGTTCAGAAATAATTGCTTGTTTAACCTGGTATATGTTGCGTGAGCCCAGGCACATTTCTTGTTTCTTCAGCCTGCCTTGACCTTGGGCCCATTTGCTAATATGGCTGAAATCCAGTTGCACAAACTGGCCTTTCAGTCTACCATGGCCTTCCCTGTGCCACCATCTTTCTTGTGCGTTCCCTGGTACCCAGTCTCAGCACCACACCACGGCCGCTGGCTCGGGGTGTGGGGCAGGTGGCGTGCAGGGGGACCCGGCACCCCTGGCACCAGCCTGCTCTGGATTCAGTCCTGACCCCCTCCGAGCAAGGCTGGCTCCCTGCCATCCCCCATCCAGCACCAGTTTCCCCAGGAAGGCTCTGGGAACAGAGGCAAGCTCCTCACGCTGATCCGCCGGGCCACACATCTTCACACACCCCTGGGACGGCTCCCAGGCCCCAAAGAATGTGTGATTTTAGATATACCATGCACTACATGAGTCTTCCCATGGTCAAGAAGTGCAGTGACTCTGTGGAGACCGCAGCAGCCTTCTCACAGCTTTCCGAAATCAACTGAAACCTTCCCGTTGACATTAATCTCAATTTAGGAAGACAGCTAGGGTGCAATTAAGTACAGACTTGTTGTAAGTGGCTCTTACGTACATGCCTAACTTTAAGCACATGCTTAAGTGCTGTTCTGAATAAAGATGATTTCCTGAACTGGAGCCCCCGCTGGGAGCTGGAGTGGATCCAGAAAGAGGTTATTCTGGGTAAGCTGCCTGAGGGATTTCAACAGATAATTTTGTGCATCTATAGAGCACCCTATCTGGAGAACAAGAGAGTAATCTTTTAATTGGATTCCATCCAATTAATTACCCTCCTGGATCTGCTAACGTCCAGTGCTCTAGAAACCATATTCTGACATGTCCATCAAAGGCTCCAGTAAAAGCTACAGTAAAGAGCCATAGACTGTTGATTCACCTTAGATTTCAAAAACACTGTGGATGTGGTGGCCAGGAACATATGCTGCAGGCATTGTGGCATGGCATGTACATTTGTCCCACCAAAGTCATGGAAGGGTGTTTTGGTCATGCTTTCTTTTAGTTCCAGGACTATATAATGCACAGTTCCTCAAAGCACCTTCTTGGAGAAGGATGAGTTTAGCATTTCTGCTGCTGCCTTTCACTGGCCATTTCTGCGATGGAAGAAAGAGGAGAAATTACCATTTTCATAAAAATTCAGTCACTTTTATAATAAATCAGATATGCATAGTGCCCAAGAATGTCAGCAGATCTGCACGATTGGAGTACGCACATCTTTTTGTGTGCATAAGTATGTGATTGTTGTGGTTTATGTAAGAACGTGTTCAGAAAATTTCCATCTCGTGTGGGTACCTTACCCTGCTTTTGCATTGACCCTGGTCATTCAGAGGTCTCATAGGCTCAGTGGGGTAACCACGGACCCCATGCTGGTA
This sequence comes from Himantopus leucocephalus, assembly GCA_003993805.1. NCBI lineage: Eukaryota > Metazoa > Chordata > Aves > Charadriiformes > Recurvirostridae > Himantopus > Himantopus leucocephalus. The sequence goes on along the minus strand of RSEF01000001.1, from coordinate 129,234,103 downwards.
TCTCCTGGATGGGGATGAAGCTGGCCAGAGCAGCATGGAAGGCACCACAGCACAGCAATCTGTTTGCAGGCTGCCGAGGGCAGGTCTGGGCTCAATACCATGAGCTCTCTGGGACAAGAGGTAGCTTCATATTCTAGTCTTAACGTGTTGAATCAAATTCCTGTTTTGTCCTCTTCTGCAGCGATTGCCATACCTCATGCACTTGCAGTGCAGAGATTTACCGTTACCATCACTCATTCTCCATCACCAGAGCTAGCTACAAGTCCAGCGTTAAGTGCAACCCTCCAGCCCAAAAGCAGCACTGTACCTGAGCTTGGACCCTGGTACATTCAACAACACGCCAGGCCCACACCGTGGTGTGTGCACTAAGGGACTAGGAGTGTCAGCCATCGAGGTATCTATGTGACAGAGGAGAGGAGTCTTAGAACACTTGGGTGCAGTGTGATTATGTGTTATCTAATTCAGTGGGGGTGAATCTGGATCTTCATTTTAAAGTACTTACTGCTGTTGTAATGGCAGAAGAAACAGTACAAGGTTCCTAATGCAAACCAGTTATATTAGACACAACCACTTTTCAGCTAAAAGTTAGCAGTTTGGTCCCACAAACATTAAAGAGCGTAGTGTGGAGTCGAGTGGGTGTTTATTTGTCTGTTTGCCTCCTCCTCATCTGCTCCAGATGCTTTCAGAGCTGACAAACTTCAGCTTGTTGTCCCTGGGGAGCTGGGAATCAGTAGACTACAAGGTGGACTCCTTGCCTGATTTTGCACATATGTGTCTCCCCTGAAGTTGCCTGAAAGATATCCCAAGTAAAAAAACATCACTGTGTGATGTTTATCTCTCTTTTTCCTACCACTGAAGTTCTTCAGCCTGGTATTACATCTGCTAAACAAGGACCTTCTGTGGGACAGTTTTTAAACAAAAAATGTCCATTTACTCAAAGGCCCTTTAAAGAAAAGCAGCATTGGAGGTAAGGGAAGAGCAGACAGAAAGGCATACATAGGACGTATCTAAAATATGGAATCCCTACAATGTAATGGACAATGTTTTGCCTTGTAAAGTATCTTTTGCGGTAATGATGGGAGAAGTGGTATCTTTCAATGGTCATGAAAGAAAATTCTCAGGCAGAAGCACCATCTGCTGGTGGACACCAGTTCTATTACTTCACTTAGAAAGTCTACAGTGAAACTAGCTTAAGCAACCACCTCAGAGACTGATGGAGGTGCTTAAGGGGCACCTTTGAGACCTTAAATCCAGAACCTAAATGTGGTATTCACTCATTTTTCACGCCAAATCCCTCACCGCCCTGTATTACTCCATCCCCTAGATAAGAAGTTTCACAAGCAGGTATTTGCTTTGACAGAAGCAAAAGGTTTCTTACGTTTANAGGCATCTTTGAGACCTTGAATCCAGAACCTAAATGTGATATTCACTCATTTTTCACACCAAATCCCTCACTGCCCTGTATTACTCCATCCCCTAGCTAAGAAGTTTCACGAGCAGGTATTTGCTTTGACAGAAGCAAAAGGTTTCTTACGTTTAGAAAAGGATCAGGCTTTCAGCCTCCTCTCACTAAAGCCAATATGAGAACTTCCACTGTGTCCCGAGTACCACAAGTGTTTCTTCAGTGGCAGCAGGAGATGCTTCTTAGCGTTGGGCTACAAAGGCTGCGTGTCTCCTCTTTGTCTATGGAGGTCTTGGTTTTCAGCAAACGGAGATTTGTCTCTGCCCAGAAACATAGATTAAGCAATAAATCCTGCAAGCTTTCAAGAAAAGATTAAGATACAGGACTGAAAGGGTGACTACGTTTCACCCAGTGGAGATGCTGAATGATTAAAAATTTCCTTGCGTTTCAGTCTGAAGGGAAGGTGAAAAATACTGTCCTATATGTAATCCAGGAAATGGTTAAGGAGCTTACAAAGGCATTATGGTGAGTAAGTTTCCTATGTCCCTTCATTAAAAATTTACTCCAGTGACATAATTCAGGAGCCTTGCTTGACAAGGATACAGAGCTGACCTTTCTGACCTCAATGCCCTCAGCTCAGGCAGGGTTCAAAAAATGAATCCAGACCTAGATTCAAATGCTGCAGACCATTCATACATCTGTATATCTGTGTAAGAAGCTGAACTTCAACTGTGCGTATTCCTCCATGTTAATACATTCACGTTTGAGCTGAGATCTCAGTGCTGCGTCATGAGCTCACCTCTGATCCTAGCCTGCAGCGAAAAAAAGAGAGGTTCCTTATAGCAAACTGATCCTCCTCCGGAACAACCCCAAACGTTCAAAATCCAAATGTACTAATGAGGATGGGTTGGCTGAAAAAAAAGAGGCTTGAATTGGAGGGGTCCCCATCTCTGGGCTTTGATTTTGCCAGCCCACACTCAGAATTATCATATTCTGCAAAATTAAAATAAAAACAGTTTCCATAGCTCAGAACTCACCTAGAGTAATTTCATCTTTTCAGAAGGGAAGTCTCGAACCTCTCAGCAAAGACAGACTTTCTCTTAAAACTGATCTGCAAAACTTACTTATTTTTTTCTGCTTTGTCTATTCAGATTTTATTTTTGATAAATATTGCCCTCATTGCTGAGAATTTCCATAAAGCTCCTACACCAGTGAAGTGCTCAAGAATGGGTTGAAGAGTGATGTGTCAGTTGTGTACCCATTTATCAGGAGGACCAAACCTGTGGGGAGAAGATTGCTCACATTTCTTACTTCAAAGGCTCCCTATCAGTCTGCATTTGGCACACAGCACAAAGCTGTTTGTTTGACCTACAACTCTGGCTAAACATCATGATAAATGAAAAGGAACCCGATTAGATATAAAAATATCTATGTCACTTTTGCCAGTGAAGCAAAAGCGGATTTAATCTCTTCCAGAACCATATTTTTCCACAAATCAGGACAATGGGACATCCCTTGCTTTTTCTCTTGGAGCACATGGGATACCACGGAGGATGCAGGTCCCACCATTTCAGCTGGCATTGTTGCTCTAAATACCATTTCCTATTTGAAAGGCCAACTGAGGTCTTATTAAAGGAGCGAAATGTTTATCGTTCCCCTCAGATATCAGTCCAGTAACAAAAGTTTGTATCAGCACCCTATGGTGACCCAAAATGGGTTCCTGCTAGTGTTTTTACCTATGCAGCTGAAAACTATGAAACAAACAGGCAGGCCATGAAGAAATGGCCAAATAGGAAGAAGTGATGCTCTAACCTGATAAGTTACAGGTATTTTGCTTATTTGTCTTGTCCTGGTAGATACACTTCTGTCTGGAAGTCTCAAAGGTGCTTTAACCACACCACCAGCTCGGTCTTATATTGGCCGCTTTTTTGCTGGCATCTTTTGATGATCTCCATGTATTTTAAAGCTCACATGTTTTTAGAAGATATTTGCTGAAAATACAGATACAGTTTTGCTTGTGTAACTCTAAACAATCTGGAAGCTTCCAGACGCGCTGCATGTGGTGTGAGATTTTCTTTAGCAAGTTGGAACTTTGAAGGGAGCCTTATCTCACCAGGCGGGAACAGCATGAGCTGTACCCTGCAGCATCCCGCAGCTGATAGGAGTCTAAGGAAGGGGTAAGAACATTGTTTCTGAAGCACACAGATACATACCGCCCAGAGATGGAGCCTGGCTGCTGGCACAGAGCCTCCTCTACGTATGGCATCCCAGGAGCTCTGTGTTAGCAGGACTGCGTGCAGTGCTCTGTCCTAGCATCTGTGGGCTTTTGTCTGGTAACAGGACCACCATGGACTTGAGCAGTTCAAATGAAAACATTGATTTGCGAACTCTCTTTCGGGAAAGCAACTGAAAGCGTAGACCTTCAAGGATGCTGAGGTGTATAATACCGATTAAGATCAATGGGAGCTAGGAACTAAAATAGCTTTGAGAAGCTGAGTGGCTTGTCCAGTCACTGAGTGACTCTGTGATGGGACAAGTGGCTGAACCTCGGTCTTCTCAGCTGTGGCTCTCTCTGCTGACCCACTGACCCCTGACACCTTTGATGTAGCGACTGATTTATGAACCCTATCCTCCACAGAACTTGCATCAAAATTCTCATTCTTATACAAAGCCCTACCTTACACCTAACATCCATGCTGCCTGCATGATGAAAGTCTGCTTGAGAGTCCCCACAAATCTGACAGTGTCCTAGAATTGCACTTGCTCTTTTAAACAAGGATCCCTATTATTAATTCATAGATGAGTGGTATTTTTAATTGGTCATTAATATCACATCATAGGTGGCTGAAACTCACATAATGAGTAAGGACTAAAGGCTCAACTGAACAGTCCTGGACTTTGTTGAACTGGAGATCAAATGCTGTGTCAGGAATCATTAATAATAGATTGAAACCAACTATCCCATTTAACAGGAGGAACTGAGGAGCTCAGAGCCATCTTTGCAATAGAACCTGATCCTGATTCATATCACTGTATATCTGAGCTCATCCTAGGTTAACCAGAACCCCAGGACAATGTTCCTGGTAAATTTTACAACATCTTCAACTCTAATCAGAGAAACAATCTGAAACACACGTGCAGGACAGGGATCAAGATTCACAGCCTGGACAGCATCACAATGAGAACCAGGCAGAAAACAATAATCCCCTTATGAAATCTAGTTGCCTTCCACACCAAACTGAAACTCAAACATCTCATCTCATCTCATTTTATCTCATCTCATCTCATCATCCATTTCCCTCTTGGAAAAGGAATGGAGTGTCAGGCAGGTGTGTGAGGAGGGGGAGACGGAACCCCGGGGGCTGTCTGCACGGTGCCTGGTCTACTGAGGAGTCATGAGATGGGTCTGTCAAAACCTCATCCAAACCTAAAACTTTTGTTAAGCTGGTGAACTCCTTGTTTTGTTGCTGTTTCTTCAGCTAGCTGTCATGGTGATGCATCCAGTCCACAGAGAGGGTGCTAACAAAATACTGCTGTTGTATTCTGGAGACCACTGCACGTTCCAGTGTGGCACTCTCCCTCTGCCCCTACCACTGACTGCTGCAAGAGGTTTAACAGGAGCTCCTGGGTGCGAATATGAACCAGTTGAGACAGACTAATCCAGAGGTTAGCCCATGGACATCAAAACATTGTCCCTCCTCAGGGTTTGCTCTGAGACAGAAATCAGGATAGCAGCACCTGCAGCAGAACAGCGTGCTTCTGAGCTTGGCCCGGTTGAGTTAATGAAGAATTATTCACTGACACGGTAACACATGAACATCCCTCCAGCTAGATGATAAACCATAGGGAATGAGGAATCAGTTGTCCAACTTCTGTTTTGATGCGTGTATTATCTATGTATGTCTTATCTATTGAAGATGGGGCCTGAATTTAGGAGAGTCCAACAGACAGTCGAAGAAGTTCCCCAGGAAGCCGGAGCTGCAGCTGTACAAGCCTGCTGGGAAGACTGAGGTGTATGAAGGGGGCCAGCGTGCATGGGAGTAACTCTTCTAGTTAGATTAATGCTCACAGAGAGATGCTTACACACATGGTAAACATGTAAACGCTCTGAAGGCAAACACTGAGCCTAGGCTGGTGCCACTTACAAATGGAGCCAGGCAGAAGGAGGTGTGATTTACTCTGGCTGGGACGCAGCTTTTCCTCTGAATCCGGCTGAGTAGATTGAGGGCAGATTTACCAGGATTCAAAGTGCAGAAAACTGAATCAGTATTTTTCCTCTTCGCAAGCTGGTCAGCATCGGAGTTTGGCCACCCAAAAGGCTGGCGCTGAGGGCCAGATAACCCTATGAGTTGCCACTTTTATTTTTTCACCCACAGTGACATGCAGGTTGCTCTTCACTCTTGGTCACTGCCTACACCCAGCTAAGGAGAAAGCAAGCCAGAGCCTCAGCTCATCCACGCTTGGTGCCGTTTTTGGGAGCGACCACACCGTGTCCCCACAGAGCTGTGCTTCCATCCCTCCACCTACCAGCAGAAAACACATCCTAATGGTAGCTCATCTGCATGCCCATAAATATACCCCCCTCCAGCGCTGCTCTAACCCCTACTTACATGGTTAGAGCTGGCAGGAAAATGATTCTGACCTTCAATTGCGACCAGTCCACTCAGTTCAGGCCTGGTGAGGCGAGTACGGAGAGTCGTAAAAAAAACAACAAACCCCAACAACATGTAAAGGTCAACATTCAAGGTCTGCTGCTCACTACTAAGAAGTAACAACAGAAACCTTCCTCGTTTGCATAATACAGTTCATGTTGAGACCTGAAACTTCCCAAAAACAAAGGTAAGCACCACTAGTCCCATTTCACAGAGGGACAAGCGAGCCGGTTGCCAAGTGGTGCAGAGGTGGAGAGCAGACCTGAACCCCATTAGGCTCCTGTCTGTCTAGGCTCACCCCGCTAGACCACACTCACAAATCTGTGTGATAAGATCACAATGTGGGGCTTTGTTTCCCTCTGCCCTTAAATATAATGTCTCCCTGGCTGAGGGATGGAGGTGAAGCAGCTCCCACCTTGCCACCAAGCTGTGCCTATTGTGCCCTGTTTGGCTGCCACTGTGGGGTGGGCACAAGCAGCCTCCCTGCGTTCCCCAAGTGCACACACCTGAGACAACCCCAGCATGGACAGAAGTTGGCATTTCAGAAGCACCCAGCCCGTTACAGCAACTTTTGGGACTCCTCCGTATCTGTGTGACTGGTCGTGCACGTTGCAACAGCACTTCTGGAACACCAGAGTTTGCCAACATGTATCTGGGGGGGGGGGCAGAGTGATGTGGGCCATGACACCTTACCCATCTGCCTTGTCCCTTCAAACACAGCTTCAAAAGCTGGGCACTGTAGGTAGGACATGGGGTCCTCTCATCTACATCTCTGCAGCCAGGTGTGCCAACCACCTGACACCCAAGGGTGGGACTCTGGGGCCAGATGAGGCCCACATAGTCCTCAGTAAATGGGGAGGAGAGGTTGAGGGGAGCAGGGGAAAGAAATACATGCAGGGCTATAATTTCACAGAGGAGAGCTGCAGTGGCTGTGGGGTACCCAGAGATCCCTGGTCAGACTGGCTGCTGGTGGAAATTCAAATTGGAGGGCAGTGCTGGGCAAAGGGGAAAAAGTCAAAGGATGCCTTCAAGACCAAGGGCAGGAGTAACCACTTGAGATGAGAAAAGATACTTCTGCCTCGAGTATGAAGACTTTCAGGAAGCCCACAGACAGGAAAACACTTGTATAAGGGAAAGGTAACTCCTGACCTGCCAGCAGGTTGCAGCAGATTTGAAGGAAAACTCACAGCTCTCATCAGAGAGGATGGCAGTGACATGTCAGCACATCCATCTGACAGTGGGCCTCATCTGCTATGGATGCACCACCAGCCTGGCAGCGATAGTCACTCTTTGGCTAGGATCATCACTTCCTGGCAGCAAGCTGTCTGCCCTTAGGGCCAGACCACCAGCCCTAGCTCAGCTAGGCACCCATGCCATGCCTCCACCTACCAAGGTCACACCACCACCCCTTCCATCAGTCAGTCCATTTAGCATCAAGAACTATTCCGCTAAGGAGTCACCAGATAATGCTGCCATTTTTATTGCCTCAGAATATCTTGTTAGGAACTCCCCTGTTCCCCGGGACGACCCCCAAGAATACACCTGAAGCAGCAAAAGAAGGGAACCAGTAAGCCTGGTTTTGAGAAACTTAATTTTCTGTCGATGGATCACGGTGGAGGAGCCCAGGAGAGAGCCATGGGATGCAGGCCTGCAGCCCTAACTGCACAAGTGGAAAGCCAGAGGATAAGCTCCTGGGATCAGATCTGAACACAAACGTTCGCTCCCTCCTTTACCACATACGCTTAAAGACATAGCAATACATGGACTCCTGCCTTGCACATGCCATCCTAGCGGAGAAGATTGTCTTAGTCAGGAAAATCATAGCTGCCCTAGCCTCCTTCACCCAGTGCAGGCAAGTTGCCTCACAGTTTTACCACTGATGGCACAGCCGGCTCGGTGTGAGTGGTACACGTGCTTCCAGGCCTGAATTGTGGAGAAATCCTGCGTCCTACCCTGCCCACCAGACCACCAGGTCTGCAACCGCATTAGGGTGGCCATGGGGTAAATTAAGGAGAGCAAGCAGTCCTGAGATCAAGTGGTACCTCATGCAGCAACAGAGCCTGCACAGTGACCATACAGAGCTGGAGGACAGATATCACAGAAAATGCCTGCGAAAAGCTAAATAGAGCGCTAAGAGTCCTTTCCAGTAGAAGGCAAGGAGTGGGCACTAGCTACCAAATCCAATGGGATTTCTTCTTTCAGGTCACCCCACTCCCCTGCAGATCAGCCTATTTCTGCTCTGATCAGGTCAGTCCAACAGCATGCTCCTTGAAGGCCCATGCCCACCGCTCAGGAAGTCAGCCAGGCGAAGTGGTAGGAGGCTCAACCCGATGTCCTCAACATCAAGGCTGAGCCATTAAACCAGAGGCAATCAGGCCATCAGGGTCAGGGAGCTCCTTGAAATGGGGCCAGCAGGGTAACTGAGCACCCTGGGGCTCTGTTTCAGTTCTATTTTTTCTTGGTCCTCTTGATTTTTATCATCTTTAGGGAGGGATGCCTCGTGCACCTTCTTTTAGAGGCTCTGATACCACAGGCTTTAGCAAGCGGAAGAGCAAATAGCCCTTGGCCCGGAGCTGCTGCCATGAATAGCTGGCAGAGGGATTTGAGGTCTGACTTACAGTTTGTTTAAGAAAAAAGGCCAGGCCAGCATGTGGCTTGTGATTATGCTCCCAACCTTTCTCTCAGTATCGTGACCCATCTCTTCTGGGTACAGTGAATATGAATGACCTCCAGGATTGCACATTGCCCCAGTGATCAATGAAGAGCTTTCTTCTCTGCATGGTGTCTCATGTGAGCTGCCTTGGCCCCTTCCCTTCTGGTTAAGTAAGACCTGCATGGTGTGTGCTGTGGCAAGTCTGTCGCTGCTGTCAGTCCTCTCTCCACCTTCTCCCCCCCTGTACCAAGCCTGGACTAGAATACTTGCAGCTAGAGTGTCTCACCCCTATGAGCCAGTCTCAAGCGTAAGGGGAGCTGTAGGGAGGATAGGGCTGACCAGCTGGCACTTCTTCCCTGGGATTGCGCTCCCTCCGCAGAGCTGGTGGTCCCAGATGTGTGATATAATGTGAGCTGGCTTTCAGGAATGACTTCTCACCAGAAGCTTCTCTGTGTGAAGCCAATGCAGATTGCTGGCCCTTGACCACAGGAAGAGGCTTTACACTTGACAACCACCAAGTATTTTTACAACACATGCCTTTCTCTGGACTTGTTGACCCCTAGGAGTGTCCTTACCTCTGTCCCACCCCATGGGTAAAGCATCCCTGCGACGTTCCATCCCTGTCTCTGGTTGACTGGGACAGCTGCTGATCCCTGGGGCAGGCTGCTGAGGAAGATGCCCCGGGTCTTGTGCTTAGCTGATGTCCCAGGCAGCTCTCAGGCAACCGAAGACACATTTGGCAGGAGCTCAGGATGTGACTGAACTCCCCATGGTCATCTGGGTGGAGGCTGTGGAGGGTCACACAGCGCTGATAAAGATGAAAGTGGAGATAATCACATCATGGAGGCTGATATCTCATGTCAACAGTCGAAAGAGTAAAGGACTTTCCAGGAAGCACAGGCACAATACGCACAGTTGGCACTTCTGACCAGGGTGCGCAAGGGTGATCTGCAGTGATCAGAGAGGCCCGGGTACAACCAAACCTTTTGTGACTGCCATATTTGGGGGACACCATAGGGCAACATGTATCCTGCCAATGAGCTCAAAAAAGAGGAGATGCTTTGCCACATCCTGGACAGCAGGAACAGAAGAGTAATCCAGCCAGTGTATGGCCCTGCTGACCTCCAACAGTGACACTGGCCACGCTGCAGCGACCTGCTGTGCCACATGGATGTGGCAGCATTGCTCTCCTTTCTGAGCTGCATGGCAAAATCAGGCAGCAGGCCTGCTTTGCAATGCGTTCATGGGATCACAGGATAATTCAGGTTGGAGGTGACCTCAGGAGGTCAGCTAGTCTAGCCTCTCACTCAAGCATGGTCAGCTAAAAAGGATGTGCATGGGGCAGATAAATCAGGACTGAGGATAAGTATTAAGGGGGCCTTGCCTGAAGTGCTGCAGGGATTTATGAGAGAAATGCCATACACTATGCATTGTCATAGAGGGAGACAAGATAGGGTGCTCTAGTCCTTCACTGGAGCACCTCAAAGAGCAGTGCAGATACAGCCAGAGACCTGCATTCACTGGTCCTGCTCTGGAATTACTGCTGGAATGACTTACTCTTGCTGAAAGTACATGGTTTCATGGCTGCAGGATCACCTCTGGCCCTTCCCTTCTCTAATCTCACCAAGCACATGCCTACTGTCAAGCTTCCTACCAGAGCTCCTAGCTACAACGTCTTAGCACTCCCACTACCGCGGGAAGCTAACTTCCAACTAATTACTTATGACTGTTCATTAATGCAGGTGACCTAGAAGTGTATTCTCAGCAGTAGAAGCATGATATTTAATCTTAAAGCTTCAGACATTCTCCATGCATGTCTGCCTCCCAAAAATTATGAAGAAAACTGCACCTTTATCTCACCTGCAACTGCATAGTGTCAGTCAGTGAGATCTCTGTGGCTGCAGCCTGACCTTTCGACAACGATGATGATCTTCCTGGCTTTTTTGACATGCATATTGTGTGGACATGGCCTCTTTACAGCTTGTAGCTCAGGCATTATTTCTTACGAGTTCCTGATATGTCAGCTAAGAAGTTGCTCTTGTGGAACTATTGTATTTCTCTCCTTTTTTTTTTTTTCTTAATGGTTGGCTATTAAACTAAGACAACTTATTAATGCAGGTAATAATCCAATAACCAGATGTAGTCACACAATAATTATCTCTATAGCCAGACTTCATGTAGGATTCATAAACTACTCCAAGGCAGCCATTCACACAAATCAGAAAGATATTTTAAGCAGGAAAAAGAAAAGAAATGACAGAAGAAAGTTACAAACTCTTTTAATACCAATGAGGTCTCCTTGTTCAACTGGATGAACAACTCCTTTACACACAAATGTATTACACACATTCCGAGAGACTGACTTAACATGATTACAAATTTGCCTTTAGCATTTCCAGACCCTTGGGGACAGAGCTGTTAATACAGATCCTAATGTTGTACTTACATGGGAAAAAAGGGACACAAATTAGTTGTTAGCAGTTGGGGTGACTGGTTGTGTCTGCTGTGATGCTGCAGGCTGTCGAAAACAAATAGCCCCGTATAGACACCAGGAGACATAGAGATGAGTTCAAAAAGTATGAGTCCATAACATATGGCTGGGCTCTCCACTGACTGTGCCTGTCAAATTTCAACCCTCAGCAGATTTGCTACTGCCCTTCTTAGAAATGTGGTTAGGCATTTTTCTTCCCAAGCTGGAAAAAAATGTAGGGGGTTTTTCCATTCTCCCATAATGTAGAAGTGACTAGACGTCTTTGCTAAAACTTCCACTCACACGGGCAAATTTAACCTCCAGGCAAACACCAACCATGGAAAACTCCATCTCCAAAGGTGAGTGTTTTGGAAAGTTAGGAGAGTGTGAAAAATAGGGGCCATAATGGAAACTATTCCTGCAATAGTAGGCAAGTGATTGTATTACCATATTGGATTCCTCTCCACAGTGTTTCGTGTTTCAAGCCAACCCTGTAACGCACAGTGCACCGAAGACAAACAAAGCCAATAATGAACTGACCAAAATTCAATGTTATTCCAAGAAACATAGTTGAGGTGAAGTAAGTTATGTGGAATGGAAGTTGAGGTTAAGTGAACACAAAGACAAAGGAATTTGTGCAGTTTGGGGTATGTGTAGTAAATATCTTTGCCTTTGCATCTGGTACAAATTGGAGATTGCCATGCAGAAAGTGCATACCCTGGGCCAAAACAGTGGTTGGTCTTAAAAATATTTCAATTGTCTTCGAAAACTAAATATTGTTTCTCTAGGATTTGTGTTTGTGTAGCTTCAAGATATTCCATAGGGAACTCTGTAGAGTGCCAATGTTAAGATAAAATTACCCTACTATCTGAGGCAGAGCTGAAAAGTTTAAAAGAAAGGCTCCTGTACCTCCGAGCCAAGGTCCCTGATGAGACTTACGGAGATGGCACTGCCAGAGAAAGGTGTTGGCTGAGGAGAAGCAAGTGCTCCCCATTCCACCTTTCTAACAGACTCACTTTCTTCTTGTTAGCTGTCTGCTTGATGGCTTTTTTTTTTTCAAACGATGCTCTCTGCAATTCGTTAGCTTGCCCTTCCCAATGCACTTCTTCACTGAAGGGGAGAGAAAGGACGGAGAAGGGCTTCAGAGATCCATAAGCGATGGCCAAAATGCTATTTCAAATTTCAAATCCCTTTTAGGTGCAGAGCTGAACTGAGTAACTTTTTCTTCCATTGGGCTGAGCACTCCTGACTGCTGTTAGTTGTCCTTTCTAATTTTGCAATATTTTTTACTTCACAGCATGAGCTGCCTTATGATCAGTAGCTGCAGAGATACTTGGCGCCAACCATTCTGGGCTCGTACTTGAGACAGCAACAGGGGGAGGCGGATCCTGTTAGTTTTAGTAAATACAGTATGGACACCTGCATTAAACTGCTCACACAAGGCAAGAACAAAACAAGTGTTTTTAGGGTGTGACTCATCTGGCCTACAGGAGACGATTGATTTAGGATAAGGTGAAATGTGCTCTGCAAGTGCTTATTTGTCTTTGTTGACTATGAAGGGTACTCCGGGTGACTAGTCCTGCTGGAAATGCCTACACTGTCAATATCTGCACGTGACCAGATGGATCCTAGCGCTGCTTTCTGGTGGAAGTCAGGACACTGACCACATCTAACAGACAACGTCCTGATTGTCGGTGTTACCAACCAGCGTGTTACCCTTACTGACTTCTGTTCCTCGTTCGAATGCTGGAAAAATTTGAAGCAAAGGAAGGCTGTGACAGCTGGGCAACATCTGCTGGTTTCTAAATGAAACTGTGAGGCATTTCAAAATCATCATTTCTTGATGATTTCTTCAGCAAGACAAGCATCACCATAACCTATTAAAATGACAGCACTCATTGCTGTAGGAACCTGAGCTCTGAGCAAGACAGGAAAATCTGAGCCCAGGAAGGAAAAAGAGAACATGTACAAGAGCGTATAAAAGAGAGACAGGAGGGTGAAAGAGGAGATATATGGGAGCAAATAAATCAAGAGAGGCGGGAATGAGAAAATGAGAAAACCACAGAGAAATATGGAAGGACTATCTCTGCCTAAGCCTTCCCTGGTCCCAGACATCTGGTATTTCCGGAAGGAGTAACCTCACAGCCTGTTTGAGGAAAACGGCAGTGTGCTCCTAAAACATAGCAGGGTTGTCAGGGATCAGAGGGTTCCCCATTTGCTACTGTTCCTCATTGTCTTTATCAGACACATGGGATGTCAATGTTCTCTGAGATCCAGATGATCTTCTCTCCTTCTCACCCTGTCCCTTACAGCTCTTTATTCCTATTTTAACTGGTGTTGCAGTTTTCCTCTGCGCTTTATGGGTCCCAAAAGCCATGAGATTTGAAACTATCCTGACAGCAGGTCCCTCTGTCCTATACAATACTTAAACTCCCCAAACCGTCCCTGACAGAAGGGAGGGTTTGCTTCCTTTCTCACCCTGGCAGGCAGTTTCCTTGCACCCTCACAGGTCTGGGCATCAGGCTTACAGGTACTGAACATCCTCCAAGTCTTGTTTCTGTCTGTCCCCAAGAGTTAAAGAGCCCCCATTGCTAAAGAACTGGGTGAGGGAGGAATTATCTCCCTACAGTCTGGGGAACCTGGATAGCAAAGGATAAAAATGCTTGTCTCACATTAATTTCACAGCAGTTTATTTCTAGGTCGTTGCAGACCCTTACATGTCCTGTTCCCTTCTTCAGCTGCTCTTTTGTTCTGCCTTTGGTTTCCACATCTCTCCATGGTGAGAGATCTGCTAACACAGAGGTCTCACCCGTTCAGACACTCTCAAGCCTTCAGCCCATGCTGCAGCCCCTTGAGGTGGGTGTACATCAGTGCAGCTGTTCAAACTGTGTGTCACCATCCCAAGGATGAGGACAGTGAGGTTTGCGGGAAACCAGGAGGGGTCTGGGATTCTGTGGGAAGTTTGGGAGATCTCTTTCTCTCTCTGTCCTCTCACTAATCTCCTTGCCCTCTCTTCCTGGCACATCTGATTTTCTTGAGTGACCTGCACAGGAAGGACTCCACTGTGCAACCATGGCACGAGTCACTGCTGGCCTGGGTCCCATCGTAGCAGAAGGATGGGACATGGGGCACAAGAATAGGGTCACTTGGGCATCTGCATTTACAATTGCCCATTCCCACACCTTCATGCTTCAGTTCCCTGGGAATACGGGACCCTGTCCCCAGGCTTCTCCCCTTTTGACACATTTACCCCATATGTGCACACCCTGACATTTTCTGGACTAATCACACTCCTCTGCACGGATTTCTCTCACTTACCAGAGTCTAGTTCAGGATGATCTTTTCCCATCTGCAGTGACTGTATTTTCTTTCAGGGTTGCTGCTGCTCCCTTCATACAGGGTGCCTGCCATTTCAGTGGTGGAAAGACCTTTTCTCCTGGTTCCCAGAGCACAGCAGGGGGGTAATAATGGCCAGGAGCAGCTGACATTTTTTCCTCTAGTCTTCACCTGGGTTTAAGATGCATGTCTTTTCCCTTGCAAAGGCCAAGGAGACCTTGCCTCACAGTTGAGTGTGGCTGTAACAGGTCACTCTCCTTCAGGTCAGTGGGCTGGCTGTACAGAAGAGAAACCAGGATCAGACACTATATATAGCTTGTCTTGTACCTTTTCCCTCTCTTGGACCCAAGCTCTGGTGTCCTGACTAGCTGCCAACTGCACATTTGCATTCCCCAAGACCCTCAAGGAACTTGGCCCCTTGTTTCCACAAGCAGATAACATCCCAAGGCCTCAGGAAAGCCGTGCTGGCTGGATGAAGAGCAGAACAGCAGAAGCCATCCCATGGACAAAGTTGTGAAGGACGGAAAGGAAAAAGGGCTGATTCAGCTTCACAGTTTGTTGGTCAAGGCCAAATTCTGCCTGCTCACATCCATGCAAGTTTGTGGGATCCATGAAATTCGGCACAGTGCTCTGCTTCAGTGAGGCACAGGATATAAATATCTTGGTTTAGGACTGGAAAGACAGACAGACAGATAGGGGGTTTCAGCTTAGTCTCAGTGCTGCAACATGAGCTTCCCCAAGGAGCCTGCCCGAACCTAGAGGAGTTGTTGGCTACTGTACTGAAAGATAAAACAGCAAAGAACTAACGTGGCTTATAATGATTTGACTGCACCCAGATTAGAATTTAAATGCTAGTTTCCTGTGAGCCCAGCTGCAGGGGACTGCTGGGATGCAACACATCAACTTTGGCCCGTAAACACTAAAGTTCTTCTGAGGCTGTCTGGCCCACATTCATTCACTGGTTACCTCAGCCATTTCTGAGCCCAGGAAAATGCCAACCCACCTCTGCCTCCAGTTCTCGGAAATGTTAGCTAAACAAGACTCAGAGAGTATTAAATTGAGAGCAAAACGAAAACAGAACGGGGCAGGGAAAGGAGTTTGTTGTTGCAAACAGACTACAAGGCAAGGAAAGCTTGATTTTTATAAGTGTCTCCATTTATTGTAAAAACTACATGTGATAATGTATGAGCTTTAAGATTATGATGGGCATCCTTCCAGTAGATAAGAAAAAAAAAATGTAGGCCCTGCTTCTGACACAGTGACTCATGATGCCAATTGCATGTCACTGAAGTCCAGAGAAATACTTGCACAGGTAATCGTAAGGAACAGCAATGGAAATAGGGCCATCATAAGAAACCGACCATGTGACAGTACTGGGTCCACCTAGTTCGAGTTTGCTCACTTGCCGTTGCACCCAGTGATGCTGTATGTGCTGATCAGAGTCTCGCTTGGATCTTTCTTCACTAAAACTACTACATTGTGAGTGCTGACAATCACTACTGTTCTACCGATCGTAGAGTTAAAATTATACTGATGCTACACCTACCATGAGCCAAGGTAGATAAAATCTACCTAGCCATGATACGCTAGCACCTTCTGGGGTGATTTTCAGTGCCGCGACTGTCAGCTAAACATTTAATTCCCTCTCTTTTTTTATAGATATGCAGCTAAACATCTGTGCCTTTGAGAATTGTCACTGACACTGCGATTACCACAAGAAGAAAAATCAAGAAGACAAAGACAGGCAGATGTCTTTGCACATGCATTTTACCTTCACACATCTACCTTGTGTTGATGGCCAGAAGAGCCAATTGGAAATATAAAGGTCTGAGGGGCATATGGAATGCATTTCATGTTTACCTTCTGGAAATCTCTTCTGTCCTCAAGCCAAAAATCATTATTTTCCTGCTTCTTTCCCACCATTTTTATTAGACTTTCAGTGGTCCTACAACTGGCACAATTTCAAATAATACTGTTTCCAAAGCACGACAATGGTTGTGGCAGTTCATTGCGGCATTTCTAATTGGCTCATTTTGCCCTGCGTCTACATGATTTAGAATTCTTTATGGTGTTCTGTAAATGGGTCTCCATTAAGTAAGCCATAAAAATCTTTTAACCTAAGGTCAATGTTTGGCTTACAGTGACTATATTTAAATATGATTAGTGGAACTCTGCATTCTGATTAAGCAATTCCATATAAAGTAAACTCACTGTAATTTAATTTTTCTTTTAACTGTAGGCAGAGTATAAGATTCACATTTCTTTAGTAAAACTGAGGGGGTGGGAATGTGATTTGATTACAAGAGTAAATATAAGATCATATGACCGAAAAATTAATAGCTTCCTTTATTCTGATTTAACAGATTCTGATCTGTTAAAATAACTTTAGAAAAGGCTCAAGGACTGAAATATTTGACTACTATTCAGTAAACCAACCAAACAGCTTAGCAGAGTCCCTCGTGGAAAATCCTCGATTGACATTCTGCGTGATAACAGAATACTTAGGTTTTTAACCAATACCTTTATGCAGCATTTTATTACACATTCTTACACATTTTAAACAGCTTAGAATTTATTGGGCTTTTTCCTGTTGAAAAAAATCTTGTGGATATTTCAATGGAGTGTTTATTGTTAACCGAGTTCAGACTCCAGGGACAACTGGTGTTTTCTGTCCTAGATAAATCCACACTGAGAGTTGGACAATGTCACAACTGAGTCCCATCAAATAGATCACAGTAGGTCACTTTACATTTGGTGAGGAAAGATTTGTCTAAGGAAGTCTT
Organism: Himantopus leucocephalus; assembly: GCA_003993805.1. Taxonomy (NCBI): domain Eukaryota; kingdom Metazoa; phylum Chordata; class Aves; order Charadriiformes; family Recurvirostridae; genus Himantopus; species Himantopus leucocephalus. Next base: position 129,216,807 of record RSEF01000001.1, on the reverse strand, counting down.
GAGTTAAAACCTGTAACTCCATTACATCTAGTAAAAAATATAAAGTACATTCCCCCCCCCCCCCAAAAAAAAAGGAATATGTGCAAGATCCATTGAACACTTGGCTTGAAAATCCTTGTTGTGTGGGTGTGGAATATCTAAATTATTTAGAGTGTTTGCTGGTGGGAGATGGAGTGCTATCCCACTGAGATACCAAATAAAAACTATTTCAGGTCACTCCTGAAAATGACTCCTGACTAAAAGAGCTGAAGGACAGAGTTCAAAAGAGCCAACAGTTTGATGTTTAATTGCCTCAGGTCCTGTACAGCGCTCTGTACGTCTTCACATACTGTTGCCATCTAGGTAATAATGATAACGTATCCTATTGCAGGAGGCTGAGTTGAGTCTTTAATGATTTCTTCTGGTAAGCCTCATGCCTCAAAATGTCATGGGCAATGCAGTGCTCTGGATTGCTTTGGGTCAGAGCTGAACACACTGAAGGCCTGTGGAGAAGCTTGCATCGTCATTGCAAAAACATGCCGGTTTGAAGGAAGTCTCCGATATTATCAGTCAAACACATCTTCTTACCTTTAAAAGCAAGTTAGCAAATTACCAGAAATTCCAAGGTGCTTCTCCGTCTTTATGCATTTAAGCCCTGGAGACTATAGTAGTAGCATTCAGTGTAATGGCAACAAGCCACTGTCAGAGAACAAAGATAAGTCCAGAATTAGGGTAAGATCTCCCCAGTGCTGTAGAAGACAGAAACACACAGAAACAACCACAAAACCTCCAGTCATTATTCAGCCTTATTATTGTGATTCCTTAAGGATCCTTCAGCATCTAGCGGCTAATAATCTGCATTACCCCAGGCTGAGGTAGAGCTTCTTGTGGACACAGCCATTTCTTTGATGCAAAGAAAAATGACAGCATGAGCAGGTATTGTTGGAAAATCTTGTATGTACTAAAGACACACACTGCAGTTAAATCTCTGATGAGGTCTCAATGCCGGTCTCATTGTTGTGAAGGCTACCTCCATAGCAGCAAGAACAAGCTGTGTCCTAAGAGCGGGGTTCAATTAGAATCCCTTCTCCGTTTGCAAGACCTCCAGATGTATTGCCTGTAAAGTAATTAAATGAACCTTTAGTTAATCTTCAACTTGTCAGATACCAAAATTGGTAAAGGATTGTGATTATTGCTCCAGTTCACTCCATGCTGATTTCGTGCAAGCCACAGATTGGCAGAGCAGTGAGCTTCCCTACTACACAGCCCAGGACACAGGTTATGGATGTAGGTTTACCTGTTCTAAGTTGATGAAAAAGGGAAACCATTGAACCTGCAGACACATAGACAACTGCTCAAACAATGATAGAGTCCTCAAGAATGACAGGTTTGCCTCAAGGATTGACCTGAACCTTACTTTCAAACACCTGCCTTTCAAATGCAGAGCCTGCGCCCTCTCACGCAGCTGCCATGTCACAGTTTGCAAAGCATAGGGCACAAGATCCATCTCCCTTTTAGATATCCACAGCCTGAGGATAGCCTTGGGAAAGTATCTCTGCTCATGACTTGCAGCTACTTTTTGTGATACACACATTATTCAGAGTTCCCCTCCCAGAAGGTCTCCCTGGCATGGGGCAGGTGATACGCCAGAAGGGTAGAGATTCAGACTACCTGCAGCTACTGAAACAGTCATTAATTTCCTGCTTCAGTTGCGCATGTCTTCAAACTAATTTATACAGAAGGTCAAATAGATGTCTGCAAGAGCTGGAGAAGGAAAATACCACATCCTAAAACTCTCTTACACCAACCACTTCTCTTCTTTACATCAATTTGAATTCAAGCGGAATAGACGTGTTTTGCTGGATCTGAGCAGCTTGCTACCTCCGACAGCATCAGGGGTTCATCTGTCGAGAGAGTGTAAGAAACAGGGCATATAACACAGTTCTTCCCCTGACACACCTTCTGCATTTCTGGCAATCAGTGATTTACTGTTTGGCCTGGAGGCTGTATCCAGTGTTTATAAGCTACCAACAAACTTATCCTACATGAATTTGTCTAATCTATCTTCTAACTGATTTAAACCTTTGGCCTCCACAGTATGTTGTGATTAAGAGTTTCATGACTTAATTACAGTTTGAATTAAAAAGTCTTTCCTTTGGTCTGTTCGAAAACCTCTGCCTGATACTTTTATTAGCTTCTCTGTACTTCTTTTATTAGCAGAAACAATGAGTAATCCTTCCCTGTTCCTCATTCTTCATGATTTTATGGACCTATATTACCATTCATCTCTTTTCCAATCCATTAGTCTATTGTACAGAAACCATCCTATATTTCTCATCAGCTTTGTTTCCCTCGCTTCTGTCTTTTTCTAGCTGTGGTAACCAAAACTGCATATAATGGATTTGAACAGAGGCATAATCTGTTTCATTTTCTGTTTTAGTTCCTTTCTAATCATTGCTACCTGTCTTTCTCTCTTTTTGACCATCATTGAACACTGAGCTGGCTTTTCAGGGAATTATCCAGTGACTCCCAGACCTATTTTCTGAATAGCAGCAGCTCAGTCAGATCCCCATTCTGTTCATAGCTAGGGTGTTGGGTTTTTTCCCTGTATTATCTTGCATGTGTGAATATTGTACTTCTTATGCGATTTTCTCACTTGGTCATGCAGTATTGTCCGTGCCTTCTGAAACTTTTTGCAGTTCACTTTAGGCTGTGTAAAGCCATACATGATTTTTGTACTGTTTGTCTAGGAACGGCTGTGGAATTTCACTAGTGGTCACTGCTGAGTGTGATGAGCAGCACCGGTCCCAGCTGACATCCCAGTGGGATCCCACTGATGAGCTCCCTCCATTTTTCCCTCTTTCCATTGTATCCAGTGACTCATTTGTTTATTTAACAGCCTGTGCTGAGTGGCCTCATCAAAAGCTTTTCAGAAATCACTGTTATCATGGCTCTTTATTCCACCAGGTGTGGTGGCTGATGTGACAGATAATGTGACAGAGAGCACATTGTGAGCATCAGTTCAACTGTATCCACTTGGATTCCCTTTGTACTCTAGGGCTTCAGCCATCTAGTCCTGATAACTCATTACTCATTTCATCAGCTGGTTGTTCATCTCCTTCTCCTGATGTTTCACTTTCATACAGCTCCTCAGGTTGTCCCCTGTAAAGATATTCTCCTACATGGGAACATCTGTATGATCTGCTACAGAAAACGCTAGCACGATAAATTTCAGCGCTATAGCTGTTGCAAAACACCTCTCCCCATTTTTTCAGGTAGTCATATACATTGGTTCTCAAAGCCCTCCTCTTGCCACTGGAACCATAAAGGTAACAGCCAAAGGATTGCTGTCCGTACAGCCACTCATTCCCAATGAGACACCCAAGCCTGTTCTCAGTCCCTGCATTAGCAGACAATCTGATGTGCACCCTTTCTCTCTTTCACTGGCTTTTCCTCAAAATAACAGTCAGAAATTTATTTAAGCACTGTATTTCTGTTATCATCTGCGCAAGTTGCAAGGAGTGCATTTTTTTCCAGGGAATCTTTTAAGAGTTTTCCAAACCTTAGACATGAAGAAATAGTTACCCCCAACCTGTTGGCCAAACAGCTGCTGTAATTTGATTCCTGCTCTTTTCTTTTTGGTTCCTATTCTCCTGGAGAATTGCTAGCTATTGCTGAAATTTGTATTGTGCCTGTTTTTATTAATTCATCAAATGCCAATGAACTGGGTCCTCATTCTGTTTGACCAGCTGTTTCATATAATCTGTTGTTACAATTGGCTTGAAAAATCTCCCAGGAGGAGCACAATAACTCAAATTTGTCAGATCTGCAGTAATTCACGAAAGATGGTTAGTATGTGGAAATCCACATTTCTTAAATGCAAGTATCAAGATACCAGTCCTATTGTTGAAACCAAGATGGAACTTCCAATATAGCCCACTTGTCACTTACAATTTCCCCACCCCCCTTCATATTAATGCGTAGCCTGAAATTTTCTGCATTTGGTCTTAGTCCAGCGTTCAATGCATTTCCTTTTAAAAGAGAAGAAAATCTGTTCAGATTAGCGCTGAACAATCTGAATAATTAAGAAAATCACTCAGATGCTCCTTATACTCGGATAACTCAAGAAACATTTTCTTTAAAGCCTCACATTTGGCATGTGTCTAAGAGGAATGTGCGGTTTGCCTTGATAGAAGAAATATGGTAATGAATGTTCAAACATTTTCTACTTTGTAATTTGTAATTGTCCTTACTGGTTTAGCAATAAGTATATAAGTATAATGTTCAACACAGACATTTTTGTTATCTTATTTGACTCAGGAGTTACATAAGATATCATTTGGAAACCACTGTCTGGCATTATACAATGTCAAATGCGTATACCCTGAAGACAGTCTCAACATTTTCTTTACAAAATCTGTGACTCAATGCTTTTTTCCTGCAGCACCTTCTCACCTCCATAACAGTTCCATGTAAAACAGTTCAAGCTTGTGGGCATAAACTGCAATGTGAAATAACAGATTTTTAAATGTGTTCTGGTATTATGGAAGTGTAGTTAAATGCAATTAGAGAGGCAGCAACCAGTTCTTTCATAAAAGTTTGGTTCCCTGATAGCGTAAAGCAATATAGTATCAATGAACAGTTAGTTATATCAGTTTAGGCCTCATCTTTCAACTAGTCTGAGTGTTTGATATCATCCAGCACACACAGCCTGGTAGCATAAGGGCAATTATGTCTGCGTGGAGAACTCCTAGAAGCAGCCTAAGATCATCCCTACACTGCAAAGTAAGGTGGACATACAAGCTGGCTTCAAGCACACTTCGCACCCACACTACATGGCCTACGCATCCATGCCCTCCTTAGAGGAACCCTGCTTGGGCTGCCCATTGGACATCCTTCCTGCATGCAGCCCACTGAAAGAAGAACCTGGGCTCCAGCTCTGAGCACTGAACTTCAAACTCCTCTGCTTTAGAGAATCAGAAGTCCTCCTGATCACGAGTCCTCTCGCACGTGCAGGCAAAGAGTGCAGGGAGGGGTGGGCAAGCCTAGACTTGAGAGCAGGTTCAGAGCCAGAGTGTGACACAGAAGCTGATGCTGGCTCCACAGCCTTATGGGCAATGGCAGGGAGGGGCCAGGAGTGGTGTCTCCAAGGTCAGGACTGGCACAAGTAGTCTCAGACTGCCCACTTCACGTGGCTGAAAAGCAGCGTGTTAACAGCTGGCAACGGAAAAAAGATCAGCTGTGGGCAGAGGAGCTTCTGTCCTGCTGGGTACCCCAGAAGCAGCTCATTAAAGAAACTAAAGGGCATGCCCCACCTCTCCCCTCTACGCCTACAACAGCTCTTTCAATCTGCGCAGTTTCAACCCGTGCAGCAGATTGAAATGCAGAAGATGCAGAAGTGGGCGTACCGTCCTTTAGCTCTGATGTCTAATCCTGTGTGTCCTAAGGAGACGGGCTCTTCAAAGCACCCAGCTGCTGCTCCGGGGTCTCATACAAAACTTACTTGCTCAGAGAACAAGGAACATCTTTCAGCTTCATTACCAGTAGGTAACCCTGCTGACTTTAGATGCAGTGAGATCCCTGGTTTAGCTTCCTTGTGGGAATGACTGCTGACAAATAAAACATAGCCAGCTTGCGGTTAAAGCACAGGATCTTTGCTCTATTCCTGGAATTGCAGCAGATTTCCTGTGTGGCTTTGGACAAGTCACGTAAGCCAAAGTATTCAAACCTGGGGCCAAGCCACTGGGTGCTCAGCAGCTTGAAAATCAGGTGTTTGTTTATTTGTCTAAGTATAGATTTAGGACCCTTATTTTTGGCATCCATTTTTTTAAAAATCTTTGGCCTATGTGTCTCAGATTCAACACCTATATGGCCATGTTACACAGCCAGCAAACCTCCCGTCGAATTCGGGGAGAGCACTGTGTTCCCTGGATGTCGGGCCAATTATCTGCGTACAAATTTAGGTGCCTGTCTTTAGTTTACAAGGCTGATCATGTGGGGATTCATCTCTCTGAGCCAAAACCTTCCACCTACGAATGAAGAGGACCCAGGAGCACACTTGTGTCTCTTCAGGCCTTTTAGAGGCTTAGCATGTTACAGGTGGAAATGCTCTAATCCCTTATCCAACCAGAGAAATGCAAAAATTATCGTTTGTACTGATGTTTATAATACCTCTGTAATTACAGTTGATTTGCACAGTCATTTAATATCCCTTTTGTATTCTCAGTAGGGAAAAACTCAACACTTGCTGGGCAGAAAGGTCTAGCAGCTGTTCTCATCCTGAAAACGAACTAGATTTTTTTTTCTAGAAAAGGAACCCCAGAATTTGCCTGCTAGTTTTTTGTTCCCACTCCTCCCCAAGATATAAGCCTTCTGTCAGGATCCAATCACCAGAAAATATAATCGAAGACCTTTATAAACAGAAAAATGCAAGGCAGAAGTCCAAAACCACTAATTATTTTTCAGTGCTTGTTTTAAATAACCTGTCAAAATAAACAAATACCTTCTAGGCTGAGACTTTCTATGGCAATTTTTAGTCCTGGTTGAATTTTAACAGCCAGCTTATAACAACAATACACCCTTATTGGTAGTGGCATGTATGCTGCCACGGTAAAAATATTTTCGATGTGCAGCCACTGTATGGTTTTTAAATAGAAATATCCTTTTTATTTTTGCTGACAGACTCCTCGGGCAGAACTGGCTGATTGGAGAAGCAAAACTTTTATTAGCATACCCAGGGGCCGGCCGGCTGGATGCTGTGTTCAACACACGTCTCTCACACAGGAGGGGTTATCAGGAAGGAGGAATAGGAATAGTCCCCATTAAGACCTGCATAGTAGAGCCTAACAGAAGACACCAGTGACGTATTTCATACCCCAGAGGATGGAGGACAGTTGGTTGGTTTTTTTTCCAATATGCAGCAGACCTGTCAGAAATGCGGCGAGAAGCAGGTACAAAAGCAGGTGAAGTCTCTAAAAATACTGGTGGTGAGTGAGATCTCCTAGCAAAGTGGATTAAAAATCCAAGGGAATCTTTAAACCAAATATTGGCTTTTGTAGAACAACAAAACCAGGATAGTGTTTCCACTCAGCCATAAAAGTTACTGCGGTTGTGTAATCATGTTGAGTTGTGGCCTTAGGAGAAGTTATAAAGCAGCTGCAGCAAATTAACTTTTCAAAAGTTATTATGGATTGGATGGAATCTAGAAAATTCCCCCATGTTATTTTTTTTAATAGAACTCTAAAATGAACAACCGTGGATGAGATCTAATCTCAAGCCTCTCACCCTGCACGAGCCCAAACCTGAAGACTTCAAGGGGAAATGTACAGCCAGCAGCTCCCCTCCCCTCAAAATAGACACCCCCCTCCCAAAAATGCATGGACGTCTTTTTTCCTCTCTAAGGGCCGGATCCGTATCACACAGAATTCAGCCAAAGGAATCCCACTATAGAGTCCTAGTGGACCTTAAACAAGGTATACATTTGTGGGGTGATCTCAAATGACTGGCTGCTTGCAAAACACCTGGGCATCCTCACGCCTGAGAAAGGGGTGCACAACACCAGAGGGAAATGCACGGGACGGTTGTCACAGCTGGCACAGGGGCAAATTCTGGATTCAGTAGGATGCTGTAAATGGAAATTGCTGGTTCTTGGGTGAAAAGACAGGACTTAATCTCCTGGCTGCCAGCGGGCCCAGGGCTCAGCCGGAGCAAAACCCTCTGAAATCACCTGGGAAGAAGTTACTGTCACTCAGCTAACAGAAGGCACCTTGACTTTGTAGGAGGAGGCAGCTGCTGGCCTTAGCCAAAGTGTAATCTGGGAAAGAACAACACAACCTTGCAGACTACCTTGAGGCTGCTGAGCCCAAGGAGTAAGTAGAAGACAGAGGGTCTAGACAACAGCAAGAAAAGAAACCAGCAGTACTGCGTAAGAAGTTGTGAATTAAAACAAAAGAAGACATTGGCGTCATGGTCACCGCAGTCACAAGCATTTGGACCAGAAAATTGTCACCTGAGAGACGAACAGGCTTGCAAACTCCTGGACTGAGCCGTGAGAAAACTGCACAGTAATAGTCAGAAACACTTGGGGCGGAGGGAGGCAGGCGTAGTAGAAAAGAGCAGCATGACTTGATGTGTGAGATGAAATCCATACTGCAACTGTTTTAGGACAAATGCCTTACATCGTAACCCATAAAAGCTGTTGAATTAGACCTTAAAGAAGCAAGTCACTAGAAACCCATTACCTCTGACTTTTTTCCCTATTCTCTTGCCCAGTCAGCAGTCTGAAATACACATACCTGTCATTTGATTCATCGTGTATAACAAAATGTGAAGCACTGGAGCGACTCTAGGACCTGGAGTCCCAGGTTCTTGTGGCTGCATAAGGTGACAGTCTCAGAGCACTTGGCTTCACATTGGGTCTGACACAATAGAAAGAGGTCAGTGCTTCCAACGCATGCACCCTCTGAGTATTTAGAAACAAAACTGAATTAACAATGCCTATAGTACCCTTAAGAACAGGGTACACAGCATTTCCATGTCGGTTCAAAGCCAGCTAATGTACCGAATCTGAAGGATCTGGACTATTATTATAGTAATATGTGACATGTACAATGTTTTAAATTTTCAGAGTGTTCTCTCAGCATAAATTAATGAGTTCTAACCAACACTCATGTGAAACAGGTAAGTATTTACACAAATAGAGAAACTAAGACCCCATTCAGAATGTATTTATAGAGTGACCTAGTTACATTTGGGCATGTTAGACTGCACTCTTGCCTGAGGACAGTTTTCAGATGTGACACAATTTTCAAGTCATTGAACTACAGATGCAGTGTTGTGGATGGCCAGACGGCCAAGCTCTCCCATGATCACCTTTCCTGCGTTCAATCAGAAGGGCCGTTTCAAATATTTTCAAGTATTTACCCCAGCCATTCTGGAAGGAGGAAGCCGGGTTTATCTGCCAAAGAACTTGAAACAGAGCACACAGATGCCTTGCATAAAGAAAAAGGCTTTGCATACAAAAAAGCTTTTGACAAAATGTGATCTATTTTTAATATCCACAGATCAGCCTCCCTGGAGGCAAGTAATGATAGAGGTGGACTGAGGGACTAGCAGAAACTAGTGGCACTGTTCTTTGCAAATTAGTTTTAAAAGATGTCAATTTTCAGGCAATGATTAGAAAGTAAAAGAGTTCAAAGTCCTTTCCCTCTTTGTGTTTCATAGCTCAGATCTTGTCTGTTTAACTTCCCACTTGTCTGGGGCAGTGGTGGTCTCTTTCACTGTCTTTTTACACTGCCTAAGGGCAAAAGCCTTAAAAGAGCCTCTGAATTAGTGATGGCCATCCTCTTGCCTACAGGCCCATGGTAGCATGTGAACTACTTACAAGGGAGCTGGGAAAAGTGACTGAGGAGAAGAGTTATCACTGTGCTTATGTTGCGCTTCACCTCTGTTACAAATTTTGTAGGGCTCCACTAACTGGGAGACATTGGAAAACACTGCTCTAAATGAGCTTGTAATGACATTTATCAAAATATCAGCTGACCTATTGAAGGATACAAGCTCTCATCACAGGCCTTGTTCCTCATAACGGAAACAAAATTACTATGGAAAAAATAGTTTCCCGGTAGACTTACGAGTTATGGATATCGAATATTTAAAGTACTAAAAAAGCAGGAGGTGAAAAAAGATTACCTTAGCGTGACCTGAATGACTCTAACCCAAATTAGAATATAGGGACAAATAAACCCACAGGATGGGTAGATCATCCTCACATGGCACGAGAGACCCTTTAAAGTCAGCATGTGACTATTCTGCACCTCTGCTGGAAGGATTTCCCCCTGAGATCCTACAATACACCCACTGTACACCTCCACACCCCATCACTTCCAGAGTCTTCACTTGGTTGCACACACTTCCTATTGCTTCTGGCCCAGAAACAGGGACAGAAACTAATTCAACTGCAGGATCTGGTTTGCATTGTTTGGTCTTGATTTGTTTGGCATGCAGAGGGCAGAATTTCCAAAAAGCCTCCATGACACTACAACTGTTCTCTAATGAAATGTCAGTGGGAACTTTACCACTGGCTTCATTGGGAACAGCTTTAGGTCAATGCTAGGCTCTTTCTGGAAAAAAAAAAAAATAGCCCAACAAAAAAACAACAAAAAGCCCTCAATCTTTGTTTTCCTTAAGATGATGTCTTGTGAGCGCATTACAGAGTGATGCCAGCCCAAGGGGGCAGGAAAGAATGCTGAGAGACGAAATAGAGTCTCCTCTAAATATCAAGCACAGAAAGCAGCCAGTGACTTGCCATTTTTACAGTGTTTAATCGGCAGGAAGCTGTCACAGATGCCCTACATTCTCCAAACGATGTTTCAGTTTCTCTTTCCCTTCATAATATTTTCAGAGAGTCCCCCTCACCAGCTCTCTCATCAGTTCTCTGATGTTTTTCCCTGGGGCCTTCAGTTCCTCTTCTAACCATGCCATCTTACGTATACCCCCTTTTGCACATCAAGGTCTCCTTTCACCTTTCTCACTTTCCTTCATACCATCACAGTTTTAATTCAGGTCACTTCATTTTTCCATCTCAGTGTAAGGATGTAATTGTGTTTGAAAATTTGTACTATCCTTATCAGTATGAATGATGGTTCTCATTTCTACATTAGTTCAGTAAGGATGAAATCTTTCCAATAAAGAGCTTTCCCCAAGGTGAACACTGTTTCCCAATCACTTTATTGAAAGAAAATGATGACCCCATTGCTAGGACCTGGATTCCCTGTAATGTTGAATTTGTACTTGCTATAGGCCGCAATCCAAATTTTATTCAGAATTAGTGGAAGTTTTTGCATCACCTCCAAAGGACTTAGGATTGCATTATAGCTTGTTATAGGATAATTTTGTTTTCCCCTACATGAACAGTCTTGTTCCCACTTACTCCTGCATATTTCTGCTGGGTGCTGTATCTTTACAAGGGGTGTTGCACAGTAACAAGAAGTTTGGCCCTCAAATATACCTTCCTTAAAGCCCACTTATTGTTTTTTGAAAGTGCTCAGTTCCTTCAATTGTTTTCCTATCAATAAACTTTCACTCATGAATACGTTCTCCATGCTGGTGGCAGGTTTTACCTTTAGAGCAGGCAAACAGCAAGGTAGTTGGAGCACACGTACTCAACTGCCGCTTAGCTTTATGCTAGCGTGAATAGAAGATTTTATGGTTGCCACACTGTTCACTTCTGGCACTGAGATCGTATGCAAACCAGCTAACCAGCTGCTCCTCCAGGTGACGTGTTCATTGTCCCTATAGGAGAACCCTGCATTCAAACCCTATGCAAACACACTACAGGGAACAAAGCTGGCTCATCTCCATAAAACATTCATAGGATTGGAACGGGAAGCTGATGCATTGTGTGCTATATTTTTTCCTCTGTGTTCCAGAGAAAAATATCCGAAAAGAAGGAAGATATGGGCCGTTAAGTCTGCGGTGCAACCAGGTTGTAGTCATGAACTGAGAACAGGTGCTGGTCACCAGCTTCTTGAAGACCTGTCAGTAAATGGGAAAAATAAAAAAATCAATGGCTATGGCCTCAGTCTTCGTACCCATATCTCCATCCAGTATGAATTTGGGCTGCTCCAGTAGAATCAGTGTAGATCACTGAGGGTCTGGCTATAAGCCTCCTAAGGCCAGACTTGCTCCAGGTCTTTTTAGTGAATAACAGTGTACACAAGCCACCATTTTCCAGGTAACTTAAAGCTGCCTGATACCAGAATCGATCTGAAAATCCTAGCCTGAATATCTCTAGTGGCAGCAGAAATTGACTCTCTGCTTCATATACACATTATCTGTTTTACTAAACTGAGTTCCTACAAAAGAAACCCCTTGTGTTTCCAGAGAAAATCCATACACTCTTCTAAGGTGACTTTGTTGTTCCTGAACGGTACCTGATGCAGCCAGAGTTCTCTGCTTGTTACAAATAGCTCCTAAGCTACATAGATTAAAAAGCAGTTTTAAAGCAAGAAAATAGATTGAAAGGAATAAAGGCTTAAGCAGAACATCATCTAAAGAATCATTCATGCCAGTTCAACAGCTTTATTGCCCCTTGCTCGACTTTATTGCAGACTCAGAGGAGTAGAAGATATGGATAATAGCCACTCATACCTTAAATTTCACCCGCAATCAAAAAACTTCTCTGTTTTCCATTTTTCACGGAACAGCCAAGCCACTTACATACTTGCTGAAGGCAACTGCCCACTTCTTACAGAAACCCTAAAAAGAAGCAGTGGTGATGCAGTCATACATAGACAATAGCTTGTTATACAGAAGAACTGTTTGTTATATACTGTTTATAAACGAGTCCCAGGCGTCTTTTCTTACACGTACATCTGCATATAGTCATCAGTTTTGGCAAGTACAGCATGGAGCATGGTAAATCAGCATTGATCAGGCTCACAGACTATCCTGGAATTTGTCATTGCAGAGGGCTATCTGTCATGGTATTACCAATAAAAGTACTGAAGCATGGGAGCTGGCGGAAGTGCTCACCAGGCCACTTTGCATCATTTA
>RSEF01000001.1:129185914-129204173 GCA_003993805.1 Himantopus leucocephalus | reverse complement strand
CTTCCAACCTTAACAATTCTATGATTCTATGATTCTATGGTTCGGCTACTTAAGTAGTTTAGTCCATTTTGAAGCATGCCACAAGAATGGCGGAGAGAGGCATCTCTCCATCAGGACAGTGTGGACAAGTAGCTTACATGTAATACGGAATAAGACCCAGAGTATGGATTGAACAGAGAGAATTGGCACAGTGAGCACAATATTCCCTAGACTACATTCTCAATAGAATGTTATTGGGTAGGGTGGTGGGTGGAGTAAGGCCAGAAAAATAGTGTTGCAGCACTTTGTGGGGTGGAAGAGCAGGAACTGAGCTAGCAGATTTTGGCCTCATTTGTTAAGGAAAGAATTCCAATATGGTCATAGTATCCATGTCTAGTGTCCGTGTCTTGTCATATTTCGTAATTTTTGCATCCATTGACTAAGTTCAGCCACATCTGGCGGGTGAACAGGCATCTCAAAATACAAAACTCCTACACAGTTCGTGCAAATAGAGGGCAGGCAGAAGACAGAGGGCCTAGAAAAGTCTTTGCTGTGGCCACACCATCCATGGCCTGTGGTATGAATTCACTCTGTATTAAACACATGGGAGAGAAAGACACCATATAAACGATCCCAATGACATAAGAGCTTCCATCAGATACTGCATCTTCCTACATACCAAAGTCAGCCTTCAGATGCAAAATCATCAGAAAACAGGGTACATAAGTTCAAATATTCATGGAACAGGGTAGCAATGTTTTACATTAAAGGTGGCTTACATTAAAGGTGGCTTTGTTCCCTTGTGCTCATATTTTCCTGAACCCATGCTCTTCTTCCACCTAGAAATTCCGCCAATTTTTAGGATATTTCAGGACATTTTCAGGACTTCCTATGTTTGTTTGGATTTCTGGACTTCTGGCAGATGCAGGGAGACCTTGGCAGCAGAGTTGACAGACTTTTGTACATCCCAGATACTCCCACTATGTAAGTACACCCTACCATACAGCAACAGTGCCTGACTAGTATCTATCATTGTATAAGATGCTTACCTGGCAGGTAAACCTCAGTTTTCTGAGCCATATCAGAGATGCCTGAACAAGGATTTCATAGCTGCTCTTCAAAAGTCCCACATGTTTTGGAAATGTTGGCTTTTCCGAGGCCATGCAGAACAGCCTGTGTATCCTGTGCTTCCATGCTCTCATTCTGTAACCAGTGTCCACATTATCATGTCCAGAAAACCTCAAGAGAAAACATGGGAGAGCCATACATGGCTAACAAGGACATTCTGGAAGATTTTTACATAATCCAGAAATGAAAAATGATGTAGCCACTTAAGCAGCAGATGAGTAGAGGTAGAAAGTGATGAAGGCAGAGATGAGGGGGCAGGAGGGCTACAGGAGTTGTGATGAGGACAGCAAGAGTTTGGGTGCAGTGATGCTGAAGGTGAGGTGGAGAAGACATCAGCAAGGCAGGCAGAGAATGAGTTTCGGCAGAAGGATTTGGCCTACTGTTGAATCTCCATTTCGTCTAGTGAACATGTTTTATGCAGCATGTAAAGCAATAAGGGAAAACCAAAGGAGGGTTATGTCATATAAGCCACTTTTGAAAGCCTTTTTAATAAAAGGAGGTTAGAGCTCCAGGGTCTCACAGAGCCTCTGCACCACTGTGCTGGCATTCCCACCTAGCAGCAGCATTCCCAGCCACCACCAGCCAAGCAAACAAACAAACAAACAAACAGCTGCCATGTTGTTTGCATTGTAGATGAACTCAGAAGGAAATACAGCTGCAATTAGCTGGCACGCAGCTGTTGAATTAAATCCTTTACTGCCCAGCTAGTAGAGCACTGAACTGTGGCTTAAGCTGCAGTAGCTGAATTCAAAGGAAGGGGTGCCAAAGAAGGGGTTAACCCTACACCTGTGTGCATGTTCATAAAGTGTATTTTTTCCTGAACACATTATTAGTCTGTTAGCTCATTTAGAGACCATAATGAAGTCATTATGATGCCACCAGTATATTTTGCCAGAAAGCTGGCAATCTTTAATCTGCTTCCTCTACAGCATCTCACAAAGGAAGGGAGAAACCAAAACACTGATTTCAACTAACAATGCATTTATTTGCAGTGCTGGGTCCCAGCACATGCTGAGAAGAAAATTCTTTTGTTTATTCCCCCCTCCTTCTGATGGGTTTTACATAACAAGCAAGGCATAGAAGATCCCTCAATGCAGCACAAAGCCACTCCACCTTTTACATGCTTTTCATTTTCTCTGCACCTTCCTTTGACCTTTTCTTCAGCTGAGGCAACCAAAGACGAAGTTAAAAAATTCTTTGAAGAAAGAATCCTAGCTAATAGTGGCTGTGCATATACCCATTACCTGTAACTGTGCACTGCCGCACTCATACCTTCTTGGGGAGACAGCAATATACACTTAGCAGGGATTTCTAGGGGAAGTGTGCTAGGAAACAACGGTTGGCATGCCAACAAAGAGGACTTTCTGTGGGAGTCAGCAGAAGGTAAGGGGTGTGGACGAGGACAAAGACAAAGAGGGGCTAATCCACCCCAGTCCAGTTTCACACTCATCAGTGTATCTGCATTTACAAACAGGGGGTAATAATTACTTTTGTCAATCCCCACTTTTGATCCCCAATTAAACAAACCCCTCTGATGTTTCAAGTTCACGTGGGTAGCATTCAAGGCATATGCACAGAGGGGGTGAATGAGCTGGGATGTGACGGGTTGCACTACAGGGTAGAGCTGAGCCACATCTATCCAGCCCTCCACGCGTGAGGGAATGTATGTCTTGCATAAAAAACAGAGAGGTGAGTAGGTCGGGAAGCTGAGTCTAAGGGCAGATGACTACTATGACCATTCTCTTTTCTAAGGGCCTGATCCGAGGTCCAGTGAAACTTCCCCCTATTTTCATCACCTAAAAAGATTACCAGAGGGAAGTAATTTACTAGTACCAACAAAATGCTGAAAAACTGCACAAGAAATCCTTCCCTGATGCAAAGAGTTAGTAAGTTCAATTACTTGGTCACAGTTAATTGTCAGATGTTCTGCTCACTATTGAGTCCTCCAGAAGCTTCAGTTCAAACTCTTTTCTTCAGACAATGGTAACTTTCTGAGTTACTAGATCATACTGCACAAGGGTGACTTCTGCCAGGAGCTCCCACCAGCCACATCCAATGTCTGATAATGGCACAGCAAAATTAGCAAAAAGTTGGGACACCAGTATACCTGAGCCCACCATCCTGCTTCGAGGGCAAACAATAGCAGCACATCTGATACCTTCCTGCAACTAAAGCCTGCAAACCACTGTTTTGTAACAATACCCTTGTGTTTAAAGCACTAGCAGCACAGCTGAATGCCAGCAGGGCTAGTTGCTTTTGGTAGATGGTACACAGCCGCCAGCAGCGTGCTGGCATGCCACAGCGATCTGAGTGTCCCCTCCCAGTGTACCACGGCATCACAGCCCTGAATTACCACTCCTGTGCTCTCCTCCAGTGCGTTGATGGTGCACTGGTGAGAGAGTTATTAGTGGGTCCTAAAGTGGGATAAAAATGAAGATGCATGCTCATGAAGAGGGAGCAGAAAACCCTGAGGGGCAAGGAGGGCACTGTGAGCAAGTGTGGATTGAAAGAGGAAGAGGCAATGAGTATATCATGGGTTGCTTTTCAACAAAGCAAATTATTTATGTTCTCTAAATTTATATGTGGCACATACTGCACAGCTGGGGGACTGTGATCAGATAAGAGGAAGAAGAATAGCCTTGGATTAAAGCATATTAGCAGAACTAAGACAATGTGACTCTCGTAAATGGCTTTGACCACCCAGATCATTGGTGGGGACCTTTGGGAGGGCTACTCAAAGCTGTAGCCTCCAAGATAAATGGGCACTCCAGTGTGGAGGAAAAGAGAAAGCCAAGGATGGGGAAATTTTCATCTTCAATCACTAGGGACAGTCAGCGCAGTGTGTGCATGTTACTCATATGGCAAAACTCTGGCATTTTGCCACTCCCTGTGGTCACATCTAGCCCTAAGAGGCCCTGACAGCTTGTGGGCTCCCTCCTGCTGTGACCCCAGTGCCTAGGCATACAGACTCCTTGCAGAGAGCCTGGGGACAATTAGATGGCTCTGGGAGATGGCCTTGAAAGCAAATGAACTGAGACTCAGAGGAACAGAGCTGAATGCCCGGGCTCAAGCAGCTGAGCAGGACACGAGCAGGACTTCTCCACTCCCACCCTAGATGTTTTTCATGCTCTGTGCTTTGAACATGGTCCCAGAGCTACTGACCAATTCTAGAGCTATCAACATTACTCTGGAGACGCCTCAACATCGACTCTGTGCCTGACAGCAGGGAGCACTGAACTTAGCACTTACGTGCAGGTCATCAGCACTAGATCCACCCATTGCACCCTAAAGTGATGGAGATACACTACACAGCTTCCATGGAGTTGGTACAGAAAAAACCCCAAAACATAACCATGATTTCAACCCGTAACACAAGGAGCTTTTGTGCTGATCTATCCTATGACTGTACAGTCAAGATGAAGTAGCACCTTCTGGCTGTCAAGGATGACAACCAGGCAGCTGGAAGCTCTCAGAGAAACTTGGAACCTGCCAAGTCACCATTTCTAGGTGGGAAAATAAAAGGGGCCATACCCAGGGGGAAATTGAATGACAAATAATAACAAAAATAACAGACATGGCAGCCCTTTAGAGTAGTGCAACTGAGACTCCTATTGAGGAACTTTGGCTTGGGCTGGGGAGTAGAGCTTCCCCCAAGCACAGCATGGAAGAGATGCACAGCATGTTGGTGCACCTACAATGGTCAGATGGTGGAGGGGTAGCTGGCAGAGAGAGTGGTGGCAGGGTGGCTCTTTCATCACCAGTGCTGAATGCATAGATTTAGGTGCTTGAAGATCAGGAACATCAGCTTCTCTGGGGTAAATGCTCCATAGTTCCCTCAGTCCATGGTTTTGGAGAACCACTTGAATATTCTTCACTCCTGTGCTCCCTGGCAGTGTCCTCAAACATTAGCTACCATTAATTTTAAGAACAGTCAGATACCCAAATACTGAATTGATACTATCAGCAGTCAGTCAAAAAGGGTCTAACAATGCAGGGAAATGAAGAGAAAGTTTCTGAGGCCCAGGTTAATCCCCTGATGCCTAAGTCAGCTTTCTACTATTAATACATATTTATTACATTAATCATTATTTCCTAGCACTGTTGATTAAGAAGAAAATTTGCACCAATTTCTTGCTAATCTTGTTAATCATGAGGTAGGTTATTACTAGAAACACTCTTAAATGCACTTATATTTAATTTTATATATGCTATGTATATATTTTATAGTTTTTAAATATCCAATATATAAATTACACTTTAATTTTATATCTATACATATCCCTTTCATTCAAAATCACCTGAGTCCATGACGTAGCCAAATGCCTTAGCTACTGCATTGTCTGCAACATTTCTAATGCTAGTATCTTTTAAGCTTGAAGCCAGGTGGGTATATGTGTGCACTGGTAGCAGCACAACCACACAGGGAAGAGCTATCTCTATACCAAGACTACGTATGTTGAAAAGATTAAACTTCAGTCTTCTCATGCTGCAAACTAGGCTAAGAAAATACTAGATTTAAAAGAAGTCAAAAATGCTGCTTGAAGAATTACTGAAATGTCAAGCAGCATATGAAAGGACTCTGTTTTCACGTCATCTCCATGCCCTAACTCCTTTCACATCCCTCAGGATTATAATTTTTTTAATTGTATTTAAAAAAAAAAGGATCAGTCATCTCAAGTGTATAATTTAAATGCCAAGTTCCTGCCTGGATTCACATTTTCTAGCTCAGTTTTAAATCATTGAAAACATATTGAATGGGGTGCCTTGTTTGGCAAGCACTGCTGTTCACCTACCAACAGAACTTCAGTGTGGTCCTCTTTTGCAGACATTTACCCATTGGCTTGATGGGGACTACTCAGGAGAGGAAGGACCTTTCAGGCCTGCTGCGTATCCTTTTGTCTCATCCTGCGATTAAATCTCTCTGGAAAAGAAACATCAGCATTCTGGAACCTGATACTGTAGAAAATTCTGTGTTTAAGCTCTGTTGTTGTCTACTCAATTGTAGGGAAGTGGGAAGCTGTCACTATGCCAGAAGTTTTCTTATTGAAGTCTAACAAAACAGTGAGCAATCTAGACAAACCAATAACATGGCACCCTGTGTCCCCAAACCAGCACGCACTAAGAGCTTCATTAAAATTGATCTTGAATTCAGCAAGTAAATCAACACTCACCCAAGACAATACATTAAATTAATCGGGCACAAAATACCCCATACAGATCAGCAGGCCAAAAGTTTTTAAAAAATAAAAGCACAACAGAAACTTTCAGTTCTTGGTCGATATCAGAGTACCATGATGTTTCACCACAAAGCAGCACATATAATTAGCAATCAATTACTCATTAAAATTGCCCCATGAAGCAAGCATGTGAGCACACACAACATCTCTAATTCCCTTTGGCTCACTGGGCTCTGGCCTTATTTCACTATAAAAGCACTTCTGGGGTGTGCAAAAAGGCAAAAGAGCTCATTCAGGCCTCGGGCCTGCTTCCTTGGCTGGCAGACAGTGGTGGGTACAGCAGACCATGACCAGGAGACTTGGCTTCCTCAGGCTCCTGCAGGATGAGCCCTCTCACTGTTGGCAAAACCACCCTTTCTGCACAAACCCCAGATTTTCTGGGTGCAGCTCCAGATGCCATGTCAGAAAGAGAGAGGATGGCAAGGTCCTGCCTAGACTGTCCCAAGCTACCAGTGCCTGTGTCACTGGAATACAGTCCAACATCTCCTATTCTGTAGGTGCCTGATCTCCCCAGACTTTAGTGCCATCCCCACCAACACGCAGGAGCACGGCCATCTTGCCCAGGAAATCCTCCCCGAGAAGGAAGCAGTACCTGTTGTGATTAATGTATGTGCAAGGTTTGAAAACCTTTGAAGGGCAAACAATGGCACCACTGTGGCTTGAGAGCCCCATCCTCTGGCATTATTTCCAGTATGACCCTGCTCCTGCCTGCCTGTTCGGCCATGACCTTCAATCAGCATCTGTCATGGTCAGCCTAACACTTGATTTTCCAACACCAGATGGGGCATCCATATTTCTAATGTAAGATTTCCAAGACAGCCACACATTACGTACCCCACTCCTGTGGTGCCAGGGGCTTTTATCAGCAAAGGGCTCCTCTAGGTGTGGAGATGCCAGACCAAGACCGCAGCTTCACAGAATCCCTGCAGACAGAAATTAACTGAGGGAAACACATGAGGGCTGTAAAATAGACACAGATAAAATAGCCTTATCACTAAAAAAAAGATTTTAAAAATTTAAAAAGAGAAAAAAAGAAGATTTGCTGGGCCCCCTGAAATGTGAACCCCTATCCCTATGATGCTCAGTGACAGGACCTCTGTGGGAAAAGACTACTCTCACTGTGCAGTGTGCTGCCCACAATTATGGTTTGCCATGAAGCCTCATTGATATAGAGATTTAGAAATTTCCTTGCAAAGTCCACATGGTCCTAGAGAGTTAAACCAGGAGTACACAGGAGATAATGTTTCAGAAAGGGTGAGTTTTAGCTCCAGGGGGAGATTTGGATGGTTGAGCAGAGTTTTTGGTAAAGTGGACTGTAAGGTCCCATTTCTGAGAAATTACAACAAACAAGGCATCAGTAACTGGGAATTAAGACTGCAGGTATCCTTCTCAGCAAAACCTGCTGTCTTAAGAAGTGTTGCTGGTCCTTAGTGTGACACACCAGCTGGGCAACGGCAGCAGGGCTCTCCTGCTTCTGAGGGCTGAGCTTGTGGGTTTGGAGTCAGTGCAGGCACCTCTGCAGAGTTCTGGGCTGGGCAGGTAAGCCCCCAGGTGCCAGAAAGCCTGCTCAGACCCAGGGCTGATAATATGGGTTGAAAGACAGCTGCCCAGGGAGCATTCAGGAAAGGGAGCTCAGCCAGCTGACTCATGGTCTTTTTTTATGCCACTGGCTTTCAGATAGACACCAAAAGAAAAAAAAAATCTTGGCATCTCATTTGCTAGGAGAACAGCCTAGATGTATTTATTATTAAAAGGAGTGATTGAGCAGTGACATTCAGTGTTTCCATTTTTCAGTCGTTTCTGGGTTTTTTCTTCTTTTTTTCCTTGTGGTCTTTGTAAAAACACCAGAATAATAGCAATTTGTTAAGAACTGGCATTCACTCAAAATAGTTTCCCTTAATGTGAATGCTCTTACTGACATTGTAAAATTTATTTACAGTTTCTCTTTTTTCTTCTGTTCATTGTTTGGATGTACCATAGGACACCAATAAAAAAAAAAGTTATTTATGCTAAACAGATGTACTGTGAAAAGCCAGATGCAACATGGAAGATAACCAGCAGCTGGGCAAGCCCTAGCAGATAAGCTGCCTTTGACTATGGGTTTCCTTCATGCCCACAATTGTTATAGCAGTGTTCTCTGTCAGTCACTTCACTTGTAAGTACACAAAGATGCTTATGATGGAGATCTAAATCCCCATTACTTCCAAAGGATGAAGAATAAAGTGTGACCATCACCTCCAAAGTGCTTTCTCAGCCTCCCCATGCCTCCTGATGCTTTTCCCACTTGAAAAAAAAAACCACAACCCAACACCCCCCCCACCCCCACCCCAAGAAACCCAAAAACCAAAACCCAAGGAGTGTTTAAAACAAAACAACATGGAAAACCCTAACATAGTGTGCAAAAAGTTGAAGTGCTGCCTGGATTTACCTCAGACGCATTCATCTCCAGAGATGGTGCCTCCAGGCCAGGTGGGGATTGTCCTGACACTGCCTACACATCATCATCTAGTCCTATTCAGAAATGGCGAGGCAAACACAAACACAGCGTGCTCATGGCAAGGTGCACTCAAACCGCATCCTATAGTGCCTCAGGTGGACACAGGCCCATACTCCAGCATTTAAGATCAAGAAAGGGACAAGCACATGAAACCACGTTGTGCCCAGGGCTGCCAAATTCCTGCTGCCTGTGCAGTCAGTGAAGAAGGATGCACGAGGCGCACTACAGGTGTGCTGTGCCGGGTTCATAATTTCTTCACCCCTTTGACCACCTAGGAAGCCAGGGACTGGAGAGTAGGTGGTCTGAATCATGCGTCACTCTCTCAGCCAAAGACATCAAAGTAGGCGAGCAGGATACAGCTGGATACTCCTGCTTTCTCCTGAACATGAGCCGTGCCTGTGGCTCTCCCGCACAATTCATTCCATTGATGTTGTTCAGCTCTCATCCTATAAAGCATTCATTTAACTCAGAGGGGAAGAAAAAGCCAATTAAGGGGGGGGGGGGGGGGGGGNAACAATGAATTTTTAACATATTGTCCCAAACAGAAAGCTGGACCAGGTGCAGACCCATGATTAGGATCAAGTGATGGGAAGACGTCCAAAGTGTTCAGCTGAGCTGATTGCAGAGGCCTGGCTTTGAAGGCTGTATACAATGAAACAACTCATTAACAGTTGGACTTTCACCTTCCTGGCAATAGATGAGTCATGTATTTGGGAAGGTCAGTGCCTTGGATTTTAAGAATGGAAGAGAAGATTGGGATCATTTACCCTGCAGTACACAGGCCATACAATTTTCTTCCAGCATTAAGACTGCATGAGGCTAATATCTCCATCTGCCTAGTGTCTTAGTTGCTTCTGCATGATTCGGTCAGGAGGGAACCACTGACCCAATTTACAGTTAAGTATGTCAACCTCAGTAACAACAGCAATTTGCTAAAACCTGGGTATTCGTTACTTTTCTTATGTTTCTCACTTTCTTCATCTGCAGCCTAGCTCTCCAGTTCATAACTGAGATTCCATTAGAGCAATCTGATCCCTTGTTTACAGGATAGTCCATGTCTTCATGTTATGACTAAAGCCAAAGATCAGCAAAATTTTTAACCTTTTGAGAAATGCTCTCAAAAGCACAAGTCGTCTCACCTGTTTTCAGCACGTCACTTTGTATCACACTCAGAGCATCAACAAAGAAAGAGTTCTTTACAGTATGAGACAGTTTGAGCCTATCAGGGGAGCAGCCACAAGGACAGTTTGACTCCTGTTTTTAAAGCAAGGGGAAGCAATGGTTTCATTGCATGATAAGTCAGGGCAAGAGAACCACCTGGCTGCAAAGCTGGGCTTTCTGAAGAGCTTCACACTGTGTCAGATGGGGAAAGCAATGAGTGCACATGGTGTCAGGCTTTTGAGGGAGATGCTTGTAAAAACAAGTATTCTGGTGTGTGCTGATATGCCTGACATGTGAGATACACAAGAGGGGTTTGTTGGGAATACCAGAGTAGCATGAAAAGAACCTGAAACTCAGAGCTATGGAAAGTTTCTACATCCTACCTGCCAGCAAGCACCAGCCTGCCCTCAGAACAGAACAGGTTTTGAATATGTGTTAGAACACTGCTTGGACAGAAATGGTTGATAAATCTTATTGAGGCCAATTAAGGGAGGGAAAAAAAAAAGATAGGATCAAACAGTTCTAGGTCCTTCCTTCCCCCAGGAAAGCAAAAAGCATCCAGAGAAGCTTCCAAATAATACGTTTAATTTTCACATACCTCTTCCACCCACTCGGCGTGGGTGCACTGGAATGATTTCACTAGCTTCTAATATTTCACTTGCAAGAAAGATCCCTGTAAAGGAAAGAAAGTGTCCAGGTGACAGCGTTCCAGATATTCACAGCTTCATATCTTCTCCTTCAAAAAGCTTTGGAGAGAGAAAATGCAGACCAGCCTCCCAAGTTGTATCTTCTTTCCTGAGGTAGTCCTTTGGTCCTTTTTCTCAATACTAGGTTTGGAATACATCTCTACCCCCTTGGGAGAGAAATTAAAACCATTGGCTTTCCCAGAATAACCACATTTATACAAGCTTCCCTTCCCTAGAGGAGAAGGAGAGGGACTCAAAACCTCGAAGATTGTTTTAGAACTTTTATGGCGCTCAGCCAGAAATTTCAAAAAGAGTTCATGTGGCCATAAATCAGCTGAACTGGTCAATGTGCAGAGACAACTGACCAAAAGACTCACCCAATGCTGGATGATTCGCATTTCTGAGAAAGCCATGAAACAAAAGATTTTGCCTTAAAAAACAATGGGTTTGTTAACTTTTCTTAGAGTCATAACACACTGCATGAACTTTCATGATTACAAGGACCAACATAACTGAATTAACGAAGTAGTATATCCAGACATTTCTTTCAGTGCTGGCAAAATAACAAGTACACACCAGGTGACCAAAACCTCAACATCCTATACACTTAGCCATAAAATTCTTGCACAAATATTCTCACAAACACATCTGTCTTGCTGAAAGAC
Organism: Himantopus leucocephalus; assembly: GCA_003993805.1. Taxonomy (NCBI): domain Eukaryota; kingdom Metazoa; phylum Chordata; class Aves; order Charadriiformes; family Recurvirostridae; genus Himantopus; species Himantopus leucocephalus. The sequence continues at coordinate 129,192,820 of RSEF01000001.1, read as the reverse complement.
AATGACTAGCATCTTTTTGTCTGGTATATCTCCTATTCACATAGATTTTTATGTCAGGAAACTGTATATGTGTCTCCTTTCAAGTTGAGTTCCTTTTCTCATGGCTGCAGAGGCCATTTTTCTGGAGGCAGAACTAATGATTCTGTCTTTCTCAACTTATATTTTAAATGCAATTGACTTTTAGAGTGAGCAAAGCCCTTCTGAAAAATCAGTAGCCTTGAAGACATATTCACTCCAGATGAATACACAATGGAGTTTTTTTGGAATAGGGAAGGTGAGTATCTTATCCCATACAGCTTTAGGAATAAATATAGATGCCAGCAGCAAGTACTAGGGACTTTCAAACACTCTGAAGATTCCTATATTCCGACCGTATTCTTCACTGTTTGTAGATATGCTGTGAATTGGGAAGAGTGGCCTCTTACACCATTTTCCAAATGTTTTTTGTGGCCCTTAGCTGATACAAAAGAGGCAAGGAAGTCCTTTGTGTTATCTTTGCCTCTTTGGTCCTGAGTTAGAGTACCTAGTGCTTTATTTGAAACTCTTTTTGAGGAAAATAACCTTATGCTCCCATTGAGCTCCCTTATGCTCCCTCTGTTGAGCAGAGTGGCAGACTCAAGCTTCCAGACAATGTTCAGAAACAGATCACTTATAATGCCAGCAGCCCAAAGACTACAACAGCTTTTACTGCAGTGCTAACTAGGAAGTACAGGTGTTGGTAAGTGTCCTGGGCAGATCTCCCTTAAGGAAGTGACTGCATTACCTAAGCAGTCAAAGACATCATCCTCAAAGCATCCACAACAGGATTTATCATGGCAACAGTGAGTGCTAAGGTCTGGAGAGCTCACAGGTAAGTGGGAACCCATAACATATAGATATACTGCCCTTGTCCCCACAGCTCAACATCACATCTCAGTGGTGTAACTCACAAAGTTCTGTGACTGGAGACATTCACGGAGTTTGCAAGGCACCTTCTGTTCTGTAGCTGCATTGCAGAGTAAATTATGTGAACAGAAGATGCCCACTAAACAGGGCACAGTCCAGGCCCACACCATATAACACAAGACCATAAATTGTGTGACTGTCACTCAGGGCTAATGGCTGGAGAATTACATCATTCTGAGGTGCTCATTCTTCTACTAGATCCACACCTGGATCATCCTCATTCATGGCAACTGAAATGTCTTCAAAGATGCTATTATAGGTGCTTCCTGGCTTCTGTCTATCCTACAAGACAACTTGAATGCCTCTACTTGTTTTAAACATCCTGTTCAACCTCTGGTTACTATGCTCAGGGAGACAGCAATGCAAATGTATAGGTAAAGCAGCAAGGACTTTTACAAAGTCAAGCAGCAAAAGCTGGAGTTTCACAGGTCAGCTTCAGCAGAGCTATGTTGATTTATAGGAGATGGCCCACACTTATCTGGTGCAATCTACTGTCCAGGAAAGGGATCACATGTGGTAGTTGCTCAAGTTAGTCAGTGACCCATCAGGGCCCTTCCAGTTTAATATTCCAACATTCCTTGAAGCTTCACATAGGACCTGGGGCAGAATGCTCAAACTTTGCAAAGAAGGTTCATGCTCAGGTGGTTGCTGTAATAGATAGACACTTTGGAGCACTTTTTTTTTTTTTTAAAAACGTTGCCCTCCACCGTGAAGCTAACCAGTTTGTAAAGATCAACAAGTCAGAGCAAGCATCTCCCTCTCCATGAGCAATGCGGTCAGCTCTGCATTACAAGGTTTCACCAGTGCTTTTTAACTACTGGGTGCTTTTCTAAATTGAAGACCAGACACACTGGTCAGCAAAATGAAAAGACAGAGCCCCAGGCAGTATTCAGTTCATAAGTACCTGCCAATTTGTTTTGCAATTGCACTGTTATTTAAAAATGACAGTGTTGAATTAAAAAAAGTTTCAGCTGGGTATGGAACTTTGCAGCTCCACGGCAGATCTGCCAGGGTGCTCTATCTGCCAGCCCATAAAACATTTTGCAATCAAGCGTGCCAAGCTAAATTAACTGGATTTGAGGTCAAGCGGCATTCACAGCTGAACGCTCTGCAGAAACCCTGAGAAGGGGCAGCAGCAATACGCCCGTTACCTGTAAAGCATATTGGAAATAAATAAATAAACAAACAAAAAAGGTAAAATCCACTCGCTGTTCTCATGCTCTTTTTTATGGGGTTGAGCAATATTTATTTGAAAGCTGTAAAACCACAAGTACTTGGCATCTGCCCTCTTTGATCGCAGCATAGTTTAATGTAGGGCAGGGGCATCATTTAGCTGCTTTTAGCGAAGTTAAAATTGGCCCTTTGAATCATTACATTTTTCTCTAAAACCTGCCTGTACTTGGATGTGCTGAGCCACCATTTTATATATAAATATATAAATACAATATAAATACACACCTCCTCATGTTGTCTTCCTTGGCTTGTAAATATTGAGGACAGTCAAGTGAAGCCAATAGACTAACCATTGGCAAAAATGACTGAAAGTTGTCAGCATACGACACGACCACAGATGCAGGCCTTAGCTTCCTTCTGCCTTAGCTTGCAAAAACATCCGCTTGCCATCCAGCTCACAGGCAGGTACTGAAGCCTGATTAACATCTTTTAAATAGATTGACATCATCATATAAATAGAGCTTGTAAAATGTAGAGAATTATCATTATTTTACCAGGCCAAATCCTGACATCATTACCGTTTCCACTGAGAAAAGAAAATTATCTTGGCTTCAACAGTGGTTTTGCCTCACTAAAAGCTGAACAAAAACAGACTGAGAGAGGATTTCAGGATCTGTCCAGAGATAGTTTATTCTTAGGACAGACAACACATACTAATGATTTTCACCACAAAATAGCTTGGCTTCAGATTGATCTGTCTGCCACTTCAGTAGGCCACCTATAGCAGGTTGGCCAGTCTGCATAGCTATAAAAGGTGAGGTGGCCTCTTCCTTTGTGCAGAGAAAGGACTGTGTTAATGCACTGGACCAAGGGATGGATGATCACTCGACTCGGAGTTGCTTAGTGCTTCTCTTAAAAATTGTCCTGGGCCACGGATGATCTCAGGGATCAAGAGCTCTTCCCACCTGGATCTCCACTGACTCTTCCCAGCTTCCAACAGGGCATTGGTTTTTCAGATAGCACCAGGTCCAGAACAGTTCTATTCTCAGGAAAGTCATTCCATCTAAGAAATGACCTTCATCAATGAACACCATTTCATCTAAGTAGGTCGCTTTGTCAGCGGTGCTAGGGTTTTAATGGAAATGTTTCTATTTCAAGACAAATGCTCCATACCCTGATGGTTGTGGTACCACATTTGGCATGTGGAGTCCTAAATTCAAATCACCCAGAGTGAAGCACAGTTTGGCATAAAAAACGTCAAGTCTGCTTTGGGCAAAGCGGGAACTTGAAACCAAATTTCCTATGTGCCAAGCCAGTAACTCAACCATAAGGCTTTGGATCACACAGGTCTTGTCTGTGGGCCAACCAACCCTGAAAGCAACTGTGGGAGGAATCTTCCAGTCCAGTTCTAATCACTGCAACAGGAACCAAATTGACTTTTGATTTCATGATACCTGACTTTACAACCTTGGTTCTTTAAAAGCTGTCCCAGTGCAAGCTTCATCAGTTGAAGGCCTGGGTCAGTTAAGTGCTTTCTCCTCTCCCATCCTGACAGACGTGGGGAGTATTAGGGGGTATTCTTGTCTTACAACATGGTCACTGCGTGACTTCCATTAGATTTATTTGGACTACCCAGGTGGAACCAAGGGTCTTTTGATTTTGTTGTTAAAGCTGGGTGCCCAATTCATTGAATTTCACTAATATAAGAACTATTTCAGTATATTGTAAATTTACCATTTTTCAAAAATTAAAAAACACTGCAATAACTCCAGTAATATTGGAACACTTCGTATTGGAAAATTACAGCCATTAGAACTGGAAAAAATTACTTCTTATAGAGATAGATTTATGGTTTCCATGTTTGTGTTTTCTAGCAGAAAGTAGATCCTGCACGGCACGAACAGAAAATCATCACTGTGTATGGGTGACTCATATTTAAAAATGCTTCCATCCTAAGTCCCTTCGTCCTTCTGGCTGAAGAATTAGTCAGAGTGACGCACAAATTTATCACCTCCAGCTGCATTGCAACAGTCCAGTGCATCTAATCTTGGAATAGGAGAGATCAGGAAAGTCACCCAACTGATCTCCTGCATGAGATTTCCAGGTACCAATAATTTTAGACAGGCCAACACTTCCACTGCATACAGATCTTGAGAACAGAAGTCAAGCCAGTTTTCACGTACTTCTTTTTCAGTGTTTATCACTGCATGCATTTGTTTACACACACGCTCCTTTAAGGGCTGAACTTTAAAAGCATGAGATACCCACATTCATGCATAGTTAGTGGCAACTGAGCGTATTTAACACCACTGAAATGTTCAATATGTGCCTCATTAACAAAGGCCTAAAATAAGTACAAGAAATTTAAGCAAAAGGATAAAAAGCTTAGCTTATTGCAAACAATATCCATTTTTCATAGTAAAACCTGCTGATAAGAGCAAACATTTATCTCCTGTGAGAGATTTTGCATAGCAGGATAAGCAGAAACATCCCTTTGCCATCTAAGAATGAACAGCATCAGGTCAGGTATTATAGTGCTTGTCACCCTCTGTGCTATGTTAGAGTGGGACAGATGGACAAGTACTTTGTGCATAAGGGACTGTCGCTACTCAGTTATTTCCTGCTTATCTGTCAGACCAGCTAAACAACTAGCTAATACACCAATGAAACAAGAGACTATAAATGATTCACAAGCTAGCTGGCTAGTGAAAACTTAGTGCTCCTTCACCCAACCCTACTAGTGGGAGCAGCTGGAGCATCCCAACAGCCCCTCCACAGGAGTGTTGGGGGCAGTTTGCTTCGGCCCACTTGGATATGTGGGCCTGCTTGGTCATTGCTTGCCACAAGCTCCCTGTACAACGGATAGGACACAGGGAAGTGGACAGTGCTGTAAGCAGTACATTAATGGATCATTTCTTCTGTTGATTTTGCAAGGTGGCTCACCAGAAACTCCCAATCCCATCTACAGTTTTACGAAAGCTCTACAGCAAGGTAGTCAAACAACAATGCTTTTGAGGTGAAAATTAAGTCCTTGGAGCTTCAAACTTATCTGGGAGTGGGAGAGGGAGTTACCCTTTTGCTGAGACAATCCAACCCTCTTCTATTTAACCCCTTCCTCTCCTTGAGATGTGGCTATTATTATCCTGCAATACTAGACATACTCTCAAAGACAGCAGAAGAAGGCCCCAGAACCACCTGATAGTCTCAAGTAGCTCTAAGGCTGGGTTGGCCAATATGGTTCTATGTCCACGTTAACAGATAGTACAGTGGTCTTGTTTTTCCTCCAATAGCTAATTGTCTTGATTTCAAAGGTCAGTTGCCTCCCCACACTCTCTGCCACATGTAGGCCCACATACCACGTTGCCACCGTGAGAAGATACCCATTGACATGTCTGAAATATCAGTAGGCAGCATAGATGAACAATCAAACAAAATATTTCCTCTCCCACATGAGATAACTACCATCAGAGCCATCTTCCCTGCCACCCACCTACTTCAGGTTCTCCTGCCTTTCCCTTTCACCCTGCATGTCCTTCTTGTCACCCTGTTCCTGCTTCTCTCTCAGTCCTGTGGAAAACACTTAACAAATCCCTGTTGGGGCTGGAGAGTTGCACAGGGCTGACTGGCAACTGGCAGAGTCAGACTAGAAAGAATCAGCTGCAATGGAAAGAAACAATAAGACCATCAGCAAAGGCTGGAATACCCTAAAAGTCAAAATAAGATTTAAGGCTGCCCCAAAGCTTGCAACATACCTGGTCTGTTTTTACAATGAGCAGCTCTGAATGTCAAAAGAAACATTGCACTAGAAATTGAAAGGGTCACCAGTAGCCAAGTAAGAATACACAGACACTTAACACTTCTCCATTAACAGCAAGGACAGCAAAACTATAAAACAGTTATTGCTAGTTCAGTGCATTTACAGCACAGAGAAAGCTGTTGCTTTTCTGTCAGAAAATGGCTGTTGAACAAAGGAGGAAGACAGATGAATGTATGGATTTTCCCGAGTCTACAGCAGCACGGATGTAAGGCACTAGGATGGAGTGGCACTGCACAGGGTCCAGACTATGCTGGGACATCCACCGTGCGCCCTCAGAGACCACCGCCTCTCCTGGGCAGGGACCAGGGGAGAGCAAACACAACAGCGCTGCGCTGCAGGGGAGGCGAGGAAGGCAGCCAGTGGTCTGAGTGGGAAGGGAACCAAGGGAAGTCAGCTGCCTGGGACGCAGGAGAAACAGAAGAGGCTGAGGATGTCAACACAGATGAGGTGCTGGTGAAGAGGAGAGGGGGTGGGAGGAGGGAAGGCGCAGCCCAGCAGCAGATCTCCACAGCTGGCCAAGAAACGAATCCCAGCCACATGAGCCCCACATGGGGACAAGGAGTGGGAACCAGGGAAAAGCGCAGTCCCAAAGATACCTAGGGGGGCATGCACAGGAATAGTTACCACAATGTAAACTAGGGTGTGCATTTCCAGCCAGTCAGTTGCTCTCCGATTCAGGCTTGCACACACACGCTGAGCCTTCCCTCCCCACAGCTAGCACAAGTTAGCGGGCCCCGTCTCCACTGAGAGGCAGGGAAACCACCCCTGCTTATCACAGGGTAAGAAAGTGCACATGGGCAGTGCTTGAGGAATTGTTCCACATATTAAGTAATTAATTTGTCTGTGTTTCTGTATCTTGGGCTGAGGCACCTGTAAAAGCTTTTGTCAAATGGGTATAGCATCCTGCAGAAAAGACTCTGGACTCTGGATTTTTCAGCTACAGATAGACAGGTTTAAAAACATTAAAAAAA
>RSEF01000001.1:129108602-129185814 GCA_003993805.1 Himantopus leucocephalus | reverse complement strand
AAACAACAACAACCCCCCCCCAAAAAAAAACCCAAAAAAACTAACCAAACAAAAAACCTCCCATAAACCCAGAATAGAACAGAAAAAATCCTAAAAATCCTTACAGTTTTCAGCGGCTTTTAGTGTCCTGGAAAAATAGCAGGTAATCTGAGGAAGCAAAAGAAAGGTTATAAACATTGAGAGTACAAAGCCAGGCAAATAGTAGATGAGTACCAAGCTGGAGTGGGATTCAAGTCAAGAAAGCAAGCTACAATTTCGTTATGTGATTTTACAATAATTTGAGTTTATTTTAGTAGGCACACGGCCTCTTGATAATATTTGTCATATCCTTGCAACATCCCAATTAGCTGATGCTGCCAACATCTAGCCAAGGTGGTTAAATGTATAAATCAACTCTTGACTTAATCACCAGTTATTTGAAAAACTTTTGTATAAGAACTGTATGTGCAGAGACTGGGTCACTAAATAAAAAAAGGTCCAGAATACTTCTAACCATTTTGTTGTGCTTCCACTTTAAAAATTATTTAAAAAAAAAAGGGAGAAAGAAAGAATGAAAAGGAGAGGGAATTAAAAACTAACATTAGTCCAAACCCTTAGAGAGCAACATGTAACAGCTTGAGACAAGTAAAGCATGCAGCATTTGGCACTAAGCAGTGTGCTACAAAACAAGGAACGTACACTTGAATGCATTTCCAGATCTCCTAGCAAGCAAAAGTACCCACTGCCCAGAGAGGGTCAGCTGAAAGAATCCCAGGCTGTAAGGCACATTTCCTAGCAAAAGCTATTAGCCAATACCAACTCTTTGAAAATGCAAGAGGTAACCCTGCGAGCAGACCCCGCTTTCAACCATACAGTAGGAATAACACCTAAACGCTCACAGACCATGTCAGAGGCAAAATAGCAGAGAGCAAGCCCCATTTCAGAAGTTACATGTGGCTATTCCCCTGTGATCAATGTTTTCAGATCCTGGAATAAACAGAGTAATGCCCTTTCACTTACTTATAGTTTTAATATTCCCTGCTGTTGTTTTTGACCTCTGTTAGTTGAGATTCAACCCTGCTGCTCATGGGCACTGTGAATCTGTTCACAGCTCCTTCACCAAAGTGAGCGCCTCAGACAGACCTTAGACAGTCTCTTCCAAAATGCAAGCTACCACCCACCTGGGTCCGATAAGGAGCAGCAGACTTTCTTAGCCCTGGGATTCACCCAGTCTGATTTATGGTTCTGACGACAACAACACAGGGAAGTGGTCCATCTTAGTTTTGAATACAGGCCTAACTTAGAAGCAAATCCCAAATATTTCTGAGGCCTGACACACAGTTTTGTGCTATTCATAAGAAATAATGTTAGTATCCTTGAGTTCTGTGTCAGAAAAATGAAACATATGGGTTATTAGCAGATAATATAATAAGTTATGTGGTTGGAACAGACATCTTAATTATGGATGCAAAACCACCACTGAGAAGTTGTGGGGAACAAAACTTGTGCTGCTACATTACTCTGCTGCTTCTTGTGTGAAATTTACAGCGGTAGAAAATACATTCCTTGGACCACAAGAAACACTTGGTACTGGGTTCCTGTCACAAAAAGAAACCTGAGGAGACCTATAGATTTGCCATCTTGTTTGACACAGCTAATACTAGACATGGTTTCAAGTCAAGAGATTTTTCGAAGACTTTTCAGCTGCCATGCAAGAATGGGCTTAATGTTGGGTCAAACTGTGTAAGCAGAGATGGAATGAGACACTTTACTGAAGGAGCTTGCTACATTGCCTCCAAGGAAGTTGCCTCAGAAATGAACTATCAAGACATCCATTAGCTTTTGGTGATGGTCCCACTAGCAATTATGTAGCCAAGCAATAGTCAACACACACCAGATTTATCCAGGCGGAGTATTTTTGCATCCACATTGTTGGCATTGCAGGTTTGAAATCCACAGCAACCAGGGGGTATCGGTACAGGAATACGAAGATCTACAACCCAACAGAACAATTCTGAACATTTGCGGCCAGCTCCTGGGAGATTTACAGGGCTCCTTTCTGGGATATTTTCTAGCCTCTCCCATCACATCCTCCTAGGGACACATGGGGCACAGAGCCTCTAAGAAATCTCTTGAGCTACCACCACTGCCAGAGAAATTAGTCTGGCTCACAACGTACCCGGGTGCTGAGTCCAGGAAGCTCTCAGGAGAAAGAGGGAAGCCAACACAGGCCTCTGCCATGAGAATACTTCTTGCAGTCTACTCCAGCAGAAGCAAACTGAAGGCAGATATTTCAGGCAGCCGCATGCTCACAACTTCCTACTTTCCTAGATGCCGCTTGGGACACATGGACTTGCCTGGATGTATGGGCTGCGTAATGCATGAGCTACCCAAGACCTGTCCATGAGTATTAAGAATTGTTCTGGTCATTGCATGCTACATCTTATTGAGTAGCTTAAGATTATTGTGGCCTGCCAGGCTAAAAAATTTGGGCACCACTGACAGAGCTAAAAGAGCCCCAATCAAAAGGAGCGAGTGTGAAGCTCTCTGGGATGGCAGCAAAGCTAAGTTGTCCACTTGGTGTTCATGCCAAATCTGGGCAAACTGGCGTCTCCCATGTTTGTCTCCCAGTTTGGGGAGTCACAGTCAGGAGCTCCTTCCTCTGCATCTCAAAATGGGTTATAGCTTCAAAACATGAGTTTAAGAGAAAAAGACAGCAGCATCTTTACTCCAAAAGGCTGCACCATGGGATCCCAAGGTCCTAGCTCTAAATTAAGGCATTGAAGGTCACAATGAAAAAAATCCACTTGTATTTGTCCGAGATAGTTGCTCAGGGTCCAGCTTAGGTCTCAGTTGTGGTCGCCTGGAAATGTTTCTCAGGAAGGTGACACAAGCAGCCTACAGAAGTGGAATAACATCAGGAAAAAGCAAAGGCAAAATTAAAGAGAGGTGGTAGAGACAAAGGGTGTATCTGCCATGCAGATCACAAGTAGTTGTAGTGGTGCCTGAATAACCCTAAGCAACCAGACTGTGGGCCTGGCAGAATGAAACTCAGCCAGAGCTAGGTTTGGTGTTTCACTGCCATTTATTTGGCAGATTATCATAGATTTACCAACACCCTGTGGCTCACAACTAGGACAACTATGTTCTCCTTCACTGCTCTCCATTTCAAGCTTTGAGATAGCCTTGAATGAGCTGTCAGAAGCAAGATCCCCTCACTATGCTGCTGAAGCAAGCGAAGTCAGGAGCAAACAGAAAAACTGACAACCTGAGCAAGGTAACGACATACTGCAGAAAATACACCTACCAACAGCTGAGGGGGTAGGTCTGTGTTTGTAAACCCACCAAAAGGTGCTTATCCCCTTTCTAACATTCACATTTAACTAGGAACATTAAGAAAATCCATTTATATGTTTACCAATCAGTAAAAACTATTGTGAAAGAATACGAGAGGAATTATGTGAAATATGAATACATTTTCTTAGCTGTGTGGTGTTCATGCTAGTATATCAAAGGAGTTACTCAATGAATTTGCCATGCCAATAATTCTTTCTTCATTGTGAGGGACTGGGGGAATTACAGTGCTAGAGAAAAGCAAAATACCGATTTTCAATAAAAGAGGAGGTTGTCTTATTATACTGGGCTGCTTAATCTTGTCTCCTCCTAAATGTACACATTGTGCTTTGCACAATGGGCCCTGATTGTGGTGGGGTTTTTAGATGCTTTGATAATAATAACAACAACAATGAGTAGCAATTAACAAGAAATTCAATGGTCCCAGAAATTACCCCCTCATAAGTCTGACTACTGTATCTAGTAGTAATGGAACAAATATTAAGAAAAATAAATTACCGAACATCTGGAAAATAACAGATTATTGAGCAATAAGCAGCACAATAAATCTGGTCAGAAAAAGATATGGCTGCCTTTTTTGACACAATTTATAAAATGACTGCAGTATACTCAAAGCAATACATGCATTACAGCTACATTAGCCTCTCAGTAAAATATTTGTTCCAGAGCCAAATAAATTTTTTTTTTTTTTAAATGAGTCAAATTAACTTTTTTTGGCAATAAATAATATGAAGGTCAGAGCTACTAAAGGACAGTAAAGAAAAATACTAGCTAGCATCATTTAAATACAGGGCTAGTGATACCTAAGAGGTCAGTGTTAGACCATGTGCTTTTTTATAGAGTAATTCATTCTGTGTCATTTAGATCTTTCCTTCACTCTCCTTGTAATACCATATGAGATTTCCCAGAAATGTATTGCTCTGTGTTGATGTTTTCATTGTCTGGAGCTGAGGTTCAGGAGGGAGGAAGGGAATGAGGGAGCTATTTATTGTCTCACCCTATAAATTCAAATAGCATCTGAATTTTTGCATAATACTTAACACTTTCTAATCATAACCTAGAAGGAGAAATTCACAAATGAGGAATTCAAGCTGGTATTACCTTACCTCCCACTTACATTGCCTTCCTCAAATTACCAGCAATAAATCCATCCCGAGCTATCCCACAGCATAGCAAAACACTTGAGCATATGTTCAACTATTGGCAGAGCCAGTAGTCACTGAACTTAAGTAACTGCAGTTCCTCTTGGAGGCCTTTTTATATCATCAGGTTGCATTAGCTACTGAGAACGCTTTCCTCTATGCAAGGATGCAAAAGAAGGTCCTAAGATATCTATCACCTGCAAGAGCAAGAAAATTCTGCTGTGGATTCTGCAAGTAACCACCAAGAGGAACTAGCACAGGTTCCTGCTAAATGGAGCATTTAAAAGTAAGTGAGACAAAACCTGAGTAATTGCACTGCAAAGAACAACCAACCCACTCTCACACAGACCTGGAATGGACATTTTCAAAGATCTACACAGTGTATGAGCAGGGTAGAGCTACCCCTTACAATGTGGACTTGAGGAAGAAAACTTTCCACAAAAGGCTGCACCAAACCCCAGTGTCTTCTCTCCCCGAAGGGAGAATGTGGTATGTGAATCCCACTGTGATAAAAAAAAAATTTAAAAAAGCTGTGTCTCTCTTCCCTTTATTTATTAATAATTTGATTTATGGGAGTTTCTAAAAATAAAGAAAGTACCAAAATATATGAGTGACCAGTACCCTATGGCTTTCTTCCTCATGTGGAAACTTGAAAGCATTTCTTTAATTATTCTGTGTTATGTGAAATTCATATGACTGTTGGCGCTAACACAAACAGTTCTCAGCTGAGATAGTTACTTGCTTTTTACCAAATGAAGATAGGTAAACTGGTGAAAAACAAAAATGGAAGTAATTTGGTAGTAACATAGAAAATAAAATATGCTCTCTGTAAACTTAAAGAGATAATGTCTGGATGGCTAGGAATGTTGGGTTGCTTTGGCAGTTGATGGAAATAAAGGGGACTTTTTTTCTTAGTTCCTTATGACTTTGCAGTGCCTCATCCTCTGGAACTCCAAGCAAGAATAGCAGCATATTCTTGACACTTCAGTTAATGGCAGGTCATAATAAAATCCTCATACCGCTTCAAATCAATCTGAAGTAGTAACCTTTTCCTTTATTTATTGTAGTAAACTAAAATACAGAGGATGGAAAACATTGTAGGCCAAGTGAGATGTTTAATTTGATCAAAAGGGAAACAACTCCACTTTCTTTTAAAAAATAATTCAGGCACACTCTGAACTGTTTGTTGCTATGAATTTCAAAAACGGGAATGTTTCACTTAAGAGCAGTCAAAGTGAAATGTTCCTTTTTTTCTTTTTTTTTTTTTTATTTGGGTTTTGTTTGTGTTTTTGGCTAAAGGAATTGGGTGAATTTGACATGACACTTCATAAAGGATGTGGGAACGCTAAACAGAAGTAAAAAGAGGGCCTGAGAATGATCCAGTGGTTGGCAAATAGCTTTTGCGATGGCAGGTTTTCGGACCTCATGCTATCCAGCTCATACGAAGGGAAGACTGATAGGCAATAGAAAATAACTCAGTCTTTTAAACCCTGTCGCCAAAGAGAGGCGACAGTAACTAGGAAGTGGTTCAGTATGGTAAAGAGTGGTTCAGGAAGAAAAAAGATATGCAGCAGATCCTGGGCAAACCCAGGACTCGGGGAGACCCAGGCAGGCATACAAAAATGGCCCAAGCAGGGTCTTGGCTGGCAGCTGCTTGGGTCTCTCAGCCCCAGCGCTAAGGCAGCTCCTGCCTGCCCACAGCATGCTGGTGCTCAGTCTGCCCAGATCCCTGCCCAAGTTCACCAGCATCCCTTCCTCCATGTTGGTGTGACTCTTCCAGAAGAAAGGATGAAATCCTGCACCTGTTGGAACAGCTTGTATTGTGGGTTTACTTCTAGTTAGAAGTGGCCATGATTTGTATGGTTCAGGAATACATTTAAGCATCTGCCCAGTTTCTAGCACAGGATTATTCCTGTAGCCACATGCCATGTGCCTGACTTTTGCTGAACAGGGACATGTTCTTCCTCTGATGTCAGACTGAGCGAATTCGCTTTCCTTCTTTTGGAACCTATGTGAGTGCTCTGGTATTAAGTGATGATCTTAAATGTTATTAAGTTTGTGTTTTGCTGGAAGAAAGTGCAGAGAAATAGAAATCAGTGGGAAAAAAAAAGCATGATGAAAATGGAACAAGAAGTGGGTATAACAAAAATCAATACACATGAAAGAAAAGAAGATGAGGGGGCAAGATACAGAACTTCTCATATGAAAACACAGTATACCTGCCATGTGTAGGGTGTCCATTTCTGCCAGCATAGCTCTGGGGAAGAGTTTTGTCCCTCACATGTAGCACTCGCCTTAGCCACAGAGTTTTAATTCACTGCTCCGTTGCAGAAATAAATGAGTGAATACCACAGTGGTAAAAGGTTCACTATTCACAAATCCCAAATTAGTTTGTGATTTGCAAAACCTCAAACTCCTCGAAGTTCATTTCTTACTGCAAAGTGACTCACTTCATATAATGAAGTCTCAGTATAATAAAATCTGGATTAAGCTATTGTAGCTCTTAGCTGAGCCAAATCATTTTGCCAAGTTGCTCTTAATACTTTTTAAATGAAAACACGTAAAAAAAAAGCCCAACACAACTAGAACAAGGGTCAGTACAATGTTGTAAAGCAGAGCAATGCTCTGGTGATGTAAAGGAAATTATGGTACCTCATTGCCGTTGAGAACTCAGGCACCAATCTAACTGTGAACAATTTGTTACTTGCTGCTCTGAGAAGGATGCTTGGAGGGAGTCACCTGTCTGATTCAGATGTTACACTGCTGGATCTCATTAGGAAGATCTCCTAAATTAAAAAAAATAAAAGCAGTTGTTTGGATGTAACAGCCCATACAGATTGACAGAAGACATAATTCCATCTGTTCCCCAATTGCACCTAAATCGTCCTGAAACGATTTTTCTGACTTACTCCTGTCCAGACGCAAGCCTTGTTCCAGCCCACGTCAAGTCCAGCGAGTTCCTGCACAGACCCACAACAGCATCCAGCTGCTCACACCCGCAGGCCACCAAAGCCCTCAGCCAGGGTATTTTGTGCTTTGCTGCAAGAAATGTCTCGTTAGGCAGATAAGCTGTCACCACAGAAGCCTAATCTTAATCATAGAGCAGTTTAAGGTCAATGAAGAGTCTCACACTGGTCACTTTATAACATCTCTTCTAACTTTCTTTTTCCCATTTTTCTTTTTCCTTTCTCCTGTACGCATACACTGTTCCAACTCTGGATAAGATTAGAGGCGGGAACCTGGAACACGCAGATGAAACTGCTGAACCCTCATTTTCTATGTGAAGAACGTGTAAAGCTTTCACAGAAAATAATGATTCTTACCTTTGGAAGTACCCTGGCTCCTGCTGTAGTGCTGGGATGGAGCTCAGCAGTTCCTTTGGACTTACAGAGGATTGCTGGGAGTGCACGGGGAGCTGCAGCCAGGACACCTGCAATGCTGGAGCTGTTTTGTTGGCTTGTTTGCCAAAAGAATTCTTTGTATTTCTTTAATCTCATTCAAAAGTTCTCTGATTTTCAGCAAATGCAAGTCCACTTTAAAGTTTTCATAGATCTCTTTTTCTCTTACACCAAGGGGACTGTTATGATCAGTTGAACAGACCACGAAGAACAAATCAGTGACAGAAAAAGTTAGATTTCTATCTATCTACCATAGAAATCACCCATATAGTAGACGGGATAACTCCGTTCCAAATTTATGCATGGGTAGAAGCTCTATTCTGAATTGATGCTCTGGGCTTCCCAGGAGGATCCTTCAGGCCAAACAGGGCCAGCATTCAAAGCGTGAACACCAGAAATGTGTGCTTACGTGAATCAAGCCTCACTTTTCTGAAGTCTGTCTTTCACTAATGGCATCCTCCCTTTCCCAGCAGAAGGGCTGGTCATCAGGTAAGGAAAGGACTTTAAAATAAACTTTAGAGCTGGAAGGCTATTCTTTCCCCTTAATCATCATGGAAGAGAGGCGCCACAAAAATGTTGCCTTGATGACTATAAAGCCCCAGCTGTCAGTCAGCTTGCAGTTAGCCTTGCACAAGCACTTCTATGCAAATACAGCAGTTCAATACTTAGCATCAAATGTACAATCTCCGTTTTTCATTTTTTTAATTTGCTGCAAAGAAGCCTGAGGTGACCAGCAGATGGTAAATTATTACAAGTTTGGCACCAAAGTCTGGTCTCGTCTCCCAATAGAGCATTTGTCATGGTTACATATTGTATCATATTCTAATTTATAATACACTTATGTCCATCTGTGAGGCCGAATTCTGCTCTGAGTTACACAAGAGTAACCCCACTACAGCAGGGATAAAGGCACAGGAATGAGCAGAATCTAGACCTGGTTCACCTACACTTCCAAAAGCCTTCAGAATTACCTAGTAAACAAGCCTATATACACTTGCTCAGAGTCTAGATGCTCTGAATGGGAAATAGATGGAAAGCCTTCACAATCAGAATTCAACAACAACAGCAACAAAAAGTCTTCATTTCCAAAGAAGGGGTTTTATCAGAAATGATACGAGCAGATATTTATCAACTATATATTGGAAGTCCATCTTGCAGTACAACCCTATCAAAAGGGAATCTGCAGTTGCAGGATAACATCTCTTGTTTTCTGCATACAAAACAAATAGTGATAAAGCTTAGTCGTGATAGACCAGTCCCTGCTAGAGAGATGCAGCAACAAACCTTCCCTCCAGGAGGCAACATGTCCTCCTAGGGAAGCACTGAGGGCTGCATACCCTCTCCCCCGACAAATGATGGGGAGGCAATATCTCAGCCTGTGTTCAGACTCCTCTTCCAGACCATTCGTCCTCAGGATAATTTTTTTGAGGACAGACTGAAGCCCAGGCTTTTCCCCAAATGTGGGCATTTTTGTTTCAGGCAAGCGGTGTTCCTTTATCGAGGTTTTGTTAGTTTGTACACATCAGTATAGCTCCACCTACATAAGCGCCAGCTATTTCATCTCAGAGTCCGCAGTCCTCTGATTGATATAAGGGAATGATCAGAAAAATTGGTTTAGGCTTTGAAGGCAGCTGAGCCTTGAGCAGGTAGGCACAGCTTGCTGTTGTTGTCGATCATGGGCACAGGCATGGAGAGGTGTGCTGAGTGAACAGAGGCCACTGCACTACAGTCTGCCGTAAATCACATCTCTGTAACCCATCTCATTTAAAGAGGACTCCCAGAAGTAAAAACAGAGTACACTTTAGCCCTATATGCTTGTCAAACACCAGTTTGCAAAACCGGAAAGCACAAATCCTTGCGGTGGAGAGGAATCTGGTGAAAGTGGCACAACCTTACTGTCCCAGGGAGCTGCCCAAAGCCATCCATGCAGCACAGTCCTGATACCCGCTGGTTCGGCACCACTCTGCGTCCCCAGCTGGGACAGTGGCCAAGAGGCTGGTTAGCAGTTAGTGTATGTGTCAGCAGAATGGCTTGTCAGACAATGTCCAGAAAGTTTCCAAAACTTCTCTTAGAGTTATATTGAAATGTGTTTGGAAAATGTGTAATTAATTGCAAGAAGGATTGGTGATATCATTATGTGAATTCACCATTGTACGATGTGCCATTAACTCTACGTTCCGCTGAAAGAAATATGGAGGAATTGATTGTCCATACTGCACAGAACAATTGCTTTCTAATGTAACACCTTGCTAAGCTGGCTTTGGTTTTATTGAAAAACTTTATCTGGGTTGATATTTTTTTCAGACCTACTCAATGCCTCTGGGAGCTATTTGCGAGACTGGTAAAAAAGGCGATGGGTATTCCTATAGTTTTTGTACCATCCAAAAACTGACCTGCCAAAAGAGCTATTACTTAGCCCCATAATAATTCCTTCAAGGAAATGGCCTAGAAAAGGGCACCTATAACACTGAAGGACAACGGGCCCAAAATTCAGCTGATATCAACAGTGACTTTGTTAATTATGTATTTTGAAAAGTATAACTATGAGACTGGAAAGTACTGTAAAACTGTAAGGAACTGAAAGCTAAATTAAAGGTTAACAGCATGCTGAATTATTTTGTATCAGCTTTTTATTTGGTTTTATCTAATTTCCTTTAGCACCCAATTGTACTATAGATCAGCTGCTCCTGAGTTCTGAAATAAATTATTTCTCAAGAACAATCTTACATTTATATTACTATAATAACCATAACCCTGTTGACAACATTTGTATAATTGATTCAGTCTGTGCATAGGCATCACTTCACACACCATAGAAATTATTCCACTTGCAGACAAGTCTGTATCGGGAGAGCGGGAAGTAGCTCTGCAGACAACTGGAGTGACATTCATCTTACCTCACTTGGGAAAAAAAACCTCTGTGGTATAGACTGAATTACTTAAGTTGCCTGTTCAATTCGTAGGGAAAGACAGACCATTCCAAAAGGCAGCTGGACACATCCAAAGACAGAATTATCTCTCTATACTGACCCCCAGAGAGTTCCTAATCAACGTGCTTAGGCTGGATAGCTAGCATTTAAACGACGATGGAGAAGTAAGATCACATCACGGTGAGATCTCCACTGAACAGTGAGGCAT
The DNA here is from genome assembly GCA_003993805.1 of Himantopus leucocephalus. Classification (NCBI taxonomy): domain Eukaryota; kingdom Metazoa; phylum Chordata; class Aves; order Charadriiformes; family Recurvirostridae; genus Himantopus; species Himantopus leucocephalus. Next base: position 129,174,803 of record RSEF01000001.1, on the reverse strand, counting down.
TTTTCATGTCCCCATACATACCCTGAAGAAATAAGATTTTCTCCTGAGCCAGGTCCTTTGGCATTCAGGTAGTCAGGCGGAAGATAGCATGAAAACAGGCAAGAAGAGCAGATAGCCTGGCTCCTCGGATTTTGAAAGCAGCTGAAATTACACTACAATTGCAGATTTATCAGAAGGACTTGTCAAATAATTGTAACCTCCTAAATTATTCTTTGCAAGACAGTGATTCATAATCTTATGAAGTATGAGGCATTCCTTGTGAGCATGAGATGCTGGATTTCCAGTGAATCCAACAATGACAGCAGATCACATTTTCCTGTGAGGTGGCTGAACACACCTCAGTAAAGGAGACTACCTTGATGTTTCTAAGGAATTTGAAAAGCTGACTTCTCAGGAAGAGTGAGCAAAGAATTCTGAATGTCCTGGTTTGGGATAGAACAAAACCAATTTTCCCTTTCAGTAATTTTACTTTTCAGAGGAAGGACCACTATGGCAACTTATACCAGCTGAAACTCTGCCTTCGGTTAACACACAAGGAAATCATGGAGGGACCAGAACCAAGTCTAGGAAAAAAGGAATAAGGAGCAGAAAGGCAGTTAAACTGAAGCAAAATCAGAAATTAAGGGGGAAAAGGAGCAAAAAATAAAAAGAGAAAGTCGTGTAAGAGAAAAAGGAAAGATAACTGAATGCAGAATCACCAAACAAGCAAATGAACAATGAACAGATGTGAAGAATTAATTGCTGGACATTGACCAGAAACATATCTGAGAATTGGGAAAAGAGGCAGAAAAAGGAAGGGAAAGAAGCCAAAAATCACAAGATGAATGTTTTTATCTTCTTAGTATTTGTTTGCAATTGTACTGCATGAACCTGATTTTTTTTTTTCTGAACTAGTCGGAAGTCTTGCTGAGAATCTGCAGCCTACCGCTAACAAACACCATGCCTCTCAGAGGTTCTTCTGTTGTTAATCATACACCAGTACATCCTTTAGTGGTCTTCCCCCGTTCTTTCAGATATGGTTCATACAGATCTTCTCTCTGCTGTGTGAGAGGCCTCTTTTAGTCCCCAGGAGAGTCAGAGTAAATACAATACAGCTATACTTTTGTACTAACAGAAATAATAAAATATGTGCAGTAGGCTACTCATGCTGCAATGGAATTAGCTCCTCCCAGTATTCAGGCTTAAACTACTGAAGCCCTCTGTCTTCTTTAGCAGGACAAGATACATCTCCTGTGACTCTCAAGCTGCAGCTGTAGAAACATAATTACACACAAAGTAACCTATTCTTTTTTTAATTTTAATTCTGTCCAATTGTGTCTGTTATTTGTAAAGTAATACTACTCATACCATTATATCCTTCCCACTCACATTACAGAAAGGTATCTTTGTTCTCTTCTGTGTTTTTCCACAGGCTGGAAGATTGGTTACCCTCCATATTTAAACCCCCCCACACACACACACACAAGCATGGTATGGTGCTTAACCATCATTAGATCTCCTCAGACCTGCACTAAGCAGATCCACCTTTGCTTTCAACCAGTTTTTTAGACCCTTACTTCTGTAGGGACTCAGCTACCTTTGAGGTGATGAAACACCACTTTAACAGATTATAACTGGTCTTTTTAATAGCTCTTAGCTACTCTTCCTCTGGCTTTTTTTTTCTTTGTCAAAAGTGTTTATATGATAAAACTTGTGAGAATTAAAAAAAAAAAAAAATACAGCCTGAAAATCTGTGCAAAACATGCCAGCAAGGTCTGACCTCGTAGCTGTAGCCCAAGGGTTAAGGCAGATGAAGATATCATGTGACAGTGTATTCCTTATCCCCCTGCGGCACAATGTTTGTCTTCGAGCATCTGTCTCTGGACAATTGTGTAATACAAGGCAATGAGGTGTCTGCAGGATCACTGTCTCTCAAAGTGAAACTGGAATCCCTCTGCTTACAGCCTTTCTGGACTTTATCAGGCCAGGCATTACGAGTTTCATTTGCACTGCACGTTACATAGTTCAATACACAATTACAACTGTGCTTCTAAGTGACAGGTTAAATTGAGTTCATTATTTCGTGTAAAAACAAATAATCCTTTTATGTTTCCTCCTGGCTTTCCCCCTAGGCACATCTAAAAATCTTTCTCCTCTTCTAAGGACTTCTCTGACCCTCTGTAAGAGATTGTTTTGCAAACCGATTTTTCAGCTAGGATAATGCAGCTGAAGTTACCCCAGTTTATTTAGCCAGTGCACCTTGTGTTAGGTAGCCTGGCATCAAACTGTGACTGAAGGGAACTGGGAGGAGGGGAGCTGCGAGGGGAGCCCCGATGTGTGGGGCGAGCGGTGCTAGCTACAACCCTACGTGACCAGCTGCGCAGGCTCAGGATGCTGCTGAAATGCGTGTGTTCCCTCACGGATAGAGGAAGAACAAAATGTACCAGTGATACAGTCTGTGATGCAGTAGCATCGGCCTTGGGAGAAATAATGCTTATGAAAAGCACTCAGTTGAGTGCTTTTGAATTAGGTTTCAGTGCCCAAACAGTGGCCTAGCCAGTGTGTAAAGCACCTCAGGCTCAGCAGCAAGGCAAATCATTCTGACTCAAGCAAGTTCATACAGAGCAAGACTGATACTCATCCCTCATGCAGACTTAAACCACTTTTGTTCACAGCCAGTTCTGTTGTTCAGTAGGTACTCGGACAGTTCATGGTGCAAGGCGCAAATTGCTTAAATAAAGATCATAGAATACCTCGAGTTGGAAGGGACCCATGAAGATCGTGGAGTTCAACTCTCTGCTCCTTGCAGAGCTACCTAGAACTAAATCATATGACTAAGACTGTCATCCAGATGCTCCTTGAACTCTGACAGGCTTAGTGCCGCGTCCACTTCCCTGAGGAGCCTGTTCCAGCAACCAACCACCCTCTCAGTGAAGAACCTTTTCCTAATGTCCAAATTCCTCTGACGCAGCTTCACACCATGTCACAAAAGTTGCAAAATGTTGCCTGATGGGCAAAATTTTAACACCTGGCCAAAAAAAAAAAGTTACTGTAATGATTTTGTCTTTTTATATGGGAACTAGTTGCTACATCTTTTTTCTGAAGCTAAAATAATTTGTATAGAAACAATGCCCATTTAAAATAATAATCAATGTGGAATGGAAGATGCGAGCTGTATGCAGTCTTCAATGAAAGCCATGGGGTGACTTATGTCAAATTTTAGACAACAGGTCCTACTTCTTCTATCCTAGAGAGTTCATAGACCCGTGCACAGCTAGAAAATGAAGATGATGAAGATCAGGTTGGCTCAAATTATATACTGCTTAATTTGCCTATTTATTAGCTAACTCCTTTTATAACATGACTGCTATGAAGAGTATCATAGTTCTTTCAGTTTTATATGGTTTAACTCTGGGGTTTTTGTAATTACGAAGACCAGTTTAAAAATATTATAAAAAAAGAAAAAGAGCTGACCTTTCAGCATATGAGTAACTTCACTGGAAATTGTCACTTGCTTAGACCCAGACATATATGTACATATCCTGCTGAACTAGGATTTAGAAGGGTTATTTGCAGTCTACAAGAAAAAATATTTATTATCTGTGATAAGTATTAGTTAAAATAAACTGAATCAGTCAATTCAATTAAAAAAATCACATTTTTAAACCTGCTCCTCCCCCACCCCAAAAATACTTCTTCGTAATGATTTTTTTATGTGAAACATTACTGTAAAATATTTTCAAGCAGGGGCTGATGCTGTCTGGTAAACAACTGGGAGATTTTGCAAAGACAGGGCAAACTTGAATTTGATGATTTTGCATATTTCTTGGACTACTCTGTTTTTTTCTTAGGGGAGGAAATTCAAGACGTATCTTAAATTTACAAAGCCTCCTGTAAATGTCACTGTGTTCTATAAAGTATCATTACATTTTCTTAAAATGATTACAGTTATCAATTTACAGCTAGAAAAAAATATGCTGGGAGCTAGGGATAGGAGAAACACCTTGCAAAGAAGGGTGGTTAATACATAAACCATAAAACATTGTGTTTATATCAGGCCCGATTCTAAAGTGCAGTTGCTCTGCTGCAGGTAGTGAATTCATTTTTTTAAATGAGGGGGTTTTTTCCTGGTTTTCTAAGAAAACCAGGCTTATGTATCCACACAAACTACCCCTTCTCACTGGTGCATTTTGAAGCAGTTGGCCAATTCACAAAACTTAACAGAAGTTTCAAAGATATTAAATTCACCCAGTATTTCATGGAAATGGGCAGGGTAGTGAAGGAGACACTTAAATTAGTGCAAATTACTGCAAGGTATTATTAGACACCAGAGAAACCACACAAAAAACGGTGGCTCAGAGAAAACAATTCCTCCTCTGTTTAGTAGGTCAAATAACCACTTGTTTGTGTCCCTCCACAATTCCCTTTTTTTTTTTTAACAGAGCTGAAACATTCCCTAACGTCCTTGTACGTGCCTGTCTTTGAAAAGTACATTACTGTGCTCCACCACCAACATACCGAAGTTTCTCATTGTTTCTCTTAGAGTGAGAAGGAAAGGAAATTATTCCCATTAGACTGTGTGAGTTGGGTAAATGCTGGGATGGCACAAGCTACCCTCCTCACTAGACCACCTCCCTACTGCTTTACGGTCCCACTCTACTCCTTTCCTGGGGCTTGCCGGGGCCCCGTGGGCAGAGCAGTGTAATCGTCCAGCATGGATTGGTGTAGGAATTCCTGGGTTAAAAAAAAAAATAAATAAAATCAGGCCTAATTCCAACATCCTTTGAGCTAAAAAGTCCTTGATTAAGGCATGACAGAGTTTAGGTACCTGGCACGCTAAAGTCATGCTGATCATAACTATGGGAATCTTCTCAAGTGGTGTTTACCCCAGTAGGAGCTTGTAAGTGTGATAAGCTCTTAACAACAGGTAAACTAACATAAGAGTTTGTGAGCTTATGAGCACAGGAAAGGGTTGTGCATCCTCGTTAGTCAGACTGCTAAGAACAACCAACAGACCCAAGGTCATCAAGCCTTAATATTAATATTGCCTTAGCACAACCTTGAGCTCCTTTCACCAGTTGCTCCAGTTGCCACTTGGAGTTTCTAGTATTGCTTTTACTTATTAAATCTTTTGGATGAGAGACTTCTTGTTATGTTTGGTGAGGTGTCTGTGTTTAAATAGTGACATGTTTGTCCCTGACTAAGAGACAGTATGCTCACCAGATAATAGTGATGACTACAGCAAAAATAACCCTTGCCCTACAATATCATTCTTGAAAACAAAACACAGTATTTACAGGAAAGAGGGAATTACAAGAAAGAGATCATGAAAGACCAGAGGAGAGAGGTTAAGAGAGACCACAGGAGAAGGCTGTGAGGTTGATGCAGCAAACCAGATGAGGACAGGTATTCCCTTTCTTCAGGCAGACAGCTGTCAGGAGTCAGGACTCGCAGCAGAGTGTCCACTTCATGTAGAGCCATCAGAAGAATTTCTCATGGCTCTGCTCAGTCCAGGATAAAACAGTGTAAAAAAGGCAGGTTGTTCCTCTGCAACTTACTAATGGTTGTGAGATGCTGCTACAGAAATGCATGGATACTTGCTGTAGGCTGCACACCTTTCAGATCTGCCATCCAGAGACAAGTAACAGAAATTAAGTTCTTCACTGGAATTAAAGGAGCATCTCAAAAGCGTATCTCCAATTCCCTCACAGACTCAGTGAAGAGAAAGAAGTGACTGAAGGGGAAAAACTCTTTTTATTCTCTTGCCTGGTGCTCAAGCATATAAATTTATGCAGTGCTTAAGTATCAGTACAAGGAGGACGACAAAAACCTCACAAAGATGGTAATAAAATAAAGAAAATGCCTATAGCCAAAAAGCTAGCCTTTTGTTTGAATCCTGTCAGGGAAAATTTAGCTTTCACTCTCCTTTCACTGATACAAGCTTGAAAAATCTATCCAGCCATGCACATTACCAGGAGTTGAACTGTAAGCACATCCGAGTGCTTAAAGTACACAAGTCTATAAGTGCTCCCCTAACCTACGTGGGAGGATGGAAGAGTAAAAGATTCAAAAAACCTTAAAAGCAGGACAGCGCTGGTTGCCTAGAAAACAAAACCAACTACTAGTCAAGAATGGAACTCTGTTTTTAGCAAAATGTTACCGAGTGGCTGAAATTTGGGTTAGCAGAACAGCTGTGACCTAAATATAGGGTACGTCCCTGGACCAAAGAAAGGTACAGCCCTTTGTTTCTATGGAGAGCTCCTTTATCTGAAGAAATGGTTGGCTTTCATAAGGCTGCTTCTGTAAAATAAGACTGCTCCAGAGTAAGAGCGGGGACCCACGCTTAGTGCTGCAGATCTCACTGTTCAGATAAGCAGAGCTTTGCTGTCCCATGGATATGTGAGGGAGAATCATTCACATGAATAACGTTTCAGGCTTAGCTTCCAGGGCTATTCTCTTTGGGTTGTCAGGAACTGATGATGCTTAGCAGTAGTTTTATAAAATGAAGTTAACAGAGATTTTTTTTTTTTTTTAAAGTGATGTTGCAATTTCCCCCTTGGACAAATTTAACAGACTAAGAAGTATTTCTTAGTGAGACAGTATAATTTCTTGCAAGAATTATGTTACAGATGAAAAGTCAAGCCTATAGCCTTATACAAGGCAGTTGAACTAGCAGAGCAACAAAACTTGCAAAAAATACGTTTTTGCCCTTTGTTAAGGAGCACAAATTCAAGGGTTGGAACTTAACGTACGTTCAATTGTACATGTATATATAACATTTTGTAGGAATTTCATCAAGGCACTAAATCAGGCTGGAGAAAAGACTAGAAGGAATGTAAGAATCCCATATTTTCCAGACATTTGTACCTGGTTTAATAGGCTTATAACTTGTACACTTACTTAACAAAATAATCTTACCAGGTTCCCATCACTTTCATCTCAGTTTTTAACCATTGTGATATTCCTCCGGGCTGTTACATGACATGCCAATAAAAATGCAGGAGTACAATAGTTTTCTTTGTGTTCCTCTCTCTTAATCTGCAAAACAGATGCAGTGAGTGTGCTAGCCACTCCAGATTGCTTTCAGCAAAAAACTAACTTTGGCAGGTTAGTACTAGTTAAGGGGCATATGGTTTGCTATTCTCTGCGGAAAGATAGCCATAAGTCAGCCAGCAAATTCAGATTCTTATAATTAACAACAGACAAACATTTGGCTAAAAATTCATGAGGGTTTTTTTGTTTGTTTGTTTGTTTTGTTTTGTTTTTGCATGGCTTTCTAGCCATTTATCCTTGTCTCTTTTTTTTTTAGCAAAAAAGAAGAAAACCCACACAACTATGTGATTGATGGAGTAAATTATGTTGCAATTATCATAACGATGTCCTTGTTATTGTTTCAGAAAAATGTTTGGTTTTTACTACCACCCTCCTCTGATTTGACATGAATTTAAAGATGAAATGAAATAAATCTAGATTATTATAAATCATAATTTGGGGACAGTCTTTTTTGAGTGAAGCCAAGCTGGCTTGTAGTTTGCAAACCAATCAGCAAGAGACAATAAAATACTTGACTAGCTTGATATGAAGAAGCTGACTTTAGAGGACAGGCCAACTACTGAACTTGTATATACTTTCCATTAGCTTTCAGGGGAATCACGTACGTGCTTCAAGAGCAGAGTCTGGCCTGTTGCATTAGGCCTATTAGAGAAATTAAGAAGCTTTAAAACTTCTTGCTGAGAGGGACAAAGCATACCCCTAGCAAGAAAAACATGACACTTCCTGACCAACATGTTTGTGGCATCTAGGGCTCTGCTTCAGAAAAGCACTTGTGCATATGGCATTTTTTTAAGCTGCTGTGTTAGTCCAAGCAGAAGTTCGGCAAAGCCCTTGAAAACACACTCGACTCGACAGGCTTGCCCACGAGCCTGGCAGCGGCAGGGCACCGAGTCTCCAGGAGGCACGAGGACTCACTTCTTACATGTACCTCTGCAGCTTCTTTGCAATTAGCAAACACCAGTCTGCAGCAGAAGAGGGGTTTTGTCATGGGGGAAGCTGGGTCTCCATTTGCCAGAACCAGTTTCCCGACTTTTATGGAGCTGTAAGATTTCTTTTGCTGGGGTCCCATCAAGCCTCATAAGCTTCAAGGCTGGTCAGCACCTAGGGACCTGGGGTAGGTGCTGTGGTTCACAACACGGACCTGCTAACCCAAGCCTGGAAATTTCTGCCTGAGGAAAGCCTGCAAATTTCACAAGTTGTCCTCAGACTCTGTCTGTGCTACAGAGACACCCAGCAGGGCATTAAATGCTCAAGGCCTCCAGAATGGTAGGCAAAAGTGAATGGTACATCATCAGGAATGGGGATTAACTTGTTCCTGTTCTAGAGAGCTAGAAGGACCTACGTCTTTCTTGTGGGAGAGGGTGGACAAGCTCTGAGGCTGTAAACACGAGAGTTGATCAATCAGACTGGTAAGGACAGGAGGGTCCTGCATCTCCAAGCCAGCTCTTGCTGCTGCCAAGGGAATGAGATCCAACATTGCCAGGGGAGGAGCTGGGGGGTCCCCTCCCTCCCTCCCTCCCTCTTCTGCCCTCCAGCAGAAACCACCACTCAACTAATCCAGCTCCTACCTCACCTCCCCCAGGCTCTGGCACAGGCACAGACAGCAGAGCAATAGCCACTTTGCTGCTTCGCCACCCATCTGGCACCCCAGGTGGTTGCCTGCTCTGCTTACTAAATTAACCCCCATGGAGCTCTGTGTTGGCACTGCTGCAGCGGTCCAGTGCCCAGGCAAGTGCCCCAGTGCCTGCTCACCACCCACTGTGGCCACCTGCAGCAGCCCCGCATGGCATGCTCTGTTGCAAGCCATCCTCCAATTTCACACCAGGGCCCACAAGAGCTGTAAGAGAGAGTCTCTCTCCAGGAAAGCATCAGAGACAGGACAGTGATCTTGGAGTCCTCAAAGAACCCATGCAACTTTGCAAGACACTAGATCTTCTTTTTGTCTCCCAGCTGGAGCTCAGGGGCAGCTATCTCTCTTTAGGGGAAGCTGTTTCCAGTCCCACAAGGCTGGCACCAAATGAAATTTCCACGGCTCACCAGCAACGATATGAATTTGAGTTTCTTCTTTTTTTTGCAAGCCATGTGCATCCTACATGCTTGGATACAGACCAATAAAACAGGAACTGACTGCCACTGAAGCCTCAGAGATCTGCCACTGTGATGATGACGAAGATTATTATTATTATTATTATTATTATTATTAACAAAAATAAGCGTCTTTCACAGGCTTTTCTACTCAGAATATTTAAATGATTAATAAGGATTTGGTGCAGCACTGTACTTAAAAGTACAGTAGAAAACTTGAAACATGGACAAATCTAAGAACAGCCCATACCAGCTTAGAGGAGATGTCTATCTAGTCCAATGCCCTGCACTGGGCAGTGTCCAACAGTATACACCTAGGGAGAACTACAAGAACAAGAGAAGCATATATCGTACCTCCTTGATATGCTCTTCCAGTTTCCAGCAATCTACACCTCCTGAGCTAAAGACAGAGGGTTAGGTTGTTTGGATTTTTTATTTATTATGGCCCTCAGTGAATTTTTATTTCACTGATTTCTGTCATCACTTCCTGAGGCCCATCAAGGCTGGGAAGTCTTGTGGTGGCAGGTTTTCTCCATTGGTGCTTGTTATCATCCACATGGCCTGTTCTCAGACTTCAGCTCCCACTGTAGGCTGTCGGGTAGACACTTTCTCTTGCTAAGACTCCACAGAGAATGTCCCATGAATCAGAATAAACTGGCTAATCCAGTATCCTTCTTGCTCAAGGGAGAGCTCTTACTGAGGAACAGCCAGCATAGCAGTTTTACACCAATTTGCCATGTCGTCCCAACTCAGCAAGCATGGGGAACTTTGTTCACATGGCACCTACTGGCTGAGAATGTTTTCAAGGGGCCTAACCAGCCTGGTTCTGATTCCAGGACAGAACATCTCAGAAAAGGGAACAAATCTGCCTTCATCTCCCCATCTTTATACTCCAGATAAGTAAATAAGGAATGACAGGTAATTAATAGCCAATGTATAATTTGTGCACAGATACCCTTGTTTATGTACTATTTAATATAATATTTAATATCATCATCAATGACATAGGTACTGGGATTGAATGCACCCTCAGCAAGTTTGCAGATGACAGCAAGCTGAGTAGTGCAGTTGATTCACTAGAGGGAAGGGTTGCCATCCAGAGGGACCCTGACAGGCTTGTGGAGTGGGCCAGTGTGAACCTCATGAAGTTCAACAAGGCCAAGTGCAAGGTCCTGCACTTGGGTCGGGGCAATCCCCAGAATCAATACAGGCTGGGGGATGAATGGATTGAGAGCAGTCCTGGGGAGAAGGACTGGGGGGATACTGGTGGATTAAAAATTAGACATGAGTCGGCAATGCACGCTTGCAGCCCAGAAAGTATCCAGCCAGTCATGTCNCCCCCAGAATCAATACAGGCTGGGGGATGAACGGATTGAGAGCAGTCCTGGGGAGAAGGACTTGGGGATACTGGTGGATTAAAAATTAGACATGAGTCAGCAATGCACGCTTGCAGCCCAGAAAGTATCCAGCCAGTCATGTCCTGGGTTGCATAAAAAGAAGCGTGGCCAGCAGATCAAAGGAGGTGATTCTCACGCTCTGCTCCACTCTGAGAGACCCCCACCTGCAGTACTACTTCCCGTTCTGGGGTCCCCAGCACAAGACAGACATGGACATGTTAGAATGGGTCCAGAGAAGGGGGCACAAAAATGGGGGCCTCCCACTTGGGAAGGCTGGAACACCTCTCCTATGAAGAAAGGCTGAGAAAGTTGGGGTTGTTCAGCCTGCAGAAGAAAAGGCTCCAGGGAGACCTTATTGCAGTCTTTCAATAAAGTGGGCTGTAAGAAAGATGGAGAGCGCCTTTTTAGCAAGACCTGTAGTGACAAGACAAGGGGCAATGGTTTTAAACTGAAAGAAGGTAGATTTATATTATACATAAGGAACAAATTTTTTACAATGAGGGCGGTGAGACACTGGAACAGGTGGCTCAGAGGAGACATGGGTGCCCCATAGTTGGAAGTGTTCGAGGTCAGGCTGGATGGGGCTTTGAGCAACCAGATCTAGTGAAAGGTGTCCCTGCTCATGACAGGGGGATTGGACTAGATGGTCTTTGAAGGTCCCTTCCAACTGAAACTATTCTATGAGTCTATGTATGAAAAACGGACAAGCCACCCCAAAAAGCAGTGTCTTCCTGTGATTACCACAAAAAGTGAACACAAAACATTGGGAATATGACCAAGATAAGCAACTGGAAGGGATGTTGGCCACTCTCCTTACCGTCGGACAATGACAAATCAGGTATTCCCTCCGCATGGCCTGTCTTACACTTGCTTCAGTTCATTCCTTTCCCACAAGAGGGTGATGGTCCTCCCTCTCCAGGCAATAGTAAACAAGTGACTCCCAGGGAGGAGGAAAGACCAGGTGGAGCGTTTAGAAAGCTCCAGAGCATGCAGTGAGCTATAAACCACGTCCGTGAAGGTTTCTTCACACTCATCAGAGCCTACCGACGGGATCCTGTTAAAAAAGCCAGGATTTAGCAGTCCAAGGATGGAGCTGGACCCACGCTAACATCCCTTCTCTCCTGAAAACTTCAGGCCTTGCTGGCAGTTGCCTGGCTGCCCCGTCCCTCTTCGTCCTGTCTGACCTCCTCTTCCTCCCACGGCAGCATAGCCTCCCACTGTGCCAGAACTGGCATTACAAACCTACACAATAAATGATTCAGTAGACCGGTCAGACAGCACAGACTCCCAGAGCTTTGTTGTATATGGATAGCAAACATTATTCACATTCTCAGTAGTTCATTAAGAGAAAAGCCAAATCAAGATATTGCTGGGTTTTTTTCAGTTTGTCTGCTTCCAAATACCTAATAATAAAATATTAGTTACGTTAGAAATTATTCATACAGACACTGGGCTTTGAAGGGGAGAGAGGCACAGTTAGCACGCAGCAGAAAAGGCTGCCCGCATGATTTGTTAGCTCTGGAAGGAAAAGACAGCAGCTAGCACAGTGGAGTCCTGGTCCCAGCCTAGGGCTCCAGGGCACGCCTGTAATACTCCTAATAAATAATCTTGAACATATTGCTGAACTCAAATTCGCGTCCCAGGAGCTCTCCCAAGCTCTCCCTCCACAGCAACCTTGCAGTCCCCATAACAACCTGGCTAGCTCAGCTATCCCTGTCTTTCTCCACAGTCCTGTTTCCCACTGCTCTGTAATAAAACAGCCTTATGCCCTAAATCCTTGTCCCTCTTCTGCCATTTCTGCTTACACTCCTTTTTCAATCATCCCCCTCTGTCCCTTCAGCCCATCCTCACATTGTGGATGCTAGGACTGGGGTGACAAGCAAAGTGCACCTTCGAGGTGCCTGTCTAGGGTACCTAGCACATCTGCTCCCAACCCCTAGGCTTGAGATCATTTAGGAATTTTCTCCCCAGAAAGCAGGAATCTGGTTTTCTTTCCATTCCTCTGTCCCTGTAAAGGCTGTCCCTTCTCAATATGATCTGGGTGCTTTTACCACACCCGGTTCCTACTACTGCAGAAATCAAGAATGTTGATGGTCCACTTGGCCAGACCTAATGCTTGGTCACACGTTGTGCACTGGCAGATTTTGGTGCAGGTTTTTTACAGGTAGCAGTTTTCAAACTGTGGTTTGCAGACCCATTGAGACCCACTGAGAGGTTGTGTGGACAGAAGCGTCCTTCCCTACCTTTACCGGGATTTGCAAAAGGACATTTTACGCTCCCTGTGCAATACTTGCAAATCAGCAATTCAGCCATATGCCTGGAAGTGCTTGAAAACTCCAGCACAGGAGGTTGGGGCAGCACGTGCCCATGGTTGTTGGTAAATGGTGGGAGAGACTGCTTCTGATAACGTGTTGCACGATTGCCTGATGCATCTACAATGGCTTTCTATTTCTTCCAAGCTTCCAAATTCCGCCAGCTATCCAAAAAGGTACTCGCTCCCCTCCTTTTCCCTCTGCTGAGCAATTATGTAGAACCAAAGGTCTGGAAAGTATTTCAAACAAATTAGTGGGAATTGTCAACAAAGACTGACTCAATTATAAACTGAAAATCTATCGTTATCCTGAATGATAGATGGTAAAGGACAATGGACTGAGAACATGTAGAATTAATTTGTCTTTTCTCGAGCTGGTTAAAAATGATTTGTTTAGAAATGTTGCTGCTTGGGAAAAAAAGAAGAAAACAAAAAAAAAATTTTATGGTTGCACCTTTTCTTTTTCTAAACCATCACTATAGGCAGAAAGCACTGGTATTCTGCCCATAACACAGCTAGGCCCACGCTGCACACGCATCAGCTTCGTGCCTGCAGAATGGGCTGCAGTGCCCCAGCGCTCTGCACCTTTCAGCAGAGAATCTCAACTCTTCTGCAAACGCTGCTGGAGTCGAGTGGCAGAGCATTTGCCAAAGGCAAAATGAGAACAAAAAGCCCTTCTCTGTCCAGCCACTCCCTGCCTGCCTCCCTCCCTAACTGCACAAAAACAGTAATTCTGTGTGTGAATAAAACATGTTTGTTTGTGTACTTTTGGACAGTGGAACTGCAGAATTCAGCTAAATACATCCCTGATCTGTGAGAACCGAAGCACAAGTGCTCTCATTTCCCCCCTTCAGCCATCTCTTTCAACAAACTTCCCCTTCTGAGCCATCCATTCATTTCCCTGAGGCTGCACTGCTGCTTAAAAGTAATGAAATGTTCAAAGTATGGTAGAGTAAACCTATTTTGAAAAAACAGGGAACAAAACCTGGAATGACCATGTATTTGTCAAAGCTTAATAACTCCAACACCGTGAATTTCTTTCCCTGACCTGCCTTTGTCCATTATACTTTGACATTGAGCGAGGTTTTCCAGGGCATTGCTACACTTCATGAGGCCATACCCAATTTTTAGATGCTGGGTTGCCATGGGGAATTCACAGCATCCAGGATACGGGGGCCTCTGTTCCCACAACGAGGCATGAGAACAGCACGCTTTAAAGCAAGAGCCACAAAGTGCAGTTTGCTGAGCCAGGCAAGGGAAATGCCAAAAAACATGGGTATGTCTCAATATTGTCCCCCTTCAGGACTCAGATGCCATCAGCAGTTTTCTGAAAATTCCTCTGCCTCCCAAAGGCTTCTCAGCAGTGTAGGCAAAAGTGAATTTTGCTGCTCCAAAACTAGGGGGCACGAGGAGGAAAGAGGCAGACAAAGGAGCAGTGCTAGGTGCAGAATCAGGGGATGGAGACTGGAAATCCAGGATTTGCTGGTCCTTCTGGCTTCCAAGGAAGATAACTAGGGGCAATGCTGTCACGGTACCTGACACCCAGACTCCACACTGGGTAGCAGCAGCAGCAGCAGCATCCTGCCTAGACCTTCCAAGGCTGACAAAGGAAACAGTGGGGTGGTTTTGCCCTCTCATCGTTCCTGCATAGGCTGCTGCTGTAGATACCTGTACAACCTGCTTGTGCCTGGTCTTCCTGTTCAGCGCAGAATAGTATCACAACTTGCAGCCAGGCTCCTCTTTTCTAAATATTGCTTTAATGGCTGGGCTAGGGAGTTACAGGGCATGTCTGTACAGTCAGACGCAGCATGCGACCACGTTAGCTCTGCCCAAGCCGGGAGGGTGCAAGCTGGTGCCAGTCCTAGCCCCATGCCGCCAGGGAGCATGGGACGGCACCTACTTGCACGTCCAAGAGCAGAGCAGGCCTCCTTACTGCCAACACAGCTCTGATCCAACATGTAGAAATGCCTCATAGGGCTGGCTCAGGTCCCACCAGCTCGGTGCAAGCGCGGAGCTGGCATAACACTGACCTCAACTGCTTCCACAGGCATATACACCGAGATTGTCCCCCAACCCTTCCTGCAGGTTCAGCTGATTTTGCTAGTGCTGTGCCTCAGACACAGCTCCAAAGGGGCTGCAGAGTGAGTGCTTCCCTGGGTCACCTGTGACACAGATCCATATGTGGTCAGGCAGGATAGGGAACTGAACCCCAATGTCCCACAGTGGGGATGAATGGGGGAGCCTGGAAATCAGAGGGGTACTTTCAATCCACCTTTCTGCGATGGGTGATGTGGTACAGGGAGCGTTTTCTGTGCACATTTGGTCAGGGCAAGAGTGCAGCAGAAAACACAGACTGGGAGCACAAAGTTTATGATCTTTAGGGAGGTTGGGCTTGTTGCTTTGACCCTGTCAAAACCGTATTACGGCCGTTAACACCCAGAAACAGGTTCTCAGCTGCTTTCTCATCAGAGAGGCTGATGAACGTGGACTTCAGCTGCCCCTGAGGCAACTTAGCAGTGGAGGTAAATTTTGAATCCAAACATTTACAGTGAAGTTAAGGTAGCTGTGTCCCACCTGGGCTGCCCAGCAGAACTGGGTCTGAGTCTGAAGTATGTGGTATGAAGGACCTTTTCACCATTTCACGAAGGATGGGCCAACAGTAGTGAGATACATTGCTATGCCTATATATACTCAAATACAATGGTTTTTGTCAATCAGTAAAAAGGAAACCTATCATATGCCTGATTTTCAGCCACTGACCTGAAGTTACATAACAAAAACACAACATTCATTTAAGCTTCTCCATAATATAGGGGTGTGTGTAGGGAGACGGGGAGGGGGGGAACCAAAAACAAATAAGTTATTCTTGCAGATTTGATGAAAGGTTCAGGGGCCAAACAGTTTTGCATGAAACCCAGTAATTTTTACTTCCCCACTTAAACTTGAAACCAGCCAAATCGCGTGTGGTTTGTGCTATTGCTGTGAAAAGCTTATATGGCCATACTAAGAGCAATAGTAATTAGACTATCACAGCTATACATTCATTAACAACATAAATAATCATACAAATGTCATGCTTTGATGCCAGGACTTGACCAATTCAAGCAAATTCATCAGTGCTTGGCACAACAGAACATTCTAAGAATTTGTACATAATCTGCTTTTTGCAAACCTTTTGAGAAGGAGCTATTTACATGGTAAGCATGTTTTTCTTCAAGAGATTATACTCCTTCCAAGTCAATTAACTACATTCCAATGAAAACAGGGAGAATTTTAAATAAATGATAGTAGCCTGTTCATAAAGAAAGAGAGAGGGAGAATGAGAACACAATGAAAACTCTGAAATTGTGGTCACTTAAATAAAAACCCTTCTGTGCACAGCTGAAAACATTTTCTCTCCTAAAATACTGACATTTTACCATGGGAGAAAGAACAAGAGCATTAATCTTACAGGGGTTTTCACTTGTTTTGTTTGCCAGAGTGTCTCTGTTACTGCCTCACGTTATGATTGTTGTATTAAAGACATTAATTATACAATTCAGTGACAGAACAATCAGGAAAAAAAGGCAAAAGAAGTCTTCTGTGGAACCAGAGCCAAACAAACTGCATGCTAAACCAGCAAGGATTGGGGTACAGCAACTTTTCTTTGCTGAAGGCACCACTGACCTTTCCAACATCTTAGGTAAGCAGCTTATCTTAGCATTAGCCCACAGTACTGCCCAAAAAATGACTACCTACCATAAGAGATGAAGATGGGTTTCTGAGGCAAGGTATTTATATGGCCATTACCTAGGAACTCTGACGCAAGGGGAGGTGATCGGAACAACATGTCAAAAGCAAGTTGTAACCCAAACGGGTTCAGCTCAATTTGACCACTGCTAGTCCTGGTGACTCCACCAGGTGTACTCCTGGTGACACGACCATATGAAGAGCACCTGCATCTTGAGTGAAATTCAGCAGAGAGGAGGTTCCACAGTAGCTTGAGCCACTAACAAGCTAAAGGAAGAAAACACTGCATTGCCCATCCTGCCATCTTCATTACTGAGGACGAAGAGGACACTCAAACTGAAAGCCCTCATATACTTTTCTGTGCAGTTATACTTGAACAAAAAGGAAGATCCTAACAGCTGAATTCTCTCCCTCTGTGTGCCTCAAATCCACCAGAGGGGAGGGAAGCTGGGCTGGGAACACTGAGTGCTCAGCTCTTATACGAGTCAACGCCTTCACATCTCAGTAAATGCCCCATGAAATGCAGGCATCCTCTGAAGGTGTAGCATCTGTACAAAGCCAAGGCTGCCAGAGTCCTTGGGAAAGGATAGCTCCTGTCTCTCACATGGAGAAAACCGCTAGGTACAAAAGAGGTTTAGGTATCAACAACCTGTAGTGTGGTCACTATGTACTCAGAACTTACAGGATGTATTTTTGGTACTTCAAATTCCACACTTGGGTGCACACGTCCAACCCTCCATCTTCAGTGAAAACCTATCTGCCTATATACAAAGGCAGAGCCAACTCTCACATTCCTCCTCACTTGTCACATTGAAAAAGCATGAGTCATATTCAGATGTCAAGAAGGGTCCATCCGCACAGAACTTAAAAAAAGCTTTACAGGTCTCTCTTAGGTCAAATCCCAGCCTGCTGCGTTCTACGTCCATCCTGTGAGGAGCCCCCTCTGAAAAGGGAAAGACTACTGTTGTTGTTATTATTTCTATTCCCTTAATGCTATGGACCGGGGCCCCTTTATTTTAGGCACTGTACAAACAAATTACTCAAACAGTCCTTCCCTCGGGTGCTCCCCAAATAGGAGTGCCTAAAATCTTTCATTTGTCTAGACGTCCCACTTCTTACAAGAACATCTAGTTACATCAGGATTTTTGAATGTGAGAAAGTAGCTGAAGTTCATCTTCTGTGAGCTGAGCACTGCCAAGGTTAGAAAGGAGCTTTCCCTGGGTTCATACATCATGCAGTGGTGGGGTTGCTTCTCTGGAGCATGTGGTTCCTGGTTCTAATCTCAGCTGTGGTGACGACCAGTGTGTTCAGCTACTGCATGAGAAAGTTTGCTAATTGCCAGTGTCTGTGCTAGCGTCTGACAGATACAGCAGATGTCACGGCCAATTTTCAATTATGTGCGGAAATAAACTGCATACCCTGGGAGAAACCAGAGCTTTCAGGACTTTTTCATCCCCAAATCTTAGGTGTTTCATCTGTGTGCCAATAAAAAGAAGCCACAGTGAATAACAGATTAATAAAAAGCTCCTCCAGCCTAAAGCTTTATCAGGGAACTTGAAAAACCCTTCTCTCTCTTTCACACGGAGTGTGCTGTCTCTTGCAGTCCAAGATGCAGGCAGGAACTCAAGGCCTTGAAGAACAGTCCATCTGCTGCCCATCACCACAGTGCATTTCATAGTTTTATTGCCTGTTCAGTAGACAAACGTCCACTGTTCTTGCACCACTCCCAGATCCAAACCAAAAGCATGCAGGCCACCTTTGGACGCGCAAGCTGCACTTCAGTAGTTTGGTTCCAAGGAATTTTCACTAGGCAACTGTGGTTCTCTTTCTTGGCCAACCTTAAAGTTATAACAAGCCTCTTCTCACCACACCAGCAATTAGCTGAACAACCTCCCTGGATTTCTGCATTGTCCTCTTGTTTTCTAAATCAAATTTAATAATGTTTCCAGGAGTTGAAAAATATCATAGACCAAGCTACAATTGCTTTTTGTCTTTGATACCTACCAGAAGCAAGTCTTGACTATAGGGCTCCTAGCAATTGAATTCCACCTTTTTGTCTGCTCCCTTTCCCGGTGAGCTGCTACAAATGAATGTTCAGTTTCCCTGGCAAATTCCACAGCTGTGTGAAGTGCTCTTAGCCTCCTTTCACATCTTGGTCTGTAAATCTAAGTCCAGCTGAACATCTACAAATTGGCCCGCTGTTAATTTATCTTGGAAAGTCTCATGTGGATATGCCTGGAACCTAAGCTTTCTCAGGTCCTTAGTTCAGATGGGGCCCCTTTTTTTCTCTTCTAAGTCTCATGTCAAGAGTTTGAGCCAAATATGGATATATCTTATCCTACATCCGGATCTAAATAAAAACTGTGCCACAAATCATATTTCCAAGATTTTTCTCTTCAAGCAACATGACTTTTTTTCCTGAGGAGCACATTCTACCGTACTATTAAAGCTAGTTGCTATTAGGCTTGTTTACGGAAGGAGGAAAAAATTAATGACAACATCAGAGAGATTCTTTGGTGAGATCCTATTTACAAAGTATGCCCACAAAGTCCTGTTTCCCAGAAAAAAAGTAGAAACAAATGACAGCAGAACATTTTCTTGCTCACAGTTACTAAGTCTCCCCCTTCTGTCAGTTCTGCTTTTTCTCATGGTGACACACATAACTGTTTCTGTGCGTTGGCTTGCTGTTTCTCATGTGTACAGTGATTGCCAGTGACTGTAGACCCTCCATTTTGCAATCAGAGAATATCTCAGCCCTTATTTCTTGGCATCTGACTAGGCTTCATTTATTTTTTTCCTCCCATTTCACCATGCAAGCAGCTTACTATAGAGCAAAGATTTTTCCTCAAGGCAACTAGTAACACCTTGCTATAAACAGTTCAATATCACATGTTATATTCTGCTTTGCATCTTCTGAGGCCATAGTTCACCCCTCAGTCATGTGAAAGCTCTGTGCTGCCAGGTCACGTAGCAATTGAAGGCATGGTCATGTGGGCAGACTGTGAACGGTCACTGCTGTTAGCTAGTTCACACAGTAGTGATTTTGTGCCATGGACACACTGCCAGGAGTGTCCCAGAGTGCCTCATGCTCAGCTCCCCACTTGTTTTTCCCCAAGAACGGTAGGATGCCAGCAGAGAGAGAGTGAGACTGGGGGCTTGTTGTTGACTTTGTACCTTCTGGACTGCTCTGACTCTGGCTACCCTGTAATGCCACAGCTATTATAAATCTTGACAGCTTCTCCAAGACTGTTTCTCTATTACCATAGCCTTTCCATCCCTAACTACTCTTTTACTCCCCCATTCCTATAATATTTCCTGTGATTTAGCTCCTTGAGATACACCAAGGGCCCTTACTGTTACCCAGTGTCTTACTGTGCATAACCTGCATATGTACCTCAAAGAAGCTGAATCCAGACCTTTCTCAATCACAGCAATGGGGTTTTGTTGTCCTTTTTAGACAACTGCTTCAGATCATGCCTATGCAGACACGTACAGACAGACTTGAGGTCTTCTGTATGCTCCAGGATGGCTTCGTGGCCAGGTGTGCTAAGGCAGCTATTTGACTTCTGGGTAGAAGTTAGCCTGTACTTGCCTATGAAGATATGACCTCTGACACGTTTTCTGATACTCCCAAATACAAGCCTGGAAAATAAGTTTTACCTTGCACATTTCTCCCTAGTGTCATTTCCAGAAGCACCAACTCCAGAAAAGCAAAAGCATCCTAGGAAAAAACAGGGTACTGCATTCCCCAGAGGTGCAATCCCCTTCATCCTGCTGTGAAAGGTAAAAAACAACATTTTTTTTTTCCTTCACAATATTCATCAACTTGTTGTTGTGCATAAAAACCTCCAAGTCAGGATTAATCTACCCTAAATGTAGGCTTCCCCCAATGCAGTCACCAACCACTGAGCTAGGCTTCCTTTGTAGTCAGCCAACTGAGGTGCTTTGCAGAGCATGATTCATCCCAACCTCAAGCAGGTATCTAAATTAGGGCAAGAAAGAACTCAGGGGAGCAGCTGTGATGTAGACACCTGCCCCCAGTCATCTAAAGTTCAGTGACATGAATCCCATCTCCAGATACTTTTCAGCTGACCCAGTTTATCAACAACTGTCATTTACCTCAGCAAAAAGCAGATACTTTCATCTGTACTTTTGTTTCTGCACTTTTATTTAAAACTTCAAGCTTATACCACAGATGTCTGGGAAAGACTAGCCCTTCAGACACCATCAAGGGCTTAACAAGAATCGAAACATCTTCACAACATGGCTGACTTCCAGTTTGAGAGCTCACCTGGACTTTTGTCATCTGATTTCTCACACAGTTGCATTCCCAAATGACATATGTGCTTAATCAAGCACCTTACAGGAGTCTCAAGTATACTTTTTGCAGCATTTCAGCCAAAAATATCTCCTATGTACTAACCATTATTGTTCAAACAACTCCCAAGACATATACAGAGCTTTATAAACACATAAAGCTGATAGACCTCAGTCCATAAAAGCTCTGAATCTAAGCAAAACATAGCAGCAAATGAAGACAGACTGCTGTGTGGGGGCTGAGGAATTGGTTACAACCAGCAAGGATAATTTGGTATATCCTTCATATTAAAAAAAAAAAAAAGTTTGCACATTTTTCAGTTGATATTTCTGGCCCTGATATTTTATGCTTGAAAAGCTTCTTCCTGACCTGTCTGTTTTTATTTGCATTGAACCATTTACTTCATCGGAGTTTCCCAAGAGACTGCAGGATTGTCATAAACTCCCTGCCACTCTATTTTAAGCAGCCTATCAATGTACTTGAGTGTTCAGACTCTTAGGAGCTGTCTCCAGCCTCGCTAGCAGCCAGGGAATGCTGACCGCAGGCCCCTCTCAGGTTTTCTCCTAAGGCGCTTTGAACAGTGGGCTTCCTTGGAAGACCCCACTCTGTTTCCCCATAGCCAGCAGCCTGCCTGAGGAGAAAAGGAGAAAGGAAGAGCTTCTCTGCCTGCTGCACTTTTGCACCCAAGACACAGCAATGTGGCACCTCATTTACCACTTGTGTCAGGCACAGAGGAAATCCAGAGGTGCCTTGCTGGACACAACCAAGCACTACAGGAGCATGAAAATGCTCCTCCTCGCACGACACTGCTCCTCCTCGCACCTCTGCCTCTCTCTGCACTGCCATGGCTCATGCTGAACGAGCATAGAGGAGCAGGGGAACTGCTCCAAACCAAGACTCTGTCTCTCTCCCTCTCCCTGTGACCCTAACAGGCTGATCCCAGCCCTCTAGGCAAAATTTCTCTGCCCTGCTGGGCAGGAGAGTAGAGGGAACCAGGCTGGCAGGGGACAGCAAAGCTCACTGCAGTGGGGAATGTCACCCGTGCTCGGGGCTCAGTGCTGTCCTTCCCTGCTCTCAGCCAGCCCCCGTCCATGCCAGCTGGGCCCCACAAGCATCTACACCATTTGCTGCAAAGGGGATGAGAGGGGCCATATGAGGAGGAGGGCAGCTGTGGCACAGAGGGTGGTGTTGCTCACTGCCTCCCTGAAGCCCTGGGCAGCTCCAGCAGGCTCCTGCCCCAGGCAGGCAGGGAAGTCAGAGCTGCTATCCATGTGGTTTCCAACACCCCTATTGCCTGGACTGCTGGCTCCCCAGCACTACCTTGGAAGACACAGCAGTTGACAAGATTAGGTCTTTTGCAGTAACAGTTAACAATAATTTTAAGTCATTTTAATTAATAATATAAAATATCTTAGCCTAGATATGATAATTGGATATGATCACGTGATCTTGGCCTAGTCTAAATAAGACAAAAAAAAATATGTTTATTGGCTACCTGACTAGCAGAGAACTTCTTCTGACATTTCGGCCCAGCTCATCCATCTCCTCTCTGCACCTCCGATATTTCCTGATCACCGAACCTCTGTTTAACATACTTAATTCTATGCTGACACACACTGCCTGCAACAGCTCTTCATCCCTCCTAAATTACTACTCTTATTCTTATCGTAATCTGTCTCTAATAGTAATTACACATTATTTCATATATCACCTCATGCTAAATCCTGAATGTAGCCCTATCAGGACCATTAAATGATATCACACCTATTAGACAGCTGTTCATGTATATTCATTGCTGTGCACAAGCACAGCAGGGTGCCAACTCCCCCTGCTTTTTCTCTCTACCCCTCCCTGCCTGTGTGCCCTGAAGCTGGTGTCCAGCACATGGCCTTGCAGCAACAGGAGTGTCTGTGCTGTAGGGTTTGACATGCAATGAAAGGACCTGGAGCATCTCTGACCACCAGCTATGGGGACAAAACAATCACCACGACCTCTGCCACCACTGTGCTTCAAGCAGCACCAGCAAGAAAACATCCAACGTATCTTTTAAAAGAAGAGAGCACACAGGCAAGAGATTTTCTGTCCTACGCCCAGCCAGTGTTGAGGTTGTGACACATGTCCCCTTTTCCCACAGCTGCCAAGGCTACTGCCACACCCTTCCATCAGGAACAGCCGTTGACTCTGGTTCTCCACGCGCCTATGGTGGTTATAACTATAGGCACAGGGAATCACGCAACCATGTGTAGCATGTCTGTGCAGAGGTCTTTTGATGAGACCTGAAATCCCCTAGCCTGGGGATGCTTCCCTGACCTTCATCTAAAAGGCAGGCCAAGACCTCAACATAACCTCATCTGTCACTCCGATACAGGCATCCTGCTGGTTCTCCTAATGATAGTCAAAGCCTAACAGTGCCTGCCCATTACTGCCATCCATAAAACACAGGGATGAAGCTCCCCAGTAGTCCAAGGACTATTGACCACTGTAATTCCTCTCAACCTCTCTTCAGGGAACCTGCAGGGAAGCCTTCAACAGAGCATAAGCTTTTCCACTCATGGCAGAAGGATGTATTTTATCTCTACTCCTTGCATACGGTATGCTGGCATAAATTAAATCAAAGTGGAGCTGAGGAAATCAATTAGAGTGGAGTCTGTGCTGGATTTAGATGGTTTGAGGTAAATAAGGCCTGGGGCCACACACTGAATGCTGAGAATGAACCCGTAATAACGAATTGCTACATAGTCAATGAGCACCATCCAGTGCTAAAAGGGCCATCGTGTCACAGAAAATGGAGCACATGAGCGTGTAACTGGAAACCACATCACACTGCATACATGCAAGCAACTGGGATGGACAACACACAAGCAGTTTAGTAATTCTTCTTCATAACTTTCAAATGCTGTATGTCCCGATCTTCACGCTTTCTGGTTTCTTAGATTGAAGGTACCAATACGTTACAGGGCAGAGACTTGTTAACCATCAGCATTACCTTCATCAAACCTAGCCCTGAGAAACAACTAATGAAACCACACTCCTAAAGCAATCACGGAGTATTCAAAAATATATTCAAAAGTATTCAAAATAGGCTCACGGAAACGTACTGGGCTGGAGCACACAAAGTGTGCCTGAATAGCCCCTGGGAAAAGCATGGCTACATGCTGTTTTGCAAGAGAGGCTGCGCTCTGCAGAGAGGTAGCTCAAAAATCAGCACGACTACAAATTCCTCTGTGTGCTGCCATAGCATCTTATTGTGGAAACATATATGGATCTGCAGAAACTTATTCCACCTGCCTTGAAGGGGCTGAGGTACATAGTGCAAGCTTGTAAGGGCTGACAGTTGTAGAACATCAATAATTCAAAACCTGTGTGACTCACACTGCCCAACCCAGCCCCCTAAGGTTACTTTTATTTAATATTCACAGAAGGCACATTGTTATTTCTTCTTCAAAAAAGTCATGAATAACTTACCATTCATTACCCAAGCACTTTTTTTTTTACAATTGACTTCATCTGAAAGAATAAGTGTGTGTAGAAAATGTTGATTTCCCAACCTCTTAAAATCTTCTTATTTCATTGTGGTTGAGCATAAAAGTATTATTCAGAAACTCTTAGTTTGCAGAAGACCTTTTTTTTTGTTTGTTTAAAGGGCTTAATTTTGTTTTGTAAGCAATATTCACCTCTGTTCCTAAAAAAGTAACCCAATGAAAATCCAGACTAGATGAATATTTCCATTTATCTACAAATTAATGTATCAGAAGTTGCACTTCAGACTACCAGAGAAAAGTGGACTGCTAGAGTCCTGTTATACCCTGCTTGGCAGAAGATGGGAAATTCTCAAGCAGTCCACCTTGGATCATTTTAAATGTCTCAAACCAGTGTGACTTCCTCTACCCACCACCGGAAGAAGAGATCTCTCCATTGCAGGCCTCTTCCATGGGATGAGGTGGAACCTGTCACCAGTCAGCTGCTGGCTTTCTGCTTGTGAATCACGTATGAACCCACTGGGAATGGCACCTCTTTGAAAGCAGCGTGAGGCTTGTCATCCGTTACCACAGAAACAGTGATTTTCACAGAATTGTTCCACCTGGTTGAACTAGAACATAGTTCTTAGAGATTTTGTTTTGCTTTCAAGAGAAGTGATGGAACTGGGATAGGATTAGGCCATTGTTTCACCATCAGCCAAAACAGAACCCCAAAAAGGGGTCTTGCCCTTAGCCCCCAGCTGCTCAGTCTTATCCCGTGCTACTCACTTCCATTACCCTATGCATTTGAGATGCCACGGGGAATCAAATCAGGATGCTGATCTGGGTTAAAATAAACCTTTCCTTTTTGAGAGGGTGACTAACTTGGACCAGTTCCCAATCCAGTTCTGTCTATGACCTTGAAAACACTTGTGCTAATGTGTCCAAGAGAGGTGTAGTGTGGGAATTGAAGCATCAAAACAGCAAAAGGGCAAAGCTGTTTCACTTACTGGTTTCTGGTAGTATAAAATGATCTTGAAACTAAAGCACTAGTGTCACTGGATGAAATAAGCATCTTATTTCTAGCCTGAATTTGCCTCTCTCTTGGTTAAACTATAGGGTCCTCTCTGTTTTCAGAATTTTTTACTTATATAAATACCTAAAACTGTGATGTCTCCAACATCTTAGCTTCACGTTAATAAGGCAAATCAATTGGTCTTCATCAGTGCCTAACACGCCTATTTCACGGCACAAGTATGGTCCTCCACATGACTTTCATTGTAAGTCCTACACAGAAGGGAAGGGATGATATTGCTTTGTCCTTGGCACTTCAGCACCTGTTTGGTACAGCAGCTTCACATCAGGCACGCGGTCAAATGCAAGTCCATGCCTCATGCCTCTGCCAGTGCAAGCCCAAAGAGGAGCGTAAATCATGCCTCTTCGCCTCTTGCAGGTAGGCTGTGCACACCCACACCCACACTGTTTGCATTGCCAGCACCTCAGCCCCAGAGGAATCATAGAATAGTTTGAGTTGGGAAGGGACCTTTAAAGATCATCACATCCAACCCCACTGCAATAAGCAGGGACAACTTCAACTAGATCAGGTTGCTCAGGAGCCCTATGCCTGTGGACGCTGGTCAGCTAAAGGGGCAGGAGAGGCCCTTTACAAAACGAAGGGCCTGTGTGCAGATTTCTCTCTCCAAGTGCATTTCTGCTCTGCGGGAGGGAGCCTGGTGTAGCTACTGCAACACCAGCAGTGGACTAGAGCTGATCTGTCCCCTTCGCACGGAGCAGTGCCAGGAGGAGATGTCAGCCTGGGTCTGGGCTGAGCTGACCAGCCCTGCATCCTGGACCCCTTTCCATTGGGAAGCCTGACAAGGAGAGGGACTTTCTACTCCTCCTTGAGGTGGAGCAAAGGCCTAGAAAGTTTTCAGTTTGTCACCTGAGACAAATACATGCCTGTGCCGTGAGTGAATGGCTGTGCTCCTCCCCTCACTCTGCTCAAAACCTTCTTCTTCCTCAGTGTTGTCCTGATTGAATTTTTCCCTCTTCAGCTCCTACTGTGCCTTGTCAGTCCTCAACTGACACAACTCCTGCGTCAGCCCTTTGGCTCAGAGCAAGCAGAGCTTTCTGCTAGTCAAACAAGAGTTTATTGAGGACAGTGCTGAAGTAGCCCTTTACTCCTAATTGAGTTCAAAATGAAATCTCATCCTCCAGGACATAAACATTCTGCAAAACCACCTCCTAGATACAGAGTGCAACAAAAAACCAGCAGAGAACACAAACACTGAACTCAGAGACCAACAGATCCCAAAAATTTTGTCAATGGCAAAATTCTAGTGAGCAGCTCAGGTTTTATCTCTCCCACCAGCTGCCTAGAACCACACTAAGCTTGTGTTTTGCAGCAGTGCTCTGCAGTGGCAAAGAGGGGTTGGGACAAGGAAAACACCTAGAGATCTGTGGCAGCTTAGCAAGTTAAATCGAGCAACTTAACATCAATATGCGCTCCAAAATGCTTGGAAATTATTTTCTAAGCAACTGTGGCTTTAATTTTTCTCCTACCATCACTAAAACCTGCAAGGACATGTAACACAATCACTGTAAATATACAGTAAATCTATCTAGCAAGTAACTTACAACTGCAATAGCCATGCCACTTTTAAGTTTACGTACGTGTATATAAGCATATATATGTTACCTACGTATTTATATATACACATACATACATTTACACATATATATATAAAACATTTTTTTATATGTTGTTAAGCTATGAGCCATATTCTAAAAAAAAAAAACCCTGTCCCACAAAGCATAGTGAGCTCTTTGCAAAAATCAGTGGTTTGGTGTCATATCAGATGCTGCTTGGTTATGATTTTTTTTTTTTTGTCAATCTTACTCCAGATGGGGGTACCAAGCACCGGTTTGCTCAATTTAGACATTCATGTTTAGCTTCCATGAGGGAAAAGTTACAGCATGACACCTGAACTACTGAACTAAAGCCTGGCCTTGCGTGTCACTACAAATTCAATAGAAGAAAGTTAGCAATATGATCTAAATCCCAGCAACCCAGGTCTTCTCTTTTCCCTACAGAGTCTCAATTTCCCAACCTCTTCTGTCAGGGATAACAACCAAGCAGAGGGTTCAGGGAGCTGCCTGAACTCAGACCTGCCTGTGATCTCATCTCCAGGTTATTTTTGCAGTCAGATCAGCCCTTTTCAGTAGCTCACTGGTGGTCACATGTATGTGAGGGTTCCCCTAGAGTGAAAAGTGTCATCAGAAAAAGGGGAGCCTTGACAGAGATCAGCTCAAACCCCTGCTGGGGAACATCTCACTTGCTCTTGAAGTTGTTCTGCTGTGTGTAACATATTCCCTGGGCCAGGACTCAGTAGCACAGAAGTGGGTGGGAAGCCTCAACCTCAAGGTAGGACCACAGACCTGCTTGGTATTTTCAACCAAGTGCAGAGCAGTCAGGACGCCTGGGGTTATCACATGGCCAAAGAGGGGGGACACCTGGTTCAATCTGCTTATTAGCCAGGCAGAGGCAGCCCTTCGCTCGGGTATCCCACAGCCCAAGAGTTAGCAAAACCAAGGGCTCATGTCCGCTCCCCAACCTGCCTTTATGAGTGGTACCATTGCCCCAGATACTAACACCACTTGTGCTCAGAGGAAGCCATTCATTACCAGCACTTTCTCAATGACTGAGATGGCATTTTCCAAATAAAGTAAAGGAAGGAAGGAAGGAAGGAAGGAAGGAAGGAAGGAAGGAAGGAAAAGAAATAGCCGGACACTTCCTTTCAGGTGACAACTCTGCAAATAGCAGAGGTCAGCGGCCCTGGTAGCCACGTGCATGGCCAGTGCTCTGCTCTACCTAACTGGTTTTCAAAGCTTCTGAGCACTGCTTGTTACTGCCTGTTACTGCCTGCTACTGCCTGCTTTGAGTGTGTGGACTCTGAAGGCCTAGTGTGCAGTGCTAGGAGCAGTGTATTCACCACACTTTAAAAATAACACAATGCATGCCTCGCGCCTTTGCTTGAAAGATATCTAAGTGCTTTATAAATATGCATGAAGCAATCCCCAGTGATGTGCCAGAGATGTTCTGTAGACTGTGCTGAGGCATGTTCCCAAGAGTGAGGATCTGCCGAGGCAATTCACAATAAAGCAGCATTATTATTGCCTGTTCTTCCCAGTTCACCTTGAGAAATGAGAGGTAAATACTGTAATGGCAGCTCTGTCTGTATTGTTTGGGCAAAGCAGCCAGCCTCAAAACAGCACAGTAAGGAAAGAATTGTATGGATGCAGCTCCCAAGTTATATTATCTCCTGTGAAGACACAACCCATTGCTTTTTCACATGTATAATACCCTCTATTGCTTCTCAAAGTATGTTAAATCACCTTGCCACCTCTGCTGATTAGCAGAGACTTCACATGAGACCTTATACTCAACATGCCGTTGCACAAACTCAGAATTATAAACAAAATGAATTTCCAAATCACAGTATCAGGATAGATATGGTACTTATATATCCAGCAAGCTCTCTGGGTCTGCAGTTAAAAGGTGTTGAATAGGGCAGAGCTCTGAATTTGGAGAGTCTAATGTGATCAAATAGGGAGAAATCTGTTCTGTGACTATTCAGTCAAGTGTGTGAGCCTGGCAGGAGGAGATTAACAAGATCAGGGTGTAAATTTGCATTAGTTGGAAGTATAAATCACGCCTTAGACATGTTAAGCAGACACTAGGCCTGTAAATAATGACACAAGCACAATAAACAGACCCTTGGCAGGAGGCTGCCCTTAGGACACAATGGTAGAGGCTCCTGAGATTTGATGAAGGAATAGAAAATAACCAAAAAGGGAAGAGAAATGCTATCAGTCCCCAGTGTGTATAAAACAGGGGACTAAACAAATCAGAATAACCTTGAGGCATGCAGGCCTCCCTGATCTTTCTCAGCTTCTCAGCTGCCCACGTTCCACTTGCAAAGCTGTAAATAATGAAGAGAAGGCTCTGAAGCACTTCAACAACAAAGAAGTTTCCAGGTATTCTATCAGAAAGAGTTTCCAGTGCTTATCACAGAGATAAAACAGTAAAAACATTGTTCAGGCTTAATCTCATTGGCCACTGTAAGATCGAAAACAAAACCAATCTCCTCCATCCTTTAAATTCTCTAAGTTGACTGATTTGCTCTACATTGGCATTTTTGAGCCCTCTTCTGAGGTGGAGAGCTCCAGAACCTTCCCAGTTAGTCAAAACACTGCTAACACTGCTATCTATGATACCAGGACATAGATACAATGTCTAAACAAATAAGATGCTTTTTACATTTTTCCCCAGAGATTTGTAGGGGGTTTTTGTCCTCTCCAAATTCAAGATGATGACCACAGGGTTTATTTGGTCAGTACTATCAAGGAAGAAGGCTTTTGACTGGTTTGGGAATAGCTTCCAGGTTGCTATTCAGTCACTGAGGGATAAATAGTGGGTGACCTTTCCATGTACTCACAAAGACTTCCAGTCCTGACCCACGTTCACATTAGAAAGTGAACGGGAGTAAAAGGACATCTATACAAGATGGAAACAGACAGGAAACAAACACCAGAAATATTTATGCTTATCCACGCGTGCATAGGACCTGGTGTCCCTATGGCTTGCTGCTTCCACAAGACCCAGTTTGCCCAGCATGGCCTAGGGTGTCAAATGAGTAACTGCAGAATGACTATACTACAGACTCTGCTCCCAATGTGTTTTGGTCAAGTATGCCCAATATGGTGAGACTTCCCTGCCATAAGCACTCTGGCTCTGTCTGTCTATCGCTCTTCTTGCAGGCTGGAGAGGGTAGCTGAGCATAGCATGGGCCTCCTGCATGACACTGTGAGGCAGGAATGAGGGGAGGGTGATGCTGGCTTCTGTCACTGAGAGCATAAGCACCAAGGGGCTTTGGCCCCAGGTAGCATAGAACTCTTCCAGTGTTACTTTTCTCCAGCCAAAAACTACATCACTTTGTCATTCTTGGACACTTCCTCCTGGAGGCAGGGAGAGAACCTGTATTGCCAAGCCAATGTTCATCTGCCCTGACTCAGATATTGGTTTTACTTTGCTTTGTACCCTCTGCATCACTGACAATGCATCTCCCCATTTCAACAACTCCAAGAAAACCTGCAGCCAACACCAGTCTCAGTCTGTGCATGATGCCAGTTCATCCAGGAGGGCTGAGTCCTGGAGGAGGTGAGTATGCCTAAATAGCCCATGTAAATATAGGTGGTACCAGCAATGCTTATATAAAGCAACAGAGATTAAACTAAAGTTGCCTCCTTATCTTTAATCCTCACCATCTCCCATGCTGAGTCTGATTGTTGTAGCCAGTTGTAGTCTGTACGTACTTTGTGAAAACAGATCTCGGTTACTTGCTGGCTTCTACTGATCAAATCTTTGTCTCTTCCTTGTCAGCCACTTGTACTTCACCTTATATTCCCTTTGTAGTAATCCAGAAAAATTCCTCTATCTTGCTTTCTGGCATGCTTTCTGGAGCACTAAGAGCAAACAAAACAGTCTTTCTGCGCTCAGCCTCTGTGCCTAGCGCTACAGCATTCCCAAACAGCCACCTATAAACAACTGCTTAGCTTCTGAAGTCGTGGTCTGAAGCATGCCTCAGTGCCAAGTTTTCTAAATCTCTCTACTGACTATATGTGCCTGTCAAATTTCAAGAGTTGTTAAGCGGGCCAAATAGAGACAATTTATCTTGGAAAAATAGCAAAAGGCATGCCCCTGACACTATGGCATCCCATTGCGAAATCACAAGCATGGAAACACCAAAGCTTCTCAGCAAAACCACTGAAAGAATTTCATTTTTTTTAATGCAGTGTGGACAAAACAAGAATTTTCAATATCCTTATTCTTGGAAATGATTGAACTAATCTAGACAAGTCTTCCCCCCCAAAAACATCAATCTGAAGTGGCTACTTGACCCAGGAAATACCTACTAAAATGGTTCAAGATTGGCAAAATCAAGTAAAAAACGTGTAGGTCTGAACTTTGGACAAGGCACCAGACCTGCCTATGCTATACATGTGCAAGCATAAAAGGTGTCACGAGAGAGAACAATTAATTTTTCAGTAACAGGCATCATCCTGCTCTGGCACCATTTGGGTTCTTCACTAGTTTGTCTGGCATCAAAACAGTCTCCTGGGGTAGCAAGAGCAGTTGGAGCACATCCAGGTTTCACCCCCACTGGCTGTCAGGATGCTCACAAAGATGTGTACTCAGAGGTAAGACGTGCTGCCAATGCCAACAATTTAGAAACAGCTGAAGTGCCCCAAAAGATAGGAGGAAAGACTGTTTGGAAAAACAGAGAGGTTTAACACACTGTTAGCTTTTTTTAGTCAGGCAAAAATGTAACTTTTTTCTCTAGGACAGTAACAGTTTCTAGGGCAGGGGGAACACGTTGCCTTATACCAAATATTTCCCAGGCGCTGTAATGAACAATAGGCCTCTGACAAGCTATCTTAGCTGTATCCACCTGCATCCCAAATGTGAAACACTGGCACAAGTGAAAATTCAACTAAAGCTTCTTTTACTCACATCCAGAATCTACATGATGCCCCACAAACCCAGATGTGCAGCCACCACAGCCACGTCCCTGTGCAGTCCCTGCTACACTCTTTTTTCCCATATCCTTTAAGGAATCTGGACAAGGAAAGGTTTATAACTGGAATAATTAGTGTGAGTGGTTAAGACAGAGATTCTGAGTAGGGGAGAGACTCTCCCTGCTGTCCTTCTCCCATAGATTTCACATTTGTCCTTTCCTCATACAAGGTGTTGCTCTCACTACACAGAGTATGACCTAACACTTAGAGGTGCAAGTTTTGCTACGCTCCCAGAGATGCCTCCTTCTCCCACTCAGGTGAGACTTCACAGGGCCAGAAGAAAGGGGAAGACAGAGCCTTTTCAGCACACTGATAGATTTCATATCTAACTACATCCAGCTAAACTGGCAAATCACCCTTGGAACATAAATGGGCGCACTGTCAGCAGGAGGCAGTGGAGCAATCCATGTGTGCATGTGTTTCAAACTACCACCTGCACGGGAGCCGTCGTGCATTTAGTTACTATCATAGTTCACAGCAGATCTGGACTGGGAATTCCTCTCTTTAGCAGCCCTGTTGTGACAGCAGATCGATATTTGCAAGGAAAGCTGCCATTCAGCTTTGATACTTGTTAAATGTCACAATGGGTAGTGGAAATAAGAAAGCAAACTCCCCAGTCAGAGAAAGAGGGAGATCCAACTGGAGTTACACCCCTCAAACTCATACCTCTATTGAAGGAAGAACTTGCATGCTTTCCAAAACTCCCATGCATTCACTCTCAGATCGCCCTCATCTCTCCTATTGTGCACTACACAACTTTACAGGTCTATTTTCCTCCTATTTGTTTTGTGTAGCATCCCATTTCTAAGGAGCAGCTTCACTGTACATAATGCAGCAGCTGCCAGTAAGTCACTAGGATAGACAGCCTTGTTTTCCACAGGGAAGTGTGTGTAGTCAGAAAGAAATGAAGCATCTAAAAATAATGCCCTTAACACTCTACATGCAGCTGGTTTTCTCCAATTTTCCACTGGCCTGCTGCTGTATGCTGATGACAGTGTAAGAGGAGATCAGAGAGCCAGCTCAGTACTTTTCCATGGAAGGATGAAATCTCTAAGAATAACAATTTATCAGAGAAGCTGTGTCTGTTTGACCTGGCTCATTTTCAGAGATTAGAAACCAAATAACTCACAATGTATTGTGTTGACTCTGTGGGCTTTTTTTTTATCTAAGAAGTGATTTTCATGTTTCATCAGTTCTCGGGGGGGGTGGGGGGGAAAGAATGCACATCTGTCTTACAAAGTGGATCAGTGAGAGGATAATAACAAATAATGATAACTTACCCACGTGGAGTGCCTTTCATCTTGAAGGATCCCAGAAATGCTGTAGTTTGTGGTCCAGTCCTGAACTGCTGAAGTCACTGCTGATTTCAGTGAGAGCAGAAGCATAACCCAAGGCAGGACAGCATCACTGCAACTCTGCAGGTAACCGGCTAGCCTGCAGAAAGCTCCATATATATTGTTGGGGAAATAAGTGCTTTTGAACTGCTAAGTCATATACGAGTAGAATTTGCACGCCTCTGCTTCCCAGGGCTGAAAGAGATCCTATACAGAAGCAACCACCAGCCCTGGTCTTCCACACCACCAGATGAGCAGATCAGTTGAAGGGAGCGGTAGACAGCCCTATTGTGATGGAGGAGACAGTCATGAAAAGAGCTTGGAAAAAAACCTCATCATGACAGTAACTGACAGGCTCACTATCATGATCTCACGTATAGAAACAGACCCTGTATCACTAGCTACACCTGTAGACTGCATAGTGGCAAGGCTCATGCATTGACCCTGAGATCAGCTGGCACATACTGGCCACATCTGGGCTATTAAACTCTTTTAGCCTACAAATCAGGGTGGACGCATTCAAACAACCTGTTAGGAATAGTCCTTGCACTGAGGGAACTGGCTGCCCCCTGCCACCAGCACCCCAGGAACTATTAAATTATTAACCTAATAATTAAACAGTAGGGAAAATCAAGTTGTAGTGCCTGGGCTCAGGCCCATGTAGATTTATTTTATTGATATAGAAATAACTAGTGGCTTCAATGAAGTAGTGTCCCATTTGCTGCTGGGTTAACCTATACCCAAATATGTGGGTGAACACAAAGTCAGGGACAAGCTGGGAAAAGCTGAAATTCCTTGCAGGTTTTACCTGCCTCCGTTCAAAGCCAAGAGAGTGGAAATGAAGTGGCCAAGGATGCTTACAGATTATGCTACTGAGATGAAAAAGCAAAACCCATACACCAGCAAGGAGTCAGATTCCACTGGTGGTTACCTCCATGAAACCAAAGGCATTTCCCTCTGCTGTCTCCTCCCCATCCTCCTTCACACTATACAAAAAACATTTCTGTTAAGCTAATGAAACGTACATTTCAGGTCTCTCCCAACTTGAGCCCTGACTGCTTTGATGACTCAGAAATGCCAGACACAACTTCAAAGCAACAACTTTAGTAGGGTATTACGCTAGGATCTCCAAATTACACATAGGATACACATATTAAAAATATGATGGCAAATAATGAAGATATGAACACATTGCTTATGCTCCTGGAGAAATTGCTCAAATTCTCAACAGAGAACTGAAATAAAACTACCTGGCTTCAGTGCTGGAGAATGATATCAGGATTCCCTTGGAAGAGACTTGCTGAAGTCCCCAGCCAACCTAAGGGGCAGCGGAAAAATCTTTCTCTTCTCAGTGGACATCTGTCAAACAAAATGGGATACATTTTAAAGGACTCTGCCAAATTTAGATGTTGTGTACTCCTGCCTGGCTATCATGAGCACTCTGGAGGTCACGTAAAAAGAAATAGTTCTCACAGCACAAAACCAAGTGAAGCAGATTGCATAGCAACCTACTCTTTCAAGTATAATACAAGCTTCTCCATTCCCTCCAGGAAAATCCTGTCTACGTGCTATGATGCCACATCCCATCTCAAATGCTAAATTTGTCCAACGCACAACATCTGGGAGATATTCACATGCACACGAAGAGCCCTATCCTGCGACACAGAGGGAGGAGCCATGTGGAACCACACTTTCTCTGAATGTTTGCCAGGCAAAATAGCACTGGGTACTATATATAAAAAGGTGCAATTTAGAGGTCCAAATCTGCTCCTCCTGAAGGCGATGGCAAAATTGCCACCATCTGCTGCAGCGGCTTATCCTTCAGGAGATGCTCAGAAGAAGCAGCAGTGAGGCTCTGTCATTGCATCAGCAGCAGAAACTCAACAACGTGGTGGCGATATGTGCTGCAGGTGGCCAACAGTCATTCACACAGCTGTTGCAAACGCCCAGGGAGGCAAACCCCAGTGCGAATTACAAATAAATTTAGCCCTTTGGAAAATACTTATGGCTCATATCATAGTTGAAGTTCTGAGCTGGGCAGCAGTAAAATCCATTGTCATTAGGGATGTGGCTCTTTTCTTGCCTAGCAGTCTCTTTCCAGATGTTTTTGTGATATATTTATGTGAATTTTCTTTCCAATAATCTCCTTTAAGAATTCAAATAAACTCAGAAAAACTCAAAATACGCTGCTGGGGTGCATGCCGTATGCTGCTGCAGTGTCCTCAGAAAACTCAACCAACCGTCATGGTATGCTTGTACACAAGTCTTGGGCTCGCTCTGAGTACAGCATTGTCAAGACACACTCGGACATGAATTGAGGCTGCATTTAAGAATGGCAGAGCAGATCAAGATTGCTCAAGTCAGTCCCAATAATAGTCCCATCTTTCTCCAGAAACATCTATCAGACAGCAGTTTCTTATCTTTTCTGTTAGCATCTGTTCAGCCAATACATATCATGCTGCAGAGGTCATTCTCATAGCACAGCATGAACCAATTGTCCCCATCAATTTGGACACTAGAAGTACCTAAAGAGCTCAAGTTAAGGGTTTATTAAGGTACCCTCTGACCCCTGCCACAGTGCTGGTGTTTTGCCACTTGTTTTGGCCTCCACAGGGTGTTCTCCCTATATTGCAACGCAAAGTTCAGTGAAATCAAAGGAAAATTTCTGAATTTGAAGTCTTTGCCCCACAATAGATACAAAGTGATCTAAACTGGATTAAGAGTGAGCAAGCTGGAGGGTTATGTGCTTTGAAACAAGTGGTTCTTAGAACAGATGGATTTGACCATTATTTTGTTCCATTTTAAAATTAGGCTAGGAAAAAGAAATCTATTTTACAACCAAATAGTATTGATTTCATTCTTCCATGTTCCCGCATGTTACAATGAACGTGTGCTGCCCTGAAGGCAACTCTGTTTCAAGGGAGCCTACTTCATAGATCATGGTTTCTGGGAGAGAAGTAAAAAAAAGATTAACTTTGATGTCCTGTAGCCCAAAGCAGAATTGTTCATGAGATACACTCTATTACAAAGAAAGGAGCCTTCTGGGTGTCAGCAAAATATGTATGAAAATAAAACTTTTAACATACAGTAAAATTGTTGTTGATTGTAGAATATTCCCACAGTTTACGATGTCAGTCCGAATACACAGGACGACCACAGGACACTGCACGATAAGGTCTCCTCAGCCAAGCGAGGAACTGCATTTACAGTATTATATGTCACTCCTGCTCCCATCTTTTCAGGAAGCTGAATTCCCCAAGTATTGAACAGGCTACACTGAACTAGCTCAATGGTGAGCATGCAGGAGGATGGCAGAAGAAGAAATTCTCCTGTTGCAGGGTTTTCACCTGGCCATGCTACTCTAAAGGCCGGTAGAACAGGAACACTCCCACCCTTCAGCACAGATAGCAGGCCCTCCTGAAATAGAGAATGACACTCTGTCCCCACCATTGCTATCAAACTGCAGAGCTAGGAAAATCATTACATCTCCCCACACCTCCATGTCCCGAGCAACACTCTCAGCCTTGGCTATTTAGGCTCTGTGCTCGTTCAGCCAGGGACTTTTTTCTCCAAGGTGTTTGTACAATGCCTGACACACTGGGATCTCTAGACCCTCTCGCAACACAGAAGTGGATAAGAATCATCATCATGCCCAAAGCTTGCCAGGGCAGCTGCTGGGGCTGCATCCAGGAGGCACAGTTGTGTAATGCCTCCACATTTAATTGTTATGACTTGAAATTTCCATTCAGAGCACATTAGGCACTACTTGGGGGGAGAACAAGAAGTACCAAGTTAGA
Source organism: Himantopus leucocephalus (assembly GCA_003993805.1). Lineage (NCBI taxonomy): Eukaryota > Metazoa > Chordata > Aves > Charadriiformes > Recurvirostridae > Himantopus > Himantopus leucocephalus. The sequence continues at coordinate 129,137,704 of RSEF01000001.1, read as the reverse complement.
ATACACTTGGAAGCTCCTAAGTAGGACACATAGCTAAGTCTGAACTTTCACCCTCCCTCTGAGCTGATGACTTGTGAGCACTTGCCTCCTTACTCCAAATTTTTCTTTCATCTTAGTTCTCACATGGAGCAGGGGTCAACTGAAGCCACGAGGTTCCTTTTTCACATCTGCAGTTACCAAACTCTGCCTTCAGGTACACAGAGTATAGATGCACGTTGCAATAGAGAATGCTGCCATTTTTCCAAATTTCTCTCTTTTTCCCAGGTGGATCCATCCACAGTCCTCAGATTTCACACACCTGGGAAGGCCTCTTTTCACATCTCCCACAAAGAGAAAGTTATGAAGGGTCTAAAGTTTCCTACCACTCTGGGAGCACTGCTGTGCCCAAAACAGTCTTTCTCCTGGGCTGTAAAAGTGCTGTCAGCAAACCCCTTCCTCACTTCCCTGTTCCTTAGCCCTGATTCAAACAGGGAAGAGGGTCAGCAGCACACAGCTTATTTGGCCTGGTGGTGCAGTCCAGAAGAAAAGCATCAATGACCTGTTTGGGACAGAAGAGCTATGAATTTGCTTAATTGTGCCAGCATTACACAGTAGTTGTAGCTAATAAAAAAGCATACAGTAAATGCAGCAAGTGTAATCCCAAGATGAGGGATACTTTCCTTGAAATGTTTCTGAGGTGACTGAAGAGCAGGACTTAATACAGCCTCAGTGCAGAACAGAATGTGGTATATTCTCTTACCATGCCTCCAAGAATCTGGAAGACTTGGGAACAAATAGAGAGGATGAAAAAGGAGTGAGAGAGTCCCTGAATCCCCATAAATCTGCCCCAGAATCGGCACAATAAAAGTATATTAAAAAACCAACATTGTTTATAAGCAGTGTATGAACGGAAAAGAGGTCAAAAATCACCCCACAGAAAGAGAGGTGTGACAAAATGCCTACCCATACATGGTCTGCAGGCATGTGTTTGCTCTTCCTCTAACTGTTGAACAGAGAAAAATACGTGAAAATCATATGATTTCTTAATTAGGCAGTAGAAAGGTTACCTGGCCCAAATCTACAACCCTGAGCAGAACGTAGTTTCCGGTGAAGACAATCTAGTGGAATAGGCTGAGCTCCCTTTGCCTTTTTCAAGGCCTATGACATTCATTTGCAGGACTATTATCCTCAAATTAAATACTTCAGTGATTTTCCCCCCACCCTTACTATCCGCAGCAGTGACAGAGCCTGGCAATCATGTGCAACTCTGCAATAACAAACTGGCAAATTCACAATGGAAGTAAACAATTTCAATTAGGAATCAGATTTCATTTTTAAGCATCCAAGTACTTATTTAACCAGAAGCAAAAGAAACCATTAGGAATTAGGAATCTGCTTAACTAAATGAGAAGTAGCATAGGGCTGCTGTAATCTTATAGCTATAATCTTATACCTTTTATTGCAGAAAATTTGGTGGAAAGTCCACTGTTATCCTTGTATTATTATTGGTTACAAAACAAACCATAAAAAAAAGAGAAAAAGAGAAAGAGAAAAGTTTTAGAGATTAATTTGTCTAAACATCAGTTTCAGCTGTGCTTGTGCAACTCCAGTGAGGCCAATGGATAGCTCAGGGACATGACTTAGATCAGGATTTAGACTACCCAGTGTAGTGATCATCTTTTAAAGGCCTAAGGCGTACACACCTCACTGGTAGGACAAATTTCTGGACTAGGACATCACTGCAGGAAGGAAAGGAAGGAATAAACATGGAGATTCATCTGCCCTCTAGCAGATAGGTCTATGAGTCTCAAATAGGGGAAAAGATGTCTTTGCTAAACATCAGGTTAAAAATAGAGGTGAAAAAAACAGCACCAATATCATATTAGAAAGTTACGAAAGACCACTTTAAAAGGGAGAAGGGGACAAATGCATTTTTTTCTTGAGCAAATATCCGAAGGACCCAAAGAGAGTATCTGATGGTACATGGGCATCTCTTGGACAAACAGTTCAGTGGGACAAGTCCCTACAACATGCTGAGTGCAGCTTTTTATTTTAGGTGGAGGAAGATGCTAAGGCTTGGCTATGCCTTTTGTCCAATTCCAATTGATTGGCGAGTGACAAATTGAGAGATAATTTGAATGAAGTGTCACAGTTCAGTATTCTAAGAAAAAGGAAACATGAGAGCAGCAGAAAAGGAATAATAGATCTCAGGAGATCAGACTTCACCAGCTAAGCAAGTGGCTGGTAGAGTCTTCTAGGAAGATAATTGAGGATAGCTGTTAGCAAAGGATACTATATCGAATGTGCAGTGGCAAACCACAAGATTCAAAAGAAAGGTCTCGATGCAACCTCTGAGCCTGCAATGCTGAGTTCCTCAGTGACCAGAATATCAAAAAGTGCTTGTGCAAATAATGAAAGCAAAAGCATATAACTAAGGATGAATGAAGTGGGATAGATAAAGCACATAGGAATAAAAATGAATGTCAGGTGACAAGGGATAAAAAGGCAATAAGAAATAAATTAGAATAGAAAAGTGGTGCTTTTCCAAGCAGGAATGAAGAAGAGCCCACAGAGATGTAAAATATACAATAACATGCTTCTTTCTGTATTCACAAAAAAAGTTAACTGTGACTTAGTGTTAACAAGGAAATAGCAAGGTAGGCCACAGTGTAGAAAACACAGGTTAAAAATATTTCAATAAATTAAGGATGTTCAAATCATCGGGGTCTGAGGAAGTCCTCCCTCCCTCACATNTTTGGGGTCTGAGGAAGTCCTCCCTCCCTCACATGAGAAGGAGCTAGCTACAGTAACCGGAGAGCTTTGGGTGATCATCTTGTATGGCTGGTAGACAGAGAACACAGTACTTCTCTTTAAAAAGGGTGGGGGAATTACAGACCTGTCAGCAAAANATCGGGGTCTGAGGAAGTCCTCCCTCCCTCACATGATAAGGAGCTAGCTACAGTAACTGGAGAGCCTTGGGTGATCATCTTGCATGGCTGGTAGACAGAGAACACAGTACTTCTCTTTAAAAAGGGTGGGGGAATTACAGACCTGTCAGCAAAATGGGGATCCCTGAAAAACAGAAACTCTTATTAAATAAAACTACCATTTTTTAAGTACCTAGAAGATGATAACAAACAGTTACACTGGGCTTGTCAAGAACAAATTGTGCCAAACTAATACAATTCCCTCCTTAGAAAAGACAACAGACCTAGTGGATTCAGGGACATTGTGGTAGAAGGTGTTGTTTGCCCACTGGATGCTGACTTGCATTCTCTTCAGCAAGCAAGGATGGTGTGGTCTAGGTCTAACTCTGGGTCTGTCTGGTAGGGCTTCTCAAATAGAAGAGAGCAAAGCACCAGGCCCCTTGCAAACCTTGCCATGGCATGGGCATGAGGGGACTGTCCACTGTGTGACATGATGCTGAAGCCAAACTTGCTGAGAGGTGCTGTTTGAAGTCCACAGTTCTCCTACTCTGACTTCATGGAAACACTCGGGTTTTTAACTGAAAACACATCAGAGGTAGTATTAAAGTAGGGCTCCTCAGGAGCCAGGTGCTGGCCCTGCATACTACAGCCCTGCCCTAGACCTGACCATCACCCAGCAAATTTGGCTTGATCAGTTCCTCTACCGAGCTAAGGAGAGCAGAAAGGGGAGTAAAGCTAATTAGAATATAATGATTTATACATTCCCTGTTGCAGGACAGGGAGGAGACTAAAAGATCTCTCAAGATGCTGTTCAGCTCACTATTTCTATCATTATCCTTTTTTCCTTCAGTGTTATGGAAGCCATTTTGACTTTCCATAGCAAAGTACCTTCTTTATCATCCATGCCAACTGAGTGGTGTCTGTGTTCCTCTTCGCTTTGTGTTGGCTCAGGTTACTCTCAGCACTAGACCATAGCCAGGCAATCAGTTGAGTTAGAAAGGCAGGTGGTCTTTTAGGTCCTTATACAGCTTTGCTTCTGCTGTAGGGGAGCTGGGAACTGGTGAAAGAGGGCTTGAAGGGTAGTGGAGAAAGACATTATGGAAGCACGAAGGAGAGATTCTGACTATGCCAAGAGAAGCGTGGCTCTAAGACAAAGGGAAGAGAGGTTAAGGGAGGAATGATGATGCTGTGGGAGGAGGATGCCTTGTGAGACACAAAAATGCCAGAAATGATAGAGAATTCAAGAGGATGGGTAGGGAAAGACAGCCAGCAGACACACATTCCTGGGGAGGGAATATTTTTGGAAACCTCATTTAGCTATTCACGCAATCTTTCCTTCTTTTTCTCTCACACACAGAAAAACACATATGTGGTACACACACAGAAAAATTTTATCCAACCTACTTATGTTAACAAATACATGCAGATAATTTCACATATCACAATGGTCCCAGAAAATGTCTTAGTGATATTCCTTATCTAATCCAGTTTTCATCAGAGGGTGATACCAACATAGGATATCTTAAAGCATTGAACTTCGAAGCTGGTCTCCCTGAGCATACCATATGGTCAAGGGACAAAGAGAGGTTCCTCCAAGAGGAAATTGAGAGAAAGAGCCTGATTTACATGTCCAAAATCATGCTGTGTAGCAGGTTTTCTCTCTGGATTACACAGCCTAGGAGCCAGCCCTCTGAATTAGATACCTAAAATTAGTGCAAGTATGAACTAATGTGTTGCAATACAACAGAGTAAGTGATTGCTTTCAGAGCACACTTGGAAGTTCAGGTCACTTATATGTAAAAGCCATACTTACTAAATACAAATATTTTAATTCATTTACAGTCTTCCACAGACTTTTTCAAACTTTCACTGCAAAACTGAAACCCCTCCACAAACTATTTTCCAGTTTTCTACAATCAAAAAATATAACCCCAAAAATTCAGCCAGTCAGATGACAACTAGCCAGTTTGTTTAAGTTTAGGTTGCCAGACCCGGGAAGATTTTTTAGCTCTCAGTTTTCCTAATGGAAGACATGAAAATGTAATTAAACCCAGATATTTTTACCAAGGAAATTTCCATTTGGCTAACATTACAGTCTTCATTTAAAAAGCCATTTCAAGTTAAAAATTCCACTGAAAAGACATTCTAAAGAGATTTCTACTGCAGGCAATGGTGCAATATAAATATCTAGACTGGAGAGGAGAAAAAGAAGTAGATGCTTTGATTTGGCAACGTACCTAAACACGAACAAACTCTGACCATACAAGTAGTTCTGCTGAGAACGCACACTGCAGGACATTGTAGCTGTTACACTAGATAATCAAAATATAGGCACAAACATCTTCGCATTTGCTGTACTTGGAAACTGCCAATTCTCATGTTCAAAATGCTGGTTTGGCTTACGGTTGCAGTCTACCTTATCTAGTGGCCAGTTACTCAACTAAGACCTGAGAAAAGGACAATCAGATTTATGCTGTCACTTAGTGACACACTTTTTTAAGACAGACTAATCTGATGAATGAATGAGGAGCCTTCTGTAAAAAATGCATATTTATTTTATTAGCTAGACAAACCCAGCTAATGTTTGGAGAGTATTAAGCAGATAGTTTAATTGCTTTGCAATGGGAATTAGTAACCAGTTCATTGTTAAAAAAATGGTTTTATTGTCAAGGAGGGCAACCAAATCAGGATAATTCACATCGTTTTCATTAGTAAAGATGTTTTCAGCCTGAATAGAGGTATTTTTGTAGCTAGTAAGAGCATCGTGATCATATAAAGAAGCAAAGTTTCAGCAATTCTAACTTTAGTTCTGGAACAATAAAAGCTGAATAGCTACTTGGTTAATGATAGTCTTTAGACTGATGTTAGCCCCATCATTCTGTGTTCTGCTGTATTTCACATGGACTAGGACTACCACAGGCAGAAAGGCCAGTCTAGATCTGGATTAATCAGTAAAACAGAAGAAAATACTTCAGAGCTGGTCTTCATTATTTGTTAACGTCAGCACACAGGCTTGGGGGTGCTGCAGAAAATGCACACTGTATTTCCTTCTCTGACAGAAGAATTCTCATGTATTTATATTGGTTATTGTCACATGTCCATTCAGTTATGATGTAGTCAGGACTGTGGATGTATAACAACATGCTAAGGTATCCTGAAGACCCACAATTCAGTCTGAAGTCAATGAGAGCCTTGTTCTTCTCTGAACGAGGTTACCAACATGGTGCCTACCTCCAAATGTACCTGGACATACAGCAGTCAACACTGTAGCTGCGTCATGTCTGGGTGCTGGGCTCCGCAGTAAGATTCCCACCACTGAGCTAGGCAGCCAGGCTCCTTATAGTGTGCCTACAGATCTGCCCATATAAAGGGATTCACAAGAGGCCATTCAATAGGCAACAGATGCTTCAGATGGCTCAGAGGAATTGCCAAGGACATACATTCAAATCCTACATGCACCTCAAGGCTTAGCTGCCTTATTCTGGGCTGCATGAAGTACTTGCCTCCATGCCACTCCACTCTCTGAACCCCGCCTTGTCCTGAAGCACCTCAGCATTTTCTAAGCTAAGCCACTCCCTTCCTGCATGGGGTCCCACTGCCATCCCAGCCAGTGAGAGGAACTGATGGAGCATTCATCAAGGGCTCTGGGGCCAGTTCCTTTTTCTGGTGAGATTCAGACACCTCTCTTTTCCACATGAGTATACTAGCTACCAGGCTAGTTTCCCCTGCCATGTGGGTTGGCCTCTCACGGGATAAATAAAAGAATTCGTTCAGGTACAGCTCAGTCCCACAGCAGAGCACTGGGTCTGGTGTGGAGCCCTCCCCTTCCCACCTGTGACATACAACAGGGCTCCTCTTTCTCTCAGCTCTCTAAAGGGTGTGCTATGGGCCTTGTAACAGTCAAGAAGCAAGCGACCCCTGATGCTCTGTCAGTGAAAGGTAGGGGTTTGAATAGCAGAGACAAAACCAGGGAGGAAAATTGTTCAGGTTGCTCAGTGACTATTGACAATCAGACTCTTGAAGGCTCGTCAAGTGGGATGACCAAGGTCATCAGCCACATCTGAGACAGCCTAAAGAGTTTCACTCATAACAAAACAATAGGTGAATTAAGCAACCTGAAGGCTAGAAAATACAGAGAAAGAAATAATCCACAAAGGCCAGCAAGCGGGCATCAAATGGAAGAAACTTCTTGAAATATATTTTAGGGTGAGTTACAAAATCTGAAAGGCTTCCAAAATGCAGAATATGATTATAAAGTTATCTTATAAGACAGAAACCAAGAAGAAAATCTGACACACAGAACTCTGACCCCAGAAATCACGCTTCCAGGAGGTAGGCTGCCTGATGAAATCTGTTCTTAGGCGGGTTCTTTTTTCATCTGCGTGGCTTTTCTGCAGACATTCCGTTGAAGGTAGATCAGAGCAACAGGATCAGCAAACGGCTGTCCAGGAAGACGCCTTCTGAAGAGAGGCAGGAAGGAGGAACAGCACAGATGGAGCCCTCAGAAAGTGGGTGTCTAGATAGGTGTGGTATCTAGGGAGAATGAGGACGAAGAGCCTAGATACAGCTAGGCTGCAAGGGTAGCTGGACTGATACAAAGAGACATCCCACAGAAGAAATGGTGCTGGATACTGCTCAGATTGACACAACCAGTCCAGAGGGGTCTAAAGGAGCGGGCTGGTGAGTGCCCACCCAAAGGTACCTCTCTGCGCCTGCAGATCAGCATAGACCAAAACCACTGACACTGTGGCTCAGATTTCTGCTAAATTTCTATCTCCACAGGAACTCCTTAGCACAAAAGCTAATATAGAATATTTGGTGATGCACTATTAGGCAGGCACTGATGGTTTCTTTGCCATTTAAGAAAAATTCTGAACTGACTCAAGTTAACTGAAAGTAAGACATCCAGAAATGAAGAGGTCTTATTGCCATCCAAGGAATTTTTAGAATTGCTTTCAGGTATTACTGCAGAGGAAGCCGATTTCTAAATCTTTAAACGATTAAGAAAATATCATCAAGCCAGAAACATCAAATGGAAAAGCTGTGATTTAGCATCTTCAGTAAGATTGACTTGATGTCTGAATCTCTTTCTTACAATGCCATTCTCCTCACTCTTCACTCCCTCAGCCTGCATTTCAGAGAGCAGAAAAACATCAGCCTCTGACTGCAAACCGAAAAAACTACCACTGCAGCACTTGTTCTTTCCATGCTGGAGGACACATCACAGCTCTGAAAACTAGGTTAACAACTGTGTGCACTTTTAGCATAAAGCAAGGCTATGCCAAAGGGGAAATAATCAATAGAATTGGTTTCTGTCCTTGTAAATGGCTGATAATTCAGTATTAAAGCCTGATTCTGCTCTCACAAAATTCAGTAGCAAATCTCTATCTGTTTGCATGAAGTGAGAGAAAACCTTGAGAACTCAGTAAGGCTTATGTGCTAGTGTGCACTGAACCAGTGAAGTGGACCCAACAAACAAGTTGAGAAAAGTAAAGCCGCATTCAGGATTGGATTGGATTGCTTGCCCTCATTTTTACTTAGAGAGGCACAAAGAATACCCAGAGGATTAGCTAGTTTGATGGTTAAAAGCTCCAATGCCCTGCCAATGCTAGTTCTCCCACTGTTACTGTCTCTGCCAGCAGTCTAACGATGGGAGATTTCCTCAAGTATGCTACTGTAGACACAACCACAGTGTAAACAGTTGGGCTACTGCTCCTCTGGGAAAGTCAGCCATGCCAAGAACTGTCAAACAGCAGCAGCAACCAAGGTGGACGGCTCTCTGCTCGTTCTTGCTCACAGCAGTGATGGACAAGGTGCAGAGGATTAAAAAGATCCGTTACAGGGCTCATGTTGTTGTAAGCAAACATTTTCCTCTCATTTAAAATAACTGAAAGAATCAAAAAGGAAATTAAAAGAAATCAGAAGAACTGCATTAACGTAAGTACCTCACACTTAAAAATCATACATAAGTACATATATAATTCCAGCAACCACAGGAACAGAGGAGAATTAGCTTTTGGGTAGCCAGATCCTCTTTTCTCTCCTGTTCCATCTACTCTTCAGCCTCTCCAGAAGATGTAGCACTCCTAAAAGGATAGACTGAGGCTGAGTACAGGGAAAGGCTGTATGGGACAGATGGAGACTCATCTACCTTCAAATCAGCCTCTTACAATAAAGACCCTTCAGAGCATTGCTTGAAGTTTCAGCTTTTCTCACATTTAAAAGTTTGTCTTTACCAGAAACTTATCCCTGACCTGTTCTACGAAGCAGCAACTTTGCCTTTCCATTTAGCAGTCTTGAAAAGTACCAGGTTAAGCATTCTAGAAACTGGAGTTGCCCATGGAGCCATAGGCCAAAACCACCTCTAGCTCAGATTTCTCCTAAATTTCTGTCTCCACATGAACTCCTTTGCACAAAAGCGAATATTTGGTAATGCACTATTAGACAGGCACTAATGGTTTCTTTGCTGTTTAAGAAAAACGCTGTTTACAGATGCAACAGAAGATAAATGACCTGGTTTCAATTTCCAAGAAGGTTCCTTTATAGATCTGTAGTAGTCTAATAGGGGCTTAAGTATAGTTTACACCAACTAATTTCCACCAGATGACATGGAAACGTTAATATACACGAGAAGCAGGTCTCCGCCTCTATTTTTTTATTTGCACAAGAAAATTATTACTTTTATGTTTGCTTGCAGTAAATGCCAAGGATTATAATGTAAGTAGACAGGGCAGTAGGAAAGTACTTAGGGAAGATGTAGCAAATTTATTGTTTGCAGTGATTCTGCTAAGTTCAAAACCAGACCTAGCAATTAATTTGCTTTGATAGAATCATGTTTTTCGTTACACTGTTCCACATATTTAATTATGTACTAAACCACCTCCAAGAAATCAGAGTGAGCTAAACTAGAGAACCATTACCTAAAAACATGACTAGGAGCCAAGCATTTGAAAATCACTTATTGATAGAAAACATAAGGCAGACTTCCAGCACAAGCAGTCCCCTGGGTTTAATCTTAAGATCTATAATGAAAAATCTCTTTTCTTTACCACTGTAGTCTTTCATCTCTTCCCACGAGGGAGCAACCGTCTTCCCAAACCCTCCCTTGTGGTCCTAATTGTCAAAAGGGAGTCTTTCGGTTACTGCAGCGCTGTAAGGATAATGAATTTTCTGAAGTAAAGATCATTACTAAGAAAGATCAACTACTTAACTACAGCAGCGTACTGATTCCCAGCAACGTGTTTGGGGCAAATCACTTCCAGTGAAACCAGCATCACTGAAAAATTACTGGTTAGTTTTCATAAAAGCACAGTTTGCCACTACCTCAAGAGACACTGTCAAGTTAAAGAAGTTTCATATAGGAAAGATAGTTCCTCCTCACCTGGAACTGAATACAGATTGCTGCCCAAATCAGGGCTGGGAGATTCATTAGGAAATCGGCACACTTTCAGAGAAGACCTTTCTCTGGCAGGTAGCTTGGGTTATCTGCTATTTCTCTCAAGCTGTGGGGAGGGTGGGATGCTAGGATAGGGCAAGTTGACACCATAGACTTGCACTGGGCCAGCTGAGATCGTGAGGATGGTGACATGTGACCTCCAACTATACAACTTCAGTTGCTGCAAGCCCAACTGTTGACCTAATTACCCTGGCAAAACTGGACCTCTCCCAGGACTGCTAGTTTCTCTTGGTGGGGGAGAGAAGCTTGGTTCTGTAATACCTAGCACAGTTATAACCAGCCATATTTAGACAGATCTTGAATGAAATGTTTGATGTTCTGCGGCATTTCCTTAGGGTTGGGATTTTTCTTGTCCAAGATGGTTTGGTCAAAAGGCATATATTTACAGAGCCTCAAAGTCAATCCCAAGCTTGCTTTCCCAGGAACTAAAACTTTTTGGATGGAAATTGCAAATGTTTGTGCCATCAGGCCATCAGGACAGAATTTTCTGTCCTGCAAACCTCTGAGCCCAGCAAGTGTTGCCCTAGGCCAGCAGCCAGCCAGTTCAAGACACTAGCCTCTTCAGCAAACTCAAAGCCAGTTCTCAGCACTGGCTTGAGACCACAAGGGAGCCAAAAGGTGAGGCTTTGCAGTAACAGAGTGGAAAAGGAAAAGAGGCTGCCTCAATCTTTAAGGCTTCCAAGAGACCTGCAGAGGCCATTGAGTAGTCTTTGTGTGACTGTAGTTAGCAAAACAGAGCATGACTTATGGGTATAGTCATGCTACAACTTTGTGCTGTAATAACTTGAAAAACTGATGAGTGAACCTTTCAGGACTGAGTTGTTACTATGTTAGTGAAAGAGCACTGATCAAGAATACCAGCTTTTGTGGTACACAAAGGCCATTTCCTTGCATTTTTGTCCTCTCATTGATAATAGCTGATAATTTTAAATGAGCTCTGCAGGCACAAATACTTCAAACCAAACCAGTTTGTGCCAGGACACAACACAGTCACTGATGAGAAGACCAGACTATCACAATTCCACCATGTCCAGTCACCTGAGATTCAGCAAGGGACAAATTCTCCTAAATGAACACATTTTTCAGAGCACCTTGGTGAACTCGGGTTCCTAAGCCATTTTCACCCAGGACAAAAGATGTGTAAATGTAAAAGGGCACTCGCATTTCATGGTCAGATCCCCAGAGGGGTCTTCCACACTGTGATGTTGAGTGCTGAGCAGCCATGATGTTGAAGTGAGTGCCGAGGCCTTCTGGGAAAAGCTGCTTTGATATCCACAGAAACAAATGCAATGAGCAAGGAGCTGCCTAAGACAGCCAATGGTGGAGTTCCAAGGACTAGCAGGTTCCTTAAATCTCACCCACGCTAGTAACCTGGCACTTTACAGAGGGTGACAATGAGGCATCTCTCTCCCTGCAGAAGTCACAGCCCTAAATCCTCTCCTCACATTTGGCNTGCTCACATCTCATTTTCATCCAGTCGCTCTTTTGTTATTGCACTCCTCGAGGCCATGGAGTTGGTAACCACTTAAAGTTGAGTCAAGGATCTCCATTTTAGGCTCAGGTAGCTAATCCTTGGTACCCAAATAACATTAAAATCTGGACCTTAAGATCCCAAGTTTCTTCAGAATTCAACACAACTATGATTCCTACATCCTCTTTGAAAGTGGTTATTAGGGTGCAAGGTCTTTTGAGGTGAAATTCTTTGAACTGAAATGAAAATATTTAGTCCATGATAAATATCTGGACTTGGCCTCTGATCAGCATATACCTCCAGGGATACCTTCAGGTATTCCATCCTATTCTAAACTATTTTTGAAGGAATGATTCATAATTTTGGTTTGCTTCCACTTTATAGCAAGGATAAGTACCCAGCTCTTAAACGCTTGCAGAGCTGCTGAGCAGCAGCTGGGAGGCTCAAGAGATTTTAAAAGAAATTCATTTTCTAACAGTATTGTCTGAACTAAGGTGCAGTCAGGCTTGTCAGCCCACAACTGCTGAACTAGACAGATGTGATAAATGCACCATGGTAGAGTCTAACTCAATGGCAATGGGATTTGGAAAGTGACATTCAGCTTGTTGTGATCCTGTGCTGTCTGGCAATCAGTGTCAAAGGAAACAGAACTGGAGTGTTTTCTCTGAGCTGCTTCTATTTGCTGATAGCCCAGATATAGGAAAGAGAGGCGTCAAAGAGCAAGGAAGGCCAAAATCCCCCCATCCACAGCCACACACACATTTGGAATGCAGCTCAGCAGGGAGGCTCCCAAAATCATTGTTGGAAGAACAAAGGCAAGTTTTAGATGACAGACATTTCAAACAACAGAAAAGTTTGAGGAGACCAATAAGAATAACAATTAGAATGGGAAAGGATTAAGTGGCCAACAGAAAACAACAAAAGGAAAATTAACATCTTTTCAAAAATCACAAAGCAACTTCAAAAGCAGGGTAAGAACAATGAAAACCCCAAATTATGCACAGTTTAGCAGCAAAGCTCACAAAGAAATTAAGTGACTCCTGCAGAGAAAGGGTGTGGGGAGATCTTATAAATTTACCAAATTCCAAACAGGATAAAAAAAAAATATTCTCACACACATAGCCTGGTAGGCAGCCAGTACCACTCGGTGCCATGATTTTTGAAGGCCAAATTCTAAAATGCATTTCTAATGCTAACAGTTTTGCAAAGGGGAAAACTAGAAAATGAAACAAAGTCCAACTGGGGTTAGTAGGAACTGCCAACTAGTGACATAGCACAACATGTCTGTGATAACCTCTCGCTTTTTGTGCACCCATCACCTAGTCAAAATTTAACTGGGATGAAAGTTTTTATGACAGGCACTAAACTCAGATAGAATTCTGTCTGTTGTTTGTTTTGAAATGTTCAGCCAAAATCATTGTGCTGTTTCCCAGAATGAGATTTGGAGTTGATAAATTATCTCACCACTTAAAGCAAAAACTTTCCTCTGAAGAGCTTTACTACTGCCATATCATCGAAGAGGATGTTAAAATTTAGCAGAAGCCTAAAACTTAGCCTATCTGTATTATGGCTTTTACCTTCTGCCATAAAAGTCCAAGTGAATTTAATTATAAATCTTAGAGAAAACACACTTCACACATCCTTAGCAGACACCTCCTCAATTTCAGCAGCTAATTATTCTGGCAGTTCATTCTGAACCTTTCTTCTTCTCTGAACCTGTTCCTTCCACAGCTTTTAGTGTTGTTCAGGCTGTTAGATACAACCAGGGAAAACCTGCAAAGGCTCCTTTTGGCTTTTCCAGGCTGGCATGAGGATGGGCACAAGACCTGAGAGCAGGAAACTGATTTGCTACACTCTGATGCTGCCCCTGCTGGCATCCAACAGTAGAGTGACTCAGACACTGAAAAGAGGAAAAGGATTCAGGAGATGAGAAAAGAAAATATTGAGATTCAGAGTTAATATGAGAGAAATTGTGATGGATAATTGGAGGAAAGGATTGGAGCACATCGGGAAAGAAGCTCCTTGGATTAGGAGCTGGAGACAGCATGGGAAGTGGGAGCTGGGACCACAAGGCAAAGAGCATGTGACTGGCAGCCACAAGGATGGAGGGGACAAGGGACTTAGTGCTGCTAGGGACAGCAGCTGGAGCCATGGAAGGAAACAGAGAAACAGTTGAAGGGGAGACACAGAAATGGATGTGAAGCTTAGAGGTGAGGAAACAGACACTGGCGGCAAATGACAAGAGAGACACTAGGAGGGGAAGCAGCTGGGGGGAAGAAGAGGTCAAAGAAAGAAGAGGAAAAAAGGGGAGTCAGATGTTACTGGTGTCTGAGCACACACCACACTGAGAAACATGACCCTGTTCAGGCAAAGAAGCTGAGATAAGAAGTCAGAAAGGAAGGGTCTGGGAACAGGAGAAGATCAAGACTGAAGGAGAAGCCCAAGGAAGGAGACTACAATGTATAAAAACCAGGGGATGTAAGACAGAGCTGTAGCATGGAGGCAGGGCGCAAATAGAAGTTATAGGAGGAGAGATATCAGAGAGAGAACTGGAGTATGCTGTGCATCAAAAGTAATTCCTGAGGGAAGAGAAGAGAATTACAAATTTGCCAGGTGAGGAGAACAAGCAGGGCCACAGAATCAAGTCAAGACCTTTGAAGAAGGAGGAACAGGGCAGGAGGATGGATCAGCGAGGAGAGGACCCAAGGAAGGACAAGAGAAAGGTGGGGTCCCTTCCAGCTCTAACCATTCTATGATTCTATGAAGCAATGCTGAAGGGTCGTGTAGCTGAGTGCTAAGGTGCTCACAGCTCACCTTCCCAGTGCACCAGTGAGACACATTGCTGTTGGTCCAGACTGGGAATAGCAGCTGCCTACCACTCGTTGTTAGTGTAAGTGCCTGCACACACTGTAAAGATACCCTGCATAGCTAAATGTCCCAGCCTTAGCGTTCAGAGGGCTGGACCCAGGATCTTTTTCCTTTTTTCTTCCAAGCAACCAAGGAATTTGCACACAAAATGGCTGCGTTAAATACTCGCAGCATTGTTGTAGGACCCTCACCCCTCTCATATCTATATGCTCAGATAACAGCTTTTAACAACACAATCACATGCCATCTTTCTTTAACCCCCATGCCTCAATCCACACGTGGAGTGGGCCACACTCTCTTAAGAAACACCTATTCACTAGTTTGTTCTCCCATAACCGTTCAGCATTGGCAGACATTATTTACAGCACACAATTCAAACTGTCTCTGAAGAAAGTCATTACCTCTCACAGTAAATTTCCTTCAGCTTATACCCTTAAATATATGCTTACTCACTTCCTTACTGATTTCCTTTTCTGTGGCACTCACAGTGTTAGCATTTCCAAGGCCTAAAGACTCAATAGTTTCTTCAGGAGTCCAAGAATGCAGACAGAAGTTTAAACAGAGTTTTAAATAATTAGGACCAGCATTGCTGGGAGTGTTTGGTATAATGCCCTACATATTTGTCTGTATTTGAATAAACACCTTTGAAAATCTGGATCTCTGGGCTTGCACAACATCAATTCATTTATTTTCACAACACTTCCCGGAGGGCAAGGCAGACAATATTATTCCCTCGTTAGGAAATTGAAGCAATGAAAGTGTCTGGTCAGAGTGGGTGCCCAATTTGAAATAGGCAGGAATTGCTTTCTGTAGCATACTACTGGCAGCAGTTCTGCATGCGCCTCAAATGAGCCCCTAGGCTTGCAAGTAATTCAGGAAATTAGGAACACACCATTCATGACCACCTGTGGCTGCATGAATGGTTGTCCCAGGATCACACAGAGGCTTTGTGGCAGAGAATGTGGACAACAGCCTGCACCAGAGTAGATCGGCATAAGGCTTTTCTTTATCAGGCAAGGTCCTTCCACCACCTGCAAGCCCATGCTTTCTACCTTACACATATTCCTACTTCAGTGACAAGTGATGAGGCTCCAGGCAGCAGCCTCCTTCACTACGCTATGTTTCATCTCTGGAGGAATAATCTTACCTTATAGACTGTATCCTGTTAAAAACCCTGTGTAATCCCACCGTATATTTGACAAGGTAGCGCAACCAGTGCTGAATCTGGCCTTGTCTATCTTCTGAGTGAACAGGAGCACTTTATTCAGCTTTAATCGGTATTTGTTTCAGAGCCATGCACCTTAGAGACTGGACATAGGATGAAGATCCTGGACAGCTGGTTCTGTTGCCAGTTATACCACCAGCCTGTAGGGCAACCGCAGCTAGGTTATCTACTTCCCCAGGTCTCCCTTTCCTCTTTTGTAAAATTGGGACATTAATATTGACAACAATTCTGAAACATTTTGAGAACTATTGATGAAAGGCACTATTTGAGAGTTAGGCATTATTACTGTCATTGCACGTAGCAGGTTTGATGTCTAATCCATACATACGCATATTTTAAGTGACTGCTGAGCTGCTGGAGGCAACACACCAGACTAAACAAACCACTGCTCTGGTAAATCGCAGATTCAGGTCTTCAGGCAGCTCATCATGATTCCATGGGCTGAGGACACAAACCCATTTGAGCTTATGCCTTAATCCCAAACTGAGTATAACTATCATATTATAAAGATGAAAGGATTGACTTAGAACAGCAACAACTGATGGAAGGACATAAAACAATGCAAGAAAAATCAGTCGATTATTCTCACTATGCCAGTTTTGCTACTAACCAACTACTAACCTGAAATCTACATCACTGTTGAAATTCCCCGTGACTTGTTCACAGTCAGCAGAGCAGCTGTGTGCATAACTGATCTAGATGTCAACATAGCTTTTTCAGTTATTTTATGCAACACATCTAAGCCAACAAGTCTGGTGTACAAAGGGCTCTGAGTGAATAGAAAACTAATGTAAGCCTTTGGGTTCAGAACCTTTTTCTTTGTTTGATTACCATGCCATTAAACTGACATTGGAATGGTGCTTGAACTGCACTTGAACTTTGTAACCAATTGCATCAAAAATTGAGATTTCCTCTTGATCACCTTTTTGAAGTGCAAAGCATCTTCGGAGAGCTTGCCTCTAACCCACATAGTTTGCATTGTGTCGTATTGTTACGGGTTGATCAGAAACATATTTAGCTGCACATTTAAACACCAGGAGTAATTTAATGAAGGCCTTCCATTCTGATACTTGGTTTGAAAACTGCAGTATGAGTATGCACGAGTATGCACAATTATGTACGATGATATGGCCACACTTTAGGTAGCAAACTAACGGCATTTTTCTAACTTATTACTCTCCCTGAGAAAAACTGTTATTTTCTAGATACAAATGATATTTAAAAATCATTCTGGTTGATGAGATTTAAAAGCAGGATTACAAAAAGATTGAAAAACTCCATTCAATTGGAGAAAATAATTCGCTACTCAACAGATTTGTGCTTTGCTGCTGATCAGAAGATAATAATACCCACATTAATACCCATGTTACCAAGCACCATAATACCATACAAGAGCAACAAGCACACACTTGATGAGATTACAGTTCCATACATTTGGAACTAGTAAAAAGAAATACTTCTCAAAGAGGTTCAGAGCCAGTCGGGGGAATTTTCTGCAACAGAAAGTCATTGTGATAAACAGTACAACCATCTTTTTGAAAAGAACAAGATCATTTTCTGGATATTAAGCAGCTACGCTGGCAAAGATAAGGACAAACAGGAATACACATATACTTTCCAAGGACAGACTTATTTTTTCAACCTTGTCTGTGGCGTTCAATGAAAAGAGGCAGCTCCAGAAATAAAGCACTGGTCTGCTGCTGTAGTTAAGTCCATATTCATGTCTCTAAGTAACCTGCTTTAAAATTTCTGTTGCCTGAGCTTGGCAAAGAGCTAGCCTAGGGTAGGATTCAGGCCTCTAGATAAGCTTTAGGCCAAGCGTGAATCAGAGGTAAAATGTTTATGGAGTTCAGGAACTGCAAATCCCATAAGCAGTCAGATGAGAGTTCATGTAAACGTTAAATCTTATGGGATCATCTTTCTTATAAGCTTGGTGCCATCTTGGACTATAATAGCATGTGAAAACAGCTTTAAAAGAAAAATTCTGAATACAATGCAACCCAAAACCCAGAGAGCCAAGCCTGGTGCTAGGAACTGTTATCTAGCTCAACACCGCTGCAAACAGCTGATTAGTAATACCATTGATATTGAACTGAGAGCAAATAGCATTGAACTGATAGCAAATAGTGTTCAGACCAGAGGAGCAAGGCCGAGCTTAGCTCTGCTGCCAGAGAAGGCCAGTTCACTTTGGCCAGACAAAAGGAGGAGGAGCAAGGAGACGCTGAATGTGCAAAATCCGCACACATTCACCTCAGCATCTGCAAAACAATTACAGCATCACACTCTGTGCATAGACCACCAGACATTTGTCACCCCTGAGCTAAAGACTGCACCCAGGCAGAATATGAGAGTGAGCCTTGCATCCTGAACGCAGCAGCTCCGCAAACTCCTCCCCCCTCAGCCACCCCACTACTTGGAATAAAAGCAAACAGAAAGCTCAGTGTGGAGGTTTCCCACCTGTGGGTGCAGTGCTGAAGCTCCCCGAAAAGGGCAGTCATCCCCTGCAAACTGGCCAGCACTTCTCAGAGCCTACAGACCCTCTCCCCTCCACACCTGGTTTTCACAACCTGCTTCAGTCATCGAGATGTGTCCAAGAGCGAGTGCCAAGGAGGGATACAGATGCTGTGCCGCCCCTAGTAACTGTACTTCCATCCCCGCGAGGATTTCTGTCATATCACAGAGAGAGAGATTTACAGTTTTCTTTTTGTAGGAAAACACATGTATTTCTTAGCAGCACGAGGCTAATTCCCTGCCTCGCTGCCTGCAGCTAGGCTTTGCCATGTTTTACTACACTGGGCTACCCATTTTAATGCACTGACAGTTTCACTTTCTCTGCGCAGTGTGTGTTTTTGAACTCACTCCGCAGCATGCTGCGAAGCAGACAAGGGAGGAGGGAGTAAAGAAGGAAGGAGGGAATGAGGGAAGGTGGCTCAGCCCCATGGAAATATTGCGCTTCCCTGGAGATTAAGCTTCTGTTTTCTCAATAGTCCCAATAAGGGAATCTAAATGTTTAGCAGAGCAAATCTTAAAATAAGATTACACGTACCATGTTGTCCCAGCCAAAAACATTACCCCTGCTTAGCAGCAGCCCAGATGCACTGGCATGAGTTCACACCAACTCGCTGGTGGGTGCAGAGAGCAGAATAACTGTTTGTGTTGTCTGCCTGCAGCTACTCCACCACTCACAAGCCCCATGAAAACACCTCGAGGGGCTGCTCTGCACTATTTGCCTGCCACCATAAATGCGGACGGCACTTTGTGAAACAAGGGAAGGTCTGCTTCTCTGTTTCAGGAAATACCCATCGCAAGGCAGAGGAGCCCTGCTGATTTCAACCACAAAACTGCTGGCGTATGGTAGACCCAGTTGCAGTCCACATCCCTGCCCTAAGCACCTTACAGTTTACGGCTTGAGCCGAGGCCACACAGACCAACACTAGCTACTGAGCTAAAACCCTCACAGCCCTTTCCATTAGCCCACACCTGATAAGGAGGTTACCTGGCTGGCTGGACGTCCAGAGCACATGGTTAGGCGAGCTCAGAAAAAAATTAAAAAAAAAAAAATAAAGAAAGCCTCAGCAAGTTTGTAGTCCTTCTCCATTCATTTCTACTCACTGTCTGCATTGACCGAGTCAGACGCAGTCAGTTCCCAGCTAATTTCCTAGGTTCAGCTAGTTGAAAGCAATCCAAACTCAACTTGCCCACTGTACCCTCACAGTTCCCACATGCAGTCTACTACATCAAGGAAACATCCTACAGTTTCATGCCAGGGAGTACAGTTTCTGGGAAAGATGCCACCACTTCTTCTAATCAATTGTTTTAAGATGACACTACTTCACCATGGCTGAAAGTGCCACTCTTGGGGACATATGAAAATAATTCCTTCATTTTTAGGTCAAACATTGCCCTACAGCACCGCACAGCCCACATTACAAGAGAAATTGAAGTGAGAAGAGGCCCATTCTGGTATTGCGATGCCCAGAACACAGCACAGAGCTCCTAGTGTGGTCCCATCTGGAATGTCATTTAATATCCAAGTCAATGAGGTTTCAAGTCAAGAGGATTAGCTTAATCCAACTAGTCCCCCCTCCTTGGGGGTAAGGGAGGGGAGCAGTAGTTTAGGTTTCAACCTCAAGTGATACCTCATTCATTTAGAAAAACCCCCAGCTAAGAGAGGGGACGCAAGGCCTGAGATTTCTCACACACAAAAAAAAAGAAAGAAAAAAAGAAGAAATCCGGCATTAGCAAGCCCTAATCCATTTACTGTGATAGCTATTTATCAGGCCATAAAGAAGCAATGAACAGACTAATTCAATTTTGCCTTAGAAGGGCTCAGCTGTAAGGGAAACCCGAACTGCTTGTAGTTTTCCTACTGAACAACGTGAAAAATTCAGACAAGATGGATGCTTCTGAATCCCTCGGGTCTGAGGAGCAGCTTGCAGTACCTGAAGCAGCACTGCTTCCCTTTGGTAGAGCCAGTTGGTTAAGGAGTAAACAAGGCACACCTTATCTGCACTAGATCTCTCTGCCTGCCGAGCCTCAAGCTGAACATATTCAAGAAAATTGGGATCGATTATCTCAGACAGCATTCCCAGGAACTAGATCAAACGACACACTGGCAGCTACAGATGGCCAAGGAGGAACATCAGGAGCCAAAATTGGCCCAACCCACCTTGCCCTGCAGCCCCCGCTGTTTGAAACACAATCCTACAGCAGCAGGGCCCACCTCTACCACAAAGCTACAAAAAGCCCTTTCCCTGGAATGAGTGAAAACACGCAGAGGTGGGAAAGCATCTAAGGGAATTGACTCCTTCTGAAAGACACCTCACCTCAGGCAAACTCATCAGGACAAGGAATTGCCAGAGCACATTTCTTCTCAGCCTAAGCGTATTTTCACTGCGGTATAAATTTGCTGAGTCAGGCCAAACCCAGAATTTCACGAACTGTCTTTTTGATGCCCTGTGCCCATGAAAACCAGGCCACGTGCTCACAAAAATGTTCTCATGCACACAAGCAGAACTTTAGTTAAGCCACTGTAGTAGGCAGGCCTATAATTAAGCAATTTTGATTTGATGTTAAACATGGCTGAATTTGGGAGTCAAAATGTAGGCTTCTTTTAGACAGCTGACATGCTTCTTGATTTCACAGGCTGCAAAGGGTGACCGGGAAAATGCCAGAACTAAAAGAATTTTTCAGTAAATTACCCAGTTCTTATAATGATACCTGCCCGCAGTTTCTCAGTTGCTGAGCACAAACGAGATAATAACTCAGTGAATTGTTCACATATAATCAGCTATCTAATTGTGTGTGCAACTGCCAGGAATATGCAAATCCACCTGCAAAATGAGTATGTGCATTCCGAATAGTGAACGTTAAAAGGTCTATGGTGACAGCCAGCCAGAAAGGTCTACTTCCAAACGTCTTCTGTGACCTTATCATGAAAATAAATAGCACTCAGTTAAGTTCTCAATCCACTTCTCATCATTTGACTTTGAGGTGACTTTTTCTAGCTACTAAACTGCCTTCTCTACAGTCATCCTTCACACCGCTGTGAGACAATATATGAACTTCAGGAATGTTCTTCATCAAGGTAAAGCGCACCAGCTCTGTTCCATCTCCTGGAATAGTTCAGAAAGCCGGTCCCCTCATTTCAGTCGTAAAGCAGCTGACAGTAATTGCTTGTTCTGTCTTACTTCCAAGCAAATGAGAACAAGGACCTAAGGAACAATGGAGTAGAAATGACACTTGTGAAACAAGCATGTTGTAAGTCCTAGATAATCAACTATGACAAATGCATGCATAAATGTATAATTGTTACATGAAGCGGGTGGGGGCTGGAGGGGAGCTGGAGAGGTACTGTGTTCAGACTCACAAATCATTGAAATTAGAGAGGGAAAAGAAACAAGCCACCTGGGGCCAACAGAGAATCATCACCAATGGTGGTTCATTAATAAAAGGCCCCAAGGAAATAACATACGGCTAAACAGGAAAATTCAAGAGGCTATTCAGGCTGGACTAGCATGCAGTTGCATGTTTGGAAAACCAGTCATAATGAAGGCAATGATAAATGACTGTGAGCAAAAAACAAGAGGGAAATCAGAAGAGCCAAAATTGAGTTTGAAAAATAAATAGCCCGAAGTATTAAAACAAATCAACTAGAGGTCCTTTCAGGGTTTGTCTACATTAGTGCTTCAGTTCAGATCAGGAGCATGCTTTTGAAGCAAAGCTCTTCATCTTCACTTAATGTGCTGTGTTCATGTCTCAGAGCAGACAATCTAGATTCTTCTCAAATGAAACTAAACCAGAAGATGCACTCTGGGAATGCACTGAATGTGTTCCAGTTGTTAAGTGGTGGTCACTTTATGGGACCGGGCCAGAACAAATCTAAAATAAAAGCCCCTTGAAATTTCTAGAGTGTGTGGATCCTGCATCCTCATCAGCACCAACCGTTCTGCATTGCAGGCCTGCTCCTACTGGCCATCACCGCATGCTGGCATACACACAGCCTCAGTGTCTCTGAATCTTGAGATGAGAATCTGAAATGAAATCTGAACCGGGAAATGCATGAAGTAGCCTGGGCACTCACTAGATCGGTGAGGCTTTAGGGAAACAGTCACAGCAGAGACTACGTTTCTGAGAAGATACGCACCCGTCTTTAGCACTAAAGATGTTGAGGTAATACCTATGCCAAACCTGCACTTTTTAGCTCCTAAACCAGTCTGACTAGGAGATGAATGTGTCAGCAATGGTGGCTTATGCTACAGCACAGGAATGAGTTTAAGAAGCACCCACTTTCTAGGTTTACCTTCATGAGTCTGGGTGAAATCAAGCCAGGATCTTACAGAAATAAGTAAACTCATTAAAAACAGTTCTTGTTTCAGTGACTGGGAGAAGAGCACAGTTTTGTACCTTTTTTTCAGAAAGCTGAAGAGCTGAGTTACACACCATTAGGCCTCGCAGGTCAAAATAGTTTAAAAAGAGAACAAGATGTTCCCAGAAGGTCACTCAGACATTGTAAGTTCTCACAAACGTGGTTTCTGTCCTACAAAAATCACATGTCATCTGTTTTCTAGAACATATTGGTAAAGGCACTGCAGAACCATTTGACAAAGCTTTGCATGCACTCTAAATACTGCCAACAACAGCACTGCAGAAGTCACTACAGGTGTGGGGTGGATGTGATAGAGTCACTGCAGTTTAATGAGGCAGTATTCATCAGCTGATCTGCTCAGGCTCTCTATGCCATTGTAATGGAGTGACTTGCATTCAGGTGTCCATGCTCTGCAGACACAAAATGATCCTAGGCTGTGAGATCAGGTAATCTCATGTGGCAAAAATGATCTAGAAATCAGGAAGCAGTGACGTGAAAATCAAAAGTCAATTTTCCTCATTCCCAAAGGTGGCAATGAGACCCTTCCAGTGCCACACTACATTTGCTGTCTTTAAACACAGGCACTGAAGACCTGGAAAGGGAGTTAGGCAAGGTGGCAGCAACATTTCCAAATGGTGCACAGTTATTTAGGTTAGTCAGGCAATAAGATTTTCCAGAGGGATGGCAGCAGCTACATGATGCCAAGCAAAACTTAATGCTCATAAATAATGCACAGTGCAGGGGAAAACTGTCTTTCATTGTTGCAGAACACTGCCAGAACTGCATCAGCTCAGCAAAGGGCTATGTGTGCCACTTCAGATGAGTCCAGGGTACCCTGACTCAGGTTTGAGTGCAGTCAAAGAACTAAGTTATTTTGGCTGTAGAAGAAATGGCCTGCAGAACAATGCTGAGAGATTATCATTCCAGCTTCCTACATAAGCGGAGGTGCAGGCACAGCTGGGAAAAGGCAATGGTCACCTCATTTCAAAGTCAGCATCACAGGAGCCACTACTGGTCACTGACCTCCTGTTGTCCTCTTCCATCTGCCAACTCAGTCAAAATAAGCTAAGTTAATTTAAACAGTTTATACAGTAGGGTTTTGCTGCAACAGTAGACTCATTTTGATTGGAACAGGTTAAGGAGTACTCACACACGCAATTATGCCATCAAATCTGAGACAAAATAAGTTCTTTATGCAATGAGGTGTGAAAAATAGCTGGGACAAGCTTGAGGGAGTGTGAAGGGGTAAAGACTGTGACATTTAACTGCGGCACGAGAAACAGGGTAGATTGACTGTACCCAAAAACTGGAAGGCAATTCCAATGAGGCTATTCAGTTATCTAACACCATTAACTGTAAGTGCATTTAATGTGTCTTAATGTGATGGTAGATAAAATATTTTGAGTACTGGTCTTATGACTCAATCTTTCCAGGCTTAGTGTGGTAAATGTTAAGCCGAGAGGATCCAGAAGAGTAAACTGAGAGCATGTCCTCACTGAAATCTCTCCTTGGACATTCTGCAAGGCATTTGTGACTTGTCCCAGCTGTTGGCACCCAATGGTAAAATGCTTGCAGTCACTAGAAACTCCAAAATCCACCCAAACCTACTGAGGTAACACTCCTATCCCCTCGCCACTATGCAGGCAGGCACAGGTAGCGACCCCAGCGCTCAGAGATGAAGCTAAGCAAACTTTGTGGTCATCCTGGCAACTCCAAGGCCTTATCTGCTTAGTCGGCAGCTCATTTCCCATGCATACAGAGGGCTTGGGCTCCTCAGCACTCTCCATTCACGTGCACTGCACGGGGCGATATCTAATAGACATGCAGGCAGCAGTTTGAATTCACCAGGCGCTGTCACAGGAGAGGGATGGGGGGAGAATTAAAAGTAGATAGACATTGACTATTACACAGTACTCACGTCTTCGCATTCTCAGTGCTCACATTTTTTGGCCACAAAAGGATACGTATGTTGCAATTGTTTGTTTGGGGGTGGAGGAAACGGGTGTTAATGTTTATCTGTAACCATTGCTCTCACACCGTGTTGTACATACTTGTTCTGTTAGCCAGGAACCAGTATGCCCAAACAGTCTTATGCACACAAGTAAACAAAGCTTGAAGTTACTTAGGCTGTGCTTACATGGTTACTTTAATCCAATACAAGTCTATGCTGCCACTGGCCGAGGCTGCTTGGCTCTTGCCTTTACCCCACCGCACGTCAGCCTGCTCCTGCTGCCTGCCCAGGGCTTTCGTGCACCAAGAAATCAAGCAGCTAAACAGTGATCCAGATCAGGGAACCAATTCATCTGTAAACAGATTTTTTTTTTTCCTGTTAGGTTGGTTTTCAGATGACCAACCTGGCACAGCATGCAACTGCAGTGGCATTAATACCTAGAGCATTTCAGTGGGAAGGAGAGGTCAGGGAATGTGGTGGCCTTTCCAGCATAATCAACTGCTTATCTGTAGGCTCATACTTAAGTTCTCTTGCTGTCTTGTGTCTCAGATGCTGCATAGAGCTTTTTAGCAGTTTTAAATTCTACCATAAATAAAATTCTATTCTACTCATAAAACCTCAACAGGCAAGTTTCACAAAAGTAAAATTCTCCATCTATGATGATTATTGATATTATGCAATATTTGTACAGCAGCATGAAGTCAGAAAATACAGACAAGAAAAAGAAAACTACCTGAGATCATCTTAGGAATGTAGTTCCAACAGTGTACATTCATTTCAGAGATGACTGAAACTCAGAACTTCTTTTCTCATCAAAGTTTGGCGGTTTAAAATTTGGGTTTGATCCAAGGATAAAACCAAATATTTCAGCAATTTCTCAATAAATGGACTATCTGAAGGAAAACAAGAATTAAGAGCTATCTGATTTCCAGAGTCAATTTTAGGACTTCAAATTTTCATTTTAAAATATATCCTATGGAAGTTCTCTTACTTGATATTTTCCTGTTATTTCATGACTAATCAATAGAATTATGCACTGACTAATACCGACATGTCATAATATGACATATCTTAATTTAAATATCCTTCTATTCTACCAAAAAGTGATATTTTTAAAACCATTAAGGGCAGTTGCTGCCTAGTACAGATCAAAACATCTTTTTTTCTCTCATAGGATAGTTTGATGCTTTGACACAGAAAAGAAAGGAAGATAAAATATTTCAGTCAGCACTGAGCAGAAGATACTCTAAATTACATTCAGAATAAAATAAAAAATAAAATTTAAGTGATAGAATGTTTGAACTGCATGTCATACTGTATGTACTACATCAATGCTAACAGTGCATACAAGATCTAGAAATAGTTTAAAACAATGAAAAACACAAAATAAAACAGAATAAAAATATTTTTAAATAAAAAAGAACATTACAATTATGTAAAATTAGGTTATTTTCTAAAACTAAATGTGCAGCAAGAGGAAGAGAGTAGCAATCCATTTCATTATGCTGCAATTTTTGAGCCCAAATCTGGCTCCATCTTACTGATGAAAAAGCATTTTTCTTTGAAGCTGATACGATCACTTCTGTGAGAATAGCAAAAAAAAAAAATTATTGGCTTAGAAAATGTCTTTCTCAAAGAGAAGGAAGTGATAAGTATATTATGCCAAATTCTTCTATTTTCTTAAACACTTCTGTGTTACTACTAATTAACAATAACGCCTTATCTCGAAGTTTTCTCTAATAACCTTCAGGGGACCTGGAATATACTAGGATAATACCCGAGTAATTTGCCCCAGCACATTTAAAATGCCAAGACAGCCAAATTCAATGCATGGCCTCTTCATGACTTTTTTCCATTTGTAGGGAACCGTACTTGTGCAACATCTTTAGCTCTGCCGATGCCTCTGCAATGAAAGGAAAAAGCCCGAAACACCATCCGTCTGTCCCAGCGACACAACCGGGACCCACCAAACAGCCGAGCAAAGATAAAACTGGAATTTGCAGCTGCAAAGTGCAGGAAAGAGGCAAAAACACCCGCAAGCTGCAGTCAGAGGCTTATCTTCCTCCTGGAAGATAAGGCTGTGGTGGGCAGCTCCTCAGAGCCAGCAGCGGGCCCACGCTGAAGTAGCGTGCGGAAATATTGGCATTTTTCAGAGAGCGCTCAAGCATTTCTGTTGCCTGAACTGCAAGGCAGATTTTATTTAATTAGGTTTCAAAAAAAAAAAAACCAAAAAAGGGGCTGGGTTTACGGACCTTTGACACTCTGTTTGCAATGCGCGCAGTCATTGCCATTACATCCCCAGGAACCACCAGTCCCCCACGTGCCCCTCGGGCCCTGTCAGGACTTACCTAACTGGTATCCTAAGCAACTAAAGAAAAAAAAAAAAAAAAAAGGTAAAACTAAAAAGAAAAAAAAAAATTAAAGTGTTATTTTAGATTCAGGGTCAAAATGGGTGGACGGTAGTTCCTAAAGTCCCCACTGTCAGGAGGCCACTGGACAGGCATCGCTCACATCATGGCTGCCCCTCCCTGCACACCCCAAAACTGCTGCATGCCCAGGGCCCCCGCCTGCTGCTGGCTGCCGAGCCCTGCAGCAGGGTGGACACGAGGCTTTTTGGGCACAGCCATTGCCATCCTTTGCTCTCACACTAAGGATGAACATCTCCATGCTTATCACTGGGAACAGCGTAAAGGTGCTGGCAGGATGCAAGTCTGTCGGTTGGGTGCTCGTTTTCTCTCTTTCCCCACCTTGCAGAGCGCCTGACATGTAAGGAAGTCCATTTACATAAATGGAAGAAATTCCCCTAATGAAGAGTGGAGAATAGAAAACAGCTTCATCATGAGAAGCAGCCCCCCGCCATGCTCAAGATTGGATTTTGAGAACCTGCTCCAGACACACTCCCCAGTGGGCTGAGGTCAGAGGCAGTGTCTGGCAGTGACAACAAAGCCCCACGTCTTCTCAGGGGAAATAAACATTTGAAGCCGCAGGATGCAAGATCTGTATCTTCATATCGTCCCTGATTGAACAGGAAACTATTTCACTAATATGTGGTGGTGTGATGGGGGAAGACTTTCTCTCTACAAATCTTACTCTGAGCACAGCTGTCAACGAGGAGAAATGAGGGGGACTTTTCTCACAACCCAAGAATGACAGAGCATTACATGAAGGGAAACTCTGGCACCTGCTTTTAAAATAAGGAGTTAATTTCATTTTTGTGCATCTATAAAGCTCATACGGGTTACAATGACACACGCTCAGATGCAGCCTTTCATCGCCAAGTGTTTTTCAAAGAGTTTTACCAACTCAGCTGGTTCTGCAAAACTGTATAAGCACACATGCACATTAGCACATTCCTGCCTGTTCCTGAGGTGCGGCTGCCCAGTAGAAGAAATAAAACCTTTTTTTAAAGCAGCAGCAGCAAAGCAGGAGGTAATTTAAGGAAAGTAACAGCATGCCCTCGAGCATCTTCATTACCCTTGCTCTGACATAGCAGCTTTTGAGCATCCGTCTACAGAGCTACATGCACCTCTTATCTAAACATCCGTGACCATACTGGAACTGCACTGACCCAGATTTCATGCGGGGACTTAGACAGTGCTCAGGTCCCAGCCCTGTAAGGTAACATAGGTAGCAGTTCCAGCAAAAGCCTAGTACCTGCATGCCTGTGAGGCTCTAAATTTCAGATATCCCGGGCTGAACAGCTTACAGACTCAGGGTGGGACAAACTCCCTGCAGTAAGAGCTAGTAGGCAGAGACCCATAGCTACTGTTGCTTGCCTTGCAGTGGGCACTCCCCAGCCTTAAGACCTTCTCACGTCATCCTGACACCAGTCCCTTCCCAGGCAATTTTCCACACAATTATGAAAGCTAAGTGACCCTTCCAGAAGGATGTTCCCTGTTGTAGGTAGCTACAACAGTAGCTTTTATTGAGTGCACCTTCAGTAAGTTTGCAGATGACAACAAGTTAGGCAGGAGTATCAGCCTGCTTGAGGATAGGAAGGCTCTACAGAGGGATCTGGACAGGCTGGATTGATGGGCCGAGGCCAACTGTATGAAGTTCAACAAGGCTAAGTGCCAGGTCCTGCACTTGGGTCACAACAACCCCATGCAGCGTTACAGGCTGGGGGAAGAATGGCTGGAAAGCTGCCCGGTGGAAAAGGACCTGGGGGTGTTGGTTGACAGCCGGCTGAATATGAGCCAACAACGTGCCCAGGTGGCCAAGAAGGCCAAAGGCATCCTGGCCTGTATCCGGAATAGTGTGGCCAGCAGGACTAGGGAAGTGATTGTTCCCCTTGTACTTGGCACTCATAAGGCCCCATCTCAAGTACTGTGTTCAGTTTTGGGCCCCTCACTACAAG